>CM046658.1:49563148-50763148 GCA_025594165.1 Tamias sibiricus
GTTCTGTTTTCTTATAAGGAGAACAATGGAATGTGGAATTTCAGCCCAGTGCAGCTGGCCAGGCTGAGTCAGGGCAAAGCTACAGATTCCATTCATTAATGTTTTGCAAGCCCACCCTATCCTCACCCATCCCTTGCCAATCTGCACCATACAAGGGAAAAAACCTAGAGTTGCTAAAGAAGGATTCACATTGAACTTGACTGAGGCAGATCAGGTCAGATGTTCAGTGAGGGCTCCCCATATGGGCACCAGCAAAGGCTCAGTACTGCATTTCCAAGAAGGAGGCATTTCCACTAGATGCTACTCTGTGCTGCTGAGCTAGGATTCCATCCTCGGGCTGCCACAGAATGATAGCTGGGAACCCCTCTGAGTCACATGACTACTTGCTGGGAATTCCTATAATGGGGAGTCTGGAGAGGAAAAATTACCAGTGGAGGGTATGATGGAAAGAATATTGTACCGTGACCAGGCCTCAGTGGATTCAACTTCTGACCTAGCAAACCAAGAGACCACCATCAGTCAGTCAGTTAAATCCCATCCCTTCCATCTCCTCCACTAAACTTGGGGAGCATAATTATCAATGTCCCTCTGATCCACTAGGTTGCTATGAACAGTAAATATGATTGGCTGAGAATATCATTCATGAGGTTCAGCTTCTGGGCAGGACAAGACTGCCACTGTCATGTATGGTCTTCTTATTTGATTTAGTGAAAAGTGGCCCTTCCTGAATGTCAGGGCACTTGGGTTAGCAAGCTGAGCGTGGACCTCATTGTACCCCTCCTACTCAGCTAGGCACCCTTACAGAGTGTTAAAAGATGAACTGAAGCACCTGAAACTATAAGAAGAGTTTATTTGAGCACACAGCAATTCATGAATCAGGCAGCTGTGGATCACAAACAGTGTCAGGTGCACCAAACAGAGCAGGGAGGGAAGATTTTTGTTGGAAAAAAAAATGTAGAAGCAGAACAAAGAAAGTTTTTGGTTTGTTCAGTTTGATTAATTGCCTTAAACTATCTCCATAGGAAGTTCAAATCAATATAACTAATGCCCAGCCAGCCACCTATGATTGGCTGAACTTAAATATCATCTTCTCTTAATTTCTGAGTTACATTTCAGTTTGCTTATGTAGGACACAGAGATCAGAGCACCTAAGTGTGATGGCTAGCCACTTAAATATATGAACCACAGGGAACATCTCCACAATCTCCAAGGTGGCCCCTGGGTCATGGTCCCATCTTTAAAAAATATGATGACTCTGGATGACTCTGTCCAAATAGAGTTCAGGGTAGACCCAGTCAGCCCTGGAGATAGAAAGAGGCAAAGAGAATAGCCAAGGCAGCAAAAACCCTACCATCCCAATCCAGGTGACAGATGGTTGGCCCACATCAGCTATCCCCATGTAGAATCCCACTCTTGACTCCATGGAGGGAGCGGAGAGTGTCATAAATGTGCTTACCCTGACATACTTGGCTGGAAACTTCTGCACCATTAAGAAGAAATGGTCTTTAGAAGTTTCTATCCTTTGGGTAGAGGTTCCGTGTGTAAAAGTGTGTAAGAGCTGTACATTCCCAGCCACTAGCATCTACTAACACCAGAGGCTAAAAGCTTTTTATCCTTTTTTTCCTTTTTATTCTTGTTGCTAGACATCCATTTTTCTTTCATTACTTTCTGTTGCTTCTGTCTTTGTCTAAAGCATTATTAGACTTATATTTCTATTCAAATTTATATTTTACTCCAGTGTTCTTCATGGTTCTGTAAGCCACGATGCCTAAAGCTAGTGTGGGGAGCCACATAAAGGGGCGCCTAGCACAGTCCTGTTCTGTGTGCGCTCAGTCCTGAACCATTCGTCCTTATCTCTTCCTCCAACCTGGCGACCTTGCTTTTGATGCACCTACTTTCTGACTTGACTGCTTATTTTCCATTCACATCTTCACCTTGCCTAATGAACTTGACTTTCCATGCCTTCCCCTCAGCTAGAGATATTGAGATCATCTTTCAGCTAAACTCTGGTTCTCTCCTCCCAGTCTGAACCTTTTCAGGTGAACACCTCTCCTGGTTTGGGTGTGTCCTGGTGGTCTTACACATCCACCAGCCCCACCCCACATGAGTGGTGTGCCCATGAAACCACCCAAGCTCATGAACACAGACGGACCAGAGCTGAGGGGGACACGTGGCGAAATCTGGGAGAAGCAGGAAGGTGCTCCTCCTTCAAGAGGGTAGCAACCACTGTGAGAAAGACACAGGGAACTTCCTGGAGACTGAACTCCACGGGAGGATGTGAGGAGAGCTCAGTGATAAGGGGGGTGGGGGAAGGAGTCTTGGGAGGTTCAAGAAAGAAGAAAACATGTTTCATACAGAGTCCAGGGAAAAATTCGACCTAGGCTCTCATTAAGGTAGACTTTCAGTTATGTTTCCAGGGTTATGTGGCTACTACCAGTTTAACTTCTGCCTGTCTTGGGTAGTTCCTAAATGGTTCTGATATGGTGTCTCTCTTATTTCCGGGCTTAGTCTACTCAAATGAACCTTGCACAGTGGCCAGAGGCCTTGCCATTTGCTCGCTGAGAACCCATCAGTGAAGTCGTGTCACCCTCGGGGTGAAGTCAGCTCCTCTGTCTGGACATAGGCTCTGTAGGACCCAGGCCGCCCTGCTTATCTTAGATAGCTGTCTCTACTGCCAGCTCCCTGAAAGCGGGACAGTGCCTTCCTCACCCCTGTGTCCCTTATCACTAGACACCACACTCGACACATGGTGGGCACTCCATTGGGTGACTGCATTGACTGAAAATTGATATCATGAATAAAGTGCTCCTAATTGAGATCTAGTCCTGTTTATTTCTAATCTTTCTGTGAGGAAAGACAAGGTACTTGGCACTTTTCAAGCCCCTCAATGGCTCTGGACCTTGCCAAAGCAGTCCACAGTCCTGCAGATTCTGCCACTAAGGCTGCACAGCTGACATCCTGTGGTGACTCAAAAAGTAGAAAATGGCTTAGTAGCCACCGAGAGCCTGCAGCCAAGGAGATGTTTTTCTAGTTGGAACCCATGCATCCAGACAGTCCAAGAGATCCTGAAGCAAGTGAACATCTGCTGGCAAAGGAACTTGACTCCCCATGGAGGTCACCCCGGTACCAAGCCAAGCCCACCTTAATATCCAGCACCAGGTGAACTGACACCCACTTCCTTCTCCACATTCCACAACTACATGATCTCCAGGAATCTGGTCTAGCTTCTGTTTCCACTTGCCTTCATCCCAGAATGCCTCATGGAAAGTTTTTTACTTCTAAGTTTCCTCTAAAAATGAGGGAATCCTCTGCTGTCCAGCAAAACCTTGACAGCATTTGGCAGGCTATAGTCTGAGAGGCCTCTCAGTGGTCCTATGTGTGACAGCAATGGTCACTCCTCACCCATAAACCCTCCGGGCTTCTCCAAGACTCAGATAAATCAGAAAAGAGCATGCGAAGCAAAGGCCAGACCCACTCCAAACAAGCAGGCACTTGTCTTAGATCCATATGACATTTCTACTAACTTGTGACTCTTTATAAAAGGAAATTTCTCTGGCAGGCAGCTGAAATGGGAGGGTGGGGTAAATCAGTATGCACAGTAAAAAGAGCAAGACTGTGATACAAGAAGGCCCAGGATGAGGTCCTTACAATGAGCTGAGGGATCGTCATTAAGCCTGAGCCTCCTTTGCAAAGAAAGTAGAAAGATAAGACTCTGCCACATGTCAGCAGGTAAGTTATACCTCCCAGACCTCCAGGTTCTTCATCCATAAATGCCAGAGCAATGCACCCATGAATCTTCTCAGCAACATTCTGAGGTTTAAATACCTTTCAAAACTTTCCAAAATCCTACAGCCACTGTATAGAACATGGATGGAACCCAGTTCCATTTGATTCCCAAATCACTCCTGCTTTCCAAGTAAATAAGACATATCCACAGTCTCTGCCCTTATTAGACTCAAATTTTGAAGGAGAGAAGTTATACTTAGATCTAAAGGATGTGTTTTTTTTTGCTCTTCACATAGTGAGGAGGGGCTTTCTGGGGTAGGAGACATATGCACTGGGCTTTGAAAAATGGACTTCTTACATTATTTTTTTCTATTTCTTGACTACTAGAAAAACTGGATCCATATTTGTAGATCCATATCCAGGGGCAAGTAGAAAGGACTTGTTAATATCTTTGGCATGTGTCTGCCTCACATATCCATAGCTTTTTCCTTCTTTCCTAACTTTATCTTGCCTTTGCTACATGGTTTTCCTTGAGAGGTACTTTGTTTTGTTATTTTGAGTGCACCTTTGAAAGTAAACTGCCTTCAAATATTTTTTGAACCATGTAGAAAAAGATAAGTAAAGCAAAACAAATAGTTCGTGGGATGAGAGTGGATTCCTACTCCATCTATGCCAAGTATAGACACTGATTGGCCAATGATTGGTTTTCCTGCTTACCTCTGCCTCTCATTTCTACAGATGTGACTGTTTATCCTCTCCACTGGTCCTTTGAAGAGCTCCAATATACACTGCTAGAGCTGAGGGGAGTCAGCCTGCTGGGCCCACTCCAAGAGTGGTTTCAATTGCAGTGAAGGTGCTCAGACCCTGTCAGAGGTGCTAGGTCCCTGTTTGTCCCTGTTCCTAGCCCTGTCACTTAGAAGAAGGTCCAAGGAGATCCCAGAGAGGGGGACCTCAACTCAGAATGACAAGGTTCTTGACTTACATGGTGGAAAAAAACTTTAGCATGAATCTGATGTTGACACACAAGCAGAGATTTATGTAGGAAAGCAAGGATTTCACACCCCAAGGGAAAAAGAAGGCAGGCTTTCTCAAAAGTGAGAGGCAAAGTGTTGGTCTGAGGTTCTATTTATAGAGGGATAGTAGTTAGGGACCAAACTAGAGGTGGAAAGGACAGAGTTACACCACTCACACTAGTTTTCCTTGTGCTTGCACACTGTCCTTGCATTGTTCCCATTTTGTGACAACAACATGGGTGCAGGGACAGGCCTGGGTTGCTTTATAAGTTGCTTATTTTGCATTCCACCAGTTCATGGGTATTTCCCTTTTGATTCAGTAATTTTTTTCTCTGTATCCCCAAATTCATAGCTCAGTCTCTGCTGAGATTTCCTGCCCAATCCCCAGGTCCTTCTTGGGTTAGGTTTTTGTACTTACCAGTCCTAGTCATAGGATCTAAGGCCTTAGCTCCAAAGCAAAGGACTTTAGCTGGGACAGAATGTGAGTCCAAAGTGGTCACCAGTGATATTGGTGGGGTATCCCGTTGGAATCCATGTTCTTGGAATCCTGAACAAAGAATTGAGCAACACATGCAGAATAAACGGGACTAGATCTCAATTAGATCTAGAGCATAGGTTTATTGAAAGTGAAAGTGAACATAACACTTTGTCATGTGGAGTGGAGTGGGCTGAGTGAGGGAGTGGCTCGAGGGCCCCATGTCTGGGTGAGTCTTGTCTTTTCTGTCTATCTGTACCATACAAATGGTATATAGACATAAGCACATATGTCGACATAATATGCAATATACAGGTGTACACAAATATGCACAAAATCAGACAGGAAACAACAATTTTATAGCTTTTTACCAGGTATTAGATTTCCCCAGGTAGGAGAAAAAAGAACTACAGGTATTTACTACACAGTGTCTATTAGATTTGACTCTCAAGAAATAAAATAGAGCCTGTCACAGATGTCCTTCGTGTGACAGTGAACAATAAATTACAGAACAGAGGACATAGGCCTCCGGGAGTCTTATACAGTTGGGAATTACTGAGGTAGGGTCTGCCAATCATGTCTGGATACTAAATCAATGGTTCAGGTTACCACTTGTCCATCCATGAGGACTATCCATGTCATCCATCACCACTGTACATTCTCCTTTTAGGACATTCTGAAGGAGACAGTCTTTTTCCTTTTCCAGTGTATTTGGGAGTTAACCCTTGAATGATTGGCCTCTGAAAAAAGACAGTAGGAAAAGATAGAAAGCTTAAAAACTCCAGTTAGGCAAAGCAAGACTATTTGGATCAAAGGTGAATTTACTGGAAAAACCATGAGCTCAAAAAGACAGAGGCTTAAAAAATGACACAGTCGGGCCAGGCACAGTGGCTCATGCCTGTAATCCCAGTGGCTCGGGAGGCTGAGACAGGAAAATCCCAAGTTCAAAGCCAGCCTCAGCAACAGGCAAGGCTCTAAACACCTCAGTGAGACCCTGTCTCTAAATAAAATACAAAATAGGGCTGGGAATGTGGCTCAGTGGTCGAGCACCCCTAAGTTCAATCCCTAATACCAAAAAAAATAAATAAAAATAAAATAAAAAATGACACAGTCAAAATTATTCTAGTAGAGAAGTACATGGAACATCTATATCAGACCAGAGCACACTTTGGATCAGATTAGAGTCATCCCAGATATTTAAAAAATGTAGGAGCCCATGATTTCCAGGGAGAGGGTGTACCTCAGGAAGAGATTCAAGAAAAAGAAAACTTGTAAAACAGCCATTTATGTCCCACAGCAGATTGGATTTAAAAGTGACACTTTTTTTCCTTGGTCTCAGACTGGTTTGGGGCAAGTTCTTATGCAGCTTACATTCCAATGCAAGCCTCCAAGGAATAGTTATCAGACAGGCAGCTAAAGGGGAAGGGCAGCTGGGCTTTTGAGCATGAGAGGCGAAGGGCATTAAGAGGACATCTTGACCCAGAGATGGACAGTATCCCTTTACCTTAGATGTGAGTAAGTAAGCCTTGAGGGGGTCCCATGATGTTCTGTTTGTCTGGAAATTAAGATGAGAAGGTAAGAGGAAGAGAAAGAGGTCTCTACCTTAATGGGAACTGGGGTCCAAAATCTCATAATCACTGGCCTTTAGTTTCTACAAGGGTATTACCCTTACCAAGAATCTTTTAATTACCAATAGACGAGCGTTTTTCCCCAAGAAGACCAAGGGTAAAGCCTCAATTCTTAACTCTAAGGGCTGCAACATCTAAGTTCCAATCAAAAAATCTTTTAAGTTTTTTCCAGAATGTGCTCTAGCCAAAAACCTGTCAATTATTTTAAGATTTTTTCCTCTAGTCACTAAGAATCTGAGGTGGAAAATAAAAGTTTGTAAAAGGATGAACAGAGAAAATAACCAGAAAAGAATTGGGGGAACCAAAGATAACCAGGTAGTGTTATCTAAATGTTATAGGACAGCAGCAAAGCTGAGGGTGTTTCAAAGGCCCCACTGCAAGTGTGGTATAAGCTCAGGTAGTTTGGAGAAGGAGGGAACTGCTGAGCTCCTTCCTCCAGTGGGTCGTATGGAGGGTGCTATGGGTGTTCCCTGAGAGACATGGGGCTACTCAGTAAAAAGTCATCTGATGTCTGGATCTGAGGTGGGAGCAGAGGCTTCTCTGGGGACTGATGGATTTTTATCTTTTCATGATATAAGATTTTTGTATAAGGTTATGAAGGCTTGGCTGTATGAGATTTCTGACCATTTGTCCTGTCTTTTGCAAACCAGATCCAATTGAAGGATAGTATTAAAATTTGGGCTACTGGTAATGTACTACGGTACTGAGTTTCTTAACTTATACTGAGACCAAATAGTATTACAATAGAAGATAAGGCATCTCTTGCTCAGATTATCAGGATCAAAGTTGTACACAATAATCCAAGAAGGAACTCATGCGGCATAAAGGTAGTTCCTCTCATGGTTGTCTGTAAAAGATGGAAAACCTAAGGATCCAAGGACTAGATTCCAAATTCCATCAAATTGTCCCTCAGAGGAATGAGTCGTCTCTGACTTAAGTATCCCTGAGGTCCCCATGGAAATCCTGGCTTAGGGTGGCCAGATGTCTCTGGCCTTAAATTAGTATCAATGCCATGGTTGAATGTCCCCTAGAGCACATTCCTCCTCTAATCCCATGAGTTCCTTCTGGCTCCTGAGTCCCTCATTGAGATGATGAATGCCTTGGTAGACTGACCTGGCATTAAAAGATTGATGGCAAAAGACAGGGAGTCTACTGAAACCTAGGGCGGGGTGAGATATAAGAAGCTGACCCAAAGGTTGTAGGAGAATACATCCCAGTTTGCTTTTGGGGACATCTTTTAAAATGTCGGGACAAGATCAAGCTATCACCAAGGGCAGAGGCCAACAATAATTTTGGGGACTCTTGGATATAGTGCCCAACTTTGGGGATCCTTATAACTGTTTTCAGGAATCCAATAAAATTTGGCCTCCCTACCCTAGAGGCTAAGGGGCACTCAACCTCCTTTATCAGCTAGGAACTGCTTGGCTTCATTTCAACAGCCTGACCTTTGTTTCCATCCCCTCACCATACCTAAATAATAAAAGGGACAGCAATCATCTTCCATGTTCTCAGGCATGGAAAACTACCACAGCCAGTAGACCTCAACACCCCTCTCGGGTGGGGGGAAATGATTGGTGCAAAAGAGGCATATGCTCTCCCAAAGAAGGTACCAAGAACACTTGAGAAGAGGAGGAATTGGCAGTCTGTGTATAGGGGGCCTGTAAGAGGTCAATAAAGAAAGAAAAAAGAAGTCATAGAGCCAGTTTGGGGCCATAGTAAAGCTAGAAAGGGAAGTTTCAACATGATTAGCCTTGGCTGAGCTATTTCCTTTGGACAACCACAGGGTTGGGGTGAGTGGATAGTTTTACTATGTGCCTGTGATGGTAAGCTTTGCCTTGATTCCAGCACAGACTAAATCTAACTGCAGCTTACAACTGGATTATCCTGCCACAGGAGTCTTTGAGTGACAGGCACCCTAATGTATCTTAGTTGCCCAGGCTGTACCTGCTGAGAGAATAACCATGGGCCAAAGCCAAAGGTGTCTCGTTGTCTATGACCAAAGAAGTTGAGGCCAGGAGGAGAAGGCAATAAACAAAAACAGAGGCAGATCCAGAAGGCCCTGAGGACTTAGTGTAAATACATGGCAGGGGGGCTGAGTAGTACCAGAGAGTCCAGCAAAATCACAGGGTCTCCACCCTTTCGGGCTATAGAGTTTTAAATGCTCTGAACAGATGTGTCTTCTGATCATCCTGGGGATTCCTCAGAGACCATCAGTTGCTCCTCAGTCTGAACATGGTATTATCAGAGAGCTTGACAGAAAAGAGAAGTAGGTTTAGGCAATTACAACAGGGGATCCCCCACTCCCATAGCAAGATTTGCCTCCCAGCTGGCTCACCAAATGATAACAGGTGGGAGCCAATTGGAATCCAGGTTCTTGGCATCCTGAACAAAGAATTGAGCAAGACATGCAGAAGTAACAGGCAGAGCATAGATTTACTGAAAGTAACACTTGGTAATGTAGAATGGAGTTGGGGTGTGGCTCAAGGCCTCTGTGTCTGGATGAGTCTTGTCTTATACGCTGAGCTATGTTTCATTACCCTCTCTGCACAGACCTGATTGAAGATCTTGCCTCATTTCCCTTGGTTACTTTATTTTTGCCTAATTAGAATGCAGAACATGTAGTAGAGTTTCCACAGGCGAAGTGGTGGGAGTTGTCATGGTAATAGGACTTACCTTAAACAGGGACATGATGACTCATCTTTCAGCCTTGTACCCCAACCAGCACTTTTGTTGTACCCTGACTCCAATATCTTGATGTTCCTAAACATCAACCTTACCAGGAGAAATTAGGAACAGACTTGGAAGTAACTAAGACTGTAGTCACCTAAGCTTTAAAATCAGTGCATCAGAACAGAGATATGTAACGTCACCTGGAGGAGAGAGAAGGGCTCCCAGGCAGAAAAATCAAAATCGGCTGGCATGATTATGTTAGCATTTCTAAAGAAAGATGAGTCACCTTGCAGTGGAGTTGATCAATCATTTTAATTTAAAAGGGGAAGGTGATAGAGTCAAACTAAGGAGCACTACCTATGGAGAGGATTGAGCCAAACAAATTATTATTTGCAGTCAAATTGGTAGGACTGTCTCTACTGTGCTGTAATTGAGATGTCTTGTTTAGATGTCATGAAATATATCATGTGTCCATTTCTCTGTGTTTCCATTTCATGCTTACAATACACATACACACACACACACACACACACACACACACACATATATTGCATATAGGATTTACTTTTCCCAGTAGGTCAGTCAGCTTCCAGGGAAAGTATGAGCTTATGGTAATGGCAGAATTCTATTTCTGAGAGTTTCATTTAGCAAGTGGACAATTTGGCTGCTGAGACCTACCTTCAATCTCATGAGCATAGTCTACCCTGAGGCTACCCAAGTCACAGGTACACTGCCAAATTCATCTACTCAAAGTAAATGTCTAAACCTAAAAGTATGCAGGATTGTGGAGAATTCGGCAAGGTAGAAAATCTCTCTCAAATTGTGAAAGGTTGGCAGCCAAACTATTTGGGATCTTTGAGTAGGACACACAGCTCCCAAGAAGAGCACTTTTTTCTGACATTTTAAATTCCATTTTTCCCAGATTCCTTCCAAGTGACCACCCATGGGAATGGGTATCGCTCACCTACTGTCTTCCCCTTCTTTTTTTTTTTTTTTTTGGTACCGGGGATTGAACTCAGGGGCACTGGACCACTGGGCCACATCCCCAGCCCTTTTTTGTATTTTATTAGAGACAAGGTCTCACTGAGTTGCCAAGTGCCTCGCCATTGCTGAGGCTGGCTTTGAACTCGCGATCCTCCTGTCTCAGCCTCCCAAGTGCTGGGATTACAGGCATGCGCCACCGCGCCTGGCTTGTCTTCCCCTCCTTGGGATGCCTGTTCACCTCCTTTCTGCCACAGACTTCACTGGATAGTGGACTATCTCCAGACTGGCCACTGCAGTCCCTGGGAAGCAAAGACACCTTAGCAGGTGAGTCCTGTGCAGTTGGGCCTCTCTAACCAGAACCCTGTGGTGAGGTTTGTCACCAGTACCCAAGCCCTCCCTCGATCCATTTGTCCTACTTTCTAACCAAACTCAGCTCCATATCTTTCTTCCCACTTGGCTCCCTGGCTACTTCCAACCCAGCCAGCTCAGGCAGGAAACGGAGACTGTCACTGTGGATGACTAACATATTAAAACTTTCCATATCTTAGTACAGAGAATTACTCAAATTGATTCAAGAGGCAAGAAGGTGGAATTGAAAGTATCTGGACTTACAAAAACAAATATTTTATGTTTGACTACCCAAATGGCAAAAATCTTTTTATACTAACTTGTCAAGGGGATGGGGAAACAAGAATATCCACAGACTGCTGGAATTAAAATTTTTATGTTTCCTGGGGAACAATTTGACAATGTAGTATATTTAAATGTCTTTAAAATAAAAATGCATTTTAAATCATCAATCCCACTTCTAGGAATTTCCTCTAAGGAAGTAAAGATATATTCAGAGATTAAGCTATAAGGTTGTTTATTGTAACATTGTTTGTATTAATGAAAAGTTAGATAAAAGCTAAATATTTAACAACAGAGAATTGGTTAAATAAACAGTATATTCATATAATGAAATCCTATGCAGTCTTTAAAATGATAAGAAACATATTTATAGACACAAAAGGACATTTATGATAATACTGTTAAAAAAGAAACATCAGTTGCAAATACATACATGGAAAAATGTCTGAAATAACATACTAATGTGATTATAGTTCTGATATGTGAATTTATTTTTCAATTGTTTGTCAGTATTTTTCCATTTTTAAACAAAATTGTGTATTACTTATGTAATAAAATATATATATATAGAACCTGCTTTTTAAAAAAAGGTTTAGATTTGGTATTTACACAGATTTTGGTTCAAAGCCCAGGTAGGCCACTGATTATTAACAAAGAAGCCATTGAGAAGTCACTTATGCCCCAAGCCTCAGTTTCCTCATGTGCAAAATCACACTTTTCTCACAAGGTGGTTGTGAGGTTTAAATGGGAAAGCATCAGTAAAGGGCCTGACCCGAGCAAATGTTGAAGAACACTCTTTCCTTTCCTTCCAGGATGTTCAAAAATACCTCAGAATAATAGTTCACAAGGACAAGGTGATATAATACATACCTACAATCATATGAAATGTAGGTTTGAAAAATTTGTTGGAACTCATACTTAATGATCCATTCTTTCTTTTTTTTCAGCTCTAATCTCCTTAACCCCAGGTGACCCATAGTGAAGCCCCTCAGGTGGACTGTGTTACCCAGCCCCACCAGTAGGTGGGGCCGGTCTCCACCCTGTGTCCACACAGCCCTGCACACCTGTTTGCCAGGCACCGGAAAGCACCTCATGGAAGTTCATCCTATCAGAACTCACTACAAACATCTGGGACCCTCCTCTCTCAAGCCTACCTCCTCCAACTTCAATCCAGTTCCTGTTAGCAGCTCCTGCAACCCTTACTTACAGTCTCATTCAGCTGTATTGGAGTTGAATGTCCTCATTCATTAATTTCATTATCTATCAGGAATCAGCTGGGATTTGCCCTGACTTCTCCCAGTTCCTCATTTGTTTAGTTACCACCCACTATGACTGCCTAGTAGGTGCTGAGCATTGGGCTAGGGCTCAGAGATGAATGTAGACAGACTGTGCCCTGGGAAGCCTCACAAATTGTTGGGGAGAACAGGGACAGACTGTCATGCTATACTACTGTGTTATAATAAGTATTATTGTTGTGATATGGATACAGCACTTGCTAGATGCCAGGGTCCCTTCTAACCACTTTGTATATGTAAATTTGTATTTAATCCTCACAACCTACTTTTATGAGATAGGTTAAAATTAACTATTTTATTAGGGAAGAAAGTGAAGCATAGAGATATACTTTGTCCAAAATAGCACAGTTGGTAAATGGCAGAAACAAGATTCAAAATGAGATTTCTCTCTTTTTGTTTTTTTAATATTTTTTGGTTGTCAATGGACCTATTTTTTTTTTTTTTTAATTTATATGTGGTGCTGAGAATCAACCCCAGTACCTCACACATGCTAGGTAAGTGCTCTACCACTGAGCCACAAGCCCAGCCCCGAGATTTCTTTATACTCTTAAAAATGAGGACTTCAAGCTGGGCACAGTGGTGCATGCCTATAATCCCAGCAGCTTGGGAGGCTGAGGCAGAAAGATCATGAGTTCAAAGTCAGCCTTAGCAACTTAATGAGGCCCTGTCTCTAAATAAAATATTTTAAAAGGCTGGGGATTTGGCTCAGTAGTTGAGTGACCCTGGGTTCCATCCCTGGTACAAAAAAAAAATGAGGACTCCAAAGAGCTTTTGTTTATGTGGATCACATATAGTGATATTTACCATATTAGAAATTAAAATATAGAAATGTTATATACATTTATTTTCAAATAAAATTATAATTTAATCACATGTTGACCTATATAAAAGTTAGTGAAAAGAAATGGTATTATTTCATGTTTATAAATCTCTTCAATGTCTCACTCATTAGCAAGTAATCTCACATCTTTTGCTCTCAATCTACTGTGATTTGTTATTTGATTGAAATACATGAGGAAATCTGGCCTCATCCGACATGGAGTTGGAGTCTTCTTTGATAGTGCACTAAAACTCAACAAATGATGGTTTCCTAAAGGCACACTGCAAAGTGGAATCGGAAGCCCGGTGCTACGGTCTGAATGCTTTCCACAATTCGTGTTGGAATTTAATCGTCAATTATACAGTATCAAGACACGCTGCCTTTAGAAAGGATTAGTGACCATATGAAAGGGCTGGAGGAAACTAGGTGGGCCCTTTATTGCCCTCTGTATTAGCTATCTTTCCATCATTATAACAAATGCCTGACATAAACAGTATGTAGAGACAAGATTTGTTTAGACGCAGAGTTTTGGAGATTTTAGTCCATGGGTGATTGTCCTCGTTGTTTGGGGACCTGCAGTGAGGCAGCACACAGGGGCAGTGAGCATGTGGCAGAGCAAAAGCATTATCTCACAGTCAGGAAGTGAAAGAAAGAGCGTGGAAGGGGCTGCTCCCATTCAAGGAGGGGATGCCCCCAGTGACCTAAAGACTTTCCACTGGGCCCCACCTCCTGAAAGTCCCACCACCTCCCAAGAGCACCCACATGGGCTGGGGACCAAACTTGTAACACATGGCCTTTGGGAGACATTTCAGATCCAAACCCTTCTGCCTTTCACTCAGCATTGAAGGTGCTGCCACAGAAGCAGGTAGCAGCCCTGATGGGACTCTGGAATCTGCTAGCGACTTGATCTCGGACTTCCCAGTCTCTAGAAGTATGCAAAATCATCTCTATTATTCAGATATCATCCAATCTGTAATATTTCATCACAGCCACAGACATGAATGAAGATGCAAGGTCAGAGAGGAGGATATGGTTTCTAGAATATCCATTGTTTTGATTCATATTTCATCACTGACAGCAAATATTGTCACTTGTTTTCTTTGAAGTAGCAGCCCCAATTAGCCCCAACTTCATATCCCCACTGCCTCTCTCTTGGGGAATCTGCTAACCCAAGGCTGAATAACCACAGTGTGGCTATAAGTCATTCTTTCAAGGGAAAATGGAGTTTCATAAGAAAAAATGTCTAGTTCAGCTTCTAACTCAAACAATGGCTCCAACACTTTTCTTTAAGACTACCACTGTACTTTGGTAGACAACCAAAATGCTTTATTTATTTTGTCACGCAAACCATTTAAAAGATAGGCATACAAGGGTTGATATGTAATAATTTTTTATTATTTTTATTGCTTCACTAAGGACATTCTTTTGGTGGGAGGAGTGGTTACCAGGGATTGGGCTCAGAGGCCCTCAACCACTGAGCCACATCCCCAGACCTGTTTTGTATTTTATTTAGAGACAGGGTCTCACGGAGTTGCTTAGCACTTCACCATTACTGAGGCTGGCTTTGAACTTGTGAGCCTCCTGTGTCAGCCTCCCAAGCCTCTGGGATTATAGGAGAGCACCACCTCACCCGGCCATTAAGGACATCCTTAAGTGAAAATGTTTTAACTGTGCACATGTGAGGAAGAATCCAACCCTGAATCTAGAACACTTGGCACCTGTATGAGCTGCCTGGCCCCTATCTGGTCAGCCCTGCCCCCATCTGCAAGATTCCCTGGAATTCCAGATTCTGCTTACATGAATCACTAATAATCACCTACCCCCCAAATCAGACCCAGCCGAGGCTAGACAAAACTTCAGTTTACCTCAGCCCCATCGACACTGATTGGACTTCCAGACCCTCAAAAAAAGGGAAAAGGGAGTGGAATTCGCATCTGGAGCTGGTACCGTGTAGCAGGCTATCTAATTCAGCCCTCATCATCTCCGTTTTGCTGGCGATGAAACTGGGGATGGAGGAAGGAGGATTCCAGCACAGAGCTGTCTGCCATGAAGGTAAATTCCTTGTGAGCTCCTTCGGGTCCATTCCCACAGTCCCACTCCTGCCCCCTGTCTGGACTTCCTCCGGCTGGTGAGCTTCCAGAATGCCTCACAACCAAAATTTCCTGAAATGAGAAAATTCCCAGCACTGGCGGTTTTAATCATCCAGTGTCTGAATTCCTAATAATCACACATCATTCAGATGTTGGAAACTATGAGACACGTCAGTCCCCGGGATAGATAACTGATAAAGTCTGAATCGGGCTCGCCTCTGCCATCGTCTGTGGTGTCGGAGCCCAGGACACCCAGCTTTCCCTCTGGGAGTCCTTCCACCTGAGCTGCAGGTCTGTCATCTCTGTGTGTCCTGCAGACGGAAGTCGACATCCTCCGGCCCCTGCCTCTTCCCTGGAAAAGCCAGAGCCCATTCAAACAAGTCACAAAACAACTCCCCAGGATGTGACCAGGATAAGAATCACATCCTAAGACTCGGTTTCAGGAAAGTTCAACCCAAAATAAACCGAAAACTGAAGTAAATAAAGCATTAGGATTATTTTGGGAGAGCAATTTCACAGAACTACAAAAGAGGAAAAAAAAGATACTGTTGTCAACAGCCTTTGTTCAGATATTCTGTGTTTCTGGTCCATCTCGTTAAGTGGTGGTTTGGTATCTGACATTTATGCAAGGGGAATGACCCATGTTTACCAAAATTATACCATTTCTTCTGAGGGTAAGAGTGTCCTGTAAGCACTGGTTTGAGATAGGGCTAAGAGCCTGATGAGGACTCGAGGTTGTGATGATTAAAGCCGGGCTAGAAAGAACATGTAATTTGTGCCAAGGAGCCCGGAGAACAATGGCTAAGGGAGAACTCCATCCAATGCACACAGCTCGGGGACATTGCCTTGCAGCCTTGGGTCCACAGGGAAAAGGGTCACACACCGAAAGCCTTCAAAGGACAAGAGAAGGAATAAGATTTGGTATATAGAAGGGCAAAATGAGGGCTGGGAGTGTTGCTCAGTGGTAAAGACTGTGGTCAGCTTGTGTGGGACCCTGAGTTCAATCCCTGGTACAATAAACAAATACACAAGCAAACACATGAATAAGAAGGACAGAGTGGGATAACAGACACTGGCTAAGCCTTAGCCCCACTTAGCCTTACATTCTGCCAAATGGAACAGATTCTATCGTGACCACTGTGATCTTGCGTTCATTCACTCTTTACCCAGTACTTAACGAGGATGTCATCGCTGGCTAAGCACCAGGAATACCACAACGATGAGACGTAGATGGTGCTCTCAAGGAGCGTCCAGGCCAGTGGGGGAAATGAACTCTTGTAGAGGTAATGAAAAGAATGTAATGAGCCCCATACATCCTGACAGGGAAGGTGGTCCATAGTTGAAGCAGCCCCTATCAGGGAGATGGCTATTGCGGCTAGCTGGAAGCCATAAGTTCCACCTGATAATAATTATACGCACCTGTAAATGCACGTGACACACCCACAAAACTAAAGGTATATAACAGGGTGAAAGCGGTCAGAAGGAATTCATTCAGTCGTTCAGTCGCTCAGTCGGTCGGAAGAAGAGTTCGGGTCAGAGAGTCAGCGCGACCAGAACGTAGTCAGAAGAAGAAATAAGAGTCAGAGCGGTTAGGAGAGAGAAGTAATAGTTCCTGGTCAGAGTCAGGCCGAGGCTGCCAAAGAAGAAAGAAGAAGCTCTCTCTCTCTCTCTCTCTCTTTCTCTCTCTCTCTAAGCTCTCTCTAAGAAAGTAAAAGTAAAAGAAAGTGAAGAAGAAAGAAGAAAGAAAGAAGAAGCTCTCTCTCTCTAAGCTCTCTCTAAGAAAGTAAAAGTAAAAGAAAGTGAAGAAGAAAGAAACTTTCTCTCTCTCTCTCTCTCTCTCTCTCTCTCTCTCTCTAAGCTCAAAGAAAGTAAAGTAAAAAAGTAAAGAGTCAGTAGTCAGAAGTAAAGAGTCAGAGAGGTTGCTGAAAGAGCCAGTGTTAGAGTTTTGAGAGATTGCTAAAGCCGAAGAATAAAAAAACCTTCTTTCATCTTCATTCTGCCTCCGAGTTTTTCTCCCAGGGCGGCGTTGTTGCTCCAAGTCAGGAAGCAACACATAGTGACAATGACAATTGACCTTGTTAGAAATCCCAGAAACACAGGCGCAGGTGGCACACGCACTTGGGAGGCTGAGGCAGGAGGATCGTGAGTTCAAAGCCAGCCTCAGCAATGGCGAGGTACTAAGCAACTCAGTGAGACCCTGTCTCTAAATAGAATACAAAAAAGGGCTGGGGATGTGGCCCAGTGGTCAAGTGCCCCTGAGTTCAATCTCTGGTACCAAAATAAAGAAAGCATGATGGCCAACATTTTGACAGATGGAGGTGGATGCTGATGGTAATCCCAAAGATACCAGTCAACTTTCTGCATTTGTCACCCCACTTAAATTCTTCAACAATGGTAAAAGCATTATGATCCTCAATTCAAATTTGATGAGCAATAACTTGGTGTATTTGACTTGGGAAAGCAGCATGATGTAATGGAGAAAAAGAGTACCTTGCTAGTTTGGAATTTAAAAGGAGACAGGCCTGGTGTGAACCCTGCTCCTGCTGCTGCTTCCTAGCCTTGAACAACTGAGCTAACATCTGGGATCCATACCTACCACTCAGGGGTATTACCAGAGAGAAAATGAAGCAATCAAGCACCTGGCACTTAACATCTTCTTCTTCCTCCGAGATCAGGTAGTACATCCTGAGAATCCTTCATTTCCATACATGAGCATTCCTCAGTGACCCTACAGCCTTCACCCAGGCTGCTGATATCTCTCCCCTACAGTACGGAGCAGCCTCAGGGTTTCTGTCCCCACTCCCTGACTTGTTCTCATTCAGTCCAGTTCTCAAACAACAACCAAAAGTTCTTTGGAATGCATGCACACCTGTGCCTTTCCCCAGCCTCAAACCATCCGTGGCTCCCTGTTGTTCTAGAAATGTTGAAATTGTGAGGTGGCCTTCAGGGTCTTCACTCTCCGGCTCCTGCTCAGCTCTCAGCCTCATCCATCCAATGCCTGTCACACTCCACTTCAGATTTGCCTGCAGAATCTTGCGGGTACTTCCTTCCACATGCAATACCTTGTACCTGTCATCCTGTCCTTAAGCACAAGCTGATGCCTCTTCCTGACTGTGTTTCTGGAATAAGCACTATAGGAAGCAGGCCATGATTTCTTCCCTTCCTCCCCCTGTGCAAAACTGTGTTCACAGGTCCTATCTCTGTGCTCTTAGTAACCCGTACTTCCATCTTTCCTCAATGTATCATACTCTTTTGCAATCTGCTTCTTGGTATCCAACAGAGACAGAAAAACTTTTTTTTTTTTTTTTTTTTTTTGTACTGGGGACTGAACTCAGGGGCACTTGACCACTGGGCCACATCCCCAGCCCTTTTTTGTATTTTATGAAAGACAGGGTCTCACTGAGTTGCTGAGGCTGGCTTTGAACTCATGATCCTCCTGCCTCAGCCTCCCAAGTGCTGGGATTATAGGCGTGTGCCAACACGCCTAGCTAGAAAAACTTTTTAGGATTATATCTTATAGTTTTTATCCCAGGTCCAGCTTATTTTGAATGAATGAACAATTTCCCAGCTAATGAATTTTAGATAGAAATAAGCTTCAAACCCAGGTCGGTCTACCCCCAAACTCAGGATTCCTATAATCCCAGTTGAAATCTAACAAAAATTTGAGGTACATATCCCCACACCCCCAGATCAATCTCCTTACCCATCTCCTCACACACAGCTGTTCCATGTCTCTCTCTTTACATGGACTCACTTTCTGTCAGAAACTCAGACCTCCCTTGCAGACTTGAAAGCACTATTTGGAATGTCCACAATTATTATTCTCCCGGAAAACGCTGAAGTCACTCATTTTGGTGAAATCATTTTGGAGTGGGTAATAAGCAGGGGGCTTTCCTGGGCTCAGGCCTCTGACTGGGAGGAGGGGCAAAAATCACACTGCAACTCAGTTTAGGAGAAAATTCTTGGAGATTCGAGCAAGTGAGTTCGTTTCTTACTCATTAAACTGCGTTGAGCCAACCCTTGTACTTTTGTCAATATTTGTGGACTGAAAACATGACAAACTGTCCCTTGTGCTGCTCTAAATATGGACATTGACTGATGGGACCAGGAACAAAATTCCCTGGGAACAAAAAAAAAAAAAGAAGTGGCATAACTGCCTAAGCAGTGATTGTTTACCATTTTGGAAGTTTTTGCCTGTGGTGGGAAGTACACTCCATCAGCCGGTCACAGGTCTGCCACCCTAGAGCCACGTGGATCCAGAGCATGAAGAACCTTCAGTGTCACACTAAGCAGTTTGGATAAGGACCTACGTTGTGTGTCTTCCCTAATCCTGAACGCTAAGGGTTTGCACAATGTTATTATGAATTTGGAAAATGATTGGCAGGGAAGTTAAGGGACCTGACATTGCCACTCAGGAGCGAGATCAGAGATGGAAAGCAAATCCATCCCTTTTGTTCTCTAGCACCCGCCTCCCCCCAGGCCAGGCACTCATGGCCTTCCCTGGGGTGGCTCCTGAAGGTTCTCCTCTCCTCCAATTGTGCCCTTCTCCAATCTATTCTCCAGCCAAAGTGCTCTTGAAACATGGTGTAGCAATCCTCCATGTGTAGTGAGTGTTATTGCTACTTGTCAACACCAATCCTCCCACCCAGGATCTGATGGTTTGGGAAGGAACCCTGAAATGAGCCAAATGAGCCAGCCCCACAGTGCAGTGGCCCCACCGCAGGACTCAGTACAGGGTTTTGCATACCCTTGTTCACAGAGGTTGGGTGGGCATGAGGAGAGACCATCAACTGGGTGCTCAAGCTTGAATTCTGAGGTTGTGGGGGTAATGTTGTGGTTTTGTCTCACCCCAGAGCATGAATGAGGAAGCACAGCCTCAGTGCTGCCTGCAGCCATTTTTGACCTTGAGGCAAACCACTGCAAGGAAGATGATGTAAAGGGAATCACCAGGCTCAGGGCGGGAACACTGACTGCACCACATCTGAAGCCTCCCCACCTTTCAAGCTCTCAGTTATAAGGAACCAATAAACCCTCTTTACTGCTGAAGCCAGCATGGGTTAGGTTTGCTATAACTTGCTATAGAAGGTCTCCTGGGTGATTCAAATGCCTCCTGGTGCACTTGGAATTGCATCCAGACGCCCTACCTTGGCATTAAAGGCCTACTAAATTCTAAGATCAGTGAGTGGTGGGCCAAGAGCTAGATTTTCATTGGCCCCAGTATTTCCAGCCCTTGCTGGCGTGCAGGAGGCACGCTGTTAAGGTTTTTTTTTTTTTTTTTTTTTTTTTGAATGAGCAAACCCAGGTCTGTCTCCAGTGCATTATCTGCTCCCCCAAAGCCAGAAGCCTCCCACACCCCCCAGTCCTGCTGCCTCTTCTGCTGGAGCCACCTCTGCACACGGGCTGTGTTTTGCAAACTCTCACTTTTCTTGTGCAGCTCCTCCTGTGTGTCCGGAGCAGGACACCCCAACATGCCCGGCAGTGTGTCTGACTCCAGTTTTCCACCAGGCAGCATGGTCAGTGAAGACCAAGGTGTGGAACTGCCCAAACGCGCCCTGGAAGGGGAGCTGGAATGGGCTGGAAGTCTCACAAGTCAATCAGGAGGGCCTCGGAGCCATTATGGTTTGGGCCATGATGCACGTGACAGTGGGTGTGCAGGAGGAAGATCCAGGTCCAGGTCAGAACATTACATTTTTTGTTTATCTAACCCACATTCTCCTTCCTGCCTTAGGCCCTTGGTGCTGCCCTTTCCTCGACTGCTCTACCCTGTGTCCAACCTTTGCCTTAATTCTCTGCAGTGCTTATTAAGGATTCTGTTTGCTTTTCTCTGTTTCAGTAGGGACATGGCTATCTCCTTTATCATATCAAGAATCCCCTGAAAAAACCATAAACAAGTGAACAGCTCCCCTCGTACCCCATAAGCAGCTGAGGCAGTATCCTCAGGTAGAGACCCCTCCCTGTGACCCACCTGACCAGGGCTCCCACTCCCATCTAGAGTAATCCTCCCCTGACAACCACGTTCTGCCCAGCATACGGTTATTTCCTTCACTCTCCTTATCATGGTATAAAATGACCTCGTGTATTTGTGTTTACCTGTTTGTTATCTGAATGTAAACTGTGGCATTCTTTGCTGAATCCCCAGGGTGATGGCTTCCTGACTTCAAGTAGGTGCTCAATAAACTTTTGTGGATGGAATAAAGGAACAGGGAGGGAAAGAAAGATGCTCTGAGGCTCTGCAACCAGTGGGTGTGAGAAGATAAAGGGAAAAATGGATCAAAGTTGACTTAAGAGTGTCTCTGCGAGGTAAACAGGGCCGCTGAGAGATGAGGAAAGCAAAGTTGACGATGTTGTAACCTCTTCCAAATAAACTTCCTGCCAAAGTCCATATTGGACACTGGGTCTCTCTGATTTTTTCTTTCTAGTTCCTTTTCTATAGATCCTGCTGAATACTCATCTTCATATTCTTCAAGTATTGACCATCTCCCATATCCAAACCATCAAAATTCCTGCAGGGTGATGACTGGCTACTTGAGAAATGGCCACTGTGTCTCCAATTTCACTGGTCTCCACTGTGCTCCAACCATACTGCTTCCACGAGGCCACAGGGGCCAGTGCCAGCCTGGCATTTTAAACGTTTCTTGGAGCCTTTGTGCTACAGTGAGGCCTCTGGCTTCTCTTTCTCTCAATTATTACCTTAACCATGCCCCGGAGACCTAAGGAGCCAGTTTATTTTGACTGGGAGATTGTTAAACTGCAGGAGGCAAGCCAGAGACACAGCCAGGCTGTGATTTCCATTGCTCACACAGGCCTCAGCCAAGGGTGCTGAGAATAGCCAAGGCCACTTCCTGCTGGAGGAGGAAATGGCAGTTTCCTCCACTCCCGGAAACACTGCTTCCTCTCTGGTGCCTAGCTCCGTGTTCACCCATTAGACAGCCTCTCCCCACCCCGAAGCCCAGCGACCGGCTCCTGCGTGTAGAAGACATCCTGTTTCCCCTGAGGAAATGGGCCAGATTGGAGATCCTCCCGGTGTGAGTGGGGAGTGAGCAGGCAGAGGAGCAGGAAGGGGCAGATGAGGACCCATACTAATAGATATCCAGCATCCACCAGGAACTGCGCCCCACCCTCCACTCTGTCCTGACCCTCAGCCATCCTAGTGAACTTGACCTACACTCACCCAACTTGCTCCCAAGCTCTCTTTTTGCTTTTTTTTTCTTTCTTGATTGACACGTACTCATTATACATATTTATGGAGAACAGTGTGATAATTTGATAGCTGTACATAATGAGTAATGATTGAATCAGGGTAATTAGCATTTCCATCTCCTCAAATATGTATCATTTCTTTGTGTTTGGAGACTACAAATGCCTCTCTTCCAGTTCTTTATAAAACGTGTAATAAGTTGATATGAATTAGGCCGTGGCACTGTACTGCAGAATGCCAGGGCTTCTTCCTCTGCTCCAACTGCATTTGGGTGCCCCATGATCTCTTCTGATTCTCAGAAGCTTACTCTGTCTCCTCCATCCACTATCTTTCTTCTGTACTACATCATTCCAGATCAAAAATAAAAACAAAAGCAAACAAACAAACAAAAGCAATTCTGTTCCTTTGTTTCTAAAAAAAATTTTTTTTTAATAATTTAAATGTTCACACCACACATTCCAGGAGTTAGAAAAATTTCTGGGCATTGAATGGTTCCATTATGTTGCTTGGCAAGTAACCTCCAGAGAAAGTGCTGGAGCCAGACATCCTGAGTTCAAATCCTGCTCCCCACCTTCTCTCTCCCTGTTAGGGGTAGCTCGCTGGGTGGGTCCTGTAAGTTCTCTGGGCCTCAGTGTTCTCTCTGTAGGAAGAGGGATGACTGCTCCTTCAGGGCACTGGTAGGTTTAATGAGATGAAGCACTTAGAACAGATCAAGTTCTCTTCATCTGCTCAGGACTCAATAAACACTTATTGTTCTTAGGCTGTTTTCTCTTCCCTTTTAGAAGGGGCAAGAAAGGAAAACAAAACATAACCTTTCCCTGTCTCTTAACAAATAATGGCTCCCTGAGGCTGCACCAGCAGGCATCTGTGCCCTGGCTTCAGTTTCTGAGGACGTTTCTCCAGGGCTCTCCTGGTATTGGCTTGAATACAAACCTTTCAATCTCAATTTCACTTGTTAATATCTAATATCAACTACTTGCCAAATGATTTTTAGGATACCTCATTTTTAAAAACAAACTTTACATTTTAAAATATTTTTAGACTCGGGCTGGCGTTGTGGCTCAGCGGTAGAGCATTTGCCTAGCACGTATGTGGCCCGGGTTCGATCCTCAGCACCACGTAAACATAAATGCATTGCATTGTGTACAACTAAAGCAAATAAATAAATATTTAAATAAATATATATATATATATATATATATATATATATATATATATATATATTTTAGACTCACAGAAAACTGCAAGGATACAGTTCCCAGATCCTGCACACCAGCGTTCCCCGGTACCAACAGTACATAAGAGTTCTGTGCTGGTGTGACCATTAAGGACCAATACAGATCTGCTGTTAAGAGCTGAAGTCCTCGCTTTCTCCAGACATTTTTAATTCTTTCCTCATGTTCTCCTTCTGTTCCACAATTGCATCCAGCATACCACATTCAGGCTCCTTCTAGCCTGTGACAGTTTCTCAAACTGTCCTCATTTTTTATATCCTTGGCAGTCTTACAGAGTACTGGTTGGGTATTTTGAAGGATGTGTCTTAATCAGGCATGGTCAGATGTCTGTCACTTAATTAGGTAGATGGTGTTTAGAGCTTAAGGCTTGGGGAAGGAACACCAGCGAGGTGCCACCGGGTCACATTTTATTGAGAATCATTCCACTGGTGTGACTTTCTAGTGTTCGTGTTGACCTTGATCGTCTGGCTGAGGAAGTGTGTGTCCAATCTCTTCACTGTAAGGTAGACCATCCTGTGGAAGGAGGTTACCATGGACAGCCCACACTTCAGGAGCAGGGAGATGGGCCCCACCCCCTTGAGGGCAGAATAGCTGCAGAAGTTATTTGGAATCCTATAATATGGAAATTTGTATATTCTGCCCAACTGGTTTATTTCTCCAATTATTTGTTCATATCAGTTTGAACTCGCGAATATATGTTTTGCCTGTTGTGTTATAATCTAATACTACCTTAGTTGTTTTGTTGTTCAGATTGTCCCAGGTTTGGCCATTGGGACTTTTTCTGCATCATTCTGACATCATTCCATCATGGTTTTTCTTTTGTTCTCTTTTGAGCAATTCCTTACTTTCTGGTACAATGAGATGCTCTAAGCTAAATCTTTAAATTTTCTAACCCTGTCATAAGTTCAGCCATTTCTCCCAATGATTATTGGTTCCTTTTCTTGCAAAATGGTATTAGAAACCAACTTCTGATCATCAGGTATACTTACTGCTGATAGGCATGTCATTTTCAGCTGACAGAGAAAGAAAATACAGGTATGTGTACTAACCTGTGAATACACATGTATCTATAAAATTTCTATATGTGATCACCTGCATCTACATTAAGCTAAAATGTGGTTCATACTGATATCTCCAATGCTAATACTTTATCATGTGGCTCATTCTAACTTCCTCCTCTTGCTTACCTATTCAGTCCTATTCTTTTTTTTTTTTTTTTTTTTTTTTTTTCTTTCTGGGTACCAGGGATTGGACTCAGGGGCACTTGACCACTGAGCCACATCCCCAGCCCTATTTTGTATTTTATTTAGAGACAGGGTCTCACTGAGTTGCTTAGCACCTCGTCTCAGTCTCCCGAGCCACTGGGATTACAGGTGTGTGCCACCGCTCCTGGCTTTCAGTCCTATTCTAATAGTAAGAAAACTACCTCTCGCCAGACATTTATTTAATTGTTCAATTTTAGTATAGCAGTATAAGAATTTTTAACCCATATTCCCAAGTGAAGCAAAGTTTCCCTGAGAGTACAGTACTTATATGTAATAGTGTCTTTGGCCCTTAATTTTATAGACTTCATTCATTTCCAAAGTTACTTAGTCAGTCCTCCACACATACTTCCTTTCTAATATGATTAGGTTGTTGTGTCACATTATGTATCCCATCCTGGAATCCCTTGCCCTCCTAAATGAATTCTTTTTTAAAGTTTGAATACACGAAAGTTCATTTTCGTGCCGCCAAGTTCTACATGTTATCTATCAAGTATCTGTGGTGACAGTTTAATACAACAGAGATTCACTATTCTGAAAATCCCCTGTGTTTCACCTATTCAATTCTGCCCAAATCCCCAGCAATTACTAATCTGTTTGCTATCTCTGTAGTTTCCCTTTTTCTAGAATGGCATAGAACTGGAATCCTAGAGCCAGCGTGTGGCGTGTGACGCTGCCTGCTGGTACTTTGCAACATGCATTTCAGATTCATCCACACCTCTTCGTGACTTAAAATCTCCATTTTTGTAAAACCATGAAATTGTATTCCCCTGTGCATATGTATGAGAATCTATCCATTCACTTGTTGAAAGATACCTTGTGGGATTTTTTTTTCCCCCTCAGCTTATGGCCATTATGAAAATAAAGCTGCTGTAGGTACTGGCATACAGATTTCTGTTTGGACATTAGCATTCAGTTCTGTTGTTGAAATACCTAGGACCACGACTGCTAAATCTTACGGTAAGCATAGATTTAGTTTTGTAAAAAGCTGCCACACCCTCTCCCAACATGGCTCTGCTCTTCTGCATCCCACAAGCATGGAATGAAAGTCCCTGCTGTTCCACGTTCTTGTCAGCATTTGATGTCATCAAGGTTTTGGATTTGGGCCATTCTAATAGGTGTGTAATGATATTTAATTGTTATTTTAATTTGCAATTTCTTAATAACAAATTATGCTGACCATTTTTACATGATTATTTCGTTTTTTTAAAATTTATTTGGAGAGGTGTCTGTTTAGAATTTTTTGCTCCCTTTTAATTAGATTGTTTTTCTTATTGTTGCTTTTACATATTATTTGTATGTTTTGAATACAAGTTCTTTATCAGATATCTTCTCCAACTTCATGCCTTGTCTTTTTATCTTTTTTTTTTGAATTGGGGATTGAACCCAGGTGTGCTTAATCATTAAGCCACATTCCCAGCCCCTTTTTAAATTTTATTTGGAGACAGGTCTCCCTGAGTTGCTTAGGGCTTTGCTGAGTTCCTTAGGGCCTCCCTAAGTTGCTAAGGCTTGGCTTTGAACTCGCAATCCTCCTGCCTCAGCCTCCTGAGCTGCTGGGACACAGGCATGTAGAATACAGGCATGCACCACCGCACCCAACCTGTCCATCTTGACAGTAGTTTTCACAGAGCACAGGTTTTCATTTTAATAAAGTCCAAATTGCCAGCTTTTTCTTTCATGGCTCATGCCTTTGCATTGCACCTCCTAACATATCACCAAGTCTCGAGAGATTTTTAAACATGTTCTCTCATGTAATTATTGCACCGGAGGTCAGGCAAATGATATTATCTGCATTTTATAGGAATAACAGTTGTTGGTCACATTTTCCCCTGCAGTACATTTAAACAGACAAAAAGCATCAAAATAACATGTATTTTTAAAATAAGAAGAAAAAGAAAAGCAGCTAAGACAAACATTAAACGCCTCAGTGTTTCCCTGTTCAGCCTTAACATTCATGAGTGTTGACTATCTCACTTACTATGTAGCCATATTGTTTTACCATGAATATTGTTAGTGCTGCTAGAGCGCCCCTCCCCACCCCCACCCCATACACACAACCACTCTTGATAGACTGGGGCTTTAATAGCAATCATGATGTGCACTGATTAGGTGAGTTCCGTCCCCCAGCACAGTGACCTGCTTCTCCCAGGCATCTTCCTACCTCCCCTTGAGAAGCAAAGTGGACTTCAGGGAAGGGCAAGGTTACATACATCCTTCAATGTCCCACAGTGGGTAAATGGTAGCCCCAGGGCTTGAGTCCTGAGTGGAAGACTCTGGAGCCAGTGCTGCAGAGAGGCCTGAAGGCATCTTCATGCCCAGGCCCTCAGCCAGAGGCACAGCCTGGCCAGGGACGCTGATGTCATCCCCCTCCAGGGAGGCTCCTCCTCCTCCCCTGCTGACCTGGCCTGCCTCTGGCTTCACAGCCTCCAGAGTCCTACCATATAATTTAGGCTTCCCTCTCCCAGCAAAGCATAATCTAGGAAAAGAGGAAGCCACCCTAGGATGTGCCTTGTCACTGAAGCGTGTGAACGTGGGAAGGAACCAGCTCTAGGGAGAGGACAAAGAATCGGGGGCGGGGGGGGGGGGAATTACCATCTTTTAAATGATAGAAAACTTTCTATACCCAAATAATTTTTGCTGAAACAACAATGTACACAATAAAATGTATCAAGGGAGCTTATAATTATACCAAATTAAACTGTGTAGAAGCGTCTCCCTGGCTGTGGGAAACACTGATTTCTTGGTGCAGTCCTGATCCAGGACTGGACTTGGGGAGCCACAGTTCTGAAAGAAGCAGCTTCATGAGAGAAAGAAGTCGTTCCCTGAAGAGGGGCCTTGGCCCTCCTGAGCTAGGAGCTGACTGGCCCATCTGGAGAAAGTGGGAACCGCAGGTATCTCTGTGAGCCACTATCAGAGTCCAGTGCTGGGTGACGGAGCTGCTTTGGTCCCTAGCCACCCATCCCGTCTGGACTTTGTGTTCAACAAACATTAGCCTGGGTCCCCCCCAGCTCCAACCTCCTCCTCAGAGTTCAGTGGCCTGAGAGGTGTCCCTGTCTCCCCATGAACCATCCTGAGTCCAAGACCTGACTTTAACGCTCTGGTGCACCAGTGACACCTCTGTGACCTTGCTTGGCCTCTCTGGGCCACTTACTTTCCATGTGTAAGACAGGAGTCATGAGATTCTAGGAGGTTGGGTGGGTTGCTCTCACCTGTGTCCTTTGAAAGAGATTGTTATTCTAGCAGGAAAAATGACAAGGAAGGGACTATGTCGTCAAGACCGACCTTCACAGCTTGCTGCAAGGCCATTAGGTCCTCTGGGTGCTGAGTGTATGTAAAACATTTAGCACATGCACTGACTCAGTCAATGCCCACATCCTTTCCTTCCCTTTTTTTGCATCTGTTTCAAAGAGTCCCCACCTGCTTTTGCATGCCCCGCTGCCCAGGACAGGGCAGCTTTGCCCCAGTCTCTGCTGAAACCCTGAACTCAATGCATGCACAGGGAAAGCTGCAGGGTGAGGCTGCATTCGTGTTTCAAAGGCCCCAAACGGGGCTCAAAGCCCCCACTCTGATCAGTGTGACTAAGGGATGGAGCTGGAACAACAGGAATTGGGGGATTAACCAGCTCTCCCACCGAGAGGCCAGGCATCCCATGTCACCAAATCCTCCTACTGGATTAAGCCCTAGCCCACAGATCACCCGCAGCCTTGAACAGATGTGACAGGATGGGACGCTTTCCGGGCCTTGGTCCAATGAAGGAGCTAAAACTAGATGCACGGGCACATGGCACTTGTCACTCTTTCCATCCTACTATTTGTAGCGGCAGCAGGCTCTTTTGAAAAGAACACAGTTCAAAAACTTTTGAGTGGGTCCCGAGCTCTGCCAGCTGCATGACCTTGGGTAAGTCACTTCTCTTTTCTGGGCCTCCAGTTCCTTCAATAGAAAAATGGAGCTTATTGTATGAATTAGACAGAGGTCCTCATGGAGGACTCTGAGGTAATAGATCAAAAATGTATTTTCTCGAGGAGCTTGTGCACAAAACTTGCATGTGACTGTCCCTGGCTGGGAGAAAGGCTGGGCTCAAATGTCAAGTCAAGTCTGTGCACCCTGACTCTCCTTCCTCTGTGATCCATGGTGCCACACACACTGCCTCGTGTGACTGCTTCTCTAACTCAACTGTGGCTCCTCAGAAACAGGGGTTCTACAAGATTTATCTTTGCTTTCCACCTCTGGGCACCCATGGGTTCTTAGAAATGAATATCAAACTAAGAACACACTGTAACTGACCCACCTCCTGCAGTCATCAACTAAGGTCTCTATCAATACACCATCCCACCTCCTGGACTGCAGATAATTTGAAGGTGGGGACCAAGGCCTTCACCCATGCATCACCATGGCACCAAGGTAGACACGTATGGGTGCTCAGTGAATGTATGTAGAAAGCAAGAAGAAAGATGGGAAGGGGAGAAACCAAAGTAGAAACCTGCTCCCAGCAGATGCAGCTCTCACAGCCAATTCTACCTGCTCAGCCACTGAGCAGACCACACTCAAATCCCACCCCTGTCTCTCTGAAAAGTAGTGTCTGAGCCTGTTTTCTGCCACTGTAACAGAACACCACAAGCTGGTAATTTATAAAGAAGAGAAGTTTATTTCACCCACAGTTGGGTTACAAGAGGAAGAGCCCATGATCTCTCCGTTGAGGTGGCTCAAAAGGACCCACTTTCCACTCCTTGATCCCTAGGCACTACCTGCTGTTTCCGGCCACCGCGTCCTTGCCCATGCTGTTCCTTTCGGTCTGGAATGACTTCAGCCATCTCCATACCACACCCTCACACTCGGAGACTCCCATCACCTCCAAGCTGGCAGCAGTTTGTCTGGTGGCTTCATTTTTCAAAGTGCAAGTCACGTGTGACCTCAATAGCAGAGGAAGCAGCATGAGCAACCAGCGTTAGGATCAAACTTTGTCCCTAGCCTCAGTAAGCTCTGTGACCTTGGGAAACTCACACCCCTCACTTTTCACTTCAGTTTGCTCATCTGTAAAACAGAAATGAAAACACCTTTCTCATAGGGTTGTATGAGAATCAATTAACCAGTTGGTTAACAGATGTGAGTAGCTCGGTCTAGCACTTGGCATATGGGAAGCTGCAAATGGATGGCAGTTGTCCTGGTGCACTCACTATTACTGGGCCTCCCGATGGATCAGATGTCCCTCTCGGCTACTCCTCTGGTACCCTGTCCTTACTCCGATCACTGCCGTTTATCTCACTGCCTTGCTATCCGTGCATCACTTGTGGCCCGGCTAGACCGTGGGTAACTTGGAGGCCAGCGCTCTCGCAGTATCCCCATGACCAGCTGCTGGGCCTGTCTGCTGCGTCAGTGGATGAACGTCGCGAGCCATCCACGGGCTGTGTGTGTGAGCTATGCACATTGAGCGTATAGGGGACTGGACTGGCATTGCCTGCTTCTTAGACTGTGCGACCCATGTGTGCCTTCCTCTCGCTCTGCCTGTGATCCCACACAGTACCCGAGATGGGTGTGACTTGCCAGGATGTCAATCAATCTGCTCACCACAAGACACCACCAAGCAAGACTCCACTTTTGAAACCCAATCCCTTGCCTTATTATAAGGGTGGAACTTTCTTGAATGTCTTTCCCCTAAATGAAAACAGGGGTTCAGGGTGCGCGCTCTCTCTCTCTCTTGCTCCTTCCGGTGCTAGAGCTGACCCTTGGGGTCATGGAGCCATCCTGCCTTAGAAACACGTTTGTGTGTTGCGTGGTTTCTTTGCAGTTTTCATAGTTATTGATACAGCCAGCTCCTTTGAACTCAGCTCAGATTGCCAGTCCAGCCAGCTGGTGATAGATGAATTAGTGAAATGAATGAACGCACAAAGACAGTGGCTGAATCGGCCATGATTAGGCTACTTCGACAGCACCGCTTATTCTAAGCCTCACTTGGTAGGGCTGGAGATGGGACTTCCCAGCATAGCTCAGGTCTGAACCACGCCTTGGATGTCACCCTGGGCTCATGAGGACATACAGCAGTGGGGACGTGAAACTAAAAAGTGGATTTTTATTACTGCTGAGCTTGCCTCTCTCACCCACTACCAAAACCTGCCAGGTGGTTGATAACCAGTAAGTATTTAGTTGGAATTCATAGATTCATTCATCCATCCAACAAATATTTCTTGAACCAGACATTGTTCCAGGCAATGGGAATAAGATCTTATCAACAGCAGTAGATAAGATCTATCTATTTCCAGGAGAAACAGAAAGAAATAGGATTCCTTGTTGGATTATATGAAGAGAGGTGGGGTAAGCCGGTGTCACCTATAGCTGTGGAAATGGGAACGGGAAAGAGGAAAAGCAGTGGTTGTGGCATAGAGGAGCCTGTGGCCTTATTTTGCTGCCAGCACAGGCTTCTCAAAGGTCACTTAGTTTCTCCTTGCCCATGTAACCCATTGCTTATGCAGGGATGGCCCTATCTGCCCTAGCCATCATGAGGTCAGTTACTCATATTGAAAATAATTAGAGAAAATGACACAGAGTTATGGGAAGACAACTCATTGGCTTTGTAAACTTAAACACATTAGCCACCTCTCCACACCTCTATTTCTTCATCTGTAAAATGGAGACAAAAATACTCACCTGATGTACCTCTCAGAGGCATTGGGGCTTAACCTAGACCAGGGAAGGAAGGAAGGGCTTTGTAAACAATAAAGAGCACTGACATTGTTACTCTCTACTGTAGGTCTATGGTTAATCTACTCACCCTTCGATTTTAAGGTCTAGCTCTTCCTCAGATGGTTCACTAGACCCCTCTGATCCTCAGTGTTCTCATCTGAAAATGGGGATTACAATCCCCACCTAGTCCACCCCACAGTGCTGTGAGGTTCAGATAAAATGATGGAAAGAACTTTGATTTAAAAAAAAAAAAAAAAAAAAAAAAAAAAACTTTGCAAACATTGCAAACTGTAAAATATGCTATAAATGTGAAGAATGGTTATTTTTGTCATTCTGAGAGATTAGGCTCATAGTAATGGAATCAGACTTGAACCCTAAAAAGACAGGTACTATGGTCTGAATAGTCTGTTTCCCAAAAATTCATACTTTGAAACTTACTCCTGGTGTCTTCAGGTGAGGTATCTGGGAGCTGATTAGCTCTTGAGAGCACAATCTCATGAATGGAAGAGAGCCCTGATGAAAGAGGCCAGACAGAGCTTGTTTATTCCTTCTGTCAAATGAGTTCTCAGCAAGAGGACACCATTTATGAGGATCAGGCCTTCATCAGATACCAAATCTTCTAGCACTTTGGTCTTAGACATCCTGGGCTCAGAACTGTGAGCCATACATTTCTGTTGTTTATAAAGTAGGCAGTCTTAGGTATTGTGTTATAGTAGCCCAAACAGAATGAGACCAATGGAAAGAACAATTCAGATGATCTCCATTTACCCCCAAAACATGTGCAATCTCACTTCATGCTTGAGGTAACACCATGTATTAGTCAGGGGGAAAAAAAAAAAGGTTTTATTTTCATTATCAGAGAATGAGATAGGAGAAAAGGAGCTTTGGTTGCCAGTGTTTACCTGGAGCAAGGTGCTTTCCCAACCTAGTAGGAAGTTAGATTCTATTTAAGTTAGGATACTATGGCTTCAAGAAAAATAAAAGGCAACCTGTAACAATGTCTGTTATGTCACATGGCAAATTGTCCAGACATAGGAGGCCCAGGTCGGGTATTACAGCATCTCAAAAATGTCATGGCTACAAGCCGGATTCTCCGAGATTTTTGATGGTGAGAAGATGACTCGCACAGCTTTGCACTTCCAATTCTGGCTCAGTTATGTCTGTGGGCAAGAAGAGGCTAGTGTTTGTCTTGGGCCTCTCTCAAGAAAACAATGAGGAAAACTTGTCCAGATGTGCCCCTCCTCTGTCATGGTGAGGGGACAGAGACAGGAGTACAGCAACACACCTTGTCCCTAAACAAATCAGGGAAAGGGAGGGGATTTCCACCTTGAGCAACAAAAGCAGCTTTTTGATAAGAAAGAATGTAGAAATGGCTTTCGGACAGACAACCCCAGTGTGTTAACACAGACTTTGGGTTCTCAAAGTTCCTTTCAAGCTTCAAAATGCAACAAGCTGAGATGAGCCTGAGGTTCTAGACCTTCATGTGAGGAACCAAGACACCAACTGCTCCACCCCATCCCTATCTCAATTTCCCTGGCCTGCCCTATTCCTGTGGAATGAACGGGGCCGTAGGTAGACTTATGAATGAACCAGGAACCCCATAGCTAGGAGTCCTGCGCTGCAGGATACTCCTCAGCCAACCTGCCTCTTAGGCTGCATTTTGAATCCTATTTTTCAAAATAGCCTAGCCCACCAGGTCCAAAGCTGATAACCCCTTAACTTACTTTTCTATATTTCTGATAAATAAAATGCAATCAATAAGAGTGATTTAAACAAGATAGATGTCTTAGGCTGAGGATGTAGCTCAGGGGTGGAGCACTTGCCTAGGATGCGTGAGGCCCTGGGTTTGATCCCAGCACTACACACACATGCATCACACACCACACACACACACACACACACACACACACACACACACACACATACACAGACATCTCTTTTCATTTCTTTCTCTCTCTCTCTTTTTTTCTCCCCTCAAGTAAGTCCAGAAGTCAGCAATCCAGGGCTCCAGGGTCTTTCGGTATCCAAGCTCCTTTTATCTTTCTTCTCCTCTATCCTCAGTATACATCCACCCTCAAGGTTACCACATGACCCAAGTTTACTTTTGTGACTCTATCATTGTGTCATATTCCACATTCTATACAAAAGAAAGAAAACAAAACAAAACTTGTAGTGCCGTCTTCTTCCCAGTCCCTTCCCTCAAGGAGCTTTCCCAAAAACTTTTTCTATGTCCTTGGTTAGAACTTGGTTACCATGCCACACCTTGCTGCTAAGGATACGGCTTATTGCAACCCCCAATTTAATTAAATTAGTAAGTAAGAAGGGATGGGTTTGGCAGGCAGCTGGAACTCTACCACCACTCCAGGGTTGGTCCGTAGAGACCGACGCACACTGTACAAGAGATGTGCGCAGTTGACAATCACAGTGGGGGACAGAGGATGCTTGTTTGTTGTTGCTTGTTTTGTTGTTTTGGCTGGCTTTCATCTGGCACCTCTGTGACTTTGGCCAAGGCATGTCCCCTTTCTCACTCTCCTTGGGGCTGAGATGGAGGATGGGACAACCAGGCCCACCATGGTGGAATTAATCTGAGGATAAGATTCATTCTTTCATTTGTTCATTTATTCAACAAGACCCTACCAAAGCACCTCTCTGTCTGCTAAGGTGCGCTAGGCACTGAGAACTCAGAAATGCATAAAAACCCTGCTTCTGGAAGCTTGCAAAATGCCCAGGAAAACACAGGTTATGAGAGATTGTGCCCAAATCTCTTTTAAGTATAACTAAATAGGAGGTTGAAATGGGGAGGGTCTGTCCCCAGAAGCGATCTTCAGCAACATCATCAGGATACCAAAAAGATGAGCAGGAGCTAGTGGGTAAAAAAGGTTGCAAACTCACAGGAAGAGATTCACCACGTGAATAGGTACAAACCCACAAAAGAGAATATTGGGTTCTGGAAATATTTTCCCACAGAACACCGGCCCTCAGGTAGAGGTTCTAGTTTCTAAGCTTTTACTGCCAACTGGGATTGTTTATTCTGCTCATTTGAAAACAGATTTAGAATCTGATTTCAGCTCCTCCACCTGACACAGAGATGTGAGCTTGAGCCAAGGGCTTCATCTCCCTGAACTCCAGTGTCCTTATTTAGCAATTCCTTCCTGGTGGCAAGGACCAAGCAAGATATCATGCATAAACATGCTTAGGTGGTCTGATCACCCCAGGAATTTCCGCTCCACCCCCAACCCTTAGCTTCCAGGAGATGGCAAATGGCTTAAGGAGGGCAGGAGCGGGTTCCTGTGTTGATGGTGTTTTTAAGTGCTAACTGGAAAAAAATCAGGTGAGAGAGAAGCCACAGTGCCTGCCAAGGAATAGACTGCATTGTTCGCCCCTGCAAAAGTAGCTGGCAGAAAGCTTTGAAAGCAGGGAAAGGGTCACCCTCGCTAAAGAGCAAACCATCATGCCTCCTGGCCCTGTGACCTCCCTCTTGTAACTCCCCTGACTGCTTGTACTGGTTTCCTCCCTTGGAAAATGGGAATGTGGCCCCTGGCCTGGCAGGGCTGGGTGTGTGGGCTTGCAGGGGCCTGGGGGAGGGGCCCGGGGGAGGGTGATCCTGGCTGCCTGGTGAGGACAGATGGCCCCTGGCCCCCAGGAGGCTGCTTGCTCAGTGTTGCTGTGCCCCCCACCCCAGCTTCCCCTTCACCCACAGCTCTCCCTTCTTCCTTTCACCTTCCAAGTCCTGCCCATCCTTGACAACCGCAGTGCCAAGAAGCCCTACTCAGCATACTGGTGGACACTGATCTTGTGCCCTCAGATGTCTTCAGGTTGGGCTGCTCCACGAGAGTCACTCTCTCCTTCCACTGTGTCTGTCCTGTCACTTTCTCGTATCGCTCAGCAAGGGCCATCTGGTCTCCCACTTCCTGGTAGAGGGCCTTCCCTCTGCCCACCCCCACCTCTTCTAAATCTAGCCTCCCTTTGACGCCTCAGCCCAGGCCACCTGGACTGAGTACTCAGGCATGATGATTTCAGTTCCCCGACTGTGCCGTGCTCTGGCTCGCCTTGCCCATGTTTATCCATCAGCTCTCAGTGCAGATATCACCTTCTTGACCCTGACCTTCAGCCCTAATCAGATCGGGTGCTGCCGCTGGGAGTCCTTCTGCATCCTGTGCTTCTCCAGGATGGCTCTTACCATTGCCGAAATTAACCAGTTTATGCCTGTCTCTCCCTCTGACCATACACTGTGAGAGAGCCAGAACCTGAATTTCCCATTCCTCAGTTATCCGCCCAAGGCCAGCCCGCTGTCTCCCCAGGGCAGGGCAGGTGTGTGAATGACCTACAAGGGCTGATCCTACCCTTCACCACTTCACCACACACTGGGCTCAACAGATGTGCAAATGTCTTCACAGACCCATTCCATCTATAGCATTGCAATGGATTGGGCACCACGCTACGTCCTGGCATAGAATGATAGGGGAGACTGAAATTCCTACTCTGAAGATGTCAGACTAGAGGGGGAAGAGGCATCTACAGCGTAGGCAGATAACAAGTGAGTAGAGATACAGCCCCGTTGCTGTAGAAATAGAGGGAAGGAAGCCACACCTTCATCTGGAGGTATCAAGGAGGGCTTCTCAGCAGAGGTGACCGTTGCTAGGTATTTATTCAAATGAGTTTTTCAGGTGTAGGAAAGAGGACAGGGATGGGCGGCCCAAGGAGAAGGTGCAGCACGCACAAAGACAGGGAAGAAGGAGAAGGACCCGAAGAAGGGGAAAAGCTCAGCGACGTGAGGGTACGGCGCCCAGAGGCAGTGGAGGCCACGGGGCGTATAAGGGAAGCCCAATGGTCCACTGGACTTGGAAGCACCCTGCCTGCCAGGTGAGGCAATTGAGCCCGACCCTGCGGTGAGTGTGAGCACGTCAGTCACCCCTCAAGTCTGCATCTTAGGAAGACGACTCTGAGCAGCCTCAGAGTCTCATCCTCCCTTCCCAGAAGCTCCCACCCTCACTTCCTCCTTCCTCCTGGGGGACCCACCAATAGTCCCACAGCATGGCCCTGAACCAGTAGCGTCACAGCAACCAAGAATTTGGTAAAAATGCAAATTCTCCAGCCCTACTCCCAGCGCACAGGAACAGAAGGGACGAGCCCTTCAAGTGACGCTAACACATTCAAGTCCAAGGACCACCAAACCAGACAATCCTGTCTCCTAAGAACAGAAAGGACAGATAGAAATATGTTTCCTTTAGCTCCAGAATCCTCCTGGAGCGCGTCTAACGAGCAGGTCCTCCATCATGGTGAACTTATTCTTTCCTCCAAGAAACATTATAGTATGCCTACTGTGCAGAGGCCGCGGGCACGATGGTTCTCCCATTGTTCCTTCTTTGACTGACTGCGCGGATCCACCAGGCTTGACCTCAGGCACAGCTGAGTGTGAAGATGGGCTGCCTCACTGAGGCCAAGAATGGAAACATGGTGGGACCAGGCCTCCAACGAGACGTGAGACGAGGCAGAGGGAGCTCAGTACCCAGCTCTGCCTGCGGGAGGTGGTGGGTTGGGCAGGTACCTCTCTGGATGTGTGCAGCTCCAGCCCCTGTGAGGGCTCCTGCAAAGGGCATCCCAGCTGTGCAGGGAAGGGCACCGCTTGGGGGTGCGCCAGCAAATAAGCACACGTGTTTCATATTATATGCAACATTCTTTGCGGGAGCCCCAGTGAAAAATACACATGGCCAACCATCCCTTCCCCAAAGGAAGGGCCTCAGGAAAGGAGATATAGGCTGCGGGCTTTAAGAACAGTTAGAAACGAAATGGAGGCTCTGTGCTTGTTGGAAAAACAAACTCTTCCTGCTTGGGTTTTTACTTTTAAAGATCAGGAGATGATCCGGAGATCAGCAGATACCTGAGGAGCCCATCTGGGTCTCAGGACAATGGTGAACAGTGCATCAAGTCCCCTGGCTCTCTGGTTTACTTCTGTATGGCATCAAGACACCCACCGCCTTTCAGAGCCTCCATTTCCTTCTTTCTAGCCTGAGGATAATAACTCCTCACCTCACTGGGCAGGCACTTTGAAGGCCCCATGAAATGGCATTTGCAAGAGTGCTTTGTAAAACATAATACATAAAAGGGATTCCTCTTGTATTATGTGTAGAAAATCCAGAGGGAAATATTGTCCAGAAATGATCGGTCAGCATGATACAGAGGGGGAGAGTATGGATAGGAATCATACCTTCACCATTATAGGCTGTGTGGTCTCAGGCAAGTCACTTCACTTCTCTGAGCCTTAGCTTTCTCACCTGCAAAATAAGGGTAAAAATACCGCTCCACCCCCACCCCCATACACACCAGAAGGTTGCTGCAAGCACTGACACTGATATCTTCTGCAAATGTCCCTGGTCCATAGAAGGTGCTCCACATAGGTGTGCAAAGTAGCCCAAGGGTGCCCAGCAGTGCTGCCCACTGTCTGGGTTTGCAGACATTCTGAGAGCCAGCTCTGCTCTGCACATCCCTCACTGGAGGGAAGAGGCCTCCTCCTCCCCAGGACACCGAGAAGCTATTCTTCATCCTCACAGTTCTGACAGCCCCCCTTGTTGCCTCGATCAGGTTACAAGCCCATTTGTTTTCCCCTTTACAAAGCCACTGAAGTCTGTGAGGGGAACTCCCCCTTCTCCAGTCTGGTGAGCTGGGCCCAGGGTTCAGCTCCGGATAGCACACCCCAGCACTTCTCATTAAGATGCACAGAAAACGGCCCCATGTTCCATCCCTTGTATGTGTCTTCATCAATTTCCAGGCCCCTGGAAGTTGTTCCCAGCACCCACTGCTTTTCAGCTAAGTTCCCTGGAGAAGGGAGGGGAGCTTCTTAACCCCACTCACACCCAGCAGGTACAGTGAGAGATCTGGTCCAAAGCAGAGGGGCAGGAACTAACATTTGCAGACCATCTCCCACTGATTAGTTCCTCTTAGGCATGAGTACTGCTTTTCTGGGGACCTCTTCCACCTTTGCCCTAGACTCCATGAAGTTCTCCTACATGTAATCTGCATTTCTTCTTGCAATTCTTATGCTTGCAGGTTTGTTTGCTTCCCAATACTGGGAATGTACCCAGGGTCTTGCACATGCTAGGAAAGTGTTTTGCTACTGATGTGAGCAAGTTTGTTGCTGGTGTTGTTTTGTTCCGGTTTGTGTTGCTGGGGATTAAACCCAGAACACTGTGCATGCTAGGCAAGGGCTCTGCCACCAAGCTACATCCCCAGCCCCGAGTATGCATTTAAAACCCTTTGTTCCTGGTAAATCTCATGGGAGAGTACAATGAAGTCTGTCTCATTCTCCAACATTACTTTAGCAAATATCACAGTGCCTGACACAGATTAGGTGCTTAACGGGTAATTACTGAATTATGAATGATGAATGAATGAACCTCAAGGCAATACTGTAAAGTAAATATCACTTTCTGTATTTTGCATAGAAGGCATCTTTTATGGGCTGTGTCACCTGGGGCAAGACTCTGAGAGGTGGATGTCTTCCCCAAGGTGACACAGTCAGTAAGTGACTAAGCTAAATTTGAATCCACGTTTTCACTGGGCCCTGCTGCATTTGATTTATATTATAAGCAGGCTGAAAACATTAACAAAAGCAAATTTTCCAAAATAAAGAAGCTGAAACTGTCTTCCCATAGTTCCCTCTCCACCCCCAACACAGCCTGGTTTGCTCAGTGCAAGAGCATTCTGAGCTTTGTGCAACCCACACAAGGCAGAGGAAAGGAGACAGGAGCTGCCCTTGTCCCTCAGCTGCCAGGGCCTGCATCCTCCACGGAGCCCCTCCCAGCTTGTCCCCACCAGGGAAAGACTTGGATAAAAAGTCTCAGGAGAACAAAGACCACATTTTCCTCCATGGAGCAAAGAGGCCACTGCTGGGGAAACAATGGCCTTGCTGGGGATCAAAGGAGCTGGGCCCCCGGGCTGGGGACAAAAGCTGAGCCCCATCTTGATAAGAATGACAGTCTGCTCTCCCCCTCCTGTCACAAAGGTCTGCAGAGAGCCTGCAGGCGCTCTGAGGCCCACCCCACCTTCCCAGCCTCACCTCCCAGCTCCTCTGCCCTGCCCCCACAACAGAGCTCCAGAGCCCTGCCCCCAGGGAGCACGTCCACCCACTATCCAGGCCTGGACTCCAGGGTTTCCTCCGCCTCACCTACCCTTTCCCTCCTTTCCCCTCAAGTACATCTACCAGATTTCAGCACAGTTACTCCCAAATTCCTTCCCATCCTCCCTGACCCATGAGGCCTGGATCGATTGCACCCTGCTGTGCACCACGTAGAGCAGGGATCCTGCCTCTAATTATAGCACTGAGCACACTGAGCTCTTGCTCCCACTTTCAGTGCCCGCCATCCCCACCAGACTGTGATCATGTGAAAACCAAGACCATTTCTTCACGATTTTGTAAATGCATTGCCTCACTCAAGAGAAGTCTGACAGGTGAACGTTTGCTGAATGAATGAAGCAATGAACGATGTAGAGTGAGTTCTCCTAAGGCCTGTGTTAGAGATTAGACAAAGTTAACCTAGGGCCAGGAACGCCATTTTAATAAAAGGGGGTTTATTAGGGACCACGCAGAGGGTTAGGGAGACGTGGAGAGCAAGGGAAAAACAAGAACAAGGAACAAGGGAAAAGAGGGGCAAACAGGGGCCTTTTCAGTATGGAGCAGGCTTAAATAGCGAACTGGTGGTCAGAGAGACCCCTGGAGCCAGTCCGTGTCCCCATAGGCTGCTGGAGATCAAGAGGGGATGGCAAGGGCACCTGAGGGCTGGACAGCCTGAGGCACCTGGGAGATGTAGTCTTTTCACAAAGCACCTGGGGGGTGTGGCCTCCTACCTGGGAGGCACAACCTCCCTGCCAGGAATCCAACAGCCTGGACATTTGCTTGGGTACCATGGCTTTAGGATGAATCAAAAACTTCTCTGATTTCTCTGCATTCTTCATTTAATTATACTCAGCTAATATTTTAAAGGGCTTGCTAAATGCAGGGCACTACTGAGTGCTGAGAATGGAAGGATGAGAAAAGCAAAGTTCTTGTCTTCATGGAGTTACAGACTAGTGGCCAGGGACAGGGATACAGACATTAACCAATTGCATAATTTAAAATGATGAGGGGGGCTGGGGTTGTGGCTCAGTGGTAGAGCGCTTGCCTAGCACGTGAGCAGCCCGGGTTCGATCCTCAGCACCACATAAGAATAATAGCATTGTGTACAACTAAAACAAACAAATACATTTTTTTTAAATGATGATGAATGCTATCAAGGGAAAGCATAGGGCCACACAAGAAAGGGCATGCTAATTTATGCAGCAATATTTGTTGAGAGCCCACCATGTACCAGGCCGTGTTTGAGGCTCTGGAAGGAATGTATCCTTATGGAGTTAAGGCAGCCAACAACAGGGAAAACTGGTCCAGGCTGAGAAGGCTTCTCAGAGGAAGTGACAGCTGAGCCAAATCTAAGGAATGAGTCACCACTGAGGATGCAAAAAACAAAGGGTAGGAAAACCAAAAGTATGTTACAATGGGTAACGTTGATTGGGATGGGTTGCAGCCAGGCACAGTGATGCACACCTGCTATCCCAGCTACACAGGAGGATGAGGCAGGAGGATCAGAAGTTCAAGACCAGCCTCAGCAATTTAGCGAGGCCCTGCCTTGAAATTAAAGAAAGGGCTGAGGATGTAGCTCAGTGGTAAAGTGTCTCTGGGTTCAATCCCTGATACCAAAGAATAAATAAATAATATAAATAAATAAATAATAAGATGGGGTGGGGATATAAGTCAGTGGTAAAGTGCCCCTGGGTTCAATCCCCAATGCTGGGGGTGGAGGAGTAAGTTAACAAAGCAATCCAGAAGGTGGGAAGGTCAAATTCAAAGTCCAGAGAGACTTTGTGCTCTGCCCCAGGTCACCCCGTTGCCCCTGGCAAGTGGAGAGAAACAGCCCTGGCTCCATATTGCTGCCTTGCAATGGCCGATCAGCAACTGTTAGGTAGACTGGAAAGACCCTTCTCCAGCCTCAAGACAGGCCCCAAGATTAAAGAACAGAGCAACCCTCAGGAAATGTCCCTCTGGAGGGCTAGCTAGAATTGAGATGCTAGAATCTCCTATTAAAGGACTGCTGTTTTCCATAGAAAACATAGTAAATAACTTCTTGGGACCTTTGTGTTCATTCAGCAAGGACTCATAGTTCGGGAGGCACTTTCATGCAAATGGTCCCATTTCTTCTAAGAGCAAAGTTCGAGCCCAGGTTTTGGAGTCAATGAGAACTTAATTCTAGCCTGCGCTTCCTCATTTGTGACTTGGGGCAATCAGTGCTCCCTACAGGCAGGAATAAGGGTAGAACCACATATGGGTTTGCTAGGGCTGCCTAGGCAAAGTGCCACTCACTGGCTGGCTTAAACAGCAGGTGTGTATTTTTTCAAAATGCTGTTGGCTGGAAGATGGAGAGCCTGGTGTCAGCAGGGTGGGCTTCTTCTGAGGCCTCTCTCCTGGGCTTGCCGACGGCTGTCCTCTCCCTTTGTCTTCACACACTCTTTTCAACCACAATCATATTAGGTAAGGCTGGGGCTAGAACTTCAACCTATGTATTTGGGGGACACAATTTAGCCCATAACAGATGGAGTCGTTTCCAAATTTCTGCCGTACCTGGCATGCCACTGACCCTGGAGAGTAGGTAAGTATCTGCAGGAGCCCTGATTGGGGAGATGGCTAAGATTGCGGTTGGCTGCGGGCCATAGAGATATTCGGACATTGCCGCCTTCGGTGGTCTCATGGGACTTGGCCCGGGATCTCGCGGGACTTGAGCCGAGATCGGATCTGGTCGGCGCCATTTTGTTTGTGGGTTTTTTGGTGGTGTGTGGTGCGTGTTAGAGTCATTGTTGGAGCTGGAGAGAGAAGTTATCAGAATAAAAAGCCTGTTTGTTTCCAGTTTGCCTCTGAACTTCTTCCCGCGGTTTCATTGCTCCAAGCGGCAATTGCTTCTGACAGCAACAAGTATCACTGGCATGGAGACTGCAGAGAGAAACTTAGGGACAGATGACAACCCGTGTTGGGGCACACGACTGAACCGGTCAGGGTCACTCCAAGTGAATTTTGGCAGACTAAATAAAGACACAGAAACAGAATGTAACTTTTCTTTGGGTTCAGTGACCACTCCTCAGCCACAGCTCCCACAAGGGGGGCAAGGCAGGCAAGAAAGAGAGAGCACGCCTTGAACCCGGGTTTTATTGGGGAGAAGCCATTCAAATAAGGCAAGGCGTCAGGTTTCAAGGGGTTGAGTCTAGCTTCGTGATATCTTGCTGTCAGCAGGTTGACTGACATCTTGGAAGGCCACGCCCATCTCACATGCCGTGTGACGATCAAAGGCAGAGAGAGCAAAAGGGACACATTCACATTCGTGCACAGCTCAGACAGAGCAGCAGCATCAGTCCAGTCAGCTTTGTACGCTCAAAATGCTCACAGCTCACACACACAGCCCATGGCTGGCTCGCCACAAACCTGCTCTTTCCTTTGGGCTATAATGGACAGCCAACAGCTGGGGCATCGGTGAGGTGCACTGGCTTCTAATGCTGCCTGATGCTACTGATAAGATGCTGATGCCTTCTCTTCAGTAAGAACAAAGGGCATGCACCTCCGATGATCTGTGTTCCTTCCCTTCTCAGAGTTCTAAAGCAAGTCCCCAGCACTTGCCTTGCCAAGAACAGGACAGGAGGCAAAGGTCCTGCCATTTTCAGAACCTTTTGCTCACAGAGACTCAACTTCCTGCTGCTGCTTCTAAACATGTGAGTGGAAGCAATTCCAGAAAACTCTCTTGCCTCACCTTTCCCCTACTGCCCTCCCCAGAATGTGGGAACCAGCCTTGTTCCTGGAGGCAATCGGTTATGAGGTTATCGGGCACAGAAGGCGTAACTTAGAGAAACGTGCTGGGTCAGCCCATCTGTCCCCAGATCACCCAGATTCATTCCTCTGACCACCTGCCCTTCCCTGGAATGCCCAGTGAACCCTCCCTGGAGCAGGTGACAAATCCTGAATATTCCCTTTGAGGTGACTTACTGGGCTGCTTGCTCAGTGAGATGTTAAAGAGGTTATTAGCTTTTTTTTTTTTTTTTTTTAAGATGATATCAGCACATCCTATTTGCAGCGTGGGCCCAGGCAGTTCCTAAAGACTGGCTTTAGTCTATTGTATTTGCTTCCTCTTTGAACCCAGTCAAATCAAGATAGTGACACCAAAAGAGATGAGTGAGCAGAGGAGAGACTGCTGAAATGGCACTTTGGCAGTTGGGGGGAAAAATGGAGCTCTTTGTGCCCATTTTGAGCCCCAAATTTTGCATTGATTTCAAAATGATTCATGCTCATTGAAGAAAATTTAGAAAATAGAAAAATGCAAAGAAGTTTAATATATGTGTGTGTGTGCACACCCACAATCCATGAACCTATCATTTAAGATAATCGTTATTAGTGTCAGCATGTTTAACTCCAGTCTTATTCCTTGTAAAGTGTAGATCATACTAGACATGAAATTTTCTATCTTGTTTTTGTTGTTTGTTTGTTTTGTATTAGGGATTGGACACAGGGGCATTTAACCCATGAGCCACATCCACAGCCCTTTTTTATATTTTATTTAGAGACAGGGTCTACCTTAGGTCCTCGATAAGACAGTGAGGCTGGCTTTATCTTTGTTTTTTAATTGGCATTCTATCATAGAAATATTTTTCAAGAAAATCTTAAAGACCCAAATAATATTTCATTAAATTGAGGTACCCCTGTTAACTTAGCTGTGCTCCCATTGTGGATGTTTAGGTTGGTTCTATTTTTTCCTTTCATCCTGGATAGCTTTTCTTTTATTTGTTGGGCTGTCGTAAATAATGCTACTATTTTATCCACCTTTTACTAGGAAAATATCCCATCCTTAATTTTCTATACTAGGTTCTTCTTCTTCTTCTTCTTCTTCTTCTTCTTCTTCTTCTTCTTCTTCTTCTTCTTCTTTTTTTTCCTATAACCTAATTTTTTATTGGTGCATATCACTTATACAGAACGTATAGTTTCAAAATGGTGAGTTTCATTGTTCATAGGCTGTATTCTTTACAATAACCCTGAGGATTAAGGAGTCGTCACGTGTAATAGACGAGACCCTCAGAAGCCAGGAGATGAAGTACAGCTGTAAACCCAGCACTGAAGCAGAGCCCCCGTCTTCAGGTCTCAAGCTCCTTGCTCTTCCTACCAACCCAAGCCTCATGTTAGCAGGGGACTAATGGAGCACGTCCTGCCATGAAGACGTGGAGGGACCAGAAATCCTGCCCCTTTAGGAGAGAAGGTTTACAAGGCAAAGAGGCCTCCCAGCATCTGCCAGCAACAAACCTGTAGAAACAAGCAGGCACCGAGGGCAGAATTATGGCATCTGTAGAGAAGGTAGAGATTTCCACTCAATAATAAGAGAAAGTGTGAGGCTGTGGGCAGGCACAGAGGGTCTGACGTGAGGCAGGCTTGAGTTCCGTTCCCCGCTCCAGTACCTACTGGTTGTGTGACTTTGGGCCCATCACTTATGCTCTCTAAAACTCATTTCCTACCAATTCAACCCATGTAAGGTGGATCTAAAGATCAGAGGCAATGTGCTTTTGGTACACGGGTTGGTATACAGGATGGGCTTCAGAAATGGTCACCATTATTTTTAACACTAGATTACGGCCATCTAACGCTGGCTGCGTTGGATGTTCAACTGAAGTGCCATATTCAACCTGTCTAATATGTGATGGAGGCAGACAGAGGGGGAACAGTTGACCTCTAAGTCACATTATACATAAAGGCAAGACCGAGTTAGAAGTCCTGGACAAAAGACCTTGCTCCATTGCTTAGCAGCTGAGGTACAAGGACAAGTGACTTACCTTTCTGGGCCTCAGCAGCCTACTCTGTAAAATGGGAAAAGATTGTAGATATGCAAGCACATAATTGCAAAACTTTCCACCCATGTCCATTAATTTTATGTTTATTGCTCCAACTCAATGATGAGATGTCTCTCCTGGGGTAACATGTACAAAATAAACTGAGCTTCTGATAAAAGTGTTACTATCCAGCCTCCACTGTCCTTCAGAGCAGTCACTGTATTTTATGGCATTGTTTAGGTGGGCACCAGCCAGGATGGCCAGTGCACGCCTGCCATTTGAAGGGGCTTAGGAGGCTGCCTGTGGAAGTATCTTTCATCTCCCAGGAATGTCTGAGGTATTTACAAAGCCACTAGTGCCTCATCTCCAGGATCACCCAGGATGTCAGGAGACCCTTCCCCAAACCCCTCACCTCTAGGTATGGTACACTCACTGACCCTCCGGGCTGGAATGCCGTAAGCTCAGCCTGACACATCTTCTATCAGTTTCCTTGGGAAAGAAGAATTCCAGAGTGGAGGACTGCACTTATCCATCTGACCTCCGTCATCCCGGCGTCTTGGGGGTTTTATCTCTTCATCACTTGCAGCCACTGACTGATGCTCTTCACTTGAACGCCAATTATACGAGGCCAAAGATTCCTGTTCCTCACTGAGCAGACTTCCATCGATCACTAAAAATGGACAGAGATGGCATTCAAGGGGAGGGGTTGCTCGTGGCAACTTCACCCCATAAACTACGATTAGGTGTCGTCTCAGCCAATGTTACCTTTCCTCCACTGAAAAATTTGGATCTGGTCTCCTGAAAGCAGAACTGGGAAGCTGAACGTTCCAAAGCCAGGTCAACCAGCCCTGGGACTTGCCAGGGGACATGAAGCCAGTGTACATACGTTAGGCCCCTGGCCTACGCCCAAGGCATAGCAAACACTCTCTTAAGTTCTCTGTCATGCTTGCTGTGTGACCTTGGGCAAATATACTCTTCAGTTTTCTGAGCCTTGGTGTCTTCCTCCGGAAAAGGGGAGTGTGTATAAAAAAGGTGGGTGGGACATCAATGTTTATAGCAGCACAATTCACAGTAGCAAAATTGTGGAACCAAACTAGATGCCCTTCAGTATATAAATGGTTAAAGAAATTGTGAAGCTGGGCGCGGTGGCGCACGCCTATAATCCCAGCACTTTGGGAGGCTGAGGCAGTTCAAAGCCAGCCTCAGCAATGGCGAGGCACTTAGCAACTCAGTGAGACCCTGTCTCTAAATAAAAATACAAAAAAGGTCTGGGGATGTGACCCAGTGGTCGAGTGCCCCTGAGTTCTATCCCTGGTACCACAAAAAAAAAAAAAAAAAAAAAAGCACCATGGATCCCTGGTATCCCCCAAATAAAGGTCAAATTCAAATCAAAAAGTTAAGGTCTCCTAGAATCTTCCACAGTTTATCCTGAGAAGAGCTCATGCTACAGTGGGAGCTGGGGCTTCAGGCAAGGAGTCACACACCTGGCTCAAGCCTGCCTAGCATCTGAGTTGGAGAGAGCAAATTTCCTGGAAGAAATGAGGGAATATTCCTCAGACACGATAAGTTAAACCCAGCTCAGCCCTTCTGCGTGTGACTTCTGTGAATTCTCACAACAAGCTCTCTGAGGAACAAGATCTTCTTGTCTTTGCTGTGCAGATGTGGGAACAGAACTCAAGCTCAAGCAACACAAGCAGAGTCTGTGAGCTCACTTCCTGCTTGTCAAGTGGGGATCCCACAGGAAGTATGAGGACCCCCCACCAAACACTGTGAGGAACAGGGCTTTGCCCACATCAGTTCTGCTCAAGTGTTGGTTGTAAGCTGCCCACATCAGGCAGAGTTCTACTTTTACTTCAAGTTAGTTTTTAGGTAGAGCTTCTTTCTTCTCTCTTCTTTCTTCCTTCTTCTGTCTTCTGTCTTCTGTCTTCCTCGGGAGCCTCGGCCTTACTCTGACCAGTCCTCTGGAGCCTCGGCCTAACTCTGGCCAGTCATTACTTCTTCTATCTGGTTTCTTCTGTAACCGCTCTGCCTACGTTCTGGCCGCTGATTCTTCTGACTAAGTGACTGCCCGGCTACTGAGTTCTCCTAACTCGGACCGCTTTCACCCGGTTATATACCTTCAGGTTTGCGGGTGCCTGGTGCGTCACATACATAGTGGAAAACTTATGGTTCCAATAAAAACAGCCCTTCCTAATTAGGGCTCCTTCAGTTGGTAAGTCCTTTTTCTTCTGAGCCTGAGTTGCCTGGAACTAGTTTGGTTCTGGGTTTTTTGAGCCCACTGGGTCCCCATGTGTTGTGTTTGGGATATGGTTTGAGCATGCTACCCAAAGCCTCATATGGTGAAGTCTTGGTCGTTGGTGTGGGAGTAATGTGACCTTTATAAGGTAGGGCCTAGTGAGAGGTCCCTAGGTCATTGGGGATGTACTCTCAGAAGAGAATGTGGCACCCCATTCTCTCCACGGGACTCCTGCCTTGTGATGGGGTTACTCCCTGTCACACATGCTCCCACTGTTGTGATGCCATCACTGTTAGGCACTCACCAGAGGCCAAACCAATGGCTCCTTGCCACCCAATCTTAAGCTTTGAACTGTCAGCAGAATGAATCTTTTTTTGAACTACAAAGTTAGCTTGCCTCTGGTACTTTGTTATGGTAATGGAAAAAAAAAATACCATCCTAATGTAAGGAACAGGAAACTTCTACCTAGCCTCAACTAAAGCAGGCTTCCCCATTATGCATTCTTCAAAAGTGTTTCCCTCGGAGCTCTTATAATTATACATATTGGAAACTTGAAGGCTGTAAAATTCCTGAGGGCAAGAATTATGTCTAATTTGCTCATCCCTATGTCCTTGGTGGAACGGATTTATATTTGAGTGAATAGAAAAATTACTAGGACTGCTTTGCCGGGCAGCAGTTGTGAGCCCAGTATGAATTGCAGTAAGAAGCAGCAGTTGAGGGAAGTCAGTGAGGTACACACTGATGACCAGCATTTGGCCCATCAGAGCAGCAACAAGACTAGGTAAGGCTAGTTACAGGCTCCCAGGAGGGCAAAGGTTTAGCCTCGGGGATCTTGAGCTCAAGAGTCTCCTCTGCCCCAATTCAGGTTGCATGACGTTGGGAGGTACTGTCTCACCTGAGATGTGCACAGATGAGGTCAGAGGAGTTTGCGACATGCTTCCAAGCTGGATATTACATTTCTCCATGGGCCAATTCCTCTTGCTCCAAATTTAAGCACATTTTGAAATAACTAAATCCGTGCCCCAAATATGGGAATATCAGAGGGCAACTACTGAGATTTTAACATATGCTGGCCCAACACCTTCCTCAAAATGAGGCAAAGACAGGAGTCAACAAGGAAGACAGGCCCCACATATTAGGATGAGTTGTTTTGTTTTGTTTTTTAGTTTGGGGTTCTTTCTTAAAATTTTTTATTAGAGCATTATGGTTATTCAGAGTAGCTGATGAAATCGTTCATGCATGAAATTCTATTTCAGATCACAATTCCCCCTTTTCCCTTCCCGTTCTCCCTTGCTTTCCCCATTCTCCTTCCTCTACTCTGCTAGACTTCCTTTCACTCATCTGTTTATCTTTGGATAAATCCAAAATCACTTGGACTTGGTTCCTTTTTTACTCATCCATAAAGGTGAAATTCCCACTGGCATATTTATATAGGCACATAAGATGATTTTTTTTAAAGAATTCATTATGCATTGCCTCCATTTAGGAGGAGGTTTTTAATGCAATCAGGAGGAATTCTCAAGTTCTAGCACTGTCTCTGTCTCTTCCTCTGCTCCTGCCCACGCACATATACCCCAAGCTAATCCTGCCATCATCTGGCCCAGAAGAAAACCAGACAGGAGTTGGGAGGGGGAATTGCCATCTATATTCTATGTACTGTCCCCTCTCCAGGTGTTTCTTGGTTCAAAGGCTGGAGCAACCAAACTCTAGGCATCAGCTCATCAAAATCTCCTGGAGTTAGTGAGGTGCAGGTTTCTAGGCTCCCCGCAGGTCTTCTAAATCAGAGCCACACACTCCTCAGTGCCCCATCCCCTTCCTATCTTACTAAGTTTTGAAGTTTTCTGTGTAAACACAGAGCAGTTTGGGGACAATGCAAATGTTCCAGGCACTTAATGTCATCTAGGAACACATAGGACATTTCCAATACTCCACCACTTTGACCTTCAAAACACAATTCCATATGACTCAACCCAATTCGCTGGTCTGCTTGATTCAGACCTCACCACGCCCTCCAGGTCGACACAGTAATTCCTGTTTCACAGTAGAGAACACCAGTCTCTGAGGAGTCCTGCCACTGCTGGGGGACACACTACTGGAGCAAGGCACGGTGGAGTTTGAATGCAGGGCCGCTGATGCCACAGCCCACATGCTGCCTCTGTCCCCGAACAATCCCCCACTGTTCCTTAGGAAAGCTGAAGACACCGGACAGATGCGCATGGTTTCAGCCACAGTGTCCTGGACAGGGCACTGCCTCAGACTCCAAACAGAGCCATGCGTTTGTCCCTAGAGGCTGGGGCTGTGTGCACAAGTTTTGTTTTGTTTTGTTTTGTTTTGTTTTGTTTTGTCAAAAATTAAACTCGTGTTTTTCCCAGAATCGCTTTTGGAAAGGAGCATGGTTACTGATTAAATATGAGGTGGTTTGAGAACTAAGTGTTTTGGGAATAGGGGAAAGTTGCCCCCTAGTCAGGGAGCGCCCAGGGGCCAGCACGTCGTGGGTAGAGGTCTCCAGCGCCCCAATAGCAAGCTGCTGCGGTGACCCTCTTTGGATTTGATGGTCCCCAAGGTATACCCATCCTGAAGCGGCCTAAGGGCTGAGAAAATGTTCCTGTCCCCAGCACATCAGCTCTGCTGACTGCAGCCCGAGTGGGCGGCACTGCTGGGCTCCCAGAGGAGGAGCCAGGGACCCACAGACACCTGTTCCCTGTCACTGAAGCCTGGGTGCAGGCCCTGCCTGGTGAGGCTGGTCGGGGTCCTGGAGAAGGGTGAAGGAGTTGGCAGCGTTGCCCAGGAGGACCTCTAGGTCACATCCAGTGCCTCTGAACTCCTTGGAGACCCAGCATGGTCACTTGTGTCACTGTGTAAGTGAGAAACCAGAAAGGCAGCCAGCACGTTCCTCAGCTCCTCACAGGGTGTGAACCCAGGCCTCCCAGATCCCAAAGTCCCTCTTCATAGTGGGAAGGATTGTGAGGCAGGAGGGACTTACTTTTTACCCGGCACCGTGCTAGGTTCCTCCCCGCTTCATTGTCTTTATTCCTTCTAGTGCTCCTGTGAGAAGGTGTCATTATGCCCATTGGTCAGGTAAGAAAACCAAGGTCAGGGGCTTAGAGCGCCTGCCCTACATCATACAGATAATGAGGAGCCAAACTCAACTGTGGCCCAGGTGGGCTTGCACTCCCCCCACCACTCTCTCTCTCTCTCTCTCTCTCTCTCTCTCTCTCTCTCACACACACACACACACACACACACACACACACACACACACACACACTCTACATCTGGCTCTTTTCCTAACTCTGCCACTAGCTGATGTGTCATTAGGGGGTAAATCACTGTCTCTCTGGACCTCAGTTTCCCCTCTGTATCATGAAAAGCTCTCAAGTGTCTACCAGATTTATAGACATGACCCAACAGAGGCCCACCAGAACCCCGTCTCCATGCTGGATTGTAAATAAACGCGACGTGGCTGGCCTCTGAGCTGACTGCAGTCAGAACATAACAGGTACCCAAAGAGTTAATGCCGTTCACTGAAAAAGAGCCACGGGGGCACCTGGGGCCAGGAGGTGCGGGGAGAGGCAAGAAGCCTCCACAGATCCTCGACAGGTCCCTCCGGGCCTGGCCTGGCCAGCTCTCCCCGGCAGGGCAGCGAGGGTGGAGGTGGGTGTAAGGTGATCCTGGGCTTGCCTGGAAGCAGGGATATGCTTTCTGCCCACCTGTCTGTAGGAAGTGTACTCCCAGGTCCTCGCCCCACCAGGTACACTTGCTTCGTCATTTTCCATGCCTCTCTGTATCTGCAAGTCTGGGCTGCCTTGCAAAAATTCACCCGGGGGCTGCCAGTTAGAGTAGATAGAGGTTACTGGACTGACCCCCTGAAAGGAAAGAAATTAATCTGTCGCTATTCTACTATATGCCAGGCTATCTGCAATAATACAACATACCAGCCGGTCACACGCCTGTAACTCAAGCAACGCGGAAGGCTGAGGCAGAAGGATCACAAGTGTGAGGCCAGCTTCAGCACTTAGCCAGACTTTGTTTCAAAATAAAAAATAAGAAAGACTGAGAATGTAGCTTAGTGATAAAGCACCCCCACGGTTCAATCCCCAGCACTAAAAAGTAAGTAAGTAAATAAATAAATGTATTTATTTTAAAATAGTATTTTTTATATGATTCTAAGAAAAAAAATGATAGTGGGAGCCCAATGAGAATAAGAACAATAACAATAGTGAAAACAGCTTTTTCTTTGTATCAGTATGCTGGTCGCTTCGTCCTCACTGTGGTAATCCTCATAGTAATAACAGGATAAAATATTTACTATTACTCTACTCATTTCACCAGAACAGCCCCAGAGGCTCAGAGAGGTCAAGGAATTTACAGGAAACCGCATGGCAGATAGCTGGCAGATTGGGAATATGGAGCTAGGTGTAAAACTTGGGCTCCTCTTCTTTCAACTAAGAGGACTCCTGGTTCCTGGAGGACTTGACCAGTGTCCCTTTGGTCAAGACATTTAACCTCCCGGATCCTGGCTTTCCTTTTATGTAAAACGGAGTCGCGTGAGAACCAAAGAAGACACCAGACCATCTGCACATTTAGCCAGTCATTCCACAGCCACGTGTGGGGGGACTTTGGTGTGTCGGGCACTGAGCTGGGTTCTGGGCTCCTCATCTGGACAAGACTCCCCACTGCCCCAGACAATAGGCACAGGGACAGCAGAAGACACACAGGGAGCTGAGTCTCACTAGAGCATGTTCACACACCCAGAGGCACTGGACTGCTCTTCACAGTTATTAGGAACCTTAGGTGAATTATTAATGCCACTTATTGAAGCCTTAGAGGCTCGCTTCCCTTCCGAGTCTCACTTCCTGGAGTTTTCCCTCTGGCTCCCACGTAGCTCAGACAGGCGCCTGAGCCAACAGGACTTGTGCGTGCAACTTATTTCAGAACTTGCGACACATGGGACTTTTTTTTTTTTTTTTTTTTTTTTTTTTTTTTTAACCCTCCAGGAGCCTGCAGCCTGGAAAATCCCAAAGGTGACTCAGAGATTTTCAGGGAAAGTGACCAAATCTGAGGCCATGGAGGGCTCTGGATCCTACATTCTGCAGCCTCTTGTACCCCAGAGCAAGAGAGGGGACCAGGGCTGAGTCACACAGACAGCTGCAGGGCCAGCCCCGGTGAGAAGAGCCCAGCGGGGTCTAGTGCCCAGGTCCCACTTGCTCTGTGGCTCTGGGTAAGTCCCTGCATGTCTCAGTGTCCTCGTCCATAAAGCACGGATAGAATTTCTACACTCTCCTCCCGAGGCTGCTGTTGATGGCATGGGAAAGTACAGTACTGTACAATGGAGCCCTGCACAATAGCAGCCATTCATTCTCTATTTATTAAGTACACGCTTTGTGTCAAAAACTGACAAAGTGACCATTACCATCCTGCAGGGTGGTGGGGGGGGGGCGAGGGGTTGATGCTTGTGATGGGAACTGTGGCGTTCGCTAGAGGGAAGCAGTCTCTCACGGTGACCTGGCAAGAAGGACACGGCTGGGACACGTGTTCCAGTCGCATTCCCCTGCCTTCCCCCATCTGGCTGAGTCTCGCTGGCTGAACACAACTGGCTCGGAGCACACTGGACCTGGGTCAGGGTCTCGGGGAGCAGGGTGGGGTGAGAAGGGGGGATGGCAGACTCTTGGGGCCATCAGAAGACAGCTTTGCTTTGCTCAGGTCCATCCTGAGGGTGGGGGGAGCCACTGGAGTGACACAGTCACCTCCCCATCTTAAAAGGACGTCTCTGACCACAATGTGGAGGAGAATGAATGAATGTGAGACAGAGGCAGAGGCCAGTTATGGGGCTGATGCCAGCCTCCAGGTAGGAGGACGTGGTCCCAAGCCATGGCGGTGGTACTTTGGATAAAGAGAACTGGGGCACTAGGCAAGGTTTTCCCAGCACTCAGGAAGTCACAGGGTCTTGGGGTGGAGCCCAGGGGGAGAATACTTCCCAAGCATGCAGGAGGCCCTGAGTTCCATCCTCAGCACCGGGGGAAAAGAAAAGAAAAAAAAAACAAAGAACTTCCTGTTCATACCCTGCACTTCCACTGTAGCACAACTGTAAACACACATGCATGCACACACACACAACACACACACTACTTCCAAAAACAACATCCCCCACCCTTGGGTTGGCCCTGGGGCTGTCTCAGGACATATTCTACTTTCCTCTGATTCAGATTCAGCTCACACCTGTGGACCATCCTCATGGTGGCTCACACTGTGCCAGGTCCCCTCACTGCGTTATTTCATTCAGACCCTCCACAGACCTGTGGTCTGAGCACTATGTTCTCATCTTGCCAAAGAGCAATGCAAAGGTCAGATGTATTCAGAGACTTGTCCAATGGTCCTACAGCAAGGAAGCCACATCACTGTATATTACTCCATTTTCCATTGCTATGATAAAATACCTGAGGGCTAGGCAACAATTTTCAAAGAAAAGAGCATTATTTAGCTCAAAGTTTCAGAAGTTGAAAGTTCAAATAGCATGGCGCTGGCTTTGGCAAAGCCACCCTGACCACATTGCATCTTGGTAGGCGACGTCATGATGAGAACATATGCAAGAGGAAGAGATTACATGAAGAAATAGGAATCCAGGGGCTGGGAAAAGGCCAGGCTCACTCTTTTTATAGCAACCACGTCTCAAGAACTAGCCAAGGTCCTACAAGAACTACCTTAATCTCTTCTGAGGATGATGCCCCAAATGACCTTGCATTAGGCTCCAATGTCACCACATGGAGGACCTAGCTTCCAACACATGAACACTTAGTGGCCACACTCCAGCCATATTCAAACTGTAGCACCCAGCCTTCGTGTCAGCCTGGTCCTGACATGACTGTATACAGAGTACTCTCACAGACTCTTTCCCTCCTTTCTTCTTCTTTTTTCTTTTTATTTCTTTCTTCCTTTCTTCCTTCCTTCCTTCCTTCCTTCCTTCCTTCCTTCCTTCCTTCCTTTCTTCTTTTCTTTTCTCTCCTTCTCCTCCTCCTCCTCCTTCTCCTTCTTTTGTAACAGGGATTGAACTCAGGGGCATTCAACCACTAAGCCACATCCCCAGCCCTATTTTGTATTTTTTATTTAGAGACAGGGTCTTACTGAGTTCCTTAGTGCCTCACTTTTGCTAAGGCTGGCTTTGAATTCCTGATCCTCCTGCCTCAGCCTCCCAAACCACTGGGATTACAGGTGTGTGCCACCATGCCCGGATCCTTCCTTTCTTTTATACTCCCCTCCGGACTCCCTGCCACCAGATTTGAAATCTTAAACTTTGGCCCTAAAGAGGTTCGCTCGGCCAGAGGCATCTCCTGTGGGGTCCCCAGCAGACAGAGTTGGACATGACGCCATCTTCCTGTTGCCATAGGAACCCCCAGCGCTGCTGGAGCTAGCAGACCTACCATTCTAAGGTCTGCCCTCCCACCCTCTGGCACAGAGGACATTGTCTGCTGTGGAACACGTGATGTGCTGTCACAACATAACCACCATGGCGGGTGACGCTTGTAGGGCATGAACTATGTCCAGGCACTATTTCAAGTGCATTGTTTTTATTTGTCTCAAAACCTCATGCAGTGAGTACCACCAGCATCCCCATTTTACAGAGGAGAGGCTAAAATAAATCACCAAAGGAAACAAAGACTGTGAGCAGCAGGGCTGGCTCAGAACCCAGGCAGAGTGGCTCCAACACCTGCAGCGTCACCTCCTCCGAAGCCTTCTGTCTGAGCAGGAAAGTCCCCATGTACTTCCAGTACTGCCTCACTCTGAAAATGAGGGACATGTGGCCCAGAAGGAGGGAGTGATTGTCCAGGTCAGCGGCAGAGCCTGGGCTGGACTCCTGGACCCTCAGGCCAGTGCTGGTCCGCCATCCTGATGCTGCAACTCTGCATGTTCCCTCCTCAAACTCTGCCGCTGGCTGTAGAGATGCTGAGTTTCTCTCTAACTGCGCCCTTGTGCTGGGGTGAGACCTCCCCTCCAGGGAGCCAGTTTTCAGGACATTCAAGTCTCTTGCTAATGACCTGGATTCCTCACATCCAGACTGGATCTTGGCCATGTACTTCAAGCAACTCCTTGCAGGAGTCCCAAAGCTTTTGGCTGGGGAATAACCAAAGTCAACACTAATTCCAGAGGCAGGAAAGCCCCTAGGGTCCCATTCCTCAGCTCCTACTCAGCCCACAAGAGGCTGCTCTGAAGCCAATGGAAGAAATTTCTTCTTTTGCTGAGACCCTCAGGGATGACACCTGCTTAGTGTGGGGTTACCATCACTTCCTAATTATTCCCAACCTGAATTAATTCTATACTTGAAAAACTTCAAGATAGGAAATGTCTTTATCCAAAACGCTCATCGAATCAATGGGGAAACCAAGGTCTGAAAGGAGACTGAGCCATGCTCCACTGGAGAAACTGAGGCCTATGAGGAGACTGGGCCTTGCTCCAAGTCATACAGGAGGTCCAGCCACGGCCAGCTGTAGACAGGAAACCAGACCTGTTCACTCTGAATTCTAGTTCCTTCCGCTGCACTTTGCAGGGTCCCCTGGCATGTTGTTTGTTCCGAGTAAATACTTTTTCAAAGTGTTTTATATTTCTTAAAAGCCTAAAAATTTCCAGGTACAGTGGCGCACACCTGTAATCCCAGAGGCTCAGGTGGCCGAGGCAGGAGGATCATGAGTTCAAAGCCAGCCTCAGCAACTTAGCCAGGCCTTCAACAACTCAGTGAGACCCTGTCTCTAAATAAAATATATTAAAAAGGGCTGAGGATGTGGCTCAGTGGTTAAGCACCTCTGGGTTCAATTCCCTGGTACAAAAAAAAAAAAAAAAAAAAATCCTAATTGCTGGGCATGGTGGTACACACCTGTAATCCCAGTGACGCAGGAGGCTGAGGCAGGAGGATCACAAGCTTGAAACCAGCTCCAGCAACTTAATAAAACCCTGTCTCAAAATAAAAAAATAAAAAGGCCTGTGGATGTCATCATAAAGCACCCTTGGGTTCAACACCGAGTATCAAAAAAACCAAAATACTGAATAATTGTAGATGTCTTTAAACAATGTATTTGTATAACTCATCACTTCTTATTTAATCTGCTTGCCTCAGAATGACTGGGCCAACTACCAAGTCTGTCCTCTTCCTCTCCCCTGGGGCTTGAAGGAGGTACATTAAGACATGTCAGTGAGTTCACTGAACTGCTGTCTGTGAATACTTCAGTTCACATTGTTTTGGAGTTACATTGACAACAGCCCTGTGAGGTAAACACATGTGTTTTGCAAGACAGACCATGTGACTGGCCATGTTGCCACTAGACTAGCAGATGGTGCTTTTTTCCTTTCAATGAGGTAAACTGGGGGCTCGATTCCTGCTGCCCCCTGCCACATACCCAAGTTGTATAAACTCAAAAGGTATTTCTCTCCTCTAAGCCTCTGTTTGCCTCATGTCTAAAATGGGCCCCATACCTACCTCGCACACATGTTGCTACGACTGACTGAGGTAAGGTGCCTGGCACCTCAGAACACTTGGTAAATGTTAGAGGACATTATCTGTGTGCCACCTGCCACCAGAGACTACATTACAGAAAAGGTAGTCAACTCCTGGGGTTTGTTATCTAATACAGGCAGAAGCAAATGAGCGTCAGAAAGATTTGATAGATTCCAGATGACAAAGCCACGACGGAAGCTAAATGTGTTCACAATTGGCATGACACCGTGGTTCATCTAATCAAAGCAAATCCAGGTCTTGGGTTGGAGCTACCAGAAAGATGCGCTGTTTTTTCTGCTGAATGTGAACTCAGGTGTTTTAGTCTTCTTTTTCACTGCTATGACAAAAGACCCAACAAGAACGATTTTAGAGGAGGAAAAGTTTATTTCAGGGGGCTCATGGTTTTGGAAGTCTCAGTCCATGGACAGCTGGTCTCAGTTCCATTCCTTCAGGCTAAAATGTGGCAGAACATCATGCAGATGAGTGTGGCCAAGGGAGGCAGCTCATATGATGACCAGGAAGCATAGAGAGACCCTACTTGCCAGATATAAAATACAGACCCCCAAAGGCACACCCCCCAATGACCCACCTCCTCTAGCCACTACCTGCCTTCAGGTTCCACTCAGTTAATCTCATCATGGGATTAATTCACTGATTGGATTAAGGCTCTCATAACCCAATTATATTTCCTCTAAGCTTTCTTGCATGGTCATCTCATCTCACACCTGAGATTTTGGGGGGGGGGTACCTCACATCTAAACCATAACACCAGGGAATACAGGCCTGGAGCTGTTGGCCACCATCTTGCCACTCTGTGGAAACTGAAAACAAATCCAGAGTGGAGGAAAGGGACCTAAATGAGGGAGATAGACTCCTGATGACATATTTGAGTCCTCCCACCGCCAACCAGTTCTATTCCAGGACACTGAAATTGTATGAACAAATGCAATCTGCATGAGGGGAAGGTCTAGGGTTGTCTATCATTTACTAGTGAAAGAATCTCAATTGCCATAAGGGTTCTTGAAAGAGCAACAGAAACACCAGCCTGCCGGGTGAGGAGGGTTGGGTGACGCAATTGGAATGAGACACACAGGGCATTTCAGTGGGATGTAGAAATGTCCTCTCTTACACTGGATAATGCGTACGTAGATATTTCTTATGTGATTCCTTATGCCTTGAAATAACTCGTAATGTATTTTTAATTCTACCTTAAGGATGCAACATGTCCTTATGTGAATAAGAACAAAATCTAGAACCATGTACATATAAAAAAATGGTTATGTGTAAGAAACCCAATGGGAGAGTACTCTTTTCACTGTTGGCTTCATATCATAGTGAATTAATAAAATCATCTTCAACCAACTTACAATTTTGAGAACAGGAAAAAAAGTAAAACTATCTTAATTTTGCAGAAAAAAAGAGAGATCGGTGTTAACAGTTTTATAATGTAAACTTCAGAGAGCATTATGGAATTAGCAGTGATATCCTATGCCAGGGTTTGAGTAGACAGACAGAATCACACAGTTGTCAAACTTTCCACCTGTCTTTAAAGTGTGGTCAGCATTGAATAAGTAAAAGGCCAATTGCAGGCAACAGGAGAACCTCTTTTCTGATCTGAAGAAATTAGAGTGAACAGACAATACTTCCATCACAGTTCACAGAAGACTGGCTTTATAAACAAAAATCTTTGTAAGCATTTCATCTCCCCATGAAGTTTCTTTCATTCAATGATCATGTCCTCATGTCTGCACGGGCCATGCAGTTTACTAGATCCTGCCAATCTTTTCTCATTTAATTCTTAATAAGAACTCCGTCAGGCAGATATGATCACCCCATTTTATAGGGAAAGGAATCGAGGCTCACGGTGCTGACATAAGTCACTTGATCAGATTCAGCTCAACCCCTAGATCTATCTGACTTCAAAGCTCTTCCTTTCTCAGTCCCGCTGGGAATGCCTTCAAGTGAACCGGCCCCCACTTCTCCACTGGAAGCCAGTGGATGGATGATATATAAATGACACATAATCCTCACCCAAGTTCCCATGTCTCATACCTCAGGAGCCTCAGAGTCTGAGGCTTTCTAAAATTAAGTCCATCGCTTCCTTCCTTACCTTGAGCCAGTTTTAAATATAGGCCCTCCTACCCATCTTCCTTGTTCTCTGATGTTTCCTCTGCACCTCGTGGATCATCAGACCCCAGCAGTACTTTTCCTATTGCCCTCTTAACTTCCTCTGGGAGTCTGATTGGTGACTCCTTTTGGACCCTGTGTCTTTTGAACTTATTCACGGTCCTCCTTCCCTGGCAGCTCTGACGCAAGTTGGTATAAGCACCCCCAGGGTTTTAGTCATCCCTGTGGATAGGGCTCTGGCATGTCATGTGGCCCCTTGAGTGGTGACCTTGAGTGGGTTTCCTGGGGGCAACAGGGTGATAGAGAGAGGTTGAGCTTTGCACCCAACAAGACTCAGCTTTAATCTTAGCCATGAAATATTTCTGCATCTTGATTTCCTTATTTCTTTTTTTTTAATATTTATTTATTTACTTTAGTTGTACACAATGCAATGCATTTATTTTTTTTTTTTTTGGACACAATACCTTTACTTTATTTTTTTTATTTTATTTTTATAATTTTTAATATGTACAACTCATAGTGCATATATTTAGTATCTTTTTACATACAACTGTTTGTATACAAAGTATATTCGTACAATTCAGGTCTTCAATCATGCATTAAGGAAAATGATATCCGTCTCATTCAACCACCTTTTTTTGCAATGCATTTATGTTTACATGGTGCTGAGGATCGAACCCAGGCCGCGCACGTGCGAGGCGAGCACTCTGCCGCTGAGCCACAACCCCAGCCCCTCCTTATTTCTAAGATGCAGATGATAATACATCTTTTCCAAGCCAAACATGAAGGTTAATTAAGTAAACTCAGTATTTACGTATTTTATCACCTAGCACCTGGGAATTTTTTTTCCCCTACCTTTCTATTTTTTTCTTGGTTGAAAAAGCTCCCAATTTTTATTACTTTATAGCTGAAGAAAATCGATGATAATTATAATCATGCCTCTAATTACATCATATGAATTGAAACTACAAGAGTATTGCCTAAGTCTGAATCTCAGCTCTACTACTTACGAGGTATGTAACTTGTAACCCTAACCCTAACCCTCCAAGCCTGTTTCCTCAACTGCAAAGTGAGTTTTCAGATCATACTGACTTCATGAATTAAATCACTTAAAATAATGCCTCAGTAAGCACATGATTTCTGTGAGCTGTTCTTGTTATGCTCTCGTGCATTGAGCTCTCAAATGCCAGGCTCTGCATAAACCCTCAGACATTCTCTCCCAGGTTCACAAGGACGTGGGTCACATTATCCCACCTTTGAACCGGGGAAACTGAGATTCGCAGTGGGAGGATGACCCGCCTCCCACTGCTAATCCCACAGCTAGTAGGTGACAGAGGCTGGGTTCATGTCAGGCAATCAACACCAGGGCCCCTTTCACTCCACCATGAGCTTATCTTTCCTGACTTCCAGCTCATTCTCCAAGGAGCCTCTCTGGCTCCTTCACAATTTCCTATGCTGATATCTCAAGACATTTCCACATTAATCTTGGTTTCCTTTGCTATTTATGTTCTGTTACCTTGCCCATACTATATCACAAGAGTTGATTAGTCAGAAATCATGTCTCAGTGGTTATGTGACCCTAAAGGAAGTGTTCCAGAACATTCCGGAACCTCCACCAACCCATCCCTGATTTCAGTCATGAATGACAGACTGCTTATCAGAGGGTAGAAAGCAGCCTATTGTTGAAGTACACAGGAAAAAAGAAAATGAGCAGGTTAGAAGGCGTCCTATAAGACGTGGGCTTCAAGGACCTGCTGAGTAAGCCAGTGTCCATGTGGCCTCGGTAAACAGGATGGTGCCTGTCCAAACTGCTGAGTGGTCAGCCCTGCTGGCTGTGAACCAGATCTACCAAGAGAAAAGATGCATTGCCACGGAGCTAGTAATGCACCCACCTAACAACCAGTAAAAAACGAAAACCACGGCAGCAGACGAGGTGGTGGACTCTGCAGTGTCCAGCCTCATTCCCAGGTCGGCCCCATTTCACTTGCCCCAGGGAAGCCACAGATGCTGCTCTGCCAATGACAACAGAAAATGCCTACCCTTTCACACAGAAGAAACAAACAAAGAGAAAGAACACCAATATCTACACAAGCCCTAAAATCCAGTTTTCCCCTAGAATTTCACTTTCTTCTTCAAAGCTCCTTTCCCTTTAAAACCATAAGCTTTTCTGGAGGTTGAGTTGGAGGAGGACAGAGTGATGATAGATGTACCAACCCCAGCTGCCCTTCCATCAGCCTTTTAATGAGAAGCACGTGGAGGGGGAGGGGAAAGAGGCCAGAGGCCCTTCCAGGAGTCCCCTCCCCCGCTGGTGTGGATGGGGATTTGTTGAGTATCTTAAACATCCCAGCCTTCCTACAGGAGGTGGCAGAGAGCAGAAGTCCCGCCACAGCCAGAAGGTCAGCAAAGGTAAAATAGTCTAATCTTTGCCGCGACTTTCATCCCACCGTCCACGTTGCGAAATAGTCCACTTTTCTGTCCTAGGACCCGGGTCCACTTCAAGGGCATGGATTTGACACAGATAGGTCAAGGTTGGATCCAGGAGCAACAGCCCCATCCCCTGTGAGGGAAAGTAACAAGCAAACAGGAAAAAAACTTTTATCGTTTTATGTTTACAAAGCATTTTGGAACAGGTTATCTCGAAACTGGTCTGAAATCGCAGGCACGCGCTCATTCTCCTAAGCCTGCTTCACTCTCTGTTCTCAACAAATAGTGCTGATACCTGCTTCGCCCTCCACTGGCAAACAATCGGGAGCTTCATCCATGTCTGTCATCCCCATATCCAAATGCGAGCAAAGGCGGCCAGGACTTGAGAAATGTCTCCGGTATCACTTCCTCTCGATGCCAGGAGCGCCTGGCTGGGGCAGGCCTCCTCGCCTCTTGGGGCCTTCTTCTGCTGCTACCCTCCACAAGCACACCGACTCTACCCATTGGCGTGACTTCCTGCACACTTAAGTGGTCAAGTCAGTCCACTGCTCTGCCTGCTGCACACCGTCTCCTTGGGAGAAGTCCCAACTCTTCCCCTACCGTCTCCTCTGCCAGACTCCTGCTCAGTGTTGCAGGTTCAGTCCTGGCAGCACCTCCCCAAGGAAGCTTTGGGTGATGTAGAGATGAATAAAACAGGGCCCTGGCCCTTGAGGAGCTCATAGTCAAATGACAGAAGGACTCATGAACAGGTGACTGTCACTCTGGATGCACAATGCAAGGATAGAGGGCTGTGGGAGCATCGAAAGGCACTGATGCCAGTGGGCTAGGCTGGGGTGGGTTGAGGGAGGGAGGGAAGGAGGAGGGAAAGAAAGAAAGAACTGAAAAAACATATAATGCATGAATGAATAAATAGTTGTTGGACTAGATGTGACTTAGAAGGAAAGTGAGGGGTCTAGGAAAACTCCAGATTTGAGGATACAATAAGTGGCTGGCTAAGGATGCCTTTCATAAGCATAGGAAACAGAATAAACAAAGCCTTAGGGAGCAGATGGCTGCCTATTAGGTAGTGACATTCGCGAAGCATTGGGTCCACGTGCATATCTGGTCCAAGGTCAGGGAGCTCATCTGGATGAGATATCGTTTGAGAAATCACCACAGTGGAAAAAATTCCTCAGAGAGCGGGTCTTGCATGGGAAAAGTGGAGGGGACCTGAAGAACACTGTTGTTGAAGGGTGGGCAGAGGACAATCCCATGGAAAGGACAGAGTGGAATGTCTGGAGGTGGGAGCTCTTCACAAAGTGTCACCCAGACCACAGGGATGTACACCCTAAGGAGAGTAACTCATGTTTCCAAAGGCAGCAGGCAAGGCCACCACCCTTCCTAAACAGCAGGCCAGGCCCTTCCTCAGCCAGCCCCTGCTACCTGCATGCCATAGGAACCAGCCTGTTCCGTAACGCTCAGGTTCCCTGGATAGGCCATGCCACTTCAGGCTCCCATACTTTTACTCAGTCATTCCCTCTGCCTATAAGATCCGTGCTCACACACCCCAAAATCATCACCATCCCTCAAATGCCTTTGGAGCTTTCCTCCTGCAAACCCTTCCTAGCCTGCCCTGCCCAGTGGAGTGAGTTGGCTACTCCCTTCTTTAGGCTTCTATGAACATGTCTCTCACACACCATCTATAAGATATTTCTGTTTCCACTGACTATCTTCTCCACAAATTAGAGTTCTTGGGGGGGCACTGGTTGCCTTATTTATCATCCCTGTGATATGAAGACCAGACACAGGGTCTGACATAAAAATCAGAAGTCTAGATATTTTACTGAGTGACATAGAATGAACATGTCCATCAACATCACTCAGAAAACAAATGAACACAAGCACCAAACTCAAAATTGGGTTTAGTTGAAAGTTCACCCGTGTTGGGTTTTGGTTAAGTGACGTTCCCTTGGAAATGGCTGGGGTTCATATTATTTGGGACACATGGGGTGATTTTTGCCCTGGCCTGTGTGAGCTCCCAAAAGTAAATATGAATGAATAATCTCTGAGGGAGGGAGTACCTTGGTGGGGGGTTATATAGAAATATCCGTTTGTGTTGAGGCTGCCAAATCGCCTTTCCCTCACCCCACTGCATGAAGGGTGTCTCATAAATGCTATATGATCATAATGACCATGCTCAAGGGGGTGTCAGTGGTCATAAAAGCTAGTTTTTATGGATGCTTCCTGCGTCTCCTGGTGGGTGGTTAGAAATCGAGCAGGCCTGATGGCCAGAGGTCTCCATACAGGCTGCATCTGAAAGACCTATAAGCTTGGGTGGCAAGAAGGGGCTCCAATCACAAGCTGAGACCGCAACCATTGATTGATAGAGGAAGGCCACCCACACTGTGCCTTCTGGAATCCATTGGTGAGTCATGGGCCAAAGGATTATGTCTTCAATATGGGCCATCGGGCCCGATAGCGAAGCATTTCCTGCCTGCAGCTTCGGGGAGCTGTCCTTAATGAGGGTGATGACCTATAAAGCCAAGAACAAACCAAACGAGAGAAAAATCCTCCTCTCATTCACACCTCTTGGGATAGGGCTTTCTAGGCCTTTTCTGTTTGAATCTGTATTCTCTAGGACCTCAGTTTATATCCATCCCATCACTTTCCACCATATTCATTCATGTCCTGGCCATTAGCTAAGCACCTGTGCTAGATACTAGAAGTATCGAGACCAATAAGACATGGCTTCCAATTTTATCAAGTCAACTATGGAGAGATAAGAAACATATTCCTTTGTAATGCATTAAATACATATGACCTTGGAGGTGTGAACAAAGGGAAGTACAGGCTATCAATGAGATGACATTCGGTTTGAATTTGGAAGTCAGAAGAATCCCACCAGACAGATAGAAGGGAGGCAGAAGCATGCCAGGAATGGTGGTTAGCCCAGGCCTCCACCTCACATGGGCGTCTGTGGAGTCTCAGTGCTTAACCTTGATTTGGAGTTAAAACTTGTTGTTTTAAGACTAAATAAGACATTGTCCTTGGAAATTAGATCTTCTCCAAAATTTTAATTTCTACACCTTTTTTTATACAAGTTGGTTAAATATCATTGAACAGAATCATTGTACTAAAAAGACCATTTAACCCAAGTGGTTGTCTTTGAGAAATTGGGACTAATGCCCAGAGAGAGTAAATGATTCACCCAAAGATACACAGCAAGAGTCAGCTCAGGACCAAGGCTTGGGTCAGGACAGAAATGCTCTTTGCTGCAAGCCAAGTAGATACAAAGTTTGACCATGACTCTCTTCAAGACAGTTCAACCTCCCTGGCCCAAGTTTTAGGTTTACAAAAGAGAAGGAGGAGGAGGAGGGAGAAGGAGGAGAAAGGAGGAAAAAGGGAGGAGGAGGGAGGAAAAGGGAGGAGGAAGAGGAAGAAGAGGAGGAAAGGAAGCAAAACCAGCCTCTTCCTAAGAAGTATGATATTGCTAATGAGATCTGTGTATAAATTTTCCCCCAGGCCTCTGTCTCCCAACAGCAGAGCACTCAATTGGCTGGGCCTACAGATCTAGGGCTATAGGATGCCTTCTTCTGATATTTCTTTGAAGTATAAGAACTCCAAGTACTTTTCCCTGTGAATCACTGACTACTTTTCCTCTTGCATTCTCCACTCAGGCTGCCTGAACAAAGTTACCACAGTCTGAGTGATTTAGAAATGTATCTTTCTCACAGTTCTGGAGACTGGAAGTCCATGATCCTGGGGTCAGCAGATTCAGCTTCTGGTGAGGGCTTTCTTCCTGGCTTGCAGATGGCCGCCTTCTTCCTGTGTCCTCATCTGGTCTTCCTTCTCCAGAACTGCATCTCTAGCACCTCTTCCTTTTCTTTAAGGACACCAACCCTACTGGATTACAGCCCATCCTTAAAACCTCATTTGACTTTAATTACCCCCCAAAAAATCTTATCTCCAATTATAATCGTGTTGAGGGTTAGGATTTCAGCTTGTGATTTGAGCCAAAGGTAAGGGACATAATTAAACCATAAACCCTCCATTGTAACTCCAATGCATTAAATTTATTTGTGGGAGGTTGAGGCAGGAGGATCCAGAGTTCAAAGCCAGCCTCAGCAATGGTGAGGCACTTAGCAACTCAGTGAGACCCTGTCTCTAATAAAATACAAAAAAGGACTGGGGATGTGGCCCAGTGGTCAAGTGCCCCTGAGTCCCCAGTACCAAAAAATAAAATAAAATAAAATAAAAAAGATTATTTGTTTCCATGCCTGTCTCTTCCACTGGCTTTGGAAGAAATGGAATGTCTCTAAATCTAAAGCCCAGCGAGAACCAATCCAGGTTTTATGAGACAACAGGTTTACAAAATATGGTGGGTCTTCATTAGGAAAAGATTAAAATTTAGGCATGAAGTGAATTTAGAAGTGGTCAATTCACGTGAGTGAGGACCCTGGAGTTTAAGCTTCAGACCTTCTCAGCTCGCCTGCTGATGAGTGGGTTAACTAGCACCTGGCACAAACAAGCCTGTTTTTCACTGTTTCTGTTTTGCCTCACTCCACAAATAATTAACCAGTAAAGTCAGCCTTGACTGAAAAGAATAAGGAAAACATCAAAGAACAGTACCAGTCACACAACCTCCTAATCAGTGATCTTTCTTCAGGTTTACAGGAAGACTCCTGGTGACCTATAGACAACACCGAAACCACGTCAAAAGAATCAATTACTGCAAGAATTAGTGCCCACCTGGCCGTGGCTAAAATTAGATTCCCCAGAAACACTTGAATATACTTTTGCACCTGAAACCCCTGGCAAGATGGAATTTGGTGACAGCCCTACATCTTCCACCTGCTAGCCTGTTGCCAAACTCTTCTCCTGTCACCCTGCTTTGGAGTCATTGGCTTCATTGGGCAGCATCAGAACTGGACCTTTCACAATCACAGGCTCAGTAAATATGTAATACAATAAAAAGCTTCAAGGTCTACAGGCTAAGTTTAAATCATATTTCTAATCTCATTTTGCACAGATCACTTTATCTGTGCCTGTGTATTTCTGTATATGTAAAAATGGGCGTATAATACCTGGGGGGTTAAGGTTGTTATGAAGATGTGATAAGATCACCTGGAAATATATTAACAATTTGCTTCCTGGCTTGCTATCTGCACTCCACACCAGTGTCATTCCCACGAAAACAGACACTGTTGTTCACTGCTGAACCCCTGCAGTCTGGGGTAGTGCCTGGAAGTTCCCAGATGCTCAATAATTTGAATGTGTCTGGTATCCACAGGTAGCTTAAATTCTCCCAATTGTAACCTGTACTACTACTACTAAATCTTAGTTAAATGAATAAAGACAAGAAAGAAAATACAGACATCAGAAATGATCAAAACAATTGTTACCTAGGCTCTGAGGAGCAAGATACTTAAAATTTTCCTGGCCGTGTGCAATGTCACATGCCTGTAATCGCAAGAGGATAGCAAGTTCAAAGCCAGCCTCAGCAACTTAGTGAGACTATGTCTCAAAAATAAGTAAATAAAATTTTAAAAAACATAAAAAGTGCTGGGAATGTGGCATGGTTAAGTGCCCTGGGTTCAATTCCTGGTACCAAAAAAACAACAAAAAATAATTATTGTTGCTTATCTGTTTTTAAATATGGAATAATAAAACATATTTAGAAAAAGAGAGAAAGACACACACACACACACACACACACACACACACACACACACACACACTCTAAAACAACACTGTGAAAACCCTCCTGGCAGTAAGCAGAGTAAAACATAGGAAAACCCCAGAAATTTGACATGGTTTCTTGGTGACCAAGACAGTATATTTACTCATAGCCAAGCAGCAACCTCCTCCCCCAGGGAGCTGAGAGCGACTGGGCTCTGCTGCCTAAGACCTGAGCTGTCATCTCACAACCTCAAATCATGTCAGGCTCCTGTCTCTTCCAGCTTAGAGCTGAAAAGCCAATCCTCCAACTTAGTGCTGAACTTTTCACCCCAATCAATTAAGTGAGATCCCATCAAAACCCCCAAATAAGTTTTCTTGGCCTGACCTTGACGATTCTAGTTAAAGAGACATCGCTCCTCCTGGAAGCATCTATCATTTTTAAATGACTCACAGGACGGCCCAGGAATTCAGGGAGAGTCAGGCTGCGTCCCAGCACTGGAGAGAGAGCCTGGAGGGACCTCAATGGTCAAAGTCCATCCTTCATTACTGATGAGGAAACTGAGGCTCAGAGACATGGCGGGGGGGACTTTCTCGAGGCCATATAACTTTGTTGTTACTGTTGCTAAAAGGAACCCCATAGATTGCTCTAGCTTTCTACACATTCTCACACTTGACATTCAGTGACTGGCTCATGGTTTAAAATGAAGATCTTGGCCTCACCTTCAGGGACCTTGCTTCAGTTTCTAGTTCCTCTTCCTATGAGCTGTGTGCACCTGGACGAATGACTTCACCTTTCTGAGCCTCATTTTCATCCCTCACAGGATGGGGGGACAGCATGGACCTCCCTCGGGTGTTACCAAGATAAAGTGAGATAGCACTGACTTAAAGCTGCTGCTTAATAAATATTAGTCTCTCCTTCCTTCCTCCCTGGCCCCACTCCTTTCTTCCTGTATTCTTAGGCACTGTGACAAAGGCAAAGAAGCCTAGCAAAGGACCGGAGCTCCAAGGAAGTTGATCTTCAACTGGGCTTCAATCTTCTCATCTATAAAGCATTAAGGTGGGAATAGATGGTGTCCCCCATTGCATCTCCCCCGGACCTGTTTCTCTGCAGTGACAGACGCTTGTCTGTATTCAGCACAGATTACTGAGCACTTCCTCTTGGCCAGATCCTGGGCTCAGCGGCCTGCTCTACAGATGTACGATGTACGTGCCCTGCCCTCAAGGAACCCATAGAATCCTGTGGCAGAGGACAAGGGGAAAAACACCCATGGCAAGCGTGAAATTTATATAAATATTCTAAAGAGTTTAGAGGTCATGCAGAAGAAAGGGGAATCGCCAGCCACATCAGGGGCCAGCAATGAGACAGTCAGAGGGGGAAACCCAGTAAGTATTGTAGTTCTTGTCTGACTAAAATCAAGCAAAAATGTTAAAAGGAAGCAGAAGTTCACCAGTCAGGGCATGCTATTTCCGGGCACCTGATTTTTAGAAGAGAATCTAGTGTAACCACAAAATTTATCCAGTCTTCTAGGTTCTGTGATTATTAAGCTTGGTGGGAAAATATGCAATATCATATGAGATTGAAAAGAAAAGAAGGGAGGGGAAGAAAGGAAAAGGAAGAAGGGAAGGAAACTACTTTTGGCTTACCCTTCTATATTCTAGGTCCCATCCCAGATCTTTCATTGATGTCATCCCATGAAGGAATGGAAAGGGGAGACCAGGCCTGGAAAGGGAAGGGGGGAAATGGAGAGGAGGGGAAGGTAGAGAGGAAGGAGAAGGGAGATAGCTGTGAGGTGGATATTATCCTCTTTTTAAACAGAGGGGAAATACTCAAGGGATGAAAGACCTTGCACAAGCCCATACAGAAATAAGAAGCAGAACCAGGATTCCAACCCATCCTGGCTCACTCCCTAGCTCCTGCTCCTTTCCGGATACCCTGATCACCAGAGAAGAGCTGCTGCTTTACTCTCCAAAACAACAGTGTGTGGCAAGGTACAGTCTAAAGAGCAGTAACCAGCACGTCGTGGGAGTACAGAAATAAGAAGCAGAGGTAAGAGCCCTTCCAGGTGCCCAGTGAATCCCAACCTTCCATGATCATTGACATAGGATTAGTTTCTCCCATTTTTAACCCTGGGAAAGTCACCTAAGCTGTCTGGGATCCCAGTTGCTGTATCTGAAAAATGGGACCATCGTATCTTCATCCTGTGATAAAGACTGGACTAACTAAACTCTTGTGTTCCCATTCAGCTTGAAGGCCTGGGATTCTACTCAAATCACAAAATCTCATACCTGGAAAGCACTGTAGGAAAAAGTGTTTCTCAAGTTTGAGAAATGATTATACCTTTGGGCTAGAGCAATCTACTTGCCTCCTGTTTCTGTTCAATTAGAATTTTTAGTTGGTCACAAGATTTTCCCACTACAGATTTTTTTTGGCCTTGAAGCCAAGTGTGGCCATATGACCAAATTATGAGATGTGAAAAAAGATGCTGTGTGCAACTTCTGTCCCCAAACGGAATTATGGGCTCTTCCCATTTTCCCTTCCCGAAGGATGATATGCAGCTGCTATCTTAGTTCACAAAGTCCAAGGCAAGTATTGAGGACTACAGAGGCCTTGACAACTGGGGAGCCATCATTCTGGCCCTGGGCCACCTATCTGGACTTCATATTTGAGAGATAAATAAATTTCTATTTCATTTATGCTGTTGCCTTCTGACAAATACATCCTTTTAAGGAAAAAAAAAAAATCACAGATTTTCTAAGTTGGGACACACACCACATGGAAATTCCAAGGGTAACAGTCTAGATACTGTCATGATGCTACCACCATCATAGATACAGATTCAAATGGGCCCATGGAAACCTCATACCTATATGTAGAAGTTGGGAAGAAGGGGTCATCTAGATAATTCAGATTGTTCACAGTGAATGGAAGAAGGGATGGATAATCACATCAGTGTAAACAAAAAAGGAAATTATCACAGATCTCTTAAATTGCCCTTGCCTCTGCCCGGAGCTGGGAGCTGGAAGAACTGGCCTGTAAGAAAGAAAGAAGAAAAAAAAAAAAGAATCCAATCACTTTAAACTAAATTCCTCTGTACCTCTAGAGCAATATACAGTAGTGTCAGAAGTCCTGAGAGGACAAGGTAGAAGCAGAATAAGCAGAACCCCTGGACCCCGTTGCCTCAACACAGCATCCCCTGTTTGTGGATTCAGGTTTCATAGAGAAGTTCAAAGGGTTCTGCTGTTTAAGTGTGAATAAACCCAACCTCCTGGCTATTAGAGGAAGGAACTCATGGCCAGAAAGAAGAAGTGGCTTGCCCAAAGTCACACAGTGACAGGGAGCAAGTTCCCCAAGCCTAGGGCCCAGACTCTGTCAACTTCTAGCCAAGGCACCACCTGAGAAGGCCTTCCGGAGCCCAGGAACATTTACCCCATAGGAATAGTTTCCTCTTTGTTCATGACTTTTAGGAGTCTTTCTTGTATCCATTCCTGTTTCACTCAGAAAAGGAAGAGCTTTTGGCTGCAGCAGGTACCATAGCCTGAGCATGAGGTGGTGAATTCTTGATCAGGTCCAGGAAGTCACAGGCCACCCAGCCTTCTCAGCTGACCCCAACAGTTCCTAAAGTATCATTATTGAACTCTCTTTCTCCCAAAAAGAAGGGTCAGGGAGGTGTCTGGTTACAGAAACAGCCCCCCAAATCATGGGCACTATAGTTGGTCACTTGGATTAGGATTAAAAGTGATATCAGGGGCTGGGGATATAGCTCAGTCGGTAGAGTGCTTCCCTTGCAAGCATAAGGCCCTGGGTTCAATCCCCAGCACCAATTAAAAAAAAAATCATATCAGAATGAACCCAGGTCTCAAAGGGATTTTGTGCACATCTCATCTGGGAGCTCATTTAATGTTGGAAGGTGGGACAGAAATCAATGTGCCCTTCTGATTGACATGACACTAGAGGCCTATCAGTCTCCAGTGACACCCTCAAAGCAAGGAATTTTGTCAGTTTCATTTGCTTCTATTTCACTCTACCTTCTAGTCACATTGAACCAGGGTCAGGTGCCCAAGTGTGGGAAGCTCCTTCCCAAGCCTCTGGGTTTTGTCCATATTCTTTCTTTTGCCTGAAATGGATCCCTCCACCTTGTCCTTCTTTCAACCCTTCTGTCTCAATCTTGACATTCAGGCATATAGACTATTCATCAGGCAAGAGCAATCAGCCTTCGGGGAAAATCTAGGGTGGATAAAAATCTGTGCTCAGCTTGCCAGGCTGGGCAGTCATGAGGCTGTTGTTGCCCAGAAAAAGAGGTGCCTTTCTAAAATTTCACAAAGGCTCCCTAAGAGCTAACTGTAGTCCTATTGACATAATTCCTCCAGAGGCCTTTGTTCATACCCCTGAGTAGTGTCTACTCAAAATCTCTGTGCTTATCTCTTGCCCCTCAAAGCTGTGAGTTCTTCAACAGCAGGGGCTACTTTGTTAAAAGTGTCTCATCCATCAGTGCCATGCCAGGCCAACAGAAAGAGTTCAGGAAATGTTTACTGAATAGCAGAGTGAATGTTGAATGAATGAATGATAACTGAGGCCTAGAGAGGTGAGTTAACTTTCCTGAGTCACTCACACAGCTAGGGCTGGCTTGAGCACCCTCCTGGAATCTACAGAGCTTCCTTCCACAGTGGAAGTCCTCCTTCCAAATGTTCCTTCTGGAAGCCACCACTCTCGAAAACAGCGATGGAGCCAAACCAGATGACCTTCATTAATTTTGAGCTCTCCCATGCATCTTATTTGGGGACACTCATTTTTACACCTCCAATTTCATAATTCTGTCTGCTTGTCATGCTCTTCACCCAGATTTAAGAGGTGCAAACTAAGTTCAGGCAGGCCCCTCGCCTCTAATGCTGGCTGCACTGACCTGGCTTTGCCCTCTCGATTCTTACCCTGCAAACCTACAGTTGCTTTACCAAATAGCTTCTCTAAAAGGCCCCAGAGCCAAAAGCAACTCACATTTTGGTCTTTTGGGATAATGTGATCCCGATCCCCTAATGACAAATGTCACACAGGAGAAAGTGAGGGGGAGGATAGAAAGTCACCCATGGGCAGCAGGGAGACCCAGGTTCTCATGCCTGCCCTGCACTCACACTGCAGGGCCCATGTGTAGGAAATTCCTCATTGGAAAAGGAGATTTGACCAAGACTAGAGCAACTTTGCCTACAGGGGCCAACAGTATCAAAGCAGAGCTGTCTTTGAAAGACTATCAAGAAAAAAAGTTGCAGCCACATATGGTGGTACATGCCTGTAATCCCAGAGACTTAATGAGCTGAACCAGAGGATCACAAGTTAGAGGCCAGCCTGGGCAATTTAGTGAGACCCTATCTCCAAATAAAAAGCAAAACATGCTGGAAATGTAGCTCAGTGGTAGGGCATTTGCCTACCATGTTCAAGCCACTGGGTTCAATATCCAGTACGAAATGGGGAGTAGGGGATAGAGAGAAAAGAGTTTTGATTACTTATCCATCCAAAGCAGGGGCTGTGCTAGACAGAATAGACAGAATGGAGAGAACCCAGGCATGGTCTCCAATGCCAGCACCAACACTTTTGCAGTTGGTGACCTTGGGCAAGTCACTATACATCTTTGAGCTTGGGTTTCCCCATCTTAATAATTTACAAATTTCTACATTAAATGGGTTTTTGCTTTGCTTTGTTTTTAGGCCACTCCCTTGCTTTGTGATCCTTAAATCCTTAACTGTCCTCTCTGGGCCTCCTGTCTCTCAGCACTACAGCTGAGCAGGAAAGAGCACTGGCTATGGAGTCAACACAGTGTGACCTTGGAAAAGTGTCTCCATTTTCTCCTCCGTAAATAGTGTCACCTCATGGGGTTGTTACAAGGACTAAAAGAGGCAAAAATATATGAGGTACTTGGCCCATGATTAAGTGCTAAACAAGTGTGAACTCTCTTACATTATAAATGACTACTAAGTTATTAAGGACAGACCACAGATTAAAGGGCAGGGCACTTGGGTTCCAGTTCATTTTGTCACTCTCTGGTTTTGTGATCTTAAATAATTAGCTACCTTCCCTGGGTCCCTACTTATTTCTTCAGTAAAACGAAGGGGTGGGAACTCCCTAAGGGCCTTCTAGCACTTACATTCTGTGGGTACCAGAACCTCGGCCTTTTAGAATCTGCTCCCAGGGTCCAAAATGCCGGCCTCTGCCTTATCCTGGCGAGCCAGGTTCAATCTAACATCCCTTATTTTGACCTATCATTAGTTTCCCTTCCAGGCTCCCCACCCACCCTATGCTAGGCTCCTGAGAAGGGTACAACCTAGGTAGGTTAATATAAGAGTGATGGGCTTGGGAGACTTATCTGTGTCCAAATGGAACTTGGCCACCTAATCTCTGGATGATGTTAAATCAAGTCTCCATTGCCTCATCTAAAAATAGAGACGGTAATATTTCTATCATAGGGACCTGAGGGTGACATGCCCTGCCATCCAAGCAAGCACTCAGGCAGGAGACTTGGATGTGATGACAAGAAAGTCCTAGAAGGTTGCCGTTCTCAAGAAGCATCTCTGGGGCGTGCTTTGGGGTGATCGGCTTGGAAATGCCAAACCTCCATCGGCTAGGCCTCCCCCACGGATAAATCACCACCACAAACGTTCAAGTTCTGCCACCCTTCTGACCCGGTTCCTTTCAAATTCAGGCTACTAAAAGCCAAAGGCTGCTTCCATTGAGCCCTTGCCTGTTCCGTCGGCCCACAGGGAACGTTTCTGCGCTTTGAGAGCCTCCGGGGCATCTCTTGCTCTCCAGAAAGAAAGAAGGAAAAAAAAAAAAAAAAAAAAAAAAAAAAAGCCAAACAAAACCCTTTTGCTGTGATCTCACCCCAAACAAACGCACGGCTGCCAGACAAATGCACTGCTGCAAAAGCAAATGGCATTTGCATGCTAAAACGTCCCAGCTTGGAATGAAAAAAAAAAAAAAAAAAAGAAAGAAAGAAAATGATGTCAAAACGACCGGGAACAATGAGGCCCTCTCCGCCAACGCCGCCTCCGCCTCGCAGCAGCCAGGCTAAGGCGCAGGCCGGGAACCCTGGGCGTGAGAGGAGCCCTGCAGCGGAGGCAGGGCGGCACACCCGGTGGGGTTCCCCTCTCCCCAGGATCCGGGGGACAGGCCTGTGTGTGCGCCGGCCTCCAATCAACTTCACGCTCAGTTTCCTCCAATGCGGACTGGCCGGAAAGCCAAGATCCAAACAAATAGGCAAAGCAAGGCGCAGGGAACTGGACCAGCCGGCAGCACCGGCCGGGGAAGTAACGCCGAGGAAACCACCATCGCTGGCTTCCTTCGAAAAGAAGAGAGTCCACCCACGAAAACGATGCAGGGACTATTGAAGGAAGAGTCGGGAAGTGCTCTTGGGGTGGGTGGGGAATATGCATTTACTGAGATTTACGAAAGAAAAATCACTACTGCACAGCAGCAGTTCGTCAGAGACTCAATAATCCATTGATTCTAAAGCCTTTTTCCTGGGGCCCAGCCCCAGGCCCACCCTTATCTGCTTTGGCCGCTTGAAGTCCTTGCTCCGTCGTTTAATTACTACTCTCAGCTACCCTGCCACTCTTGCGCATTGGTGTGTGCACCTGCCAAACCCCATTCTGGTTAAATCAAGTCTTCTCTCCACCCTCACCTGTGTGCCTTCCTGTGAAAATGTCACCGGAAAACACACAGTCTTGCTGAGTGGACCCAAAACGTGCTTGACACCAACCCCAAGTGGGTCTTTAATTCTGCCTAACGGGGTCTAACGACACTTTGCTGATACATTCTCTCTTGCTCTTTTTTTTGTTTGTTTGTTTTTTGTGGTACCAGGGATTGAACTCAGGGGCACTCGACCACTGGGTCACATCCCCAGCCCTTTTTTGTATTTTATTTAGAGACAGGGTCTCACTGAGTTGCTAAGTGCCTCGCCATTGCTGAGGCTGGCTTTGAACTCGCGATCCTCCTGCTCAGCCTCCCAATCTCTCTTGCTCTTTAATGAATATTTTGCACCTTTTCTCTTCTCAGTCCCCAACACCTCCTTCCCCATCTTTACTCACAGCTGCTGATCTTGCTCCTATTTTACTGGGGGAATAGACGCCAGCAGACCAGAACTTCCTGGCGCCTTCTCCACCCATCCATTCTATATCCTTGCTGGCCCCTGTGCGGGGGTGGTGTCTGCCCTCCCACCCGTGAATGTGCACAGGCGCGCGGCCCTGCGTGGGGCCAGCCTCTGCTTGCTCTGCTTGCCCCACCCCCCACCCCCAGTTCTTGCCTCCAGCGTCCTTCCTTGCCCCACCCCCACCCCCAGTTCTTGCCTCCAGTACCATCACTTCTCCCATCAATGCATCATTTTCCTCAGCACATCTTTAAAAATAAAATGAAACAAAAGGAAACCCAAACCAAACCAAAAGCAACTCTCTTTTGTCTTTGGATCTGCCTTCAGCTCCCTCCCCATTTCTCTGTGTTAGTGGAAATTGCAGGAAGGGACCGAGGCTCGAACTGTCGTATAGGAAAAGGAAAGGGGTTTATTGAATTACCAAAGAAACACGCGGAGGGGATGAGGACAAACCGCGGGGAACGGAGGGGAGCTGGAGCACGCGGGAACGGGAGTGGAGAGCAGGAGCAGGGAGCCGCAGGAACCAGGTGAGAGCAGGAACAAAAGGGGCGATTTCAGTCCGGGGCTGGCTTAAATAGAGTAGGGGTCATAAAACCCCCTTGGAGTGAGTCCTTGTCCTATAGGCCAGCAGAGGTCATGGGGGGAGGTAGTGGTAGTGGACAAGGGTCTTGCTGGTCAGGTTTTGGTCACGCTGAGGATCTCGGGAGCCGTAGTTTTCACAAGGCACCTGGAAAGGTGTGGCCTTCTGCCTGGGAGGTGTGGCCTTCTGCCTAGAACCAACACTCTGCTCCCAAATTCAGGACAAACTCATTGAAGGAATCGTCCATACCAGCGGTGGGCACCTGCAGAGGAAGAGAATTAAAAAAAAAAAAAAAAAAAAAAAAAAAAGACATAGTCTCACACATTTTAAAGTTGCATCTACAGATGTTCATTATAAATTGAAATAATTGCAAAGAATATAATTTATGGCAGTTTTGTCCATATTGAAATTTTAAAATAAAAGCACTTCTTTAAACGTATCTAGTTGAATCTAAATACCTTTCAGATACCCACTGTTCACTTAAAAAATGCATGGAAGAGCTCTTCTTTGGCAACTAGAAAATTTACATAGTTCTTTTTATTTCTTGAACTTAAACTTCCTTTCCATTAACCCCACCTCAGAATTTTAGCTCAATATAGGTTATATGATTCAAATTCTTCTATTGGTCCTCACATAGTCCATCTGTAAGGCGGGGGAAATGCAGACTTTTTTGAGTGCTTTAACCTCTCAGGAGAACAAAATTAACACAGATCCAGGTGCAGCTGAATCACCAGCCACACACTTGGAATTTCATTATTATTATTATTGTTATTGTTATTCATTGTGATAAAATACACACACAGCATATATCTGCTGTCTTAACCACATTTGAATGTACAGTTGAGCAGGTATTAAATACATTCATATTGTTGTGCAACCTATTTCCAGAATTTTTTCATCTTGCAAAACTGAAACTCTATTCCCATAAAACAACATTCTCTCCTCCCTCAGCCCTTGACAACCACCATTCTTTCTGTTTCTGTAAGTTTAACTATTCTAGATTCCTCAAATAAGTGAAATTACATAATAGTTGTCTTTTGTGACTGGCTTTATTACTTTGTATATCTTGAAGGTTCATCCATGTTGTAGCATGGTCAGAATTCCTTTCTTTTAAATATTTTTAAAGTTGTAGATAAACACAATATCTTCATTTTTATTTATTTATTTTTATGTGGTGCTGAGGATTGAACCCAGGGCCCCATGCATGCAAGGCAAGTGCTCTACCACTGAGCTGCAACCCCAGCCCAGAATTCATTCTTTTTAAAGACAGAATAATATTCTATTATATACATATGCCAATTTTGAATTTTATTTCACACTGAAATGGGGCTGTATTTGTCTACAAATATTTACTGAGTACCTACTGTGTTTGTAAAAATATGTTTACAAATATATAAAACCATAAAGACTAACATTCATAGCCTAGTATAGATTTAAAAGTGGATTTGAAAGGACCCACCTTTCATTTGTTAATCAAGTCTCTGGGTCAGAGAATAACAAGTTGACATTTCAGTCCCAGGAGTATAATCTGGAGCCTGAGACTCACTAATTCCATCCTATGACATCCTATGACATGTCTTTAGGTCCTTCCTTGAACTAACTCAAACCTCTGCTTCACCTTTATTAGCTGCAGTGTCTGCAGATCGCCTGAGATTGTAAGCCTCTTTCCAAAAAAAAAAAAACAACAACAACATTAAGTTCTGTATCCCCAGCACTTTAACAAGATGCTTAGCACATAGAAATGCTCATTGTTTTTTGGGGGGGTTTTTTTTGTTTGTTTGTTTGTTTTCCTTTTTTGTATTTTATTAGAGACAGGGTCTCACTGAGTTGCTAAGTGCCTCCCCATTGCTGAGGCTGGTTTTGAACTCAATCCTCCTGCCTCAGCCTCCCAAGTGCTGGGATTACAGGCGTGCACCACCATGACCGGCTTCGGTCATTGTTTTTTAATATTTACCCCTGTCGCTGGAAAATCCTTCCTTCGTTTGTTCAGAATTATTTAAATAATTTAAAATAGCTAAATAATCATTGCTTTCCTGCTCCATGTCTGGCTCTGTCATGGGAGATGGGGCCATAACAAAGAACAAGACAAACTGGGTCCATACTCTGATGACATATTCCAGTTGGGGGGTAGGGTAACAACGAACCAACAAACAATACAGAAACATCAGACAATGATTAGAATGGGGGCCTGGGTTTATACTTGTGTTGAAAAAACAAAACCATGCTTTCCTCTGCTCTCATACACTATCAATGCACACAACATCTATGACCTCAAAAAATGTGGACGTTGCTCCCCACCAGCAAGCAAGCAGAGGACACCAGTTGTCTGTCCTCTAATTCAATTCTCTTGTGACACTATCTACCTGGGGACAACATCAGATCCTACAGGTTGGAGGCTCAGTTCCCACAATTGCCTCACTTCAGACTCAGTCACAAGTCTGGGCCTCCAAACCTTCAGATGAATCAGTTATAAAGTGAGATACCTGCACCCTCTCCCCTGGTTTGATTTATTTGTTCAAGCAGCTCAAAGAACCCAGGGAAACACTTCCTGCCCTCTCTGGTCATGCTACTCTTCAAGAACCTCCAAGTGCCAGACTCTCTGGAAGCTCCCTGCCCTGTCCTTGTTTTGCATGGAGAATTCATTGCATAGCATGAATGAAGCTGGGACAATCATGTCAAAATGTGATTGGACAAAAAAGACATGATCTAATACTAAAAGACCTGGTGGGAAAGCCCAGCAAGGCCTGTCTGCCTTGGCATTCTTCTAGGCCTCTCTGTATAGCATTCCTTCCTCATGGGCATGAAGCAAGACTCATCCAGGGGTCATTACCTATTATCAGACCAGGGTAGGTCAGAGAATTTCTTTATGGCAGCTTCAAGGCAGAGAGGTGAGGGAAGATTAGAGTGGCTATCTACTCCCTTGTGGAAAAGCACCTCGAGTTTCTGTGGCCAGCCTTGGGCAGAAGGTTGGGAGTCAGGAACCATGGTTGGAAACCAAAAATATGTATATCCTAATATCCCAACACTACTTTATACTAGAGGACCAAGGAAGGCCTCTGCAGAAGTGCTAGTTAAACAGAGTCCTGAATGACATGAAGGAGCAAGGAGGGGAAGGTCACTGGGAACACCATTCTAGGCAGAAGGTGTACAGGCTCTGAAGCAGATGAAGGCCACATTATTCCTATTTTTTGATATGCCCATCTCTCACAGAAGAGGTAGTTAGGTTTGGAGTTGAACACAATCAAAAAATAGCTATCACATTCAAGAGATTTGCAGACATTTATCAAAGTAATTGAATTAACTGAACTATAGAAAAGAAATAACCTGACTAAACCAAAATGAAACCCCTCTTCCTATCCAATACTCCCAAAGTTATCTGGCTCTCCCACTTCTTGTGGTTTCTCCACCCTCCATCTCCAGGTTGTTGACTTCTGTAAACACATATCCAGCCCATATGTCTATTCTAAGCTGGAGGTTGTAGCCCCCCATCTAGCATGCAAGCTCTGCTCTGTTTTGTACATTGCTGTGTCCAAAGCTCAGACCTTTTCTGTCACATAGTTGATGCTAAATATGTATTTGTTGATTGGACTTCAGGCTTATTTATCTATTGACTAGACTTGGCCACCTTCCCCACAAACACATCAAGTTCAACATATCCAAAACAGAACTCTAACACTTTGTTCTCCAAAGTGCTCTCTCTCTCTGTGTTTCTGGTCTTTGAGATCAGTACACTCTGCACTGGATTTCCCAGATCAGAAATGTGGGCATCATGCTTGATTTCTTCTCTATTTTCACCATGTTCAGGAGGTAAGAAAATCCTCTTAATTCTAGTTCTTCTGAAATCCATACTGACTTCACTATCCCCTCTCCACCATGCCCTGGCTGAAAATCATATCACTTTTCCCTTGAATTGTTACAATAATCATTTAACTATCTCAATGTTTTCTATATAGAGACCTATTCAATATATTCTATACTGTATCTTCCAGAGGGCTCATTTAAAAGAACATTTTTAGTTATAAAAGTTATTTATTCTCTGGGTCTGGTGGTACACGCCTGTAATTCCAGTGACTTGGGAGTCTGAGGCAGGAGGATTGCAAATTCAAAACCAGCCTCAGCAACTTAGCAAGGCACTAAGCAACTCAGTCTATAAATAAACAAGTCTCTAAATAAAATACAAAAAAGGGCTGGGGATATGGCTCAGTGGCCGAGTACCCCTGAATTCAATCTCTCATACCAAAAAAAAAAAAAAAAAAAGTTATTTATCCCTTCTGAAAGTATGGGGGGAAAATCCTTGAAAAGGAAACAGAAATCACTGATAATCCCGATTATGCATTTGGGTTTTTTGGGGGTATAATTCTTCCCAATAGTTCGTGTATTACATACACATTTCTTTTTATTTCTTTTTTTTTTTTTTTTTTTTTTTTTTTTTTTGGTACCGGGGATTGAACTCAGGGGCACTTGGCCACTGGGCCACAACCCCAGCCCTTTTTTGTATTTTATTAGAGACAGGGTCTCACTGAGTTGCTAAGTGCCTCACCATTGCTGAGGCTGGCTTTGAACTCGTGATCCTCCTGCCTCAGCCTCCCAAGTGCTGGGATTACAGGCGTGCGCCACCGCGCCCCCGCTTTATTTCTTTTTTAAACCCAAACTGAATAATTGAATTTACGCTTTGAATTTTTTAGTTGACATTTTATTACGAATGTTTTCCTACACCTTTAAATAATGTTGAATACTTTCACTTAAAAGCATTACATCAATTGAATATATCATAATTTGCCTAATCATTTTTCAATTACTTGACATGTAGTTGTTTCTCACTCCATTATTATAAAACAGTCTTCAAAGTACAATTTGTACATAATTTTTATCTTCATTTCTGATTATCCCCTTACAAATTGCTAGAAGTGAAATTATTAGCTCAAGCTACATGAAGTTCTTGACACTTTTGCCAAGTTGCCTGAAAGTAACTTTTTAAAATTCAAATCAAATTATGTTATTTTGTTTTAAATTTCTAAAGATGGGTTTCAGAAAATACTTCAGAGCTCCTAGCAAGGTAAGCTGTATGATTTGGCCTCTATTTACTGCCCTAATGTCAGCTTCCACTGTTTCTGCTCCTGAGCCCTTCCCTCAACCACATCAAATGATGGAAAGCTCAAGGAATGTGTCAGAGTGTAGGATGTGATTGAGTTCTTTGTCTAACCCTCACACTTCCTTTTCTTCAGCTAGCCAATTCCTAATTGTTGCTTTAAAATTTATCATCAAGCATCAGTTATATAAAATACATAATCAAATGTCTTCCATGTCAGTGCTTGCCATGAGTCAGACTCCACAAAAAATCACTTAAATTTAATCATCAAGAATGTCTGCATAGATGTATTGTGTCCAACATCCAGCGGAAGAGACAAATGCTCAATTAGTCAATGATTTACGTAGTCCAGTGACAGAGTAGAGACTTACAATCCACATAAATGTAGTTATCTCATACTAGACAAAGACACCATAAATGTACATTGAAAAAAAGATAGCCTCTTCAACAAATGGTGCTGGGAATACTGGAAATCCATATGTAGTAAATTGAAATTGAACCCCTATCTCTCACCTTGCACAAAAACTCAACTCAAGTGAGCCGGGCGCGGTGGTGCACGCCTGTAATCCCAGCACTTTGGGAGGCTGAGGCAGGAGGATCGCGAGTTCAAAGCCAGCCATCAGCAATGGCAAGGCACTTAGCAACTCAGTGAGACCCTGTCTCTAATAAAATACAAAAAAGGTCTGGGGATGTGACCCAGTGGTCGAGTGCCCCTGAGTTCAATCCCCAGTACCACAAAAAAAAAAAAAAAAAAAAAAAAAACTCAACTCAAGTGGATCAAGAAACTTGACATTAGACCAGAGATCCTGAGCCTACTAGAAGAAAAACTAGGCCCAATTCTCCATCATATCAGCTCAGGAAGACTTCTGAGGAAGATTCCTAAAGCACAACAAGTAATAACAAAAATCAATAAATGGGATGGCATCAAACTAAAAAGTTTCTTCACATGAAGGAAACAATCAAGAACACGAACTGAGAGCCTACAGAATGGGAGAAAATCTTTACCAGCTGCCTCTCAGAGCATAAATCTCCAAGATATGCAAAGAACTCAAAAAACTTAACACCAAAACAAATAAACAAACAAAAAAACTCAATTAATAACTGGAATTGGAATGAAATATCACTTGTCCATAAAGAAGAATTAAGCCGGGCGTGGTGGCGCACGCCTGTAATCCCAGCACTTTGGGAGGCTGAGGCAGGAGGATCGCGAGTTCAAAGCCAGCCTCAGCAATGGCGAGGCACTTAGCAACTCAGTGAGACCCTGTCTCTAAATAAAATACTAAAAAGGTCTGGGGATGTGACCCAGTGGTCAAGTGCCCCTGAGTTCAATCCCCGGTACCACAAAAAAAAAAAAAAAAAAAAAAAGAAGAAGAATTAAATTATGGCATTTGCCGATAAATGGATGGAACTGGAGAGTATCATGCTAAGTGAAATAAGTCAGTCCCAAAAAACTAAAGGCCAAATTTTCTGATATGTGGATGCTAACCCATAACAAGGGAGGGTAGGTAAGGGAAGTATAGAAGTTCTTTGGATTAGACATTAGGGGAATGAAGAGGTGTGATGGGAATAAGACAGTAGAATGAATTGGACATAACTTTCCTATGTTCACATATGAGTCCACGACCATATATATTCTTGTATTCAAACACAAGAATGGGATCAAAATTGTAATGTGTTGCACACCGTGTATGTGCATTATATGAAAATACATCCTACTGTCATGTATATCTCAGAAAAGTTCAAGTTTATCTAACTATAAGCCCACATTCTCTCTCAGTATGATTCACTTCCCCACCAATCTTCCTATCATTTAGATTCCTCGACTCTGAATTTTCTAGAGCACCCTGGTCTTACCTTTGCTTTTCTGTTTGCCCATGTGTTAGTCTCCCTCATTCAACCATGGTTTCTGGAGGGCAGAAACTGGGTCTAAACCACAAAGTCAGGCTTGGCGTATATTCATTGAATGAATGATGAGTGAATGAATAAACATCAATTATAACTCTGACCTCAAGTTTCCTTCATTTCCTTTGCTGTCACTGATGATGACTTCATGAGCTTGTCTCCTTGGGGGACCACCGCTCATTTCCTCTGATGTCTCAATTCATGCTGGGGTCTTCCAACAGAGCACAGGTGACATCATGGCCATGGAACTCCTCTGCCAATAAAGGTGGACCCCAGACAGCATCCCATAATACCAGCAGAAAGAGAAAGGCTGAGTGAGTGTGCCCATAGAAAGCTCCTGATTGCCTAAACATGCCAGAGAGTGAGAGGAAAGGAAATGCCGATACAGATAGGACGGGGCCTCTGTGTGTAGCAAGAACTGGCCCCCCCCCCCCAGGGAGAGAAAGGAAAACAAAAGTGAAAACTTGGCACTCAGGTTTCGGTTGGACTTGACGAGATCAGAGCCACAAGAACCATTGTCCACCTAGGCTGGCCCACTGATGCCAAATCTCACTTCACTCTCTTTGCCCAACACTTTGAACCCCAAAGCAGTGTGGTGGTAGATACATGGATTCTGCCCTCCATAACAGGCACCTTCCATAGCAAGAGTTTCTGACTGAGAGCTGCTTGGACCACATATTCCGCAGTTTGGTCACCAAAGTGGCAATTATCCTTTATTCCTCCTCTCCACTTTCACCACAAACATTGCAGCATCTCCACAAATGCCACCTAATGGTTTGTGTCACCCACTCAGGAGAAGAGTGAAGATGTATGTCCTTGGACGCACACACACACATGCACACAAACTTGCATGCATATCCAATTATATATGCAATCATGTATTCAAAGATACATGTACATGTTTGCACATATAATTAACACACACACATTTTTACATATCAGCTAAAGGATGGACTCTTTGATCTTCTATTAGTGTTTATCAGGGACCCACTCTGTTCTGGCCACGGTGCTCCATCCTAAGGAAAAAAGTAAAGGATAAGACATTGTCATTGCCCTGAAGCAACAGATGAATGAGACAGACATATGCACGGTAAGTCACAGAATAGGAAGGCCCTGGAAGGATAGCAGAGCCATCCGACCTGGTCTCAGTGTTCAGTTCTCCCAGGAAAAGTGGAAGCAGATCTTATCCTTGAAGGTAACCAAGAAGAAGAAACTACAAATGCAACATGAAAGTGGTATGAGTTTGGGGGAAATGGTAAGTTGTTCCCCATGACTTGATTTTAGGAGACAAGGGAAAAGGTTCAGCATATAGAAAGAAATAGAGGCAGAGAAATAGGCAAGTCCAAGATCATGAAAGCAACCTACTCTGAAACTCCTAAGCTAACAACGTGGCAAACTTGGCTACTGCAGAACAAATCTTGTCCAGGAAAAATAAAACAAACAAAACACAGAGTTAGAAATATTGATGAAATATAACAGCTCCCCCCACTGAATAAAATAAAACTACTTTCTCCCCCATTAACAAGTGGACCAGATGGAAAGAGGTTCCATCCATCAGAAATACAAGGGGAGTATAAAACCAAGGTAATAGCTTCAGAAAGAAGTAGAAGTGGGAGACGTGGGCAGAAGACCATCATGTAGTCTGGTATATCAACCTAAGAAATTTGAACTGTTTTCTGAAATCTTCTTTAGAGAGTTTTAAAAGAGAATGGCATGAGTAGATTTGCCTAGCCCAGGGCTAATGAAACCACGGGGTCTTCCTCCTGTCAGGAGCAAACATCAAACTGCTTTCTAGAGATCAGGACACATGGAATCCCCACAGAAAACACCAGCCCTGCTGTAAACAAGCTTACGATAAAAAATTAACTCTACATAAGTTCAAACTATTGGGTATCAAAATGAAAATTAAAACCCAAAGGGATTTAACTTGTTCATACTTATTAGAGTGTTGAAAGTTAAGACTGACAACACCAATTGTTGAGGTTGGAAATCAATCAGCAAACTTATATGCTACTAGTGGGAGTATCAATTTGATATAACTATTTTGTGTGACTATTTAATTCCACTGAAGTTGAGACAGATGTACTCCACTATCCAAGGATTCTATTTCTCTGTGTAGCAACACTAATTCTTACTTACTGTTCAAGAAGAAAAAACATAGCTTTCATTGCTTCACCGTTGATTGTAGTGAAAAACTAGAAACAGTAAGTGGTCATCAATATGCCATTATGGTTCATCCATATACCATGATGCCACAGAGTTAAAATAAACATTCTAGATCTGTGTACCATCGTGTATAAATTACGAAAACACAACATTGGAAGCTTAAAGATACAAATATACATTGCTTTTATAATATTTATATATACATGCACTTAAAACTCATAAAACTCCTCTATGTACTGCTCTTGGATGTGTACATAAAATGACATACATCAAAATTCAGGGTAACTGTGACCACGGAATAGACTGTGTGGAATGGAGTGACTAGGTTGAATTGATATCTTACTTTATTTCTTAATGACAACAACATTTGATCTGGGAATAAATGAGGCAAATTGCTAATCTGTTATGTCAATTATAGGTATATGGGTCTCATTCTCTAAATTATAAGATTTTTCAAAATAAATTAAAATCTAAAAATAAGAATAAATACTATGTAAGGATTTTATTCCATAAGCAGGTGAGTAGCACAGCTAGCTTTGTTCTTTAGGAAGCTCCCTCTGGCCTCTGCATGGAGGATGTCTTTGAAGGGACCAGATGGAGGCAAGGAGACCTGGTCAAGAAGGCGATTGCAATAGGCTGAGAAAGAGTTAATGAGGCTGGTGAAAGTGGGAGGCCAGGGAGGAGACGGAAAGAATGAGTTTGAAAGCTATTGGGGAGGTAAAGTTGCCAATTGACTGTCAGTCTTCTTTTTCTTGTGGTATATAAACAATTTTTTTTACAAGCTTCCTTCTTTTCTCCTTTTCAATTGAAGTTTGATAAACAGACAAAAGCATCCATCATGGAAACAGTTTAACAAATTTTCACCTAATGACCACCACCCAGATCATCTCCTCCCTGTCCATCTGTATCTCCAAAGATAATGACAAATCTGAGTTCTATCACTAGATTAATGATTAGTTCTATCACTAGACTAGTGAATGCTATCTAGATTAATTTTGTCTATTTTTAACTTTATAAAAATGAATTTATAAAGTATGCATTCTCTTTTTTACCTGGTTTCATTCACTCAACTTTTTTGTGTGTAATTCATTTGTTCATTTTCACTGCTAAATAGTATTCCTGTGTGAATATTTAATTCCACTATTCAACTGTCTGCATGGTTGTTGATGGGGATTTGAGTCATTTCCAGTTTAAGATGGAGCTACCATGAGCATTCTTATACATATCTTCGGCTGAGCACACATGCAGCCTTCTGTTGGGTATAAATTTTAGTGGTAGCATTACTGGACAATGGGGTATGATATAATTGCTTTAGTAGATATTGGCAAAGCTTTCCAAAGTGCTTTTACCAATTTACATGACCACCAGCTATAAATGAGAGTTCCAATTTTTTCACAACTATACTCACTCTTGGTATTGTTTTGTTGTTTTAATTTAGACAAGAATGCCCTAGGTATATAATGATAACTCATTGTGATTTTAATTTGCAATTCCCCATGATTCAAAATTTGAGCATGCTTTTATATGTTTACCTTCCATGTATATACCTCTGTCATAAAGTCTTAAAAATAGGTCACCCTTCCTTTTCTTGTCATTTACACACCATTTTGAAATAAAAAGAAAATGACTGAGGTGTCCCTGATTCCTGCCATTCATCTCTCCTACTCTGGGGTCTTTTGTTCACTGCTTTCTTTTAGAAGGAGGCACAGACAGTTCACAAGTGACTGTGTGTACCTAAGTGTTTTGAAAACTCTACATACTCATCATTAGACAGTTCGTGTAAGAAACCAGTATTTTTTTCCCCCAGAGTTGGGTGCTTTAGAGGAGGTATTTACATGGGTTAGGAAGAAAGTCCACGATAGAGACAGTCTTTCTGACTCATTCTGTTCATGCTGCCTCAGCATTCATCAAGGACTCCCTCCCTACCCCACTGCCCCAGTTATTTATTTACTCCTTTGTTTCTTCCTCTGCACCTGCATTTCATTCATTTTGCTAGGGCAGAGGAGTAAACAGGCTTTGGCCCTGAGTGGCTCTCTGTAGGATGAGCCCTCCTGCCAAGAGTTCCCCTAGCTTCTAGCATTCTTTATAATGCTCATTTGAATCCCTACATTTGTAACTCAATCTCTTGCATTCCCCTCTAGACATAGCTCCTTGAAGCTGGAAGGTCCCCTGTTTCATTCACTGCTCTACCTGGTGTGTTTACCAGGGCCTGGTACATAGGAAGTAATTAGAGTAAGTATTACTCAATGAATAACCAAAATAGTTTGAATCTAAATCCCAAGTCTATCCCAAATCAGATATGTGAACTAAAACAGATTCTTAATTGAGTCTTGGTTTCCCTTTCAGCAACATGAAGCTAATCATATCTACTTTAATAGTTGCTTTTGAAGATTTAAATAAAACAAACCATAAAAAATGGCTATATGTGTCAGGCATTTGCCCATAGGTACTCCTTTGGAAATATTTTGGAATAAGTTAAGGGATATGTGAATTCATTCTAACTGGGAGAAGTCATGCAGACTTGGGACTGGGAAAGCTTTTTATCTCGATCTCAGAAAAAATACATGTCCCTCACTAACTCCTAAAGAAAGAGAAAAAAGTTTGCACTTCTCAGTATCCCTGCAGCCTGTTTAATTGGTTGGTCACCAAGAGTCATGTGACTTTTTGACCTGGTGCTGGTTAATTGGTTCAATAACTACCAGGAATTATGCACTGCCAAACAGGACTGCAGTACTTGGCAGAGAAGGTAAGATAAGCTTTCGTCCCTGAGAGCCTTACAACCTTTCTGATTTTTTTTTTTTCCCCAGTACTGGGGATTAAACCCAGGGATGCTCTTCCACTGAGCTATATCCCTAGCCTTTTTAATTTTATTTTGAGTCAGAGTGTTTCTAGTTACTCGGGCTGACCTTTAATTTGTAATCCTCCTTACTCAACCAAGTAGCTAGGATTACAGGTGTGCATCACTGTGCCAGGTTAGAACGTTATAAGCTTGAAAGACGTATGATTTTGGTCCATAAAGCTAAGAAGTCACTGATGTTTGCCCAGCATTCACTGAGCTGTGTCCCTGTGGCTAGGGGCACTGAACACCAGACCAGAACCTGAAGGTTTCTGGAGCATAGAGTGGGGGGGTACTTCTCAAACCTTACTGTGCACATGAATAACCTGGGATCTTGCTCATAGGAAGATTCAGGTGCCATAGCTTTAGGTGGGGTAGGGGGGCGTCCACTTTGTACTTCTTCCAAGCTCTCTGGGGATGCAGATATTGTTAGTCTGTGGACCATGTTTTGAGAATCAAGGGCTAGACTGAGAGAAGGCCATGATCACAGAGGTATATGAACAGGTATTGGAAATCCCATCCTTAAAGAGTAACAATCCAAGACTCAGGTTCAGGCACATCTCATAGCCAGTAACGGGGAGACCCACGGCTGTGATGAGGGCCTGAGTCCCAAAGTCCATATATCCTTCTGCACTGCTACGTGGTTCATCGTGGTGGCAATGGCTATTCGGGGCTGCAGTTCCATCTTTCCTTGTAAGTCTATGTGAATTGGGGCTATTTCTCTTGTGGGTACATTGTCAACTAGTTTTGGAGAGGCACAATGGACTGACTGGGGGACTCATGTCTGGAGGCTTTGGTTCTGGAATCACCCAGTTCTCTCTTCCAAGTTTGTCTCCCCCTTTTCTGCCCCCACCAGCAGGAGTTATTTTGTCTCTCTGGACCTTTGATCCTTGAATTTGAAGTGAAAATTTGAAGTGTGGCCTTAGGTTCTCCCTAGCTGCACCTGGGGCCCAAAGGTACGTCACAACTCACAAAAAAGTTGCTGAGCTGATACCAGGGCACGCATGGGCCTGCTTTCTCTAATAACCAAGAGCAAGCAGGCTGGTCTTGATGGCAAAAAGCAAGCTGTAAGCCACAGGGGTTTATTTCCAGGCTTTGGAACCAAATGGAGTTTGTCAGGCTGGATCTAGAAATTGCTTAGGGCTGATGATTCCTTTTTCCTTTCCACTTTTTCCCTTTTTGAATGACTCTTTTTCTATGCCTGTTCTATCACTGAATTTTAGAAGCAGATAATGTTTCTTAAGTTTTACAGTTTTGCAGATGGAGAACAATTATACCTCAGGGTGGTATGAACATAGAGTCTAATCCTTACCTAATTTAGATAATGAGATCTGGGATTGTTGAGTTAGATTTAGATGAGATTTTAAAAATGTGTTTATTTATTTTGCAGTGCTGGATTGAACCCAGGGATTTTTGCATCCTATTAAAATAAAGTGCTCTATCACTGAACTACATTTAGGATAGGGGATGTAGCTTAGTGGTAGAGCACTTCACTTGTCTTAAGGAGAGAAAGAAGGAGGGAGGGAGGGAGGGAGGGAGAGAGAGAGAGAGAGAAAGAGAGACAGGGGTGGGGGAAGAACTTTGAGATAAAGTAAATCTATTTTGCTTTGGAAGCCAGAGGGTGAACTGTAAAAATGTCCACATGCAAATCCCTGGAATCTGTGACTACTGTTACATGGCTAAGGGGAATTAAGGTTTAGCCATAATGGTATTAAATATGCTAATCAGTTGAATTTAACATAGGTTAATTATCCTAAAATTTATCTGAGAGGTCTCGCATAATCATTAAGGCCCTCAAATGTGGACGGTGTGGCAGAGGGGGAGAATCAGAGACAGCAGAGTGAAAAGGAGGAAGAGGGCCACAGGCAGGGGATGTAGATGGGAATGAACTCTCCCCTAGACCCTCCAGAACTGTGAGATTAACAACTTGTGTTGCTTTGAACCACTGTTTGCAGTAATTTGTTACAATGACAATAGGAAACTAATATAAGGCCTGTCCTGCAATGACTGTGACAGATCTTAGATAAGTGGTTTCACCTTTACATTCCTCGGCTTTCCTTACTTCTCAAAATAAGAGCTGTTCTGGGTAAAAAGGAACAAATAGGCAGAACTACCTGGCACACAGGTACACACTACATGTGAATTTCCAGCTTCCCCTTCTCTTCCAGGTTGGACAGCATAAGAAGAGGGTCACAGGCAAGGAGACAAACGTCGTTTTCAGCGGTGTGTCTTCTTCCTTTGCTGTGGACCCTGGGAAGGACTCCCCCAGTCAGCTCCCCAAGCCCACCTTATCTGAGCACTGGCTCCTTATCTGCCTTTGGGGGGGCCTCACAGCTCCCACCTCCCTAATGAAAACCCCCCTTAGAATACAAAAGCTCTTTAGAAGGGCCTGAGATGAGAGCAGAGCCAAAGCCTCACTCTGCAAACAGGCTTTGGAGATGAAAGAGCAGCTTAGCCGCTGATATCTCTCCTCTGGTCGCCATGTTGCTCACTGAGGGAATCGGAAGGCGGTGCACTGAGGGAGGCCAATCGGAGGCTGGCCAGCCTCCCTTCCTCCTGCCCAAGCACTCAACACAAACATCCCTCAAACATTCCACACTTACAATTCCTTAATTAGTTGTGTTATGAGCTTTTATTTAAAAAGCACATTTAATACAAGTATAGTTTCGCAGATACAAGTTTTCACTTTGTATGCTACAAAAGTCTTTTGAATATTATTCTCTTTACAAAATGGAACCTTACAAAAATACTGACAATTTAATGTTTTTATACATTTTTCTCTAGTTGCAGTTATTTCTCTCATTGTAAAACAATGGCTACCACAGAACTATGATATTTTAGTTGAGATTAAAAAAAAATTAACTCAATGCTTTTTTAAGCAGCTAAAGTAAATAACACAGGTCGAGACACAGTTTATAATCATAGTGGATATAGCTAAAATTGCTTCAGAAATAATATTTTACATAGTTAACTTTTAATGTTTTATACATTATTTATATAATATTTATATATAAAAATCATAGCTTGCTATACGTTGAAATGAAAGGACGGATTCTGTAGTAAGGATGTGCATGTGGTTGATCCATATGGTTACATGTAGCCCTTTGAAAGGTTTGCATCCAAGATCAAGAAGCATTTCTTTTTTCCTCCTTTCCTCAAAGGTTCAGTAGAAGGGGTCCCCATCTACTGCCCAGAGTAGGACCTTGCTTGGAAGGACACTTATGGATAGAGAATGAGGAAAACTCTCTACGGAGATTTAACCCATGTGTTCTGCCCAGCAGAACCTACCAAGAACTGCCCTAGGGGTCAACCCCAAGACAACAGTGCTTTACACAGCTTAGCAAGAGCAACTCCCACGGAAACCCTTTCTGCTCCGTTATCTTGAAGGGTAGCCTTTCAGGCAGGAGACCGGCTGCTACTCTGGCTCCTCTGAATTGGAGTAGCTGAAACGTTGGTTCATCTTTCATTCTGCCCCTCTCCTCCCCTGTCTCCTGTCCAGAAGGCTGTTTCCCATCAGCCAGAGGCCGACCATGCCCTTGCTCATCTCTGGACCCTCACAGGAAACCCCGGATTTCAAGGGAGATGGCAGTAACCAAAGTCTAACCGTTTCTAAGAGTGTGCAAGTGCCTGGTGATTGACGTGTACAACACCAGCATCCTGTGATCGACATCACAACATCACAGGACGATGAGTCACAAGAAGGCAAATGGGGGCCTGGACCCTCCATTGCTTCTGAAATTGTGCTATTTGTGAAGTTCACTCATCCACAAAGAGTCTTCTAATCTCTAAAGTGAGGGACCATGGTTATGGGCCTGTGGACTGTGGGGGCATGGGGGGGGGGGATAGAAAATCCTAAGGACTAGGGATTTGGATTTGAGATCTTGACCACTTGACTGAGCAATCTTGACCACTTGACTGCTCATTCCTTAGATTTAAGAAAACAACAACAAAAAAAAGTTTCCTGAACCAAAGTCACAATAGATATAGAGTGGATGAGAAGGGGGATGCAAGAGGGGAGCCCCCCCAAGGCTATGTTCTGGATTCAGTGCTAATTCTGGTATGGTGTGCTGCAACGTGAGTTTGTGCTTTTCTCACAGGCCTGGGATTCTCAGGTCACGGAAGGTGACCAGAAGACTCAAATCACGTTAGTGTTTGTGGTGGGACAGGCCCGTGCTCACTAGAACATGAACACTTAAACCAACTGCACATCCAGGACTCCGGCACTTGGTGTTAGTTTGCTGTTGATTCCACATAGGTGAACGCTACCTATTTTGGAAGGCCACAAGGTAAGACTTTTTTTTTTTTTTTCTTTCTTTCCTTTTCAAAAATCAGTTGGGCAAAAAAGTTTTTCCCTACATTCTACTGTCTGATGAGATTGGAGAGCAGCAAGAACTTGCTGTCAGCAGTCATTGTACAAAAAACAGCTCAGGAGGTGGGCAGCACCTACACCATGTTGTGGTGATTGTTCCTGTCAATAATGTCCACAGGTGAAAGGATCTCCTTCCTGATGGCAGGGGCAGGCAGGGAGAGTGTCGTTTTGGTCTTGAAGAGGTCTGACACGAAGAATACCTAGGAGCACAAATCAGAGATCCGAATTAGTAATTGCCACCTGGGATCTGGGGACAGGCGGAGGCAAATGGAAGGAAGGTGGGAGGAACACAGACTTTAGGGAAAGAGGCCCCTAAATCATAGCTCTCTAAAATTGGGAAGGGCCGTAGAGATCATATAGTCCAACTCTTACTGTTTGAATGGGGAAACTGAGGCCTGGAGAAGGACAGTGACATGGCCCAGGTGGTGCAAGAGTAGAATCCAGTTTTATGGACTCAGTCCAGTGCTCTATATCTGCAACCCATACTTCCTTATTTCTCAGGGCAAATGAGCAATGAAAGATAAATGAAAAGATAAACTTGCAAGGGAAGCAAGTCATAATTAGTCATTAATCCACACTACTTTCCCTTTCCTCCCAAAGGAATCCAGGGTGTAACCGAGACAAATCGGCCAATATGAATTCCTATCAACAGGAGCTGGAGTAAGGAAGCAGCAGTGACCACTTTTTCCTAAAAACCCCATGATATCAATCATTTTATGGGGATCAAGAAGCCAGGTCTTGTTGCAGAGGGAGTCAGCAACTAACGTGGAGGAAAGGTCAATTAAAAAAATCTCCTATCCTCATACCCAGCATTCTTCCTCCTCAGGGCATGTGACCTAGGAGTCTGTCTTAGAATCATTGAGAAACATGTGCTGAAAACCCTCTGGCAAGCATATAAGGATGGCTCAGAGGTAGCTGCTGTCTCAAGGAGCTTTATGATGCAAGAGTCAAGAACTTGATGAACTACGGGAATAACAAAAACTTGTGCTTTGTATTAGATAAGCAAAGTAAATACACAGATTTCCACTTGAGCCATTTAGCAGCAGGGGTTTGTATTAAGTAATTATAAGTGGCAGTTGTCAATCATATAATTTAATAGAAAATAAATACACGACTGGATGGAACTGGGGAATAAAATATTTTCAGAGTTCCTGGGCAAAGATGTAGCTCAATGTGAGAGTGCTTATTTAGTGTGTACAGGCCCTGAGTTCAATCCCTAGCACTGCCCACTCAAATCCTGCATCCCACAGTTTTCAGAACTGATATGTTTTACAATACCTGCAGATGGTAATGTGCTCACTAACAATTAAGGCACTGCCTTTTCATTCATTTCACCTTACTAGCAAAAAAACAAAAAATCCCAAAAAACAAAAAAAAAACCCACAACAACGAAGACTTTACCAGAACTAAGGCTCTAACAGCAAGGGCCTGGTCACCAAGGTAAGGCATTTGTTGAACCAATTTCCAAAATGTCACTTCTCTACTAACAAAGCAATCAACAGAGTGTCATAAAGAAACTGGTAAGGCTGGCTATCCCAGGAGAAAGGAACGGAGCGGCCAGAAGATAAATAAATAAATTTGGAGTCCCACAAAACTCTTTGTATCTTCTAATTTTGAGCCTGTTACATATTATAAACATTTCATTTTGTTGTTATTGTTATTTAAAAAAAAAAAAAGGTACAGACAGGTAGGTTATCTTTATGCTACTACAAGAAAAGGGAATCTTAGCCAAGAAGTGTCACCCCTTAATACATTTCTATCTTGAGTGCCACTGAAAGTACCCTTTTGCAAAAAAAAAAAAAAAAAAAAAAAAAAACCTAAGCCTTTTCTCCCTTTCTTTTCTAAGGCAGTTTGAGAAAAGGTTGGGACAAAAAGGTCTGTCTCCCAGCCCAAGTCAAACTAGACAGTAAGGAAGGAAACGCCCTGTGCACCAGCTGCCAGGAGGCTCCAGGCTCCCCAGCAAGGGAACCCATTAAGAGCAGTTGGTGGGGTGGTTCAAGTGCCCCCAGTATAAGAAAAACCCAAGAGCCGCGATCAAAGTTCCATGTGTTCAGTGATGAAACTTTCAACTACTCCCTACCCCAACCCCTCCTCTCCTCAGTGCCCTCCCTCCCTAACTGTACTAAAATGATGTTATCATGGGGCAGGTGCAGATTCTATGTCCACTTCTCTACCTGAAATCATCCTCCATTTTGCTTTGTCTCTAAGGTAGAGGTTTCAATCCATCTCTCCACCACTGGCTCTCACCTCCACTATCTCAGCAGGCTCTTTCCCAGTCCTAGTTTCTTAGAGATCTTTCTCCTCCATTCCATCTGTGAGGGCAGAGAACAACTCCCTCATCCCCAACAAACACTTGAACCCACTGACCCCTCAATCTACTGATGTATCTCCCAATCTAATATTTTGGGGTTCGTATCCATTGCACATTAGAGTTCGTGTTGCCTTACTGCAAGATGGAAATAATACGAAGGTGGAAGGTCACAATGAACAAGAAGACCTAAACCTGTGGGATTACAAGGCATTTCTTTCTCTAATGCTGTGGATGCCACAGGAATTACTGAGCCTAGACTAAGTCATGCTCCCTCATGTCTCCAAAGCTTTGCTGGCTGGCTGTTCTTCCTGGAAGGGAGGCTCTGGAGGATGGAGCCCCAGTCCTTATCACCCTGGATCACCCACAGCATCTAAGTGGGGTTTTGCACATACCAGGTGGTCAATACATGTTTGTTGTTGAATTTCTAAAGTTCCCCCTACTTTTCGGGAAGCAAGTGCTTTGGCCTTGGGTTCTACCAGCATATACAAGACAACAGACTTCAGGGAAGCACATACTCAGATGCCACGTCACACGGCCAGGCAGCAAAATGAAGGGTTGAGCCAGTCAGGCAGAATGCCACCTCCTTGCTTTCAGCGTGGCTTGAAGTCACACAAGCACTTTTTGAAGGGGGATCATGAAACGTGATCCTATCAAGACTCAAACAGGGTTTCATTTTCTTAATACTTGAACAACAGAACACGGAAAGCTCCGGTGAAAGTGGTAACTTCTTGACTTGGAACAGTTCCACTTCCTGGACGATCCCCACCCGGAGGCCGAGGCTAAGAAGGCTCTATACTGATTAGTGGACCCATCTTAGGTCCACAGAATAAACCCACTCCCAGCCCACAGCCCAGCTCCACAGGTCTTCTCACTGTACAAAAGAATATACCACAACAAGCACTGTCTCAGCAAACAAGAAAACTGGACGCTAGATACCAAGAGGAGGTCTAAGCTGCCTACACTGCTCAGGACAATTGCTTTTAATTTCATTTCTCTGATTTTGGGAATTTTATAAATTACTTTTTCTGAAAAAAAGAATCAGTGCAATTAACAAACACTTATTAAACTCCTGTTGTGTTTTAAGTCCTGAGAATATAAAATTGAATATTCATAAGACACAGTTCTTTGTCCTCAATGGTACTTCCAAGCCAATGGGGGAGATAGCCAGGTAGGAAGAGAGCCTCCACAACACTGCGTTTTGAGGAGTGTGACAGAGAGAGGCCAGAGTGGCAAAGAAGCCCAGAGAAGGTGGCTTTTAACCCAGACCAAAGGAGTGGGAGCGGCCCTTAGAAGCTATTGGGGCTTAGTTTTGGAGGATAAGGAGGGGTTCCCCAGATGGGGAATGCCCCGGGAACAGCGCAGTGGGGTGCAGGAGTGGGAGAGAACAGAAAGTTCTGGATTTCCTGATGCTCAGTGTGGCCAGGACAGAGCCATCAGTGAGGCTGGAGAACAGAAGGCCTGAACTTGAGAGGCTGCCTTCGCCCTTGAGGCACTAGACATCATTGTCAAGGTTGAAGCACTGGAAAGTCTTGCATCAAGGTAGTGCTAATAACTCAAAGGAGTCAGAGAAGGTACAGGGAGCCCCAATGTGGCAGCTACAGAGTCTAGGAGAGGATGAGTCCTGCTATGGCACTATGAAGACAAAGAGGATAGGCCTGTAGCTAATAGAGATGCCATGTGTCTGTGTGGGTGGGTGTGAGCTGAGCCACGCTTTTCTTGCTAGTTCTGTTTTTCTACTCCTGAATATTTTTGCATTGGTTCCCATTGAAAACTCTGAAAGTCGGGGTAATTATGCTAGAGGGAAAATGATAGCTCTCTTCCACCTTCTAACATTTTGGCTCCTCCTGATATTGTCTTGGGGAAGTGATTCTGACCTCCTGCTGAGTCAGAATGTCAAACTATTCTGTGATCAGATCCAAGGGCGGAAGGCGATCTGATTTACCCAAACACTCTGGACAATGTAGCTCTTCCTTCAAGAGCAAGACTACATACAAACAAAGCGCAGCTCTAGGCTGCAGGAACCCCATCCACACGATGAGGAGATAAGAAATGTTCAGGGAGCAGCTCCTTATGAATGGCGGTTAAGGTTCTAGCACCAGGGCCCTCTCCCACTCCCATGCCCCCGCACAGTACTGCTGAGATTTGTTCTTTAAGGTGGGATGGACTGTTTGCAAATCCAAGTTTTGCCATTTTCAGTCAAATACCCATCTATCTCTCGGTGGTTAGTATGAGGATTATTGGATACAACGTGGGACACTGGTGTGGCACGGTGCCTGGTAAGAGGTTGACACACAAACGCCACTACCCCTGGCTTGTGGATTCAGTGCCTGTCTACGCAGACTCACTTCTTTTTCTCTGGCTTTTATGTGGTAAAAGAAGGACGAAGAGAAAGAAGAAAAAGAACTAGGAAAACAGAAAGGAAAGGGGAAAAGAGGAACAATTGAGAATGTGAATGAACTTGGGAAAGCAGACACTGATTCAAGACAGCTACAGAGACGGTGTGCTGACAGGAGTTTTCCACAAGGCAGATAGGATCTGCTTTCAAAGACCTACAATTTCTGGGGCTATTTTTGGAAATGAGTCACACTGGAAAAGGAAGATGCTCTGATGTCTTCTTGCCAGCGTTCACCTGCGGAAGAGATGCCAGCCCCACCCGGAGCACACACAGCCTGGTCCTACTGATCCCGCCTGGCTGCAGCTCGCCAAGAACCAAGTCGACCAGAAGTAGGAGGACTGGGTGGTGGCCAGGTTCCCACCTCCAGGGCCACGGATCAGCACATTTTGAGGGTCATTTTGTGAAGGGCAGAGTATGACAACTAAATCGTCTTTTTAAAAGTTCCTGGAGTCCAAGGGTATTTCAACTCCTGGCAGTGTGTAAGTGAACTTGAAGATAGGAATCATGCTCTTGGCCATGGAGATTCTTTATAAGCTCTCACTGAGTTTAGATACCAGCACGGGACAGATAACTATAAAAGCCAAAGGATTTTAGAATCTCAGAAGAAGACAAGAGTTGTCTGTTCTGGTATTTCTGGTTTGAGTGCAGCACTCAAAATTATCTGTTTCAGAATCACCTGGGTTCTTCTTGAAAATGCAAATTTCCAGGCACACTGCAGACCAATTTGGAGAGTGGCCTGGAATCTGCATTTCAACAACACCACAGGTATTTGTTGTGCAGATTATAGACGAGAGAACTTCAGTGGGCAGTCTATGGAGATGAATGGGTGGGCTCAAATGATAGATGTACCATTGCGTGGCTGTGTCTCACTCGGTTTTAATATTCTGAGAGAGACTCTTTTATTTGCCCACTGGACATCAGGATGCCTCCCTGAGCTGCCTTCTCTTCCCTCTTTGGTTCCCCTACTGAACTTGTAATGACCTTCCGTTTCAGCATTAGGCCACAGGCTGTGATACGTGATTCTTAAATGCTATGTCATGTTTCCCCTTCTAGACTGTGAGCTACTCAAAGGCATGGGCTGTGTTGACTCATCTCTGTGCTCACAGCTCAGGAACAGCAGCCCTCAATGAAGGCTGGTGCATCCCGCTACAGAACAGAGGCCCTGGCTGCTGCTGCCCTTGCATGCACTTCAGTATGTCCTGGCCTTGAAATTTCCTTTTGGCTTCCTAGTCCACCATACTCAACACTCTCCAGATTAAGGAAAGAAGAACTTTCCTGGAAGGAGAAAGCCTTGGGAACAGACTCACCCTCCTGCCCTAGTGTAGTAAGTGCTGTCTAGAGAAAAGACATCTTTAGCAGCCTTGTCTTTTGGAGATGGTATTACTTAACTGCAATCATTACTTTTTGCCCCCAATAAAGGACTTTCAGCAGCTGTCGACACTATACATTTGCCAGTGTCTGATGAGTGACTTCCTGATGCATCTGAGAAGAAACACGATGGGGCAGAAAGAGTGTCACCCCAGGAGTCCAGCAGCAGGATCCAGTCCCAAAACAGCTATTGCTGTGGAAGCTGGACCACGTTACACTCCTGTGTCATCTTAAATTGATACAAAATGAAAAGGTTTGATGATCTCAGGTGAACTTCCTGCCCTGTATTTGTGTGCAAATGTTATAAAAAATAAAACTAATTTCCCTTATTTGCTGTGAAGCTTAAATGAATAATATATGTGAAAACACTTCCTATCTGTGAAGAACTATTCACATCTCAGTTATCATCATGAAGAATCATCACTGCTACTGAGGAACACAAAAGTTAACCTTCTCTAAAAGAAGAAAGAGGGCTTGGAGGAGGAGAGGAGAGTGGGCCATTCTGAAGGACTGCCCCATCAAGGGCCTGCAGAAATGTTCTCCTAGGCTAGCACAAAGGAGGGTACCCAGTGAGGAGCACCCTGAGGGCTGGTGGCCCTGCAATGGGGTGCTAGTTTCAGCAGGAGCTGGTGTTCAGGAATGTGGCACCCAGAGATGACAGAGAATGGACAAAGGCAAGGGCCACCAACCCCAGAAATCCTCCAATTTAGAAGCTAAAAGGGAAAAGGGGGGTTATTATTCACTGAACTCACCTCTCCTATTTATCCTACAAGTTCCATTGTTTTGTACTTCTGAGCCTAAAAACAACGCATTCTCTCTATCCATCCCCATGTCTCGATGCTATTCTTTCTGCATACAGTTCCCTGCCTAATCTTCTGTATCATAAAAAATGACCACTCATCTTTCAAGAATCACTTCCCTTAGGAGTTCTAGACCTCCCACACCCTCAAGGAGAATTAATGATCCCCACTCTTGTCTTCTGTCCTCAGTGATGGACCCCATGCCAACATTTGTGCCCTCCTATTGCACTTGCTTGTTCACATGTCTGTTCCCATCAGACTGGTCTCAAGCCATCAGTAAGTTACTGGGTGGTCACCATCGGCATTTAAAAAAGTTAAATGGAAACTACTAGAACATCTCACACATGCTAACGGTAAGCCTTATTTTGTGTTTGGATGCCTCTGTTGGTTATGATGTACAGCATATTTCTTATTATGCATGAGAGTCAAGACTTGCAAATATATATTGCACTATAAGCTCTTGAAGGACCAACGCCTTTTAGCTCTGAATCCCAAGACAAAGCACAGCATGTACCACACAATGCCCATCCACTCAGCATGTTGTGTGTGTCCGATATAATGCATCTCGTGGGCACTGAATCCTCAATCAGTAATCATGTAAGTACAATCACCCCCCTCATTGAATAGGAAAAGGCAGCTGAGAAGTGAAATGGCTTGCCCAAGAGGGCCAAGAGGCAAGTGGCAGGAATGCAGCTTCCCCTTCTGGGTCAGTACAGGGTCACACACCCCCCCACCTCAGCAGGACAGACTGAAAGGAGACTTGAGAAGTACTTTGCAAACTGCAAGGGGACTGGAACCACACTGTTATCATTGCCTGGGGCCAAAGTTAATGCCTGTCTGTGCTTCCTTCACTCCGCCACATCCCACATCATCCCTGTTTCTGCCTGCCTGAGCAGGGCCCCTGCGGAGGCAAGGTCAGCCTCAGGAACTACTGGCAAAGAGCTAGGCTTTGGCAAGGCCATAAGAGATTTGGGAGGCCATTTCATCCATTCCCCTGCACCCAGACATGGAATACACCCAAAGGGAGCCGATGGGAATCTCCCGTGAGAGGAGGAAGTCACCTTACAAACCCCAGCATAGACCAAGCATGCTTGGAATGGCTGCTGTAGCTGGCTGAGATAGGTTGGGCGACCAGGATCTGGCTCCAACCCCCGCCTGGGTGTGTTGGGCCAGGAGCCGCCCTCTCCTCAGGTGTTTCCCCTCCAAGGTCGCCATCACTGAACTCTTCTTCCACTAGCACTCTTGCTGGTCTCTCTTCCCAAGGTCAGTGCACTAGGGCAGAGACAAAGACTGCCCTCTCCCTTGTCTACATCCTGGAGGAAGATAGCAGCACACAAAAGAGCAAGTGCTTGCTGGGCCACACCCTGGGAAGAGGAAAGCCAGGAAAGACTGCCCTGTGTTTATGAACCTCACAAGCAGCTGCTTCCTCTGCTAAACCCACAGTGATGGCAGCCTGGCCCTCCCCTGACCCCTCCCAGGGCCCTGAATTTGCCATCTGTTAGAGGGTCAGCGAGGAGGTGAGCAGACATGCAAGTGATCACCGGACAGGAAATGAACTGATGTCTGTCCCTTCATCTGAGTCCCTGGGTGAGCCCAGCTGTCGAGTCTACATCTTTGGAAGGGGTGACTTTGAGGGTGTGTAGGTGGGAGGAGGGCTGTGAGGGTCAGCATGTGCCTGAGTTTGTGTCTGTGTACCTGTGGTTCAGAGTTCTGGCAAGAGAGAGAATGGATGTCTGTGTGTCTGGGAACATCTGGGTGTGTCTGGGCTGCGACCTTCTGCCCCAGTCCTGTGCACCTCTGTCCACATCTGTGAGGCTGTGCAGGCATGCCTGGCCCTAAGGGCCTGAGTCTGAGGTTGAGCCACCACACCAAAGATTTTCTCTCTGTGTCAGGTTCCATGGTGTTCCCTTTCTGGGAAGCATTCAGTGAGCAGTGGGGGAGGAAACAAGCCATCCCCATTTGGCATGTGATTTTTGTCTGGACAAGTCTGCTTACTGTGACAAAACTACCCCCCCCCCAACACCCTCGGGTAAAAGTGCTTGGCTGACCCAATACACTGTGCCACCGGGGGCTTAAGGGCAGGTCATAATCCCCCAGTACAGGGCACCTTCACAGACTTTGCAGGAAGACAGTTTCACCTGAGAAACTAAGTCCAGCTCAGTTACACAAAGAGCTGTGTCATAAGATCTCAGTGCGAAAAGGTCACAGAGCAGCAGGGCTTCCAACTTCAGTTCACAGATGAGGAAACCAGACTCTAAAGGAAGTGTCTTGCCTGAGGCCACAAGCCAATTCATCATTCACAATTTACCCAGCGCTTACCAAGCACTTCTTGCATGCCAGGCACCATGGTAGGCACTGAGAACCTATAAACAGGTGAAGCATAGATTCTGCTATCAAGGCACCCACAGTCTTGTTGGGAGAATCAGGATATGAGAAGGTAATTGACAGAATAGGTCAAAAACCATGGTGGGAAGAAATTACTGTGGGCTGTGGGAACAACAGAAGAAAGGTAGGCAATTCCATCTCCAGGGACTGGGGAAGGGGCCCCAAAGATGTCCATGTCCTGCTCTCAAGAACACGTACTGGGCTGGGGATATAGCTCAGTTGGTAGAGTCCTTGCTTCACATGCACAAGGCCCTGGGTCCAATCCCCAGCACCACACACACACACAAAAAGAACATGTATTGATGTTACCTTATATGACAAAACAGATTTCCAAGGGTCTTGAAATGGTAATGATCCTGGTTATTAATGTAAATCACACAGTCCTTAGGAGAGGGAGGCAGAAGGGTCAGAGTCACAGAAGGTCTAACAATAAAGTGGAGGCCAGAAAGTGTGAGAAAGACTGAAGATTGCATGCTTCCGGTTTTCACAATGGAGAAGGGGGCCAGGATCCAAGGGATGCTGGCAGTTCCAGAGAGCTGTGAAAGGCAGGAGGAATGGATTCTCCCTGGGGGCTCTGGCTGGAATGCAGCCCTCCCAGCACCAACTCCAGCCCAGCAGGACCCATCTCCTACTTGACACTTCCAGAATGGTCAGAAAGCAAATCTGTGTTGTTTTCAGCCACTAAATTTGTGATGATTTGTTAACAGTACAGCAGCCATGAAAAACAAAAGGTAGAAGTTTTCACCAGAAATGAAATGAAACTAGAGCTGCGCTCCATCAAAGGTAGCCAGCTCTCTAAGCTAAGAGCTCAGGGTGTTGGGGAGGGTCAAGTCTGGCCCACCTAGAGGGGCAGGAGGGGGACTTGGAGGTGAGGCCCTGGAAGCTGGGGTGGTGTATCCCTGGGCCTGTCTCACTCGGTCACGGGTTAACTCTGGCCTCTCCACCTCCTCTTTGTTGGACTGATCCCTTTGAACTCCTGTTTCTCATCTCAAATGAAGACAACGGCGATCTTCGATATAGAATTTCTGGAGATTGAAGTTAAGCTCTCAATAAATGTCAACACATGTCACATTTCTATTAAGGGAACCAGAGGCCCACAGAGGCCTGGCTCAGGAGGTTTATCTGGTAGAGCAGGGAATATATTCTGGGCATGTCGGTCCCCTGCACCATGGCATTTCCACCACTCTGTACTGCCTCTTTGTGAAACTTCCTAACCTCAGGGGATATCTCTGCATTTCAAGAACTACTCAATAGCCTGGCTCATACCTATAATCCCGGCGGCTCGGGAGGCCAAGGCAGGAGGACCGCTAGTTCAAAGCCAGCCTCAGCAAAAGTGGGGCACTAAGCAACTTAAAATAAAATACAAAATAGGGCTGGGGATGTGGCTCAGTGGTCGAGTGCCCCTGAGTTGAATCCCTGGTACCCTTCCACCAAAAAAAAAAAAAAAAAAAAAAAGAACTACTCAATAGAGGCATGCTCATGGGTGAGAAGCATACTGGGTTTCTCATGGAACTCTCTGGGACGCCAGCTCCGGTTCTTGGGTGGAGTTCTACTACACCGCACAAGGAGAGCAGAGGCCAGAGACTCTTGCCGAGAACGTTGCACAACTAGGGAGGAGGTTGGTGAGGCAGACGCCTTCCTCCTCCTCCTCACTGTTCTCCCTCCAGGGCACCTGGTGTCCTTACCAGAAGGCCTCCTGGTCCCTGTACTTCCTCCTGGACCACTATCCCTGGCTCAGTTCAGGGGCAGGCCCTTGATCCTATCTTTTTTGTGATGACAACCAGGAAAACAGAGGCCTGGTAGCTTTCAGTGGGTAAGGACACACTGCCTCTCTCTCCCAGCTGAGCTTCCCATATTCCCATGCTCAGGAGCCACAACTACCAGGCCCTTCCTCCCCCTGGCCTCTTGGATAGCTTAAATGAAATGGACCACTCAGCGCTACGATTCCAAGCCAATTGCAACCAAGTGTCCTACTGTGCATCTGGTTGGATCAGGTATTTGGAGAAAAATAATAAATAATATTGAGTCCCTGCCCTCATGTATTCACAGCTAAATGGGCAGAAGATGTAAAGATATCCATCACCCCTTTCCAAACTATCTGTAAATGGCAAAGCAGCCTTTCAAACTCAAAGTGGTGGCTGGATTAGCCCAGGGGTTGGGAAAGACCCCATGACACACTTAAATGGCACTCTCTAAGCAGCTGTCGGTACAGCTTCTGCCTCGGGTTACCTCCGCTGGTCTCCAGCTTGGGTGGCCTGCCCTCCTTGCCAAGTGCCAAGTGCAGAAGGCCCGGCTGTGAGCCCGTTCTAATCCTGGGAGTAGCTGTCTACCAGCTCTTTGACCTTGGACGACTTAAGGCATCTCTCTGAGCTTGAGTTAGCTCATCTGTGATATGGTCCCACTTGGCTAAAAGGAGACAGAAGATAAAGAGTCTAGCAAGGTGCCAGCAAACAGTAGGGGCTTTCCCAATGCGGAAACCCAATTCCTATGCCATCCCACAGGCAGCAAGAGTCAAACAGGATGAGAGTCGGACCCTCATTTCCCTTCTTGAAAATAAGCCTGGGTCTTCCAAACCCTGTCTAATTGCTCATGGCCAGTCCTCTAGAGTATAAAAGAAAGTGAAGGCCCAGAACAATCCCCACACCTTTTAATAGTTTTAATTGGGGATGCAGGAGGCTCCAATTAGGGCAGTGGCGCCACCAAGAAGGAAACCCAGCAGCAGGCCCCAGGGGCTGTGCTCCTGCGCTAGGAGCAAAGCTCAGAGGGCACAGGCGGTGGGGTTACCCTTCAGTGCAAGCCCCCACCCCCCACTGTCACTTCACATTAAAGGGCCAGGCACCAGAGGACAAGCTGGTCGGTGACAGCTGCTCTCATTAACAGTTTGTTTCCCCAATCTTTCTCCCTTCTGCTCTTCACTTAAAAAAAAAAAGAGAAAAGAAAGGAAACAGAAAGCAATGAAGACCGTCATCTAGACAGCCAGCCCCTTAGGGCAGGAGGCCGCGTCAAGCCTGGCTGGTGGTTGCCATCCTACTTTTGTGGTGGTGTCTACTCTGAGCACCTGACCCTCTTCCCTCCTCTTGTTCACACTGCCCCAGACTGTCGCCCACCTGCCAGAGCATCCTGCCCACGTGTCCACCGCAGCCCCATGTGGAACCGTAGCTGCCGTGCTTGACTTGGCTGTGCACGTGGCCAGAATGGGATTTCCTTAGGAGCAAGGGCTCAGCCTTTATTCATCCCTCTGCTTAAAGGAGACTATTCCCTACAGTGATCTCAAGAAAGCCCAGGTCAACTCACTGATTCTAGCGTTTTGCTTATTAAGTGCACAATTACTTCTGGAGGCAGGAGCCCTGAGAGGCCTTGGGAAGACAGAGAGACCAACATATATGTTATGTACCAACCATGCCTGTCTGAAGGGAGACACATCAACATCACAACAGTGACAAATGCTATTACAGAGAAGGAGAAGGTGACTGCAGGGAGATGTAGGCCTGTAGCCAGGCTTAGAAGCCAGGAACAGAGGGAGAAGCTCTCCATCTCTCTATTGTTCATAATCCTGTCTGTGAATGAGCAAGGACAATACTAACAGCAACTCAGCCTCCGTCGTGGTTGCAGCTTAAACATCCAGGCTTTACAGTGCTCAGGGTTTCCTGCTGGACTGAGGGCAGCTCCTCTGAAGAGGACCCAGGAAATTACAATGTCAGAGTAGGTGCTCAGCCATGTTTCTTGAATAAGCCCCTCGAACCTTGCAGTGGGCAGGAAAAACAGAGACGTCCCGTGGAGCTCAGAGAGGTGGAATGCCTTTATCCCACCCTGTCTGCGAGTCAGGATGAAATGTGTGCAGGGGGCAAATCAGCACATGGCCCTTCCCAAGTGCAGTCTCTAGAGAACTCTGACTTGATGTGCAAGGCCCTTTGGCCAAGGAAGGACTTAGCTTCAGCAAACCTCCTTTGCTCCAGCCAGAGTGAGGGCCTCAAGGGTCACAGTGGAAACAGTAGGCTTTTTCCAAAAAGCAGAATTCAACTCAAGAGTAACCATCCACCAAAGCAGCATGTGAGTGAGTACTCTGTGAGTCAGGAGACTCCAACTCTGCTAACTCATGTGACATGTGACCTTGGCAAGTTTCTGGTCTAAACGTCCTCATACATAAAGTGAGTAAACGGGACTATACCTAAGGTCTCTTCCAGTTGCAACATTCTGTGAACTCAACCCTTCTGTGTTATAAAGAAGAGGATTTACAGACCCTGTTGGATCAAAACTCACAGGCTGGAAGGAAGCAAGAATTATTTGCACTTAGCAATGGGGTTCTGAGGAGGAGGTGACTCTTCGGATACCAAGAGAACAGGAATAAGGGCTCCCTGGCTTTGGTCACTGAGCTGGAAACATTTAACAAGCAAAAGCCTCGGCTTGCGTGCTGAGGCCAAGAGGCTACTTACTATGCAGCAGGCCACCAGGGCTCCTTGAGCAAATCCTGCCAGGACATCACTAGGATGGTGCTTATGGTCGGATACTCGGGACAGTCCCGTGTAGAAGGCCATCATGATCAAGGTGAACTGCAGGAGGGGTCGAAGCAGGCGGGCACCTCTCCAGGTGAAGCGGGCCTGCAGGTATAGCTGGAGAGAGGAGACAAAACGAGCAGACACTAAGTGACTCCTGTTTGCAGACCCCCTGGCCCCAGCTCCACTCACACTATGTTCCTGCTAAATGGAACCCTCCAGACTTGGGGCGGCAGGTTGTGTGGATGGAGCATTCAATGTGGACATGACCTTGAGCCAAGTATTTAAATGTCAAGCCTTAGTTCTACAACAACAAAATAATAATAAGAAAAATAGAGATAAACTAGAAAAAGCCGAGGAAGATGATACACACAAATGAATTTCACATTATGCCTGGCATACACTAGGCCCTTAATAAAGGCTTGCTTCCTTTTAATGTCTTCTTGATTGAGACTAACTAAGACCAGTAACCAGGGTCAGTGAAGGCTTTATTTTACAACTGATAACAACTCACTTAATCCATTTGTGCATTTCCTTGGAGATAGTGGACGGGCTATCCTTTCATTTCACTCCCTACCGCTCCCCACCCCTAAGGTCATGGAAATACAACAGAGATGGGGAAATGATCATGATAGAGAGATGCTTCAGCTTCAAACCAAAGCACTCTACCCAAGGGCAAGTTTCTAAGTCCACTAGGAACTAGAGATTTCGAATTAGCATAGAAGGAAACACATAAACCAGCCAGACAATGCCAGAGAACTTCCAAGAAGAGACTGACAGGACACTGGATTGGGTGGGATAGACGAGTAACCTGAAGAAAAATGGAAGGGGAAAAAAAAAAAACAAAACAAAAACTAAAAACACCTCTGACTGAAGGAAAGAAGTTGAAATGACGTCAACTGGGTATTGTCCCCTTGGAGTTATCTGGCTGCAGTTTCCGTTCTAACCTCTGGGCACAACCTACTTCCCAGGTTCCTGTGGGAACTTGGGAAGCGAGGGGGAAGCGGCAAAGGGACAAGGGGGAACTTCCGACTACAAATCAAAGCTCTGGAGAGGCCAGGGGAGAAGGGAAGCGCAGAGGGAGGGGCTGCTGGCCTCCGGCAGACCAGCGGCAGTGGCAAAGGAGGGTTCTGCCCTTCCTTTCGGGGGTCGGGAAGAAGCAAGAAGCAGCCAGTCCTGAGGAGCCAGAAGAGTGGAAGGCTCAGTCACTCTTGGCTGCGGGAACAGCGTCTAGGACTCAACCTTTGATGACTTGGAAAACTATTTCAAAAAATCCAGGCATGGAAAAATAGCAAGCAGCTCAATAACCATTTTGAAATTATGTAAGTGGAATATTGGAAAATCTAAGAGTAATGAATGAAAAACATAAACTAAGAGATTGTATTGATGTCACTGGCCACTGAACAAGTGATAAAAATCATATGTAAATAACAACCAGTTAAAAATCTAAAAGATGCCATAAAATCATCACGTTAATAGTAAAGATGATTAAATAAATAGCAATTAACTTACAAAAAACTGCATGGAGCCTTTACGAAGTAAGAGACATAAAAGACAATTTGAATAGATTGAGAGCTAAATTTTTATTTATAAAAACATTTAATTTACAGATTCAGTAGTTCATATGTAAATTCAAGTAGATTCCCATAGACATCATAGAAAAAATTAAGGGAGAAAAATAGAAAAATTTACGCTAGAAATAATCCTAAAAGGCTAACCCTGTGTACCTACCCAGAAGAGATTGTGATCAAAAGTGTCAGCCAGGTTCCATGACAGGTGCAAAATGTACAGAAGTTAAAATTCCTGCCTGGCCAGGCACACTTAGGGGATCAAAGAAACGTACTAACGTGTTTTGTAGGACCCATGGAGGAAGCTGGGGGAATAGGGTCTGTGACTTACAGGGAAGGAACAACTTGAACCCTAAAGACGAACAGGCATTTGCTGGGAATTGAGGGAGCCGTGGTGAGGGTAAGGATTCCAGGCAGAGGGATGGCTGAGTTCTGCCATCAATGTCCCCAGGAACTTCAAATCATTCATCACTTCAGAAAAGAGGATCCGTGGTCCATGAAAAGGAATAAGGCCACAGAGACAAGAAAGGGTCAGTTCACAAAGGACCTTGGATGTCAAACTGAAGAACCTGGTCTTTATCGGAATACCAATATTCCCCAAACTACTCCATGGAATACAAAGGGACTAAAAAAAAAAAAAAAAAAAAAAAAAAAAACCTGGCAAATGCTCTATACTCTATACTCTGTCACTTATAATGCTTCTAAGATTTCTAAAGGCTCTGAGAAGTCCTGCAGGGAAAAAAAAAAGACTTACTTGGCTTTAAGTTACTATTTTTATGAAATACCTACCTACTGTATCACAGTTAGAAAATATTACCATATGCAATGGTGAAAAACATATGGTTTTGAGCAAGGCACCAAATACCACACCCCCAAAAAAATAAATGACTAATTTGGATACTTTTTAAGGGCTCTAGGCAGGGCTAGCTTAATATAGGCAATGCCAAAATCACAGCAAATCTAAAGCTACAGTCTACAGGGCCTCCTTGCTGCTGAAAGGACCTTCAGAAGACTGTGCCATCTTGGATCAAAAAGATCCCTTCCTTCTGGGAGTAGGGATGGAATGATGTTGGTCCAGCTCCTGCTCAGCAAAAAAGTCTTCAGAACAATGGCAAGTTCAGGGAAGAAGGAAAAGCCCACGTACCATGTGCCCACTGGGTCTGCTCCGTCTGTCCTGGGCAGTGGACGAGGTGGAGGTGGGTGGATAGTAGAAGGACGCAGGTTTTAATTGGAGGACCCTCAATGAGCCTTAGCTTTCCCCCCATAAAAGTGTCACAGTTGCTATCACAAAGGCTGTGGTACAGACTGACTGCTAATGCAGACAGAAGACAGCACAACATGCCACTCAATGCATAAGACAACTTCGTCCTTCGAACACTTTTCTTAAAGTAGACCCAAGATATTTCTGTTTCCCACAGTGAACAAAACTGCATGTCTTCAGAAAAGACTTGTTCGAAATTCTCCACCCTTCCCCTGGCTTGCTGCGTGGACTTCAGGTCACAGGCCTTGGAATCCAGGGTGGGGCAGAGGAAGGGTGGGTTTCCCGACCGGACAAGGCCCACATCTCCCCTGCCACTGACTCAGAGACTTCAGGCTGGAGCGCAATAAAAGGAAGAAAATTCATGCACGAGAGGAACTTGAGGATGGAGGACGAGAGCAGGCCTCAGAATAGCTCCCGGAAGGGAGGAAGAGTGCTTATGAATGAGCAAGAGTAGGCGCCATGAGGAGAACATTCCTGAAGGAAGCAGCCACTCCAGTGACAGAGATGCAGCTGCTCCCCCAGATCCATTAGTAACAATTACAGTCCTCAGGAGCAGGACTGGTCCTGGGGTGCACAGCTGGGGCTTTGGGGGAGACAGTGCAACCGTCAAGTACATTTTGTGGGGAGACAGCTCTGAGTCCATGTTACTCTGCACATTTCAAGTTCATGGTCATTGACCTCTGTGCATCTCAGTCTCATCTCTAAAGTAGGATAGATCGTATTTCCCTCTCAGGATCAAAGGACATAACACAGAAAGGAGGCTGGTGGGCAGAGGACAGGCACACAAGACATTCTTGAGAAATCTAGTCACCTTATGCCTTGATAAATGAGATGTACTCCATGACGGTGGAGATTTCACCAAAGCAAGTAAACCACGGAGGGAGATTGTGCAATAGCCCTCCACCCTGTGGTGTCATCTGATTTGAGATGTAAGCTGATGGCAGCAGGCTTTGAGCTGCACCCAGCAGCTCCCCGCATCTAGCAGCAATCTCAGAGCTGAATGGGTGGAATTTTTCAGGTTCATACACAAGTCAGCAGAAGTTTGGGCCTCATGAGCATGGCCGAGTACATTTTGAACCCGGGGACAACAAATAACTGGAGGCTCCATCCATTTCCAGTGCAAAGGGGGCAGGTACATTTTATTCAAGAGAGGAAGTCAACCCTGCTGACCACAGGATGCCGTGAAACAGCAAGGAGACTGTTCCCAGAATCAGAATCAGAATGCCTGCAGGGGTTTCAGCAGAGTCATGCAGCCCAAAAGGGTTGGTTAGGAAAAGGATGAGCAGAGCTGGACTAAACCAGAAAGCCTACATCACCTGACCTCCCACAGTCTGCAGCTGACAGATTGTCCTGTGTTCTTGTCCCCATCTCTATGGAGGAAGACCCCAGGGCCATGCTGAAGCATCAGCAGGTAGAACCGTTTCCTGGACATTGCTGGGAGCCAGGGTTGGATTTGCAGTCAGAACAACCAGGGTGGAGCCTCTACTCTGCTAGATAGCAGCTGAATGGCCCTGACAGGTCATCTGTTATATCACATACAATTTTTTTTTTTTTTTTTTTTTTTTTTTTTTGTGGTGCTGGGGATTGAACCCAGGGCCTTGTGCATGTGAGGCAGGCACTCTACCAAATGAGCTATTATCTCCAGCCCCTAAGGTGTTTTTATTCTTCTTTTTATTTATTTTTTTAATGCTGCAAGAATCTGTTATGTGCAAAACTTTGAAAGACACAGATATGAATGAAAGAAGTTCTCACAAAAATGCATATGTGTGGGGCGGGGTTGTGGCTCAGTGGTAGAGCACTTGCCTAGGATGCATGTGGCACTGGGTTTGATCCTCAGCACCATACAAAAATAAAATAAAGATATTGTGTCCACCTAAAACTAAATAATATGATTATTTTAAAAAGTGCACGTATGTGTATGCACGTATATGTATACACATACATGTATATATAAGAATATATGCGATCTTAAAGTCCTTTTCTTGTACCGAGATTCTGCTCCCATTTGCTAAAGAACTGTGGATGTGATGAGGATCACAGGTGAAAAGTCCTTGTAGTACAGAGGTCACTCCATAAAATGGAACTCTCTCTTCTCTTTCCTGGTCCTAGCTTCAAAATTGGAGTCCTGCAGAATTCCAACAAAACCTCCTTACACTGAATTCCAGCCCGCTCCTCTGGTTTAAACCAGCCAGGTCAGATGAGTGTGTGAGTCACACTCTCATTCTTGCTAAGTCATTTGTGTTTCATGACATGATTTGCATACTGGTGAAACAGGTCTCTACTGTCCTCTCATTTCATTTCCATTGCTCTTGGGACAGTTGGGCTAAGAGTGAAAAGGAGGCTTTTGTCCTTTCTATGTCCCTGCCTCCCCTCTTCCTGGAAGCCTATCCAGATCTCCAACTTCCATAGCAAGACACTTTCTCCCTTCTCCAGTCTCCCTGCTGCCTCCCATTTGGCTGTGATACATGGGCTTATTGGCTCATCCACGTGATGGAGAACTAGCATTTCTCTCTGTAAAGTTATTTATCTGCATTGAGGACTGAAAAAGAATTTTTTAGGTGACTTTTCTCCTCCTTTTAAAGCTAATCAAATCTTGTCTTCAGTCACTGTCAGGAGAAGGGGGAAAAAAACGACCAGTTTGCTGAGCAGTGCTCTAGATGTTTCAAAGTACATTACCTGCAACTGTCACAATAATCCCCTTTTAAATGGACACCAATCTGCCCATTTCACAAATGAAGAAATCAAGGCTAGAAGAGGCCACGTTTTTTGCTCAAAGTAACAGAGCTGTGATTTACTTGGAAAATTTGCCTCTTTCAGAGTCCATGATCTAAGTACAGAACCACCTGGTTTCCTTAAGGGAATTACTGCTTTACACCCACAGTCTTGATCTTTTGTACTAGTCTCTTTGATCTTTGGAGAAAAGAAGCCATTTGAGGGGACTATGCAGCTGTCCCAGCCTAAAGGACAACCTTCAGGGACATTAGAACTTCAGGTTCCTCTAATTCGCCTGTCACACACTTTAGGGACTCCCACGTCTGAAACACAAGCATAGAACTTCTCTGAGAGTAGAAGACCCTGGCCTGGTCTTAAGCAAAGGGTGGGGGCCTGTGAACTGACCTAGAAGAGTTCCCAGCAGAGGTGGTGACATTACTTCATGCTCTATCCCCTCCCACCCAGAATCAGAAAAGTTCTCCAACTATTCTGCAACTATTTACTTTCCACAAAATTATAAACATTTTCTGTGTTCCCAGGTACTTAGACAGGGTCTGGCATAGAGTAAGTACTCAGAAACGCATGGATGGACGGATAGTTGGATGGATTAAATAGATGGATGAAGGGGTAAAGGAGTGGAGGGGCGAAGGGGTGGAGGGATGGATGAGTTAGGGAGGAAAAACATCTGATACAGCGGTTTATTTCCCTTGGAAACAACGATCTTGTTTCTGCAAAGGATTTCAACAGACTCTCCCAGGATGTGTAGGTACATCTCATGGGCACACCAGATCCCATGCTCTGGGATTCCAAACACATTGAACAAAACCTCAATGACTAACAACCACAGGCCAGAGAACATGACTGGCACAGGACAGCCACTTCCCTGTCTCCTTGGTACCCAACAAACCCTCTGACACATCAACGGTTCTCATGGGGCAGCACAGACAATCCAATAGGTCAAGTGTTCAGCAGATGCAGAAAATGTCTTCCCCACACCACATCGGCCCTTCATGGTCTATCAGTCAGTGATGAGGAGGCAAAAGAAAATTCTTATTGGAATGGAAAGGAGAATTCACTCATTCCTTCATGTGATATTCACTGCATACTTAACTAACTGTCGGCATTGCTTTGAGGAGTGGGATGCTGATAGTGACTCCAAAGACCAAAAAATTCTCTCCCTAGTAGAACTTACAATTTAGTTGAGGGAGACAAGGAAGCAAATGAATATATAATAGGTCAGATGGTTAGAAACTGGGAGGTAAAATAAGGCTACAAGGGAGGATGAGGCTGTCACTTTAAACAGTGTGGCCAGGCAAAGTTCTCTGAAAAAGTGACCTGAGGAAGCCAAGGGGTAAGGTACAGATTCACAGGAAAAAACACAGCAGCTGGGGAAGGGCCTCGACACAAATTTGCTGCAAAAGACAGAGCTGGGACTGATGCTCCCAAAGGCTGGTGATCAACTCTCAGGTGTGCCCTCCACTCCCTGCGTCCTTCCAGCCATCAAAGCCAATCCCCCAAATCACTATCCTCCTTTCACCTGCACACAGGTAGTTCTAATGTCTCCTGTCTTCATGGGACCAACCCTACCAGAAGCCTTCCTTGGCTTGTGCCACCCGCTGTTCCAGGTTAGCATGGATGGCACAATTCCCTCCTGCACAGTGCATCAGACTGCTATTGTCTACCTGTACCTCTAGTCTGAACTCTCCAAGGGCTGACTGCTCCACCTCCCCACTCCTACCATGGTGCATGGTGCATAGTCAATCACTAAACATTTGAGAAATCATGAATGTTCAATGCATAGGTGAGTTCCTTGAGGGCAGGGCCCAGGTCTGATTCATCTCAGTAACCCCAGAAGGTAGCAGAGTACCTAGCACAAGAGGAGACACCAGGTGTGCTACATGATTTGGGATTTGCCCTACAGTTTATCCAGACAGCCAAGTCATCCTTAACCCCTAAACATGGAGGTGCATGACCAATCCAGATGTGGTCCCCTGGGGTGTAGGCCAAAGTCTCAGAGGTAGAAAGCAAAGTTTATGCTTATAGATGTTGTGGCATTTTTCATATTAGAATTTGCATTAATCTCTAATAAACCTTAACCTCATCCTTAAGCTTCTGTGCCCAGATATAATTTGGTGTTTGGGGCATGGTTTTTCCAAGCTACCCATTTTGCAAATCAAAACCTAATATGGAGTGCCCTTCAAAGCTAAGGAGGCCGTAGACGGCAGCTGCAGGAGTGGGGCCGGCTGGTGCTTCTGGTCTGTTGCTGTCTTCCAACTCCATGCAATGTGGGTGTTTGTCCCTGAGAGCTTCCCATCTTCTTTGTAACACAGAGAGCATTTCAAACCTCTTTCAAATGGGTTGGGGATGTAGCTCAGTTGGTAGAGTGCTTGCCTCACATGCACAAGGCCCTGGGCTTAATCCCCAGCACTACCAAAACAAAACAAAACAAAACAAACAAACAAACAATGGGGAAAGCAAAGTCCAGGGAAGAAAAGTGGTAACAACTCTGTGAAACAGACAGACAGGATCATCTCCACTTGACAGATGAGTACGCTGAGTCTCTAAGCTAATCCCCCATTTCTGGTTCCATAGTAATGCCTGTTGGATTCTTTTTATTTTTTATTTTTTATTTTTTGGTACCAGGGATTGAACTCAGGGGCACTCGACCACTGGGCCACATCCCCAGCCCTCTTTTGTATTTTATTAGAGACAAGGTCTCACTGAGTTGCTAAGTGCCTTGCCATTGCTGAGGCTGGCTTTGACCTTGCAATCCTCCTGCCTCAGCTTCCCAAGTGCTGGGATTACAGGCATCCGCCACTGTGCCTGGCCACCTGTTAAATTCTTAAGGTCAATGTTGTCAGCCCTATACCCTACATGCTCAGATGTGGTCTCCCAAACCTTCAGGGAAGCTGTGAATCAAGGCCACATTAGCAAAAGCACAGGGCTCACTCAGGGAAGCCAGGGTCCATTTGCCCAACTCCTGCACTTCCTGAAACACAACATAAAAGCACCAGGAAGGGTTAAAGGGCTTCTATGACTGACTGCAGGATCTCCCACCTCTGCCTTGGAACTTTCTTTACAAAACTTTGCAAATCAGACATTATAAGAGATGAGGTTTCTGTGTCACATCACATAAAAACAATCCCTGGCAATAGCACCGCTCTCATCTTTAGCCTTTTGCTTCAGAGGTTATTTCAGGCCAAGGTGACTTTACAGGTAAAAATGAGTAGTGTGTACGGACAAGTATGTGTGGGTGTTGCAGGGTTGTGAATGTCAAATGTTCCCAAGAGTTGCTAAGAGTATGCACTGTGTGCATGATGACGCAGGAGGAGTGATAAAAAGCTTAGGAGATGAGGGATCACGGGCTCATCTCATTCTCTCTCTCTCTTCCTTTCCTTCCTTCCTTTTTTACCTTAAAGCAATAGGAAGGTGCCATAATTTTTTCCTCCCTCAGAGAGATGCAAATCAATCTTCAAGTCATTCCTTGTAGCTGGGCAAGGTGGCATATGCATGTAATCCCAGCAATTCTGGAAGCTGAGACAGGAGGATCACAGGTTAGAGAGACCAGCCTCAGCAACTTAGGGAGATCCTTTCTCAAAATAAAAAACAGAAAGCTCAATGGTAGAGTGCCTCTGGGTTCAATTTCCAGTATAGAAAAGAAAAAAAAAAAAAAAAAAAAAAAGGAGAAGAAGTAGAAGTAGTAGGGGAAGAAGAAGGAGGAGGAGGGAGAGGAGAAGGAGGAGAGAGAAAATCAACCCTCACTCATGGTTCATACAGAGTCTCCTTGCCATAACCACACCTGGTAAAGAGGTGATGGTGGAGTGGGGTGCATGGGCTGGTGGAGAGGGAAGGGACGTCTCAACCATTAAAGCAGTTGTGTAGAAAGGCAAGTCTCCTTCAGTTGAAACTGGCATTAGGATCAGAGGTTATCTTCCTTAAGCTTATCCTGATGAGATTTGTCTGTGTTTGGTTTTGGTTTTTGTAGCACAATATACTGGGAAGAATAGACGACAATGTGGAGACATTTGAAGACTAAACTTCAGGTAACTTTTCTGTCTCTTACTGGCTGTAGAATTTTGTTGCTTCTTAGATTTGGGTTTCTTTGTTTCCAGAAAAAAGGATAATCAGAACACATCTCATCAGACTCCTGAGAGAACGTTACCATATAAGCTAGATACAGTCCCCGGAGACAGGAGTACCCAAAACAGGTTCCCCAAAAACATCACCTTCACCTTTTGGGCAGCTGTTAAGGATATCCTGCGCAGTGTTGGGCTTCAAAATAATCCAATGTTTTTCTCTTGGAATAAAATGAAGGGACATTTAAAAATAAATAAATAAACACATACCCAACTCTTCTAAGCAATTTTATAAAACATTGAAATTACATTTGTAAAATTGCTTCCAGCTCTGGGTAAAATATACACATGCAGCAGGAACATAAATGTCTTTGCTAAATTATCCTTTCTAAAGGCAAAACAAAAACAAGCCAACAAACAAGAAGAATGGAGGGAAGTGCTCTTCATGAATAAATGATCAGGGGTAACATTTTCACAGGCTGGGGCCACCTTTAAGCTCTGTATGCTAGGGACCTGAAAGCCAGGGCTCCAAGCTTGGAAAGGAGCAGGGATGCATGTGGGGGAAGCAAAAGAGAATGAGACAACCTCTCTGTTTTTGTTTTGTTTCCAATTCCTAATTATGCTTTTTAAATAAGTTGAAATCAAAACGTTCTTTTTCCAAACAGCTAACACTCTTCCAAGCTCTGTCTGACTTCTCAGCACCTTCTCGCTCTGAACTCCACCAAGGCAGCTGGAAGCCGGAAGTGCCCTGGCACACAGACCTCATTGAGGGGAGAGGAAAGGCAGAGAAAACCAAACTTAACTGACAAAGAAAAACAAACAGCTGCTGTCAGGCAGCTGGGGGAGAAGGGAGTGCTCCTCCTGCACTGTCTGGGCATCTCCAGGAAACCAGGGCAGACGTAGCCAGGGGAAGGGCAGCTTGCAAACTCAAACCACGGCTCCACCCCTGGTTAAGAATCTCCAACGTGCTCCTTGGTCTCTCTGGACCTTCAATGCTGGATTCAAGAAATAAGGATAAGGATTCTGTACTTGACAGTGTCGTGAGGAGGCCAGATGTCCCCAATGATGCAGAAGTAGCTTGTAAAACTCAAAACCACTCTCAGTGGTCAGACAATGATGATCATTAAGGAGGATGGAGAACTGGTATAGGGAATATTGGGAAGAGCTGGATCAGAAGGCTTGGATTTGAGCGGCAGTTCTGGTGTTTATGCAAATTTTGGCGGATCACTAGGATTCTCTGAGCCTTACTTAGTCATCTTTTCCCACAACAGAGAGAATATTATTTATAACATAAGGTTATTTTCTAAGGATGAAATGAGTTAATGGATTTTCAGAAAGCAGGGCTTGTACCATCAAAGCATATGAGTGTCTTGGTCACATTATAATTTCAAAATGGATTCACAATCCTTACCAAGAAACATGGTCCATACTATTTTTGTGTGAAAATAAAATAACTTCTGCTAAGGCAATGGTAGAGCTCAGAATGAAACCTAACTTTCCTAGCAAACCTCTTTTTCAAGGATTTCACAGTGAAATCTGTCCCTAACGATTCTTAGAGATTCAAGCCAGGACTGGATTCCATGCTCATCAGAGGGTAGGTACTTACCACCAGATACAGCATAGTGTACATGGAGAAGGAGGCGTGGCCAGAGAAGAAGGACTTCCTGCAAGAGCAAGAAAGGGCCATGAAAGGGCATATTCACATCCCTGATACTCGCTTGTCTGTCTTCCCTCCCTAGACTGTGACCTTGAGAGCAGGCACTGTGTCTTGTTCATTCTTGCATCTGTGGTGGTGCTTTGGACACGTGCCTGGAACATAGCAGGCACGCATGAATAAGTAAAAGAAAGAATCAATGAATGGATTTAGCAATGCTGTATCATAATGGTTTCTTTACATATCTGTCTCAATCATGTGACTCCGAATCCTTCACGAATAGGAACTGGGCCCTATTCACCCATGGAAACCAGAGCTCAGCACTGCAGGTGCTCAGTGAGTGCTCCGTGAACTGCTCTGCATTGAAGGGGTGCACACTGTGGCCACTGGGAAGTGCCGAGGTGGCGCCTCACCTGGCTTCCTGCACCTTGCTGTCGTCGCCTCTGCATCTGTAGTTCTGAACGTAGCCCTCGGAGCAGTTGATCTGGCTGAAATCGGGATTGCAGACGCTCAAGAAGTGAGGGCGCAGACGTCCTATGGACACTTTGGCAATGTCTGTGAAGGACTGGCTGATGGCACAGCCAAAGAGGAAGCAGCCCACTTGCTTATAGAGGGCTGCGACGTAGGGATTCTGAACCGCTGACCGCGACTTCTCCTTCAGGTAGTAGATCCGGTAGAATTCTCCTGTGATGATCTAAAGGGAAACAAGAAGCAGATTAGGCAGCATCAAGACCCATCCTCAAAACAGATGGTGTAAAGAATATTGAATGAACTAGGAGAATATTCAGTATTTACATACACGTTATAACCTACCAAAGGCCAATTTTCTATTTAAGAAGTATACAGACACACATATGCACCAGAGAAAGACTCACAGTGATAACACAATCATTATTGCCTTTTTTTTTGTAAAGTCCGGCACGGTCACATAATACTTTGTAACAAGAAACATATATAATCAAATATGTATTTGAGAAAATCCCAATGACTCGGGAGGTTAAGGCAGAAAGATTGCACGTTTGAGGCCAGCCCGGACAACTTAGCAAAATCCTGACACAAAAGAAATAAAAAAGGCTGGGGATGTAGTCAGTGGGAGAGAGACAGACAGATAGACAGACAGACAGACAAGGACTCTGCTACAGAAAAAAAGAAGTACGTAAAGAATCAAGGACAGCCGGGCGCGGTGGCGCACGCCTGTAATCCCAGCACTTTGGGAGGCTGAGGCAGGAGGATCGCGAGTTCAAAGCCAGCCTCAGCAATGGCGAGGCACTTAGCAACTCAGTGAGACCCCTGTCTCTAAATAAAATACAAAAATGGTCTGGGGATATGACCCAGTGGTCGAGTGCCCCTGAGTTCAATCCCCAGTACCACAAAAAAAAAAAAAAAAAAAAAAAAAAAGAATCAAGGACATGGTTAAGGGTGGCCAGAATGTCAGGGGAATCTGCAGATGGGAGGTCTCTGGGATTTGGGGTGAAGGGTCACCCACTGCACTGACTCTGCAGAGGGCCTGAGCCCTGTGCCAAGATCACACTGTGATGGGGGTTTCTGCACACACCAGTGAGTACCCCACAGTCAGGTCCTGAGTTCTGAATCCAGGCTCTGCCACCTGCCTGGTGTCCTTGGCACTAACTTAACCTCCCTGAACCTCGGCCCTTCTCCATGAAAGGATGCTGCCCCCCTTTGCAGAGTAGTGGGTTTACAATAACAGTGGGTTAATAATATTATGGATGGGAAATGTACCAGGTTATAGATAGGGATTTTACTTTTTAGAAGTATGATGTGGCAAAACAAACACCAGTTTAAAAACCAAGAGACTTTCAGTACAATGCCCTTTGATGTTCCTGAATGTCTGTGAGTCAGCCTGTGTTGTCTCCTCAGGTCCCAAAGGACAGCAAGTGTGTCTCAATCCGCACACCTTCCTCCGTCCCACTGTGTCTGCTGCTTGCCTGAAACCGCCTGCTCTTCCATGCAGCACGGGGGCAGCTCTGCTCAGTAAGGTGAGTGCTGACGAGGTCTACATATCAGAGGACCTATCTGACATTGGTGATGCACACCACCAAACGCCAAGCCGTCGAGGGTGCACGCAGCCTGCTCCCCTCGTCTTAACTCCACAGCACAGCTGTGGCCACTTCCTGGTTGCAACCACAGCCCAGGGACAGCACTGGTCAACTCATCGCTCACCACAAGAGATCCTTTCCCACTTCCTCCCAGGGCCACACTTGCCCTTTCAGCCAGCAGAGAGCCGTTCATGACCACAAGGGAAGCAATAGACTGGCATATCCGGGCACTCCTTCGCAAAGGCTTTTTACCCTGGGGGAAGGTGTCATGAGGTCTGATCAAGGTCCTCAAGGGTCTCAAAGTCTGGGGAAAGAGAGCAGCATGTAGGACGGAAACACCAGCTGGTCCCAGGGACTGGCAGGTGCAGAAGTGAGAACAGTAACTGCCACTGCAAACGCTGGCACAGAGAGGCTGTGTTGATGCATGGTTCATATCTGCAAGCATCACTTTGTTTTCCCAGTTCACATTGAGTGTGATTCTCTATGACGGGGTCATGGGCGAGGCCGGTCCAACCAGCATCCTGGCCTAGCCATCCCCTGAGACAGGACAACTAATATCTAACCCTGCAAACTGCTCAGAGACTGTCACTGAAGGAATGAATGAAAGGGAGCAGGGAAGGAGTCCTAGAGCTCCTCCCCACGAAACTGGAAATTGCCTCTAAACATTACCAAGGGCCCTTTGATAACACGCTGCAAAGATTAAAATCCGAGAAGCATGGCAAGTCAGAAATGAAAGGGACCATTATGTCCAGAAGAAACTGAGGTCCAAATTAACTCACATCTAAAGATTAGACCCAGGTGCACTGATTCCCTGTCCAGCATTCTTTCCTACCATTCATGATCTAACCCCCTTTTGAACCTGTTTACACTTTTACCCTATGTAACCTTACAGGCTAATGAGTTCCAGATGTTGATTTCCACGATCGTGTTCCCCTACCTTCTCATTCTTCTTTATTTATAAATCATCCTCGCGTGTCTTATATGTAGGGCAGGAAAACTGAAGGAGGAGTCAAGTGGCCAGGGGTGGTGTCCCCACTCCCCAAGTGAATTTGGGATATCAGGTTGTTCATTTGCAAAATCAGGGCACTGGACTCCATGACTTATCCCCCTCATCACCGCAGTGACATTTATTCTCAACGCTCCGGGCTCGCCTGCACCACCACAAGCTTCCCAACCAGGCAAAGGTAATATCACAGCAGAGGGAGGTTGCTTATGAATAACAGCACAGGCAGGAAGCAGAACCACAGCCCCGACACCACCCCTGCCCCGGGATTGCTCCCGAGTTCCCAGAACCAAGCCGCTGGCTTGGATGAAGAAACTGTTTCTAAGCAGCTTGCCTGAGCAGCCACCAGCATGATTTCCAGCTTGGTGCCGAGAGAGGACATGGGTTTCTACTGCACGTTGACATCTCACATGCACTTGGGATTAATCTCGGGTGAGTCACTTCTCCGCTTTAGTTACCTTAGGGAGAAGGGATCAATGACAATTCAAGGGCTTTCCCCAGTTCTAAACTCCCATGATTCTACAACTTCCCCTGTCACAGCCTCAGTCTTCAAATAGCAAATTGTGAATTAAAACCCTTCCTCCTCTCCTGGGGAGATAAAGAGGTAAAAAGGAGTGCATTTCCTGGCACCTTGGGTTCCTAAGGACATTGATGGTCTCTTAGAGTTCTTCTGCACTTCAGTTTCATTGTCTGCAACTCTGCAAAAAAGATAAATCTACTCTAAGTGTTGGGTAGATCTGAAGGATGTGAGACTAGTAAATGACAGAGTTAAGAAGACAGTCAAGGCATTCTGTCTCTCAGGTTCAAAGACCCCCAGCAGTCTCCATCAAGAGAAGTTTATTATTTCTATTGTTATGAAACCATTTTCCACGGGGGAAGAACAGCAATTGCGTTGGAGGACAGGGCCAGGCTCAAGCCATTTAAAAGCAGACACATGACTCCAGGACCACATGGCTTCTGGGGCAGCCCTGACAGATTCTGGAGTTAATGAGCAACAAATTATGTATTTTCTCTATCCCCTTGCACAGAAGGGTCGGGGAGTCGGCAACACAGCCATAAATCATCATTATGAACCAGCCGGACTTGGCTTCTTGTAATCCTAACCTTTAAAAGCCCATTTAATGAAATTCGGGCTGTGAAAGGCAGCCCAAACACCGCACCTAGTCTACAGGAGAGGCGAAGGCTTAAATTGTTCTCCGACACGTTACACACCGAACGCTCGAGTCCCAGATTTATGGCTTTCGGACTTTATTCATTACTCACAATGTTTTTATTCCTGGGTAATAAAATGATCTCTTCCCTCCCCTGCCCCCTCCAAAGCCTCTGTCCCCACCCCCAGAGCCCTCATTTCTGCCTCAGTCAGCAAGGCTCTGATATGTAAATTTCACTGCTGAGAAAAATGCCTTCAATGTGGAGGCCTTTCAGGAACAGCCAGCAACAGATTCTGGGGGTGATGGCAGGCTGCCAGGCAAGAGGGGACTTCTCCCTACCTGCCTGTTAAAGCCCTTGGCACCGAGGCTGGAAACTCATAAAGTGGGGAAGCACAGCAGTTAAGCTAGGAGGGGACAGAACGGGACCAGTCCTCTCCCGCGAGCGACTGCAGTTTGTGGGGACCCTGTCTCCTGGAGTGAGAAGCTCCTCTTCCTGTCTCTTCTGGTGAAAGAGAGTGCAACTGTCCACGTATTTACAAATACTCAACTGTTCTGGAAAGGAAATTTGAAGAAACACGAGGACCGACTTTTTGGAAAAGGACAGAACACGGGATGGTGACAGAAGCACCAATTTGGGAAAGAAAAATCTGTCTGAATCCCATCTATTACTTTAGGCCAAGTGACTTCACCTGTCTGGATTTAGGTGCCCCTATGTATAAAATAAGATTAACAATATCTGCCTAGCAGGATTGCATCTACAATAAGGTGATATGCCAACTGCCTGGCACCTAACACCTTCCAAAAGTTTGTGTTGTTTTTATTCTTTTTTCTCCTTCCACTGGAAAAACAAAACAACAAAAAGCCTAACACATACTTCATAGAGAATATCTCTTCCAAGATACTTCCAAGAGTTCCTTGAAAGAGAGCATTCCAAACTGAAAAGTTTCAAAGTATTGCCCCTCCAGGGTAGAAGCGGAAAGTGTGTGTGGATGATATAATACTGTTTTTTGTTTTGGTACTGGGCATTGAACCTAGGGGCACTTAACCACTGAGCCACATCCCTAGCCCTTTTTATAATATTTTATTTACAGTCAGGTTGTCACCGAGTTGCTTAGGGCCTCACTGCTGAGGCTAGCTTTGAACTCACGATCCTCCTGCCTCAGCCTCCCGAGCCACTGGTATTACAGGCATGTGCCACCACATTCGACAGAAGATGCTGGTTTTGACCATTTCATCTAGGATGTCTTTTCCAGGGGAACTAAACAGAAGAAAAGAAGCCAAAGCAGAAAGGATAACCCACTCTTCCATCTCGTGTTATTTTTGACATTCCACTCTATTTAGAAATTACCCCAAGAAAGGTAACGTTTTTGTGGTGTCCCAACAATTTCTCTTTTAAAGACTGAGAACTCCTCTTCTTCCTTTGCTGAGTTTGAAGGACAAGCTTCCATATTCTAATCTGTTTTAATAATAATATTTGCATAGCACTTTACAGCTTACAAAGCACTTTTACATCTACTAAGTTTGCTTTTCACAAAACCCTATGAACTACTAAATTATTACTGATGCTTTATAAGTGAGACCAGAGAAGGCCAGAGAGGCCAGTGAGTCACCCTCAATCAAAAACGAGGCATGGCAAGGCATGATGGCGCAAACCTGTGATCCCAGTGACTCTGCAGGCTAAGGCAGGAAGATCACAGGAGGCCCTAAGCAACTTGAAAAGACTCTGTCTCAAAATAAAAGATAAAAAAAGTCAGGGATGCAGCTCCCCTGGGTTAAATCCCCAGTACTGAAAAAAGAAAAGAAAAGAAAAGGTTCTAACTGCACGGGCCTCTGCTTATCCCTGTGCTTTTCCAGATAGCAGCAAGCTGGCCATCTCCTAGCTGTCCCAGCAGGTAGCAGGGTCTCCAGAGAGAGACAGGCATAGAAGACCTTGCACACCTAAGGCCTTGCTGACCACAGAGAGCCGAGTTGTTTTTCACACCTCAGTTACGTAGACAGATGAAGTTCTTTCCACCCAGAAGAGAGTCATTTGACAAACATTTGATGATGAAGAAACATCTCAGTTTATTTCTCAGTCTCCAGGTTCTGCTTCTAAGCCTGGAGACAGACGCACAGCCATATTTTCTCTGAAGCTGACTGCTCTACCAAGGACAGTGCAGTACTGTCTCATTCATAACTAGAAATTGATTAGAAATGTCATCTTTGATTCCTCTCCCAATTAGTCACCTTCAGCCTTTTGACAGGAGCTCAGTGCCTCACTGTATGGGAAAGGTAACGAGGACACAGATTCGTCCAAGGCCATCAGTGGAGTTTCTGGGCTGTGTAGCTATGACAAGCCTCCACCATCTAGGACATGGGTAGCAAAGAGGCCAGACAGAATAGAATCTTCAGAAGGTACTTATGTCTGGAATCAGCAATGGCTGACTTGTTCTCACAAGTCTTATGAAGAAGATAGTCTGAAGCATGGAGCATTATTATATCCCAAAAAGTCAGGGACTCAAGAGTCATTGGCCTCCTGGGTGACTAGTTCTGCAGTCTGTTCAGGAGTCTCCTGTTCTTTCTGCAACATTGCCTGCTGACATCCCTATACTCCTTTTTTGACATTGAATTTGCTGCACTTCCTTAATATTGCTTCTTTAGTTGTTATTTCTAAACTAATTTCTCCTTCTTCCAGAGTTTCCACATCTGGCTTCCATCCCGTAAATGTGCCTCTTCCCTGAAGTTGTGCCCCTGGCTTTCTGCTATGATCTCAGCCTCTTCAAATACCTTCAATTATTCCTTCTGTGAAGATGACCTCCAAAAGATGCCTCCCTCTCCCTCTCCTCCCTTTCCCTCTCCATCTCTCTAGCTCCAGCCTACACCACACACCCTACCAACCCTGCTCCAATTTGCTGCTAAATCTCCCTACTAAACACAAAACGAATGTCATCAGCATGAACCAACCAAGCCTCAGATGACACCCATCCCTACTCCTGCCCCTAGCCTTCACTTCCCTTCCCTCTGTTTCTACTCAAGCTTCCACCAAACATATAACTGCAAACACCTAGAATCTTGGACTCCTTCTCCTCCCTTATGAAATTCTGCTTATCCTATATTGCAAGGTCTCTCGCATCCATCTTCTTCTCTGTCCCCCCTTGCTTTGCTACCATCGTGGCTCAGGTCTCATTCTTACCATCATTAGAAAACCGAGCACGATAGCCTGAAATAATACTCTAATCATTATCTAGCAATTAATTGGAGTAAAAATTCCTCAGCATTCAGAAACTTCCACAATCCTACTTCCATCTTCTTTTCCATACCTGGACTTTGTCAGTTCCCTTATGCACTACATCTCCAGTCAAGAAGGTCTGCTCAACAGTTCCTGCAAGCACTAGCACTGCAAAGTCTCTCCCACTGGTGGAGCAATCCCCTCTGCCTGGACCATCAGGATCTCTGGAGAAAATGCCACCCCTTCTTCAAAGCAGAGTTCAAGTGCCAACCAGGGTACCGGAGCACTCTGCTGGGGTAGGGTTCTGGTTTTCGCATTTATGACTCTTGGACCATTGAGCTTCTCGAAGCCCCAGTTTGTTTATCCATAAAATGGGGTTGATACCAGTACCAAGAGCATACGGGTTGCTGTGATAACTAAGTGGGGCAAGTTCTCACTGAACAACGAATGATGCGGGCCTTTGCAGATGAAAACAGCCTTAAGCAATCTTCCTCTGAACTCCCAACAGCACTGCGTTCACGCGTGACATCATCTATAGCATGTGGGGATGAAGAATCTTGCAGGGAGAATCATTTTTTCTCAGCTTGTTTCTCAAGCCCAACGGAAAGAAATTTCAGTGTTCTGTCCTTGAAACTCTCTGTCCCTATGACCCCCTGCTGTGCATTTGCGGGGGGGGGGGCTCCAGTCTTATTTGCTAATTCTTTCCTCTCCTTGAAGGTCTAATAGTGTACCTTGTCTTGTTTAATCTTGTCTTGCATCCCGCTTTGGACCTTAAGCTCCAAGGACAATATCTGTATGTTATACATCAGCTTGTTAGGAGGGAGCTACCCACCACAGGTTGTCACCTTCTGTACAAACCACTGATCACACCATCCATCCCTGGTGGTCGCCAGCCAGTATTGTGTATGCTTTGTCTTCTTCCACACACTTAACCCTCCCCACCCAGGAACAAAAAGCTTGACAGCTAACTAAATAATGAGCACCCTGCACAGCATGGGCCTTCGATAACTGTCCATCAAAATGCTTGGACTGCAAAGCAGGACAGACCTGAGTTTTGATTCCTGGTCCCTCTTTCTCTAAGCAGAGTAATCCTGGACTAACCTCTTCACTCTTTCAAGCTCCAGCATCCTCTCTCATTTATAAAATGGGGTAAGTAATACCTACCTTGTGTAACTGTTGAAGAGGATTTATGATAAGGTAAATTAGTTTTTGGTCCATCAGATGGGTCATAAAAGTCATCTGATGGTCTACCCCTTTCCCCAACACGCACTGACTCCCACAACGTATTTCGCAGCCTCGTGAGCATTATCAACTGAAATAGAGACTACTGTCATCTTGGTATTAGACACATTTTCCCCAAAAGTCATGAACCCCCAAAAAGCTATACATAACTAAGAATCGCTGCCAGCGTCACCTCTTCCCAGGCACGGGAGTGAGCAAGGGTGTCAGGAAAGGGAACACGTGAGATCCCAGACAGTGCAACCTCAATGTCTGTGTTTGTTAAATCCCAAATAGATGCCCCTCCCAGCATCCCCCAGGGAGAAGGTCTCAGAAGCCATCTGATCAGGGGACAACAAAGTTGAAGGATTCATGTGGCCTCTCTCTGTTGGTGGTCTTGGTAATTGCACAGATGTAGTGGATTGTAAACCAGGGGACTGGGTCTCCCACTAATGCACTGCTGGGCCAGCACAACTTCACTTTTTGCAGAGTTGAAAATCAACCAGCCTTTAATGAGGAGGCAATGTTGGGGAGCCTTGTTTTCTTGGCAGAGTTGTTGCAGATAAAGGGAGATGGGGGTGGGGGACTAATGAAGTCCAGATGTGGGCAAACTGAAGCCTGATCCTGAATAAACAAGTCCTGGAGGTATTAAGCTCTTCTTCTTGTCTCTCCAGCAAGAAATTTGCATGTGGCACAGAGTGTATTCCCATGCACCTCACTGAACCTATTTAAGATTTTTCAGGAAACAAATAAGATACTTGCCCCTGTTCCATAGAGCCTCTGATATCCATTTGGCCAAATGCTTTTGTTTTTCTGCCCATAATTTTAGGCCTCTTTGGTGATTTTCACAAACATATATTGAGTACCATGACCTTTGCCTTGCACTAGCAATAACAAATCGAATCAGATCAATTCCTACCCGGTACAGCTAACAGGATGGGCAGGAAATAGACCAGTAAACAGACAAGACAATTCGGACAGAAACTGCAAAGATAGAGGTGGGCCCAGGTTCTCCACAACCTTCAGAAGCCAGGGAGGAGGCAGCAGAATGCTTCCTCAAGATGTCTACTTGGTTTTTATTTAGCTCCTACTATGTGCCAGAGGAAAAGTCTGGCCTCTGTCCCCTAGGAGCTGTCATCTAGCTGGGGAGGCAAGACCTGGGCAGGAATGCATCACAAGACAACATGCAGCTCACTGGGCTGAGCCTCACCACCGTGTCCCCAGTACCGGGCATGCCAGAGGTGCCTAATCAAGAGCTGTGGGAGTTAGGCAGGCTTCAGAGGGTAGCAGTGGCACCATTATTTAAAAAGCTTTGGCTTTTGAATCAGAGGACTCCTGGTCTGGCCTTGCCAGTTATGGGAGAGTCACTGAACAGTCTAGAGTCCCGATGTCTCAGCTCTAACAACCCACCTCTCAGAATGACTGCTAGACGCAAATAAGACAGTGTGCACTTTGCAAAAGGCTATCTTCCAAAAAGAAGAAGGATGTGTCTCACTGATCACATACATAGTATAATTTTGTTTGATGGACCAAAACAAGCTGGTTAAGTGGTGAACTATTGCCATCAATTTAGAGAAAAGGAAAAAGTGTAGTTCCAAGGATGGGGGAACGGGGGCGGGGGGCACGCAATGGTTGCCCTGAGGTTGCAAGACAAGTAAAAGAATTAGTGAGCACAGAAGTTGGGACTTGAGCCTAAGTCAGATGATGCTAAAGCCTGAGATTTTTCATTAGTTAGGAAAATAATTACAGAAGTCAGATTCAAGGGGGCGTGGGGCTGGGAGGGAAGGTAGCATTTTTATGGCTATAAGAGAAGGGGATTCACCCATGACTCACCCATGCATCAATTCTTAGGTATTAAGAATCTACATAAGTCCCTTCTGGGGTCTGACCAAAGCAAGCACTGAGCCCATGTTTATTTAAAAAGAATACTGAGCATTTTTGCCATATTAAAATCTTTGCTTAGAATACTCTTCATAGTACCGTGCAAGGCACAACTGAAAGGAGGCTTGATAGGAGATGGTATTTTACTGTTTGTTTCTAATCTCGCTGCTGCTAGAGTCATTAAGCTTTTGCAAAGCAGGGATAGGAACCATTGCTTTGTGGATTTGGAAGGAATTCCTATTATGCTATAATTCCAGAATCTGAGATACATCTGAAAAAGAGGTCAAAATGACCGGGTTTTTCCATAAGTCCTGCCACAGAAAGGTGTCTGCTTTCCCTATAACTCCTGATGATCTGCATCTCTGCACCCCCCTGGTCTTCACTGCCATTCCGTTCCTTTGTTGTGGGGGCTGTCCACACTGGATCCACAACCTCCAAATCAGGCAAGTCTTCTCCTGCTGCTTCAAACAGACCTGACATTCGGCAGCCGAAGGCCCAGGACAGCAGGTAGCAAGATGATGAGATTCCCAGCACCGCGACCTGCCTCCACATGAGGGTCACTCATGTCCTCTGATCAGAAGCCGGTTCTGGATGAAGCCAGCCAGGCTCTTATGGCCAGGATGGGAAAGTGGGAAATGTGGTGTTGCTGTTGTTAAGTAATACAGCTTTTCCAGAGTCAAGCAAACCAAAGCGATTTCTGCACTTAGCCTCTGAGGCCTTTGCTTACACTTTTCTCCTGGAGTTCTCCTGGTAGCTAGGATAGGAAAGCAGGCTAGTTGATGTCATCAGGGGCCACCTTTCACCCGTGCCTCCAGCTGAAATGCAACAGCAGCTAGATCAGGAGGCAAAAGTCCTACTGCAAAGGAGTGAGAGTCAAATGACCTGTGTTCCAATTTATCAACGCCAAGGAAAGAGTGCGACCTTTTCTGTCTCTTTTGATCAGATATATTGCTGTGGCTAAGTCGCTTCACTTTTTGATTCTGTTTACTCACTTATAATAAAGATAGTTAACATTTACTGAGTAGACTGTACATGCCAGGCACTGAGTCAATTTATATATAGGAGCTCATTTTATTCTCAAAACCCTAGTCAGTAGACATAATCTCTCCATTTAACAGATGAGACTCAATGAGATTCATTAACTTGCCACATGTCCCACAGGACAAGAGCTCAGATCAGACCCAGAATATATGTCCTCTGCCCCACACTAAACTGAGAACACAACAATACCTGGTTTTGGGGGTCTCTTGGGTCAGGGTGTAATGCATCGACATAGTCCACTTATTTCCCAGGCACACAGTGAGTCTCAACAAAGGAAAGCAATTAGTGTGGCATTGTCTTGCCTGGTGTCTCTCCAAGGTGTAGAAAAACCATCCTGCTGAACTCTTATAGAATGAGGAAGCAACACCTCTGCTTATCCTATAACCAAGGCCCACAGCTCGGGTCTGTTTCAAGGAAACCCGAGAATTCAGAGAGCATTTTAATTAAAACATCAACATGACATGAGGAAAGAGGGCGGGCACAACTGAGCTCTCAAAAGCAGATTTTTTTCTTAGACTCACTGGCATTGCTGGAGGAGGCAGAGGCCAGCCTTGGCGAGCAGCAGGAGAGGATCTGCTGACCGGGACCTTTGCCTGGGGAAGGAAGGACAGGAAGAGAGACGTGGCCCTCAAAGGAGCTCCTTTAATATTTCCTTTGCCCATGCTGGGGCCAGGTGAGAATCCAGAACCCACACACATTCCAGATAGCACACGGCAACAAGGAGTGTGTCTGCAGACATCACTGCATTAATTCTTTCAGCAACCCAGCCCCCAGGAACTGCCAACACCACTCCCACTTCACAGATGAGAAAAATGAGGGTCAGGGGCACCAATGATTCACATAATTCGGATTAGGAAAGGCTCCTAATTTACCTCTCCACTGCACTGTGCCTGGGAGCAGATCACTGGACAGGCTGGGAAGGCCACCAGGTAGAGCTAGGAAGAGCATGTGACAGAGCCAAGTCGGTGCTGCTCTTATCTCAGGACACTCCTGGAGTCTAACATGCTCCTTTGGAGCATTCAATTAACTGATCCTCCAGCCGTCAAAAACACCTGTTCAAACTGATCCCAAGATACTGGGCAATTATTTGCCTTCCACCACAAACACCTTTTTCAGGAATGGCCATTCTTCCTAGAGAACTCAACGCCATAGCCACCAATTTGGAACAAATGGTAAAATTAAAACTTTCATTTTTGTTTCAGCTTTTGAACCCAACAAAGATTCTTAGTCCACCTTTGAGAAACTACTACAGTTGCCAAATGGACTGTTTTTCTTTTTAAAGGTTGGAAAGAATTCTACTAGGCCCCTTCCTCCTCCCCAAATTCAAACTGTTGATTGCACGCCTGGTTTACGATGTTATTAAAAAACAAAGAGGGGTCTCAAAGTTTACAACCAACCCCCAGAGTGGGCAAGTCAGAAAGAAAAACTTCATGCAACGCGGTTCCTGTAATATCAGCCGCGTACATCTGATCCAGGGTAGGCAAGATAAGCCAACCGCCTATCCCCTGGAGCAGCTCGGTAGAGTTGGGCAGCCATCTTGAAATGTAAGTCTACAAGATGGCAAGAGGCTTTGAAATAAGCCAAGCACAGGCTTGAACCCGATTTTTTCTGACTATAGATTTTAAGCATGCCATAGAACCCCTCTAAGCATTTTTTGATTTTCCATCTACATAATAGGGACAATAGCCCTTATTTCACATTTAGTGTTCTTAATATTATTATCTCCCTTTGTTCTTAGCTTTCTAATACAGGCCAAAGTTGAGTTAACCACATTATGCTCAATAGTAACATGATTCAAAAGATCTATAAAAGGTAATTTATCATCCTGGTGGATGTATTACTGATCCCTTTCACCCACACAGCCAGGGTTCAAGGGCAGAAAACAAACTTAGGAAACACTGGAAGTGTGAAATGAACAGCTGTGACAATGTAGGACTTGCAAATCACAAGACTGGATTTCAATTATCCTCCTCCTCCTCTTTTGCCTCAAATGGACACACTAAAAGAGGGTGGTGACCTTCGAAGTAGGGCTCATTTGGGCCACACCCCTATTCTCATGATGCCACCATGGCTCAAAATAATTCTGGATCTTGTCAAAGTCCACAGCTCATTTCTGTAACATCCTCAATGAGGACTGCACCCTTTAAGAACAGCCCTGGACGTGTAAGCCTGGACTTTACACCTGCACGTGCGTAACCTGCTCAGCAATTAAGAGTTTGCAAAGTATTTCAATCTTCATAATCCCTTTTATGCCTTATTGCAACACTGTGACTCAAGACAGCCACTGCTGGTTTTAGAGGTCTATGACTTGTTAGCAAGGGACCAGGTTTAGAACCTATTTGTCTGGACTCCAAGTCCTATTACTTGGCGCCACAGCCATTGGGCTGGAAAACTAAACACTATGCCAGAGCACACCAGTGGCACTGTCATTGATACTGCAGCGCAGCAAAAGCATGGAAGGAACACAGAAAACATCAGAGATAGCTGGCAAGGTATTTCCCGTACAGTGGCTCAGAGCTCAGACCTGTATAAGAGATAACTAGGTTCAAATCTCAACTCTACAACTTATTAACCAAGTGATCTTGGGCAAATTAGTCTTTCTCTATGAGCCTTAGTTTCTTACTTTGCAGAAGAAAAGTAAGCGTGATATTTAGACTCCACTGGATTGTTGAGGATAATGTGTATAAAATATTTTAGAAGGGTGCTTAATGTGTATATTGCACAGTAAATGTTGGCTTTTAGTAATAATATCAATGTCAGAGCCGGGCGCGGTGGCTCACGCCTGTAATAGCACTTGGGAGGCAGGCAGGAGGATTGCAAGTTCAAAGCCAGCCTCAGCAGTGGCGAGGCACTTAGCAACTCAGTGAGACCCTGTCTCTAAATAAAATACAAAAAAGGGCTGGGGATGTGACCCAGTGGACGAGTGCCCCTGAGTTCAATCCCTGGTACCACAAAAAAAAAAAAAAAAAAAAAAAAAAAAAAAAAAAAAAAATATCAATGTCAGGCAATAATAGCATTAAATAAAATTCTACTTGGGAGAACTCTCCATTGTTCTGTTGGCTTCTACTTGCAGGAAGTCTCCCTTGGCTTGGTATACATCTCTGTTGGCGCAGACAGCCTATACTACCATAACACAGGAAAGTATCAGACAAGATGGGCATGGTGGAGTCTGGACACTTACCGCAAGGATGGCAATGACAATCCCCACTGCACAGAGCACAGCGTCATTTATCGTTTCTCCAGTTTTCAGTGGGTACTTGATGCTCTCGTCACTGCAATAAAACCCTCGGTGGTAAGGCTTGATGGTGCTTGTCTCGATGATGATGAAAGGCAGGCCCGCTGCAACCACACGCATGTACAGGGAAAAGCAAAAACAGGAAAGGGGAAAAAAAAAAATCAGTGCAAGGAAGCAAAGAGGAACAAGTACAGCAGAGACCCCCCCAAACCACACTGATAACAATGTTGATTCCTTTCATGTGTGGCCATCCACGGATGATAAGAAGCTTCCATGACAGGCATCGTCCTCTTTTCTTGCCCCCAAACAGAGGAATGTTTGGAAGAACCAGGGCAGGAGTTTCCCCCTGCTCCACAACACCCTGCTAACAGTTAAAGAATCAATTATTTATGGATCAATAATTACTTTTTTTTTTTTTTTTTTTTTTTTTTTTTGGTGGTGGTGCTGGGGATTGAACCCAGGGCCTTGTGCATTCAAGGCAAGCACTCTACCAACTGAGCTACATCCCCAGACTAAGGATCAATAATTACTAATACAGCCAAACCACGTGATGCCCACTATGCCAGCCATAATTTCTTAGCTCCTACCCACTTCCCTTTGGACGGCTCACCCTAAGGCTAAGCTGCATCAAGTAGTACAGGCCTGGGAATCAGATAACCTAGATATGAATCTCAGATCCACCACTTCCTCACGGTGGGTGCGACCTCTGGCGCTCACTCCATCTCCATGAGCCTCAGTTTCCTCACAGTAAAATGAGTTGTGGCACTGATTAAATGAGATCACACACATAAAAGCTCTAGCACAGTGTCGGGTACATGGTAGCTGCTCAGTGAATGCCATTTTCAAGTCTTTTCTTTCAATGCTCAGAGTCACTGACAAGACAGCAGAGTCTAGACCAGCCTTGTCGGTCTGCAGCCCTGGAGAGGAGCCCAAGGGCACTGGGAGATCAGGTGGCTCTTGCAGCTGGTGTTGGTTATCAGTGGCCAGCTCGGATGCCATTCTCTCCAAGGTCATGGCCAATGGATTCTAACACCAGCCTGGAAAAGTCCCTCAAAACCCTGAAGCAAAAGGTACATGCCCACAATAACTCTGAAGTCACTGCAGTAAGTCTCTAATAGGTTTCCTGGCTCCCAATGACTCCCACACATATCCACCAGTTTACTTCCTGAAGGGCTCTGACCATGAACATCTTCAATGGCTCCTCCTCACCCAGGGTAAGATAAATTCTCAAAGCCTGACCTCAGGAATTGCCCATGACCTGAACCTCCTCTCCAGCTTCTTGGTTCCCTCTCCTCTCCTTTCCTCTTCTCCCCACCCCCCAACACACACACCCCTCAGAGAAGAGCACCCAGTGACCGTCTTGGTTCATGCTATTCTCTACATTGAAATACTTCTTGCTCTCCTACCACCCAAGTTCAATACCAACTCACAAAGTAGAAGGACTAGGGGTTTTATTGAACCTCAGGACTAAAAAGACCACAAAAACTGGTGATAATAATCAGCATTGGCTGATCACCAACAGCATGTTAGACACTTTTATAAGTGTTTTCGCATTGACTCTTTCAATAACCCTGAGAGGTCATTTTAAAGCACCATTTAAGCACTATTCTCTCCCATCTCCAGGTGAACAGAACAGAAACTCAGAATGTTTATCTCATTTCGGGTTCCTCACTCCACCTTCCTAAACGCCTAAATCCCTAATTTAACTTTGCAAATTGGTTTCATATAAATATGAAATTCATCAGCTGAAAAACCTCTGAGATAAGCAGTTCCTTAAGAGATAAAATTCCATTTTCATGCTTTTCAGAAAGAAATAAATTCATGTCACGTTGCTAAAGCCCCAGACCGCCTCTGTAAAAAAAAAAAAAGGACCATGAACTCCACAATTTTTCAATTACTTTGGTCCAGACCGGCAGTGATAAAAATGCTCACTTTCTTAAAAGTGTATTTATGTATCACCATGCATACGCACATGGATTTATTTGGTTTTATTCTTTGGATTTATTTGAATTCTATGGCTATTTATTTTGTGACCCCTAACTGCTTCCTGCTAGAACAACAATTTACTTTATCAAATTCATACTGGTGCTTTGAAAAGAAAGAACAGCGACACACCACAGTATTGTGCCTGACCTTCTCAAAGTAAACACAGAGGGGCCCTGAAAGGCAATAACCATTAGCTCTTGGAACTCTGTCTGTGCCGCAAAGCAGAGGAGGGTGAGGAGGCCAAGGAGGAATGCTCTGGCTCAGTAGGGACAGGAGTCAGCGGACCATTTTGGGTTGGAGGGCTTGGGGAGAGATAACATATGGGCCCAAACCGTCTTCCATCCACAGCCCAAACATTTTGAAATGTGACCCAATTGGCTATGAAAGGTAGCTGAGAAGCCAGCAGTATGATATTAATAGCCCACTTTTAAAGTTCCACACATCGTGATAAAAATGTTTAGCTTCGAGTCCGAGCCGGCTGCAGCCTCCGTGGTGCCTGGAAGCCAAAGCGTTGCTAATAAACTCGGGGAGGGAATAGACTCTGAGTTCCTTACCCTTGTGCTAGCTACGCTCTTAGGCCTCCAGCTTATATTTTTAATAGTGTTCACATGATAGGCCTGTAAAACATATGTTTCTAAGGACAATAAAACACGTGTAAGGAGCTTTGGAGTTGACAGAACTCAGTTAATGGTCTCAGTTCTGTTCCCTATTACTTGAGCAAAGTGATTTCCCACCTCCAAGTCTCCCCTTCCCACGTGCTCAATGGGAAGAATGAAATCCAACTTTAGGACTATTGAGATGATAAGCTGATGTGTTCATTTATTCATTGATTTATTTATTAAAAAAATATTCATTGGCCCTTAACTATGTATATTAAGTTACGGAATACAAACATGACCCAGGCCCTGGCCTCAGGGAGCTTACAGTCCAGGCTGGAAGACACTCATCAGCAAAATCAGTCCAGGAAATTTTAGGTGGAAGAAATTCAAAGCAATGACACTGGGTCATGTCAATACAGAATCTGAGACCTAACGAGGACAGCGAATAAATGTTAAAAAGGAGAAGGGAAAAAAGTCCCGCAGAGATGGCTAGAAAAAAAATCGGTCCTCTCCTTTGCTTTGCCTTCTCTTACACTGGAAACAATCCCAATCCTTTTTCTTTCTTTGCCTATGGCTTGGGGAGGGCTTCCGGTTCTGATTATGTGGATGATGACCACAAACAGACAAGAAGTTGGATCTGAACATATTCTGCTTATTTTCTTGAAAGGCATGGAGATAGCATTTAAAAAACCCAATGGCTTTTCCTGCCTCCCCTCCAAACTTGCAGTATTACAGGGGGGTGATGCCAGTCAAATCTTGACTTTTCTCCAGAAAGCGGGTAACCTCAGATTGCCTTCAGTTGACAGGCTATGCATAAACAGTCCCCAACTGGGCAGTCCTCAAGAGACACAAGACCATGCTTTGCCTCCAGGACACAGAAAAACAAGTTGTCCTTTTCCAAAGCAGAGTCTCCATTTCCAACGCGGGTACCATCTTTATTATCTATCACTACAGTCAGTGGTTTGCCATTTTGTCTCAAGGAAATCCCCAGCACTAGACTGGGGATGCTGGAGGTGACTTTGTCACAGCAGCTACTCTGGAGAATTTGTGGTGGTGTGAGAAAGCCACAGCACAAGTGCGCTCAAATCTCTCCAGTGTGAGGACAGACCTCTGTGTAGACTGCAGCAAGGACACTAAGTCCAGTCCACCAGGGTCAGCAAAGGTGTCCCATAAGGGATGGGAGGCTTGAGTTGACCCTGATGTGAATCAGAGAGGTTTCTGGGAGCTACGGACTAAGAAGGCTCATGAAAAATCCATGCAGTTTAAGATTCCAATACTGGCAACCACAAAACGGATGGCTTTTACCAGAATACAAGTTTAGACTCTGCTCCAGGGGTGGAGGAGAAATCCAAGTAGAAAACAAAGTAAAGACAGGGAAGAACAGCACCAAGACTCCCAACAGCCAACACTTACTTGACAACTATTCTCTGCCTACACTGTGTTGAGGGTCCCTATATAAACTACTGTAGTCAGACACACCTGGCTACACCTATGTCCTAGGCACTGGCTGGGCTCTGAGATGAAAAGACGCCAAGTCCCAATCTTCCAGTGGCCCAAAGGATAATAGGAGAAACTGTCATAAAAACTAATATGTTAAGCTACCCTAAGGTTCAAAAGGAGATTAAAGTGACTTTCCAGAGTAAGCGATGGAGCTGGATGAGGTTCAAATGATCCGACTCTAAATGTCAAATACTTTCTAAAGTGAGTCACTTAAACCAAAGAGCAGGAGGCACCTACAAGTGTTCATAAATTAACTGAAGCTCAGTAACTCTCATGGCCTCTGAAGGAAAAAGAAAGAAAGAAAGAAAAAAAGAAAGAAAGAAAGTAAGTTAGTTTTGGAACCATCCAGGCAACAACACGTGGTGTGTACCACACACATGCTGATTAGACACACGTTATCTATCTAATCCAATCAAAACTCTGAAGCCAATATCCTGGAATTTAGATTTATTGATAATAAACTGTGCATTACAAGCTTTCTTGCAAAGCAGGGCCAGAGAGAGAGAGAATAACAATAATCTGGTGATTCTAGACCCAGACTCAAGCATTTTCTCCTCCTTTTAATCAAGGATCAATTAACTTCCTATACCTCCTGGGACTTCTTGGGATGTGTAGGCTGCAGAGGAGGCGAAATACGAACTCACAGACAAACACTTAATGGGCAGAAAATCAAAGCAGGAAGAAAGGCCCCTGTGTTGGGTTCAGGCCTTTGAAACTTCTCTGGCTTTGAAAAACTAACACTTGGGCAGGTTGGGTGGTTTGGGGGTGGGGTGTAAGAAAACACAGGCTAAGTTTTCGTGGCCCACCCATTGATAAAGTCATGTGGGAAGTGTTACTAGAGTGACCCAGCCCCAGAGCCCTACTCCCTGCAGCCACAGCTTCACATTTACACAAAATTAAACACAGCCTCCTTCTCTCCAAGTGCTGTTTAGAAAGCCCTTGGTGAGGGCGAAAGAGAGGGGAGGATGGGAGAGTGAAGAGAAATGATTCCCATCTTTGTATGACCAAAAGTCAGAAAGCGGCACAGAGGGGGCTCCCCATCCTTCCTGTATACCAAATCTTTCAAGTGCCTTTGTTGACAGTTCTCCAATTTTCCACTTAAACCAATCTGTAGGTACCTTAAAATGAGCAAAGTCTAGGATCTGCGAGAGTAATAATTAAACTAACATCTGCAAAAAGCCTACGTACCTACCCACAAAATAATACAGGATACAGAGTACATGTGCAGGCATCTGGTATAGCATAATTGCTCAAATTAGGCAGCTAGTAGGACTCCAGGACTGAACTTGACATGTCTTACCTACAGTGCAGAGTAATGAGTAGGTGCTACTCCACCCATTTAATAAATGGAAAAACTGAGGATCAGAAAGATCAAGCAGCTCAACTAAACTGCAGAGCAAGCAAATGGCACCAATTTAGGTCAAAACCAGAAATAGAGACAGAAGACACTGGAGTTCTACTTTTAAGGGGTTCAGAGTCCAGTTAGGAACTGATTTATTTCATTTCTGTAATAGCTACAAGAAGTTATAGACTGTTATTTTCATTTGTACCCAACAGAATACTGAAGCCAGCAACTTTATAATTTCTGCAAAGTCCCCAAATGAGTAAGTGGGTCACTGGGATTTGAACCCAAGTCTGCCTTTCTTTTGGTGCCTGTTTTCTTCCTCCCTGACCTGACCTTCCTATTTCTTTATAAATGTATTCCTTGTTCAAATATGACCAATTGCTTTTTTTTTTTAATCACTTAAGGTCAGAATGGTCAACCCAACTACTACTTAGAGGTTCAAAATACAAATATTTATGTTGCTTGTAAGTGACAGCGCTTCTATTTAAAGTAATTAATTGCTACTGGTCTTAGAAGAGTGCAAACTTTCTTTGGTTTACAATATTTGTCCAGATTTTTAGACTGGACACAATCCAGAGCAGCCAAGATGAAGTTTCCTATGAAGGCATTTCTTCACCTTTGAAACAGGCTGCCATGAAAAACACTTGCTGCTGGCTGGTGTGAACAGGAATATTCTGGAGCTAGAGAGTTTCCTTGACAAATGCTCATTCTTCAAGGCTAGGAAGTCCAGGCCCTTTCTCACAAAAAGAAGATTGTCAAAACCAACAGCAGTCACATGGTACAAACGAAGAAATGGCCGGCAGATCCAGTCCTGGTGCTTAGGTTTCCTGACTCCAAGTCCAACCTCCTTACTTCAATTCAGTGAGCAAGCGTGGACACTCCACGGAAGTTGGGCACTGCCTTAGGTGCTGGGGACAAAGATGAGCAAGACCCCACGCTGTTTTTTTTTGCGTCTCCCACCTTCAGGAAGCCTCAGGTTCCGTGACAAAGGGAAACTTGCCTTTAGCCTTCTCATGGTTGTGAAGAAGAACTTTTTTTATTTGAAAGTGCTTACAATGAAAACATTCTCTGCTTTCAAATTATATCAGTTTTCTTAAAACCTCTAGCTTTGGCTGTTAGGGCCTTTTTCGTTAAGAGTTTTAAAGAATCAGCATATATACCTGGAAATAGAACGAACTGATCAGCAACTGACTTAGTCCATGCCTCTCATTGAGAGAGCCCCAGATCTCTTTGTCACCATTAAAGATGTCACAAATGAAATATTTTATTTCCAGTAATATGCAACTACCAGGGTCAACAGGATTGGTAACACCTCCACTCTAGTAAAGCTGAGTCACTTCCCAAGATTTCCTTCTTCGCTTTCAAGGCTGGGAATGAATTTGCATTCACTGAGCACCTACTATGTGCTAGGACCTTTGGTTAAATTAGCTGATTTAACTCTCAGTACAATCTTCTAACTTAATTGCTAGAACACAGCCAAGAACAAAGGGTCAGAGAAGTTGCAATTTCTGTGTTCACTCCGCTGAAAAGAAGAACAGCTAGGATATGTAATAGAACCATCTGACTCTAAGGTTCATTCAGAGATGGAGCCAAACAGTTAGCCTTTCTTGCTGAGAACACAATGCCTATGCAGGTTTTACCAATCAAAAAAGTCAACTACAAAGCTCTTCCAAATGCATTTGAGTTTGAACAAATACACTTTCCCTCCCAGGATGTTGAGATGGAGTGCACACAGCATCTCCTAGCTCCCACACAAACAGTCACATTTAATCTTCCTAACAACTCTGCACTGTTCTCAATGTCTGTATTAAAGTACCACTGGCGAACTCCTACTTATCCTTCAAGACCTTAAGTATCCCTTCCACAGAGGATTCACTTAGCCACGTGACCCACTATGGCAGGGTTAGTTGCTCCTTTCTTTTTCCTGGTTTAACTATGAACTCTGGAATCAGGCAGATGGGATTTCATACCCCATTTCTCTCCCCTGTCATGTTTGCTGTATAACCTTGGGCAGGTTGAACTTCATTTTTATTATCACACCATAGGACTTTCTATAATAGTTCTAAGGGTACAGAGCTGATCATGAGGACTGAGATAGTTTATAAAATATCCAGTAAATGTTAGTAAATGTTAGTTTTTGCTCCTGGACAGGACAAAACCATTGAGAGGTTTGACCTGGGGTAGGATGTGCATTGAGTTTTGTCCAAAGTTCATTCAAGCAGCCATAGAGCCACCAGTTACTTCCCAAGTGCAATCTGATCCTAAGGGAAAAGCATGATAACAAAATCCTATAATTCTGGGGACTTCTTAGGATTAGGTAAACAGATGGGCCTTTGACAGTGGTTAGCAGGATCCGCCTTCCGATGCAGGGAAGAATCATGCCAGCAGGAACCAGGCCACGTATTACCAAAAGATCACACAAGGCTTTCGGAGAGTCAAGTCCATAATGAAAGTGAATAAACAACATTTCTTTTTGTTTCTCCAACACTTAAATATGCATCTGTCAGCTGTGCCCTCCCACCCAAGCCATGCTGCCCAGGTGTATGCAAAGCCACCCGGTCACGTGACAGGAGAACAAACAGCACGTGGACTGGCAGGACATCAGATACCCGCAAAGGCCAGAGCGCAGGACGGTCCAAAGGCAAGGCTAGAGCCAGAGGCGGTGCCCAGAATGAAGTGCTGAAGCCTCATCGGAGGCCCTGCAGAAACAGAGCCATGCTGGTGGGCAACCCAAGGTGTCAGGGCACTCCAAGGTACCCACCAACTAGGCGCCCAAGCTCTAGGTCAAAGGTCAAAGATGGGCAGCCCCTAGCCAAATCTGGCCCGCAGAGGTGTTTTGCTTGGCCCACCCAAGGTCTAAACATTTTTAATTAGTAGGTAACACTTAATAGCAGCAGCCTCACAGACTATCCAGGTGTCCAGCTTCTTAACCAGGCTAATGCCTGTGGTGATGTGGGCAGCGATAACCAGGACCACCTTCCTTCAGAGGAAACACGTGCCCTCCAAAGGCCCCCAGCCCCCAGAGTCTCCCTGACAGTAAGACTGTGCTTTGTTGGCCACTCTCATGGAGCCTGTACTGTCTGTCCATTTTCTTCCATCCTGTCACTTTGGTCATTTAAGTGCCTGGCTCTATAGACATTTGACTTTTTGATCCCTGCACTAGAAAACAAAGGAGTTTTTTTTTTTTTTTTTTTTTTTTTTTTTTTTTTTTTTTTTTGTGGTACCAGGGATTGAACTCAGGGGCACTTGACCACTGGGCCACATCCCCAGCCCTTTTTTGTATTTTATTTAGAGACAGGGTCTCACTGAGTTGCTAAGTGCCTCGCCATTGCTGAGGCTGGCTTTGAACTCGCGATCCTCCTGCCTCAGCCTCCCAAAGTGCTGGGATTACAGGCGTGCGCCACTGCGCCCGGCACAAAGGAGTTTTTTAATGAACTATACAAATAACTATAACATTTTTTTTTTTTGGGGGGGGGAGGGGGGTGTACCAGGTATTGAACTCAGTGGCAGTCGACCAGTGAGCCACATCCCCAACCCTATTTTGTATTTTTTTAAAAGACACAGTCTTGCTGAGTTGCTTAGTGCCTCACTTTTGCTGAGGCTGGCTTTGAACTCATGATCCTCCTGTCTCGGCCTCCGGAGCCGCTGGGATTACAGGCTTGTGCCACCGCACCCGGCACAACTAACTGTAGCTCTCGATTCAACAATATCTTCCACAGTGAGTAATGGTCACATTAGCCGTGTGAGAGTGTGCAGCACAGGCATGTGTGTGCAATGTGTTTATGTCTTGATGGTAACTCAAGACTGACCCCCTTAACTATGTTTTCAATTCTAAATCCAAGGATCATGTCTAGTCACCAGCGTGAGGCAGTAACATTTTTACATTTTAGATATAGGGAAACTGAGGCTAAACGAATTGCCAGGGGTCCCACAGTCAGTAAAATGAACAAGGGTCTAAAGTTAGTATTGTGGAACTAAAAAACCATTAGCAAGTTTACTCCATTCGTCTGGCAGTGGGGCCAGCAGGAACACCAGACTTACTGGCTCGGACAGCACTGGGCCTCTTCGTAAATGGCATGGTTATGCTGCAGAAGACAGGATCAGACCCAAATCATCTCTCTCCATGTCACACTAAGTGGTGTTCACACCGAGCTCTATTTTTTTTTTTTTTTTTTGGTACCGGGGATTGAACTCAGGGGCACTCGACCACTGGGCCACATCCCCAGCCCTTTTTTTGTATTTTATTTAGAAAGAGGGTCTCTCGACCACTGGGCCACATCCCCAGCCCTTTTTTTGTATTTTATTTAGAAAGAGGGTCTCACTGAGTTGCTAAGTGCCTCGCCATTGCTGAGGCTGGCTTTGAACTCACAATCCTCCTTCCTCAGCCTCCCAAGAGCTGGGATTACAGGCGTGCACCACCGCGCCCGGCTCAAGCTCTATTTTTAAAGGCACTAGTTATCTAAAATAATAAAAACCAGCCTCCAGAGAGAAGCTCATTAATCCTAAAGAATAAAAGCCAGGTGAGAAGGGACTTAGGGATGAAAGCCCATCAGATGTTTGTTGGCATCACAAATCTTACTCAAAATAGTTAGGCACATACCAGGAACATGATGATAAAATTTTGGAACCACAAGAGACCTTAGATGTCATTACTCTATTTACTAGATGGGAAGACTGAGACCCAGACTGAGACCCACCCCACAAGCACTGTAATTGTTCCTTTTCTATATGTCTCTGAAAGTCTCTTCAGAAAAGAATTCATGTTACTCATGTCTGTATCTTCAGCACAGAGAATAATTTCTAGCACTTAGTAGGTGCTCAACAAACACGTGTTGAATAAGTGTTTAGGAAACAACTCAAATGATTCAGAAGATGTGGCTCCCCACAAAATATACTCTGTGACCTGTGGATCCTTTTTTTTCCGTTCTGAATTTTAATCTACTACCGCTCACATCCCAAATTCTCAATCCCTGCAAACAACACACTACACACTAATCAGGGATTAGTGATGAGGAACCTAACCAGGTTCAGGTTTCAGATGGGCGGTTCCACTGGATGACCTTTGAAACCCTTCATCTTCAGCTACCAAGCCCCTTTCACATAGTAAAGCTATGGCAAAGGCTTTGTAGCTCTCTGAGAGGCAAGCTGAAGGGTCTGACTCAGCTGCCCCAGGGCTGAGGGATCCTTTTCAGCACACCCCTAACCCATTTTCTAAGACTCTCTTAGGAATCACCACCCTGAAGAAAGTTCCAAGTAAGAGGAAGATCACAGATGTCAAGAAAGTCATTCCGACCTGCGTTTGCAAACCAGTTTCGCCACTTGTAATCTATGTGATCTTCAGCAAGTTGCTTCACCTCTCTGAGCCTCAACTGTAAAAAGAATGCCAATACCCACTCTGAAGAACCGTGAGGTGAAATGCCGTATGGTAGGTATTTAGAAAAGGTTACTTCTCTTCCCTCCCAGTCCTGAAAAGCTACCATTCCTCTGTTTACAGGATGCCAATCAACTGGCTTAACTGGTTTCCTCAGGAAGGTGGCAGGACTAACCTGGACAGGGACTGTCACTTGCATTGAGCAAGACTGGAGCCATTCCAGGGTGTTGCGGAGAAGACAACCCTCCCCCGGGAGCACACTCCCCAGTCCCAGCCCTGTCAATGTTCCTTTTGTGAAATACAGGAACCGTCTTCAAATCTGACAGCAGCCACCTGCACAAATAATTCAGGGATGTAATTTTGTAACTGAATACAGCCTGAAAGCTGAAAAGTTTGAAGTCCAAAATAATCCCTTTGACCTTCTGCCTAAATGCTCACTAATTACTTTTTAATTTGTAGTTGATTTCCTCTCTGTGTGCTGTCCTGAAAGGTTGAATTTTCATTTTAGAAGTATCCAGGGAGTGAATGGCATTACAAGACACCTGATTAAAGTACAACTCAAACTTCTTTCCCAGACATTGAAGTCTTGATCCATGCCTCGCTGAGTTTTCCAAATGGCACTGGGTGAGCAAGAACGCAGGGGAGAGCAAAGAGTTGCTTTGAAGGAGGAAACTCCTCACTGAGAAACAAATTATGGGCTACAGACGTTAATAAGACGTGGCCCCTGCCCTCTTAAGAATGTATCCTCTGGGAACAGAGACCCATAAGCAAGGTGAGAGGAACTTCTACAGTGGCATTACCCAATTGGCAGCGTGAGGACACCCATCAGCACATGACTGGCAGCCAGCAGGCATGCAATACCTATTTACTCATTATCCCAATAAACATATTTAAAAGATGTCTTGCTGTCATTAAATATGCCAGTGATAGACTCAAGGTGCACCCACGCATACTTTTCTTGGGGGGGGAATACTGGGGATTGAATCCAGGGCCCTGTACATGCCAGGCAAGTGAGTTACACCCCTAGTCTTTTTTATTTTGAGACAGTCTCCCTAGGTTGCCCGGGCTGGCCTTGAACTTGGGAACTTCCCCGTTCAGCCTCCAGAGTAGCTAGGAGCAGAGGCCTATGCCACACTCAGGATGCAAGGATGTATATATTATATCTCGAAGAAAGAAAAAATTCAGGACCAGAAAGGTGTTTTTCACAACAAGTTAACAAACTGCTATTCCAGTCTCATCCCCCAACTCAAGTTTTCTCCCTGAAGCCAGAGGGGTGGGGGGTGGGGTGAGAAAAGTAATTTAAGGGAGCTCATCTAGTTCCTAAAACACAGATAAACATCTGAAAAGATGCATGCTAATTTAAAAAAAAAAAAAAAAGCAGTTTAAAATATTCTTAAGCTGGGAATGGTGGCACACACCTGTAATTCCAGCACTTGGGAGGCTGAGGCAGGAGGATCGCGAGTTCAAATCCAGCCTCAGCAATGGGGAGGCACTCAGCAACTCAGTGAGACCCTGTCTCTAATAAAAACACAAAAAAGGGCTGAGGAGGTGGCCCAGTGGTCGAGTGCCCCCGAGTTCAATCCCCTAACTAACTAACTAAATAACTTGTGTCTCTCAGTCTTCGTTCTCCTGAGAACCAACCGTGTGATCACAGGACTGTGTTTTCACTTCTGCTCTCTCAGGTTCCTTTTCTTCATGTGTAAAATGAAAAGGGTACCCAGTCTTACCAGGTGTCTCATGGGCTTCTCTATTTTAGGGGTTTTCATCTTAATCCGAGGTGTGGGGTTCCCAGGGTATTTCTATGGAGCAGGAGGACTTCACCACCCACCCTGATCCCAGCTGAGGAAACAGAACACACAGTTTTCTTTTCCATTTGCGAAGACAGGTGCCAAGCAGAGACCTCCAGAGTTCAAAGATGTTCATTCCTCAAGAACAGCTCCAGAAAACACCCCCAAGTCTTCAGACTTTCAGATAAAATCGGAATAAATCTGCAGCACTGGGCTCTGCCAAAGTAGGAGGCGTCAGAAATAAATGGGGAGGGGGGTCAGAAGGAGCCACTGCTACAGCAGTGATGCTGTTCTAGGTGCTTGGCAGTGGTGTCCCTTTATCTCTCCCAGTAATCCCTCTCAGGTGAGCACAAGGCGCTTGATTTCACAAAGGCCCAAACAGGACCAGAGGCAAGGTCCCACAGCAGTAGCGCAGGGAAAGCAGCAGGGTCCTGCTGATCTTCCACAGAAGTGGGCACTGTCACGTTTTCTACCTTTCGGAGCCCCTGACTGGAACTGCCGAGAAGGGTGCTTCTCAGCAATGGGCAGCCCTCTTCCTGCAGATATTAGCCCAGATGCTCTGGGGCTACTCTTAGCTGCTCTGACACACGGCCCCTCCCCCACCACAATGGGGCACCACAAAATGCAGGCATTAGGATGCACCATGGAGGGCTGGTGCAGTCAGTAACTCCTAGGTGGCTTGCTATAGAACCCCATTGTTCCCAAGCTAGGTTCTCTTGCCAGAGCTCCCCAGGAAGCCACTGCTCTGTGATGCATTTTTCAGCTGTTGAGAGAAAAGGGTAGTTCCTAGGACATTTCTTCAATAGTTCTGGAAGCCAGGCCCTTAATCCTTGCAAAGCAGCGAGGAGCCAGCTTCCCCCAGGGAGACAGAATATCTAGAGCCCTTCTTCCAAATCAAAACATAAAATCTCCCTAACTTCCCCTTTACCAACTCTCAAAGTGTGTGGATCAGGCAGAATGGGATGGGGTGGGGAGAGGATAGTGAAGCCCTGGGGGGTGGGGGTGAAGCTCTCACTATCCCCCCTTCCCCTGGTGACCCTGCCCACCTGACCCCTCTATTGCAGCCAATTACAAAGCCCCCACTGTTCCCTCTGCCCATCCTCCTCCTCCCACCCCACCCCACCCCACCCCCACACATACACTTTTTTAAAGGGCAAAATGCCAAATAACATTATTCCCCTTCACCATGGCGCTCCATGAGCGCTGCCTGGTATGTTTGCCTGAGAAATGGAAGGTTTTCATGGAAATCTCAGCCTCCACTACAGCTCCCCTTTTGTTGGAAGTGGACTTGAATCGAAATGGAAGGATTCCCAAGTGGACCTAACTGGAGGGACAAGAGGGAAGAGACTGCTCAAAGGCTGAGGAAGATTTGATGTGCCTTTGGGAACCAAAAGGCCTGGAGATCACTTGCAAATCCACATTCCCCAACTTCTCTCCGTCGCTCTGCATGACAGTCTGCTCAGGCCTGGACAGCCCCACCTTGGAACAGGGGCTCTGCTGTCTCAGGAGGTGGGGAAGGGGGAATGTACGGCACATAACCTTATCCCAGACGCAAACGATGCGAGATATAAATCACAGAAAGTCGCGTCACAGCCTGTATTCCTCCACTGAGCTCCAAGAAAAATCAAAGATGGTTTCCTGGGTTTGGTTTGGTTTGGTTTTGTGGCAGTGTGGAATTAGCAGACCTGTCCCTCCCACCTCTGCCCAAGCCATGGCAGTGCGACTCTAGACTAGTGAATTCTCTGGACCTCAGTGTCCTCATCCGCAAAACAGGTCTTGCAGTCTTGCAAGGCTGTCCTGAAGATTTCCTGACACACTGTGTCAAGCAGCCCGCAGCACACACAGCAGGTGCGTGCTAATGTTGCTTCCTTCTCCCCCGAAAGCACAAAGGGGAAGGGGGTGATTCCTAGGAACAGGACAATATCCGTGAGAAATAATCTTGCTGTCATACTCCAAGGACTGCTGAGAGTGAGGCTGCATATGTGGGCTGCAGCTTGCCCATCAAGATGACAGAATGGGTCTTGGAGAATTAATTATTCAACAAACTTGCCCTTCACAAATCCCATCCAAAGGAATGGTTTGATGCCTTTCAGTACACTGGCTATACAAAACACTGAAAGACCAGTGCACTTCAAAAGCCTCACAAAAACCCAGGCCTGGGTTTGGCAGGAGTTCCTCAGCCACTGGGTTTTTCTGTGTGTGGTTTATAATAACATGCAAACCTGATGCCAAGTCCTAATCTATTAAGGGACTGCCAATTAGCAGGAGGCTTAGAGCTGCAGGTTTGAGAACTGGGGAGCAGGTCTAATTAGGCTTGCGAATCATTTCTCTCCATCACCCTTTGCAATCTGACACAAGGTATACTGGCCAATTGTTCTGGATAGATCTTTGCTATATTCCTATACAAACTGTTTTTTGTTTGTTTGTGTTAAGATTCCAGACCTAAAGGCTAGTCCTTAGTTTCATATAGGCCTTAAAGAGTAAAATTTGGAATTGAATAAGTCTCTCCTCTGGACAGAGATTTTCAGATTCACTCCATCAAAATTTCCAGGGAGGACGTAGAATTCTTTTTCCCTGCTTTTTTTTCTTCTTCTTTTTTTGCAGTGCTGGAGATCAAACCCTTGACTTTGAGCATGCTACATCCCCAACCCAAGAATTTTGTTTTTAGTAAGATCTTCAGTGAGTCTATGTCAAGGTGATTTAGGAATCCCTACTCAAAAACGTAAAAACTTCACTTTTGAATGAAAGGGCTATTTAAAAAAAAAAACTGATATGTAACATACACATCATGCAATTACATATGTATACAACAAATCAACAAAATGTTAAGCCATAATGAATATCAAACGTTTACTGAGTACCTGCTGTGTGCCGGGGAGGGGAAATACTAAGATGAGCAAAGTGGGGCGTTCCTGCCCTCAAAGAGCTCCCTGTCCGAGGAAAAGCCCACAAGCAACGTGAGGTCTCGAGCCTGCGGTTCCCCTCACCCTTTCTCTTCTGCCTCGTCATGAACATAGTTTTCCAACATCTTTGTCAGAACAACTTTAAGCAAGAAAATGGGATGCCTTCAGATGCCAGACACCAGAGGCCTGTCTCAGGAGGGAAAGCCTGGGAGACACATGAATTCAAGGTGTGAAAGTGAACCTGTGCCTTAGGACTGTCTGCTCTGCAGACCAATGGAGGGTGGGGAGCAACACTGGAAAGCCCTCTGCACAGTAGGAAAAGCCCTGGCTGGGGCTTGAGACCCAACACTGGACCCTTTGGTGATTTAAGAAAGTCCCTTCTTTTTCACTAAGGCTCCTTGTCCAGTAAGGAGAGGAGGCTGGACTAGTTGGCCACACGCCAGAGCATGGTCAGCACAAACATCTCCCCTGAGGCCTCCATCAAAGTTCACCGTCCAGTTTCACCAGGGAGATGACCAACCCAGAAGAACTTGGATTATCCAGAACATTCTCTAAGAAAAGCTGGCCTCAGCAATCTCTAATCAGTTCTAAAATTCTGTTTTGTGTGCATGGCTTTTAAACAAGACCAATTCCCTAGCCGGCAGGGCCAATGTTTAATATTTATCCTCTCGACAGTGCTGGGTACACAGAAGACACTCAAAATGTGGATATGCCTGGGGAAGGGAGTGGCCTGGCCAGGTCATGTTGGGCAAGGTCACTCTGGTGGCCCTGTGAGAGATGGACTGCAGCAGGAGAGCTGGAGTCAGCTGGTTCCTGCTAACTGAGGAGCAAGCAGCCTTCTACATTCGTAGACACATCCCCATCCACCCTGAATGAGATGTGTTCGGGCCTCTCCCAGCCATGACACCACACTAGGTCCTGGACAGCACAACTCAAAGAAACACTGCCTGCTCTCCAGGAGGGTCTGGGACTGGCTCCCTCGGGGCTTCGAACACCCCTCTAAACTGACTGTGCAATCTCCCTACGCAAACTTCCCAGGTGACCTTAACAGCACAATGCCAGTGTGCACCTAGGTCTAGAGTAGAACTGAGGGGCTAACGGGGCATAATGGGAAATCATGGCACAATGTACCTGCAAGCGCGTGGACTCTGCTGACACGCCAACGTCCTAGTCTGTACCTTAAACAAGTCACCTAACCTCTCACCCCTACGTGGGAGGAATAAGAGTATGTGGAAAGGCCGTCAACAATCCCTGGCACACAGAAAGCACTCAGTTACTATTGCTCCTATGAACATGGGATGGCATGAGGAGATAAGGAGACACAAGTGTTATCTTGCCCCATAAAGAGAACCATTATTTATTTCACTGATAGTTACTGAATATGTATTATGAAAGTCCACAGCCTTTGGCTATTTTATGGGTCTGGAGGGAGTGAGTAAACAGAGAGAGATCAGAATTAGCGCAGGTTTTGGGGTGAAAGAGATCTGTGCTTGAAGCCTGGATCTGCTGCTCTTTAGTCCTGTGTCACTGAGCAGGTTGCTTACCTCTCCAGGCTGCAAGGAAAACAAAGCTAATGCAACTCATGTTAAAGGGTAACTATAGGGACTGGGGTTGTGGCAGAGCGCTCGCCTTGCACGTGCGCGGCCCGGGTTCAATCCTCAGCACCACGTAAACATAAATGCATTGCATTGTGTACAACTAAAGCAAATAAATAAATATTTAAAAAAAAAATGGGTAACTATGAAGCTTAAAGATGCAGTACCTTATGTAGAGTGCTCTCAGTTCATGGGCACTGCTGTTATTGCTCACGGTCTTCCCTACAAAATACACCAGAATGAAGACAGATGACTAGGATAGCCCTTTGTCCCCATGGGAGAGCGACACAGAATTTTTTTTTTTTTTTTTTTTTTTTTTTCCCGTGGTGCCAGGGATTGAACTCAGGGGCACTCAACCACTGGGCCACATCCCCAGCCCTTTTTTGTGTTTTATTTAGAGACAGGGTCTCACTGAGCTGCTAAGTGCCTCGCCATTGCTGAGGCTGGCTTTGAACTCGCGATCCTCCTGCCTCAGCCTCCCAAAGTGCTGGGATTACAGGCGTGCGCCACCGCGCCCAGCTCGACACAGAACTTTTAAAGCAGGCAAAGCAATAGTATATATAGAACTTAAAAAGAAAAAGTCTCTTTAATGTTGGATTATTTCCAGCCAAAGGGAAATAACTGGGGCTTTTCTTAGCACTTCATGCTGGTTTGAATGGAATGTCCTTTGGAACTTCCCTGGTCCACTCCATATCATCAGTCTCCATCTCTGTCCCATGATGCCTTGGTTCATTCTCTCTTCATTCATTTCCCCCACCCCCAATAAGTACCTATTAAGCATGTACAATGAATGAAGCATAGACTCAGTGGGGGACATGGAGCAATCACAGTTCAAACACTTCTTTTTTTAAAATTCATGTGAGGAAATAGGACTGGTGATTTGCCGGAGGTATTCAGTGAGAAGGGGACACCAGTGATCTTGCACTGCACAGCACAGAGGGTGCTACTCACAGGCTTCAATTCTGGTTAGGGCTAAAATAAAGAATACTACCACTCCCACTCCCCCACAATGGATAGGCTGAGCAAGCACCAGCTCCACAGCTCTGGCAGGGCCTTTGTCTTTCTTGGGAACGAGGACAGCCCAAGGACCAGGGACTGGCTGGCTACATTTAATGGTTCTAGCCTTCCCTGGGGCTACTGAGGTCCATATGTGCATGTGCATGTGTAAGCATAATATGTATGTAGTTCACCATCATCACTTATCAGGAGAAGGAAACTAAAAGCTAAAATAAGCAATTTGTGCCAGGCATGGTGGCACACGCCTGAAATCCCAGAACTTGGAAGACTGAGGCAGGAGGATCACGAGTTCAAAGCTAGCCTCAGCAATGGTGAGGCACTTAGCAACTCAGTGAGACCCTGTCTCTAATAAAATACAAAAAAGGGCTGGGGATGCGGCCCAGTGGTTGAGTGCCCCTGAGTTCAATACCCAGTACAAAAAAAAAAAAAAAAAAAAAAAGCAATTTGCCAGAAAGAGAGAGAGAAGTGGGCAGAGAGAGAGAGAGAGAGAGAGAGAGAGAGAGAGCAGCAGCAGAAGAAGAAGATCAATGCCCAATATCTAACATTGACTAACTATGGAATATGTGCACGCCCATAATCCCAGCAACTCGGAGGCTGAGGCAGGAGGATCACAAGTTCAAAGCCAGTCTCAAGCAATTTAGCAAGGCCCTAAGCAACTTAGCAAGACCCTCTCTCAAAATTAAAAGGGCTGAGGATATGGCTCAGTGGTTAAGTGTCCCTAAATTCAATCCCTGGTCCCAAAGAAAGGGGGGGGGCGGGAAGAGTTATTTGGTCAAGTAAAGATAATTTTAATTATGAAAACTACTAGCAATTAGGAAATCATGTACACCTAAATAATTGAAAGGAAGTAAAATAAAATAATAAAAAGAAATACACGAAAATAGCAATAGTGTTTGCAGTAAGCAGTAGATAAGTGTGATCTATGTGATTCCCACCCCCATCTTTTCCAGATCTTGGGTGATAAAAGTTTAAAGCACTAATAACAGAAAGTGAATTTACCTTTTAGGGAAAAAAGTCATATATAGACACATTTGTATACACACACACACACACACACACACACACATATATACATACACACATATATACACATATATACATACACACACATTTTATATACATATATGTATATGTACTAGCATCAAAAATGACTTGAGTTTCTAAATTTTGTTCAATTTTCATTGAACAATGTATATGTGCTAGGCCTCATGTTAGGAACTACAAATATCATAAAAGACGAGTTCCCTGTCTCAGATTACAGTGTTCTACATAAACCCATACTTATTATCTGTGCCCCTTCAAATATTCAAACATCACATTTTCTCCAAATTTTTAATCATACAAATACTCTAATTCAACTGTGTGGGGGCTGGGGATGTAGCTCAGTAGTATAGCACTTGCCTAGCATGGATGAAGCCCTGAGTTCAATCCTTAGCACCACAAAAAAGTTGTGTTAAGTCTATATTACATTAGAAACTTTTCTTCCAAATATTATTCAATAAACCAATCAACCATTGTAGCTTCTCTGATTAGGTACAGTTGTCAAAAATCCTATCTGCATTTTATGAGTCCTAGCTAAGGGAAAAGCCATCCCTACATCTCATGACAACATCAAACTTGTTAGGCTGTCTGTTTGCAGATTCAAGAAGGTCCAGGAACTTCGGAATGCAGGTGCATTCATTGGCGGAAATACACTTGAGGCATACAGCAAACGTGTAACATCACTAATTTATAATAAGATGTCCCTTCCTGCCTCACATCTCTGAGCCCCATCTGTTGAGGGGAATCAATTTTCAAATATGTGACCCGACATCACTGCTCTTCTTTAGGGACAGTGCAGAGTTGACCCATGCCCTCCCAGCACAAGTCCTACTATAAATGGCTCTGCCAAAACCACCCTTCTCCTTGCCATCCCTATTGTTCCCCCACCCCCATCTTAACAAGCAGTTGGCAGGAAGTCTTTGCTTGATAAGTGAAATTTAGATATACAAAAATGAAGACGTTTTTATATTAAAATATATTTTTAAAAATGAAAAGTAGAATCCACCAGAATTTATTTTCTCCTCCTTAAGCTGTGTAATGGAGGGCTGGGGATATAGCTCAGTGGGTAGAGTGCTTGCCTCGCATGCACAAAGCCCTGGGTTCGATTCCCAGCACTGCCAAAAAAAAGAATTGGGTAATGGAGTTTTCTCCCCTGTCACTAGCCCTAGTCTCCCTACTGGCCTCCTCTAGATGGTCAGCTTGCTGCTGTTTAGAATATGAGTATTAGAAGTTTGACTTCTAATCACCAGTTAGGGAGGCGGAGGGAGTTGGGTTGTGTGTACGTGACTGCAGAGGGAAGAGCTCAACCCGGAGGGCCATCGCCTGCACTTCCAGTCCCCACCTTCTGGTCACCCAGATAAAAATCTTGAGTAGGAACTATATCTTTTTAATCCCACAGCAGCGTCAAGCTAGCAGATAGCATGCAATCAATACACGTTGCCGATGAAGGAGGCGGATGAATGCACAGATTACGGGGGCTGCTTTGGGCTTTGTAACAAAACCACTGCTCTTCAGGTCAGATGTCCTTACTAGAGTAAAAGGTCATGTCTCTGTATCTTGGTCAATCAGTCCCCTTTTCTGCTGGAAGACCTACGTTGTCAAGTCCATGCTTTTACAGGCATGCTGATTAGTCTGACAGGCGAGAGATAGCTCCTTCTGAAACCAACTTTCGAAGGTTTTGAAATATAACCCTTCACTATATGGAGAAATTTTATACTTCCTCCATGGATCTCGAAGTCCCTCTTCTCCTCAGCAAGTCCCAGGGCACTTTTCCAATCCCACATTGCTCTGTGTTGAAGCCAAAGCCCAGTTTCCTGCCTCAAAAGGCCCTTTGTTTGAGCTCCCTTTCCCAACCAGCGTATCCTGAGCTTGAACCCCTAGCTTTTGAGCATTCAGATGCCTTGGCAGCAAGGACTTTGCCAGCAGGTTTGTGGTCCTTAACAGCTTTCACAAGCCTCAATGTGAGGGCATGTCTATGGCTAAGAAACTCTTTTCATGGGAGGGAGGGGAGGGAATATTATTTTAAAGAGTTGCAAAAACAACTTCGAATTGACTCTTTAGTCTTTAATTGCTACCAGAAGACTGAGAACTTCTTGTTCTCTTGTATTTAATTAAGATGATAGTTTTAATCAACTTTAAATGATATTGGTTAATATGCTCTGCTCAATCTCTCAGGCAGGTTTTGCCTCAGAACACTGGAATGCGTTAAAGACAAATTTCCAACATGTTCCCTCCCAATTGGAAAACACCTTCAGCAAACGCAGCTGGAAAGGTAGCGACATCTGGGCAGCCACCCCATGATTCTCTGGAAGGACTCCAGAGTCACTTTTCAAAGATCAGATAAACCGTGTCTAATCCACACTTTGTATACCACACATGCTGTAAATCCAGGTAGCAACTCTCGTATGCACTCATTTGTCCCAAAGCTTGCCAATTATCTATGACAGATAACAGTTTCCAAACACTCCAGGGTCAGGGAGTAATAATGTCAAAGAGCCTGCTGTCTGCAAGGCACCTCCCAATCTCCAGACAACCTGTAAAATAGGAATTGCTGCCCCCACTTTACAGATGAGGAAACCGAAGTTGAGAGAGGTCACAGCACTGGCCTCAAGTGATAAGCTATCAAAGGAACCCAGAACTGACTGACTTTCTAAGACACATCTTTCTGTTGGGGCACATCGCTTAGAACTCTGTGAGTGTGGTTAACATTGGGTCAGTGTTCGATGGTCAGTCTTGTCCTCTGTTCTGGGTGACAGCATTCAGCAATTTGACACATCCAGACCTCCAAGAAACAGGCAGTGCCCCCAAGTATGCTGCTGTGATTCCCTGACAACCTCTGCAGATATCAAAGACCATATAACTCGAATGCCCCTTCTTTAGGAAAGGAAATTTACATCAACAGAGTGCAAGTGACTGGTTTAGGGTCACTAACTAGCACCAGAGTTGGAATGGCTTGAGATCAGTAGGTGAAAGGACGCTGCGTGGAAGTAGTAAGAGGCAGGCTGAGCAGAAACCAACTTTAAGAACAGGTTCTCTTCCCATAGGGAGGACGGGGAGAGAATGTGAACAAAGGCCAGGACACAGGCCTCGGTGTGCTGTCTCCAGGAAGTAATGAGCCTCCTGTGGATGGAGGTGGATGTCAATGAGAATGCCCGTTACTCAAAACGAGCCCACTCTGAACCACAAACTCTTAAAATAGGTGTGTCTGGGAAGTGGGGTGTGAAAGGGTGGTGAACGAGGGTTATGCCCTTCTAAAATATTTTTGGAATATTGTTGACAATAATATAGTACTGTGCTTTAGGATGTTATATTAAGGTTTAAAAGGTGTTGGGGATTCCTGACACACAAAGCCAACATCCGATTTACGGAATGACCATCTCTACAGCACAAAGGGATACTATATCTTTCTTGAATTGAAATCAAACCTGTACAAGATAAGAGTGTGTTTCCTCTGGATTCTATCCATTTGCTATGACAATGAATCTCTCTGATCCTACTTTTCCTGTCTGTTAAATAAGGTGGAGAGGGAAGAATGATGCTGGAAGGTTGGGCCCTCCACCTCCTGCATTCTAAGATTATTCTGAAGACTGGTCACCGGTATGGGGCAGATCAGAGGCAGAAAGATCACTCTGCTAAAATGGACCCATCACTACCGCCCCCAACTGCCACTGTTGCCTTCCCAGCCTTCCTCCAACAGCCACCCCTGACACGGAGCTAAGTACTCCCTCAACTCCATGGCTTCTGTACAGAGTACTCCTTGTCTTCTACACCTGCAGTTGTCCAGCACCTGCTCTGGAAGACTCAAGGTTCTCAGTGCACATTTATTGAAATGGCTCATCACAGCCACTAATTCAGGCACTTTTAATGATAAATTGATTGATAGTATTATTGATGCTAATGATAAGTTACTGATACCCTACCAAACCACAGAGGATGGGTTAAAATTACAGAAGGCTGGTTTTCCTCACCATGACGTTTTTTGAACATTGAGAACTGCCTGCAAGGAATGAACACACCCTCACAGAAGTGTGAAGCAGAGGTTTGATATTAACATTAAAGAAGAAAAGATGATTTCATGGAGCTGTGCCTTGATGGGCAGGGGTATTGATTAAATGATAATGAAACCTGAGCTTTAAAACAAATACAGCCCCAAGGTAATTGGTAATTGTCTCCTGTGTCTCAGTTTTGTCATCTGTAAAACTAGAGGCATATGCCCTTTCCACAAAGGTACGGCAGGGATTGAATAAAACAGAAGAAGCACTGGGAACACAGGAGATGCTCCCGTAGTCTTAGTTCTTTTCTGAGTCAGATACTTGAGTATTTTAGTCACAGTCCTCTCAAGAAGCAAGGCTGACCCAAATAAGTAAAAAGGCAAATATCACAATGGTTTATACTACAGGATCATTTTTAAAGGGCTCTCTAATAGTTGAAAAGCAATAAACCCTGTCAAAGTGACAGAAGTAAGAACAAATGTGACAATACAGTCCAACAGAGGAAGATGAAGGAGAAAATTATCCCCCTTCCTCCTCCCTCCTAGTGTGACCCTCACATTATTTTAAGGAACAGGATTATGGAGGAATATCACACACACACACACACACACACACACACACACACCCATTGGGCAAGAGAACTAGAGAATTCTTCACACTGGAAGATTTAACTCTCACATTTCACAGCTGATTCAACAGAGTCACAGAGAGGGAATGTTACTTGGCCAAGGTGGCCCAGCAATTAGCAACAGTTAGGACATAAAACAGATTTTTTGCTTCCCAGCTTGGATATCTATCCTCTTTGAGGTTTTCTTGCACTGGGGATGTGGCATTTGCCTAGCACATGTGAGGCCATGGGTTCTATGCCTAGCATTAAATCAATTTCTCTTTCCCTCCCCCCACCCCTCTCTCTCCATTCAGAGTCCTCTGTAAGGCAAGACTCAGATGAGAAATATCACTCCTAAATACATCCCTAACCTGGAAGGTAATTTAAAAAATTTTTAATAGAAGCAATCATGGTTGGCTAAAAATTCAATTTGTTGACCAAGTTCAAAACACCATATGAATGTAAAATTGAATTTGAAATAATTAGCTGCCCTTAAGTTAGTTGCATATTCCCAATTCTCTCAAGTTCATTAATATTTTATTAGGGGCACCAAAAACTCTAGCAAGTAAAGGTTTTTCCCATTTTCATCACACTGACTTAATGATATAAATATTAAGTACCTAGTTTTTAGCTTCATAACTATGCCTAGTAATAATCCAGCTATGTACAGAAAAAAGATATATTCTACCAGTGGCTACCTCAAGATTATGGGATTATAGGCAACAAAAAATTGTTATTAATATTATTTTTGCATTTTGTCTGTACTTTCTAAAAGACTTTTTACTTTTTTTTCAACAAAAAAAATTTTGGACACCTAAAATATACTAGGAACACAAACTCTAGTAAGATAGAACTATACAAAACTATACAAGACCTCAAAAATTTTTACATTAGAAAGCTCAACACAAGACGGGCGTGGTGGCACCGCACGCCTGTGATCCCAGCACTTGGGAGACTGAGTCAGGAGGATCGCGAGTTCAAAGCCAGCCTCAGCAATGGTGAGGCACTTAGCAACTCAGTGAGACCCTGTCTCTAATAAAATACAAAAAAGGGCTGGGGATGTGGCCCAGTGGTCAAGTGCCCCTGAGTTCAAACCCCAGTGCCAAAAAAAAAAGAAGAAGAAGATGAAGAAGAAGAAGAAGAAGTAAACAACACAAAGTGATGTGGAGCCCAAAGAAGAGCTGATTCCTCACAGAGGAAACCAGGAAAGGCTTTGGAGAGGCTTGGGTAGGACCTGGAGTAGCCAACAAGAATTGAGCAGCACAGCCAAGCAAAGGGAAAGAATGTGGCAGGGAACCAGGTAGAAGAGCTGCAGAGATGTTTGGGGCAAAGGTGTGGCTTGAGGGAGGACAGATGGGAAGGAAGGGGACAGGGGCATGAGGGGTGGAAGACAGAAGTGCTGATTGGAGCTGTATTCCAAAGGTTCTTGAATATACTGACAACATATTGTGTAGTCATCAGGGCTCATAAAAGTCCTGTTCTGAAGAAGTGCCTATGTGCTCAGAGTTGCAGTTTTGAGAAATGACTCCTGTATACTAATTGCACAAAGGATACATGGGGAGGGAGACATTATCACTCTGGAAAAAGAATCTACAAAGAAAATTCTCAGATCCGAGTGACAGCGATTCAATTATGCAAATAAGAGTTTACAGTTACAAAGTATTTTCTTCTACACATGGGATACCACACCACTGGGTCTCAACAGCTCTATGACATAGGCAGGGAACTAATTATTCCAATTTTATAATGCATGAAGTGGCAGCATTACCCAAGGTCACCCAGCTTACACAGCAAAGCTGGGACCAGAGCCCAGATTAGCAGTGAGCTACCTCTTAGACTCTATGTTTTCATAATCTCATTTAATTATCAGCTCAGGATATCTGACTTTGTTTTTTTCCAACAAATGCTCAAGTGCCCATCTTCTCACTTGCTCCTTGAGGGCAGGATCCACCTATTGAATATTCCTTTATATCTTCCTCAGCACTCTGTATTTATCTCAGTAAAACACTGAGAGAGAGAGAAGATAGACAGCCGACTCTCAGGAATGTTCTCTGTGGCGTTCTGACAACAGGAATGGTCAACAGCCTGGGATCTACATTCCTGGTGGCCTTGTGGGTATTTTCTATTCATCCAGGGGCTGGGGTGCAGGAAAAGCCTTGCTACGATTCCTATGGCCCAAGACACCTCCTGCCAGCAGCCTCACTGCTCTGCATTCTAAGCGTGAAGGGTCTGTACAAAATGGGCCTGCTCTGAGTCCTATTTAACTTTTCCATGAGTCTGTGTTTGTCAAAGCTTCATGCCAACTCTGTCAGAAAAAGAAATGCCACAAAACTTCTTTTAGGAAAAGGGAAAAAGACCTACTTTATACACATGGTCTCATGCTAATCACACCACCATTGAAATCTCAGTTGAATAGCAGCCCTACAATAGCCTGGGAAATGCATGGAGACTTTTTTTCTAAAGTGCAGGGTCCTTGCTCAGGCCATTTAATGCACCCTGGCTTTTTAACTCCTTTGGAGAAGACTGATAAAAATTAAGGATACAATCTGAAATTGCTATCCCTCTGCAGGAAAGCCATTCCATTCCTGCATGACACTGGCAAAGTGTCCTCCTATCATGTCTTCTGTACTTTTCTCCAAAGGCTCTACAAAATTAAAGCCAAGACACATGCAATAAAAGAAGATATAGGGTCCAATGACCTGCTCACAGCAGATTCTAGAAAAGCACTTTCCCTGGAAGCATAGTAAATGATCTCTGCTGGAGAATAACTAGTTGAATTATTAATGCAATGGGTCACCACCCACCTGTAAGAACTGAGACAGGCATTGCTGACCAGCTTCTGAGAAAACTGAAATGAACCCCAACCTCCTCCTTCATAGGGTTGTTGTGAAATTCAAGTAAGTTAATAATGCATGAAATGCCTCAGCTCACTGCCTGCCACATAGGAAGTATCCTGCAAAGTTCACGCCCTTCCCTTCCAGCCTCAAGATCTTGAGTCTAACCTCTGTCCCCTAAGAATTTACAGAGAAACAGGAAATACTGATATGGTCAAAAGGCTTTAAACCCCAAATCAAACTTAAATACTTTACAATACCTGATAATTTCTTTTTAAAACATTCTGCCTCACTTGCTTGCTTTATATGCTCATTATTAAAAATGGTAATCAGCTGGGTGTGGGTGGAGATGCAAGTCTGTAATCCCAGCAGCCCAGGAGGCTGAGGCAGGAGGATCACAAGTTCAAAGCCAGCCTCAGCAAAAAGCCAGGCGCTAAGCAACTCAGTGAGACCCTGTCTCTAAATAAAATATAAAAAAGAGCTGGGGATGTGGCCCAGTGGTTTAGTGCCCCTGAGTTCAATCCCCGGTACAAGAAAAAAAAAAAAAAAAAAAAAAAAAAAGGTAATCAGTGAAAATTCAAATGGCAGTCTTCATTCTTGAAGGAAAGAGCACCAGTATTGGTTGGTTCATTTCCAGGAGCTCCTCAGCTTCTGTTCCAAGCCAGTTGCCAGTCGCCCAACCTCTCTGAAAGGTGACAGCCTCATCTGTGACATCAGTTGGAGGAGTACCACCCCCCTTCAGAGTTGTAAAATTCAAGGAGATTCTGAATACCGTGTTTAAGTATTTATAAAAATGTTCATTTCCCGGCCTTTTCCCCAGTTTTCCCAGTTGCCTGCAGAGTGCTAATTCTGGATGTGGTGGGTTTGCAGTTTTGTTTGCTTTTTAAGGTTAGGAAGATCTACAATGAGAAAAATTAATTGAGGCAAGAAAAAAAATTAAATTCAAACTCTTAAGTGCACACATTACCATTTGGTACAATTGTTCAATGGAAGGGATAATTAATAATAAGTTCTTCCTTTTTTTTAATATTTATTTATTTGCTTTAGTTGTACACAATGCAATGCATTTATGTTTATGTGGTGCTGAGGATCGAACCCGGGCAGCGCATGTGCTAGGCGAGCGCTCTACCGCTGAGCCACAACCCCAGCCCTAATAATAAGTTCTTGGATTTCACAGCTGGGACAAGCACAGTTGTAAACAATTTAAGGCAAAAATCATAATTACAGGCAGTCTTGGGAAAATTAAAATTAAAACCAAGACAATTTATTTTCCCTTGGGATTGAAAGCCCTGTGTTTTTTTTATTTGTTTGTCTGTTTGTTTGCTTTGGGATTTGTTTCTCTTTTTGTTTTTGGTATGGGAGATTGAGCCCAGGGACACTTAGCCACTGAGCCACATCCCTACCCCACCCCCTTTTTAAAAAAATATTTTATTTAGAGAGACGGGGTCTCATAGAGTTGCTTAGGGCCTCCCTAAATTGCTGAGGCTAGCTTTGAACTTGCAATTCTCCTGCCTCAGCCTCCTGAGAAAGCCCTGTATATTTAATATGTTGGCCCAAGAAGACCCTGAAAATTCCCTTTCAAACGATTAACTAAAGTACAGATCTCTCAAAGCAATCCTTCAAAAGGTGAGAGGGGCCCTACCATCCCTCCCATGGTCACTGAAGCTTCATTCTCTAAGCAGATTTCAGTGCAAAGCCCCCTAAACAAGAATCTCCAGTAAGTTGGTAACAACTTGAGAAATATTTTTAAAATCCCAGTATTCTGGAAACTCCTCCCTCTGACACATAGTATGTACAGTTGCTTCAAAGGAAGGACTATGCATTGAATCCAAATAGCCATTAAAGTCAGGATGATAGCAAATGTTGTGATAAGAAACAACGTATGAGGATGCTCCTCCCTACAAACCTACAGAGGCCCAATTGACCAAAAGATCTTAACTTTGAGCAAGTGTCTATGAATACCACTGTGTGGCTGAAAAGCATTTCTACCACTTCCTGTCAGTGGTTGCTAACTCTACAACAACGTGGGCCATTTGTGGGGAAGAGGCTACTGGTGAAAGTTCTATTGACTGCATTTGTTGAACGAACTGCATCCATAACCACTAACCAGAGAAGCTCCAAATTCCTCTTCCACCAAACCACAGGATGGCAATTGGGTCCTTCACAAGTTGACCCATTACTGCTGCCTGATGTGAGTGGCAAAAGACCTCGTTCCAGGCCATCCTCCCCTTAGGAAGCCTTCCCCTAGGACTCCAGTACCCAGTGGTGTTCCTCACTTATAAGTTCCCAGAGCCTCTGGTCTATTTGAGGGTGTACAATCTTTTCACCAATGTAGACCCCTCAACATTCCTTCTTGCAACCTCTGTGACATAGAGAAAATACCTTCACTTGCAAAGTCAGCTTTATTTATCACTTCTCCACTTTTTTTTTTTTCTTGGTGGCGGGGGGTGGGGGGGAGAACACAGTACCAGGGACTGAACTCAGGAGCACTTGACCACTAAGTCACATCCCCAGCCTTATTTTGTATTTTATTTAGAGACAGGGCCTCACTGAGTTGCTTAGCGCCTGGCTGAGGTTGGCTTTGAACCTGTGATCTTCCTGCCTCAGCCTCCCGATCCACTGGGATCACAGGCGAGCGCCACCGCACCTGGCGTCACCTCTCCACTTTTGGTAATCAAAGCACAGAAAGTGCCAAGTGCATGAGCTGGGGATATAGCTCAGTTGGTAGAGTACTTACCTTGCATGCACAAGGCCCTGGGTTCAATCCCAGCACCATGAAAGAAAAAGTGCCAAGTGCATCTCCTGATTAGCAGAAATAGTCAGTGAGACCAACAGAGTTTGATGATGACTGATATGATTCAATCATAAATACAGAATGCCCATGCCTCGATTAGGCAGATGATGATGCTCTGAATTAATCTTGGCAAGATAATCACTAGTAAAAGTAAACATTAGATTTTTTTAAAAAGTTGTTTTAGTTGTAGATGGACACAATAACTTTATTTATTTATTTATTTATTTATTTATTTATTTATTTATTTATTGTGGTACCGGGGATTGAACTCAGGGGCACTCGACCACTGGGTCACATCCCCAGACCTTTTTTGTATTTTATAAGAGACAGGGTCTCACTGAGTTGCTAAGTGCCTCGCCATTGCTGAGGCTGGCTTTGAACTCGCGATCCTCCTGCCTCAGCCTCCCAAAGTGCTGGAATTACAGGCGTGCGCCACCGCGCCCAGCCTATTTATTTATTTTTATGTGGTGCTAAGGATCAAATCCAGTGCCTCACACGTGCTAGGCAAGCCTCTACCACTGAGCCACAACCCCAGCCCATTAGATATTTTTGAAGTACTGAAAATAGCATAGGATGCTCCAGAATTACCCTAATAGACCTTTTTAGGTCCAGAGAACCCAGGTGGGAATGACAAGTCTCACTCACTTGGGACAACTCTTCACTTGATGTGGATATGAAAACCAGCTTGGTGAAGTAGGGAAATGTCTGGGCTTCAGAAACACTCAGAAAACACAAGCAGGAGCCTTGGTGGTTAAGAATAGCCTCACAAGACAGACTTGGCACCCCAGCTCTCAATCACTTGCTGCACAACTTTTGTGATTTTTAACTTCTCTGAACCTTAACTCTGTAAAGAGGAGATAATAGTGATCAGCACTTCATTGGCTTCTTAGAGGATTAAATAAGAGAATGTATGCACAGTACTTAACCAGATGAGAGGCAGCATTCAATAAATATAAGGATCGTCATTACATATGCAGGCTTCAACCCAAATCCCCGCCCCATACATATAAGCTATGTGAACTTGGCCAGATCATTCACCCTCTCTGAGTTGCAAAACCATTATTAGCATTTAGCTTATTCTCCTATTGGAAAACTTAAGTGTGATATCATGTAAAGCATCTAATAATAAAAGTGAGTGCCTTTTCTTCACTCTCTCATAGTGCTTGTCATTTAATTTTGGTACACACTTATGGCTTGATTTTTAGTGCAATTTAGCTTGGTGATCAAACTAATTTCTAAATGTGCATGCTTGTCTTACACCCTTTAGTATGTCCTGATATTCAGCACAGAAGTCTAAAAGATACATAATAATTTTAACTTCTAAGATGATAATTATGTATACAGCCATGCATCTTGGGGGAGAGGAAAGGGTGAATCATCAACCTTAGCAGGAACTAAATAGAAGGATTTCTATTGCATGGACTTAAAATTATTTTAAAGTATATCCTAGAAATAAATAATACAGGTTTTAAATGCATGTATATGTATATATATGGACATGTATATGTAATAATATTTGCACTTTATATATATATATATGTATTGTGTACATATATATGTATTGATATTTGCAGTTTTCAAGGTACGGTGAAGATCCTTTTTCTTTTTCATTTTGCTAAGATAGGAGCCTGTGTGTCATGCCTCACACTGTGACAGTGTGACTCTGCAGGTCTAGCTGACCACTCAGCATGGATTTCTCAGTTTATTATTCTCTGTGAACTCATTTTAAATGCAGTGACACTACCAAACTGATTAAAAACTTTGTTTCTTTGTGCAAAATGCCTCTAAGAACAAAGTAACACCATAGTGGTTTCATGAATATGTTAATTCCAAAGGTCTTCAATAAAATTTCTGTATTTTTTTCTTACATATTTTAATTAATCTTAGGATATTTCTAAAATAGTGCAGCCACCATAGAAAACAGTTTGCAAGCTCCTCAAAAAGTTAAACATAGTTACCATGTGATCTAGCCATTCAAATCTGAAATATACAGACCTAAGAGAATGGAAAACATATGTACCTGAATGTTTCTAGCAGCACTATTTATAATAGCCCCCAAATAACCCGAAGACCCATTGAGTGTTAAATGTATAAACTCAATGTGGTATATCCATACAATGGAATATTATTTGGTAATAAAAAGAAATGAAGTACTGATATGTCCAGCAATATGAATGAACCTTAAAAAAAATTATACTTGGTGAAAGAAACTAGTCACAGAAGACAACATATTTAATGATTCCATTTATATGGAATGTCCAGCAGAGGCAAATGTGTAGAGAAAGAAGGTCAATTAGTGCTTGTTGTGGGATGGGGGAGGTGGATGGGAAAGGAGAGTGAGTATTAAAGAGCACAGTTTCTTTTTGAAGTAATAAAAATGTTCTAAAAACTGGTTGTGGTGATACTTTTCCAACCCTGTGAATATACCCAAAACCAGTGAATCGCACACTTTGGATGTATTGTATGGTGTGTGAATTACATATCAATAAAGCTGTTGAAAAAATACAATTACGACCCAAGAAAAACCTTTTCTCTAAACTAAGGTTACCAGTCCACTTATTTTAGGGGGCATCTGAGGAATTCAAAATTTTAAATTTAAACATTTTTAAAAGACATAACCCTCATCTTTGTAATCAGACTATGCACACAAAGAAGCATCTACTAATCTTTTTTTTTTTTAATATTTATTTATTTGCTTTAGTTGTACACAATGTGTTTTTAAGTGGTGCTGAGGATCGAACCCGGGCCGCGCACGTGCTAGGCGAGCGCTCTACCGCTGAGCCACAACCCCAGCCCTGAAGCATCTACTAATCTTATCACATGGGTTTCCCAGGTCTTCTATAAATACCACATTTAATACGTTTGGGGAGAAATGGCCTCATCCCAGACCCCACGCTTCCAACCAGGAGATCAGGAAGAACCCAGGTTCCCACCCTCCTTCTCCTCCCTCTCCTCTCCATCCCCAGGACCCAGGGGTTCAGCTCTAGCCTCCAACACCCCTCCCCTTTCCTGGCTCCCAAGCTGTGATTTATCTTGCAAGACCCAGCTCCATGCCTGTCCCTCCATCATTCTTCCCTATGCTGCTACCCACCCCCGTCAGGCACCTCTGTCATCCCTTAAAGCACAGATCATCAGCAAAAATCCGTCTCCATCCACTAGCCTAAGAATTCCTCCAGGGCAAACCTGGGGCTCTAGCACACAGTAGGTACTCCAGAAACATCTGAGGAAGACAAGACTTATACTTGAAAGACAAATACAAACATAGACTTAATTAAATATACTCTCTAGAAATTATACGATTGATGCCACAAACTAATTTGGGGGCCAGGTATACAGAAAACATCAATGAGAATAGCTTCCTTCGTGTCAATGTAATCATGTGCTTTAAGGATACGTAAACAGGAACCAAAGCATGCTGTTTATTATGACAAGGCGCTTACATTGATTTGCATTTCTCTGCAAAACTCTCTAGGCATATAATTTTGTTAATTTGTGACAAACCTCAAAAACACACTTAACCACCAATACCCTGATTACAATGTATACTTTTAAAGCAGAGAGAAATCAGCAAGTTCCTTTCAAAGGTTTCCGACTGAGCCTTACTTGTGTTGTTCAGTTTGGTTGGGGTTTAAATTTGGAGATTTTAGAGCAGAACATAATTTGTAGTTTAACCTGGACCTACAGGAAGAATAGTTTCATGTGGATGTTCAAGAACCTGGCTAGCCTTCTTTGGAGTATAAGAACCACCTAGTAATGCATGACCTTGAGAAATCATTTAATGTGAGACTCAGTTTTGTTCTCAGCAGACCAGAAGAATGTCTACCTCAAGAGTTGTTGAGAGGCTTTAAAAAAGCAAAAGCTTTGAAAACATAGGTTTTCTTTCTTCTCTCCTGGGATAGATTATATTAAAAAAAGATGGCGCCTATTCAAACTGAAATCAGTCAGCAGTGACCTTAGGTAATAAGCACTTTCTAGAACAAGCACCCGTTTGAAGAAAGGGAACATACCAAAGACTGCCTAGTCCTTCCTATTTCCCCATGCATCCCTGGTCTCACAACTAATATCCACTGATTTGGATTAAAAGTGAAACCTGTTTGTCTTGTTCCTCTGGTCAATGACACCGCCAAAGGAAGGAAAAGAGGACGGCTCTCTGAAGAGCTGTACCACGTGAGTGATATTCAATTCCAAACTGCCAAGTAAACATCAGAAAAGCCAAATGGTAAGACCCTGGTTCTAGGTCCTGCTCTCTCACGCTCACGTGACAATTACTTACCCATCGAGGCCTCAGGTCCCCACCTGGGCACCAAGGGCATTGGGCCAGGATCAGATCAATGATGGCAGCAACAACAACCTGCTGGGTGTGTATGTCCGTGCACCACACTAGGGAAATTCTCAAAACTGTACACACATGTGCGCATTACCCCATTTTACAGATGAGAAAACTGCGCCATCAGTGGGATTAGGTAACACGAGTAAGCACTTACCATCTCCAAAGCCTGTGCCTTTCCTCTCACACCTTCTAGCCTCCTCCACTCACTCAGAAATGTCGGGGGGGGGGGGGGGGTTTGCCAGGCATGGTGGTGCATGTCTGTAATCCCAGCGGCTCAGGAGGCTGAGACAGGAGGATTCAGAATTCAAAGCCAGCCTCAGCAAAAGTGAGGCACTAAGCAGGTCAGTGAGACCCTGTCTCTAAATAAAATTCAAAATAGGGCTGGGGATGTGGCTCAGTGGTCACGTGCCCCTAAATTCAATCTCCGGTACCACCCACCCAAAATAGTCTGTTTTTTGACTGAGATTGTTAAGGAAAAAAAAAACAACTTTGTATTGTTGATATTGAAATTCTAAAAATTCCATGAATGTAGGCAATGAAGAACTGCTCCAATGGTATTTTCTTTCCTGTGTGTACAAATAGGTTTATTCATCACATTTGAGACCATTTCACAAGTATTTAGCTCTTGTGTCCTACATTGGGGCCTGTAAAACACAGTGTATGTACATGGACTCAATAAAATTGAAATATGTGAAAAGAAATGAAATAGAAAAGAGCAAATCTTCATTGCATTATTTGCGTTGAAAAGTGGACAACAAGGTGAACTGACAAGAGCTATGGAAAGCTGAGTACACTTGTATAAGTTATTTTAACTTCTCTGCACTGCAATTTCCTCATCTAAACCACATGTCTGGCCAGGCACAGTGGTGAACACCTGTAATCCCACCAACTTGGAAGGCTGGGGAAGGAGGATCCCAAGTTTGAGGCCAACCTGGGCAATTTAGTGAGACCCTATCTCAAAATAAAACATTCAAAAGGGCTGAGGGTATAGCTCAGTGGTAGGGGCTTGCCCAGCATGCTTGGGACCTTAAGTGGAATCCTCAATACCACACACAAAAACAAATAAGCCACTTGATAGACTTGAATAATACATACAGGGAGCACAGCAGTACCTTTCCTTAAGGGATAAGAATGTCCTGGATAAGGAGATTTTTTTATTTTTTTATTTTTATTTTATTTTATTTTATTTTTTTGGTGCCAGGGATTGAACCCAGGGGCACTAGACCACTGGGCCACATCCCCAGCCTTTTTGTATTTTATTAAAGACAGGGTCTCACTGAGTTCCTAGGTGCCTCGCCATTGCTGAGGCTGGCTTTGAACTCGCAATCCTCCTGCCTCAGCCTCCCAAGTGCTGGGATTAGGGACAAGCGCCACCACAACCAGCTGATAAGGAGCATTTCAATCACTTCCAATTGCTATTGTTCTTTTTAGTTTAGGTCTTCCCCCTGGGCGGTCACATGACAGACAAGAGAGGGCCCAAATTCTCCCCACCCTTGCCTAAGGTGTGTTTGCCTCTGTGTGTGCTTTCCTTCAGCATGGCCTGATCAGGCCTTCCCCTTTCAAAGAGGAAGAAGGAGCCACCAAGACAACTGAGTTCCTGCACTCCGACCTTCCCAGACAGGGTCAGGAACCTGCCTCCACGTTTCTCCAGTTAATGGAAAACACTTGTGTCCACTCTGCCTGGTTTTCTTAGGATTCTCCTCTGATTTTTTCCCCCTTGATATATTTCAGGAAACTCTGCTGCCAAAAAATGAAAGAGGATTTCATAGAATCGTTGAGCAGTAAAGAAACTGGGAAGGAACTGAAAACACTATGACTGTGAATAACCGTAATAGCAACTTAATGCTGGATAATAATGACAAAGTGCCCCTTTTCACTTTCCAAAGTGCCTTCAGACTCATGGCCTTCGCTCAGCTGCACAACACAAGGGTGTTTCCGGGTTTGCTAGTTTTCCACCTGGGGAGTCAAGCTTCGGAGGCTAAACAATTTTTGCCCAAGTCACCTTTCTTATGTCCACAGAGAGGCTTATTCGTCACATTTTAAACTATTTCACAATTATTCATGATAAGTCTGTCTTCTTCACTGCCCAGTGTGATCCCTGATGGATCTCTCTGTGTCCTACATTGGGATCTAACATAGCTTCACGGCAGGATTTGAACCCAGAACTCGGTTAAGTCCAAAGGCTGTGTTGTTCCTACAATATTAAATATTAAAGACTCAGTTTATTCCCGTTTCACTCTTTGCTCAGGCACAAACTTCAATATCTATTTATCTCTGTGTATCTATCTATCTATACATACATACATACATCTAAAATCAGAGTTCGCATCTCATTTACCCAAAGTAGTCACTTGTTTGGCAACTTTGACTACACAGAACTCTGTTTAGAATCAGAAAATAAAGAATCTAGCCTGCCAGACTTCAGAGACACCACCAAGTCCTCACGCTGAAAATCAAAGAGCACTTGCAGCACTGCAGCAGAGGTATTATTTCCTTTGGAAATAATTCTAGCAAGTTTGATTTTCTTTACTGAAAAAGACAGTTGCATTGGCCAAAAAAAAAAAAAAAAAGAAAGAAAGAAAGAAAGAAAAGGTACAGACAAACTAACAATGCAAAAAGTGCTAGAACATTCAGTGCAGGGACAAAAAAACCCACTACATAATTCAGCCAACCTGAAGACATCAGCTATTACACAATATAGTGATTCTAAAATTAAACTGATAAGAATCAGCCAAAGATTTTATAAAATACAGAATAGAATCCTCGGCCCTGGCCCAAAGCTTACTGAATCTGGATTTCCTGGAAAGGAGTCTAAGAATCTGTATTTCATACCATATGGTTCTCTTATCAGGTAAGTTTATGAAATCTTGACATAATAGGTAGCGCGCGCGTGCACACACACACACACACACACACACACACACATATTAATGATTACTCCTCAAATAATGTGCATCCAGTTGAGCTGACACACAAGGTCAGTCTCTCCATAAATATAACTGTTTGCACAGGGAAGAAGCCTTTGACTACAGTCTCATTAGCATCATGCTGTGACCAACTGGGCCTGCCAGCCCAAACAACCGCACAGGAAGGGGTCAAGAAAGAATCTAAAATTGACAATCAAAAGGGCTAAAAGTGGAAAAGGCCACCAACTCTGGCTGTAGCAGAGTTGTTGCAGTCTCCCACAGAGGTGGATGGTGTATCTCCTAAGATAAGAAAATGTTAAAAAAAAAAAAAAAAAAAAAAAAAAAAAGGAGATGGATAAGAGGAAGAAGAAAAAAAAAAAAAAACTAGCAATTTTGGACAATAAAAAAATAGAGGTTTTCCACCATCCTAGAAAATCCAGCACAACTTACAAACTAAGTGTAAGTTCCCTTCATATTTATTGCAATCCAAGATATTTGGCCAGGCAGCTCAACAGTGGATTAAATCTGTTTCTATATTCTGTGATTCAAAGGTAGATTAAGTTATCAAAACCTACTGAGTTATTAAAAAAAATACTGAATAAATGTAATAACCAAGCAAAGAGAAGGGGAAAGGCCGCTTGTGCTTGCTCGATTGCTTGCTTGTGATTACCATGCATTTCAGGGGGCAGGTGAAAGAACTCATTAGACCAAAGAAAAATCTAGCCAGTGCCTCAGCATACTGGATTAACTCGTAAAAGCAATACTTAACCTTCCCTCTGGAATTAGCACCAATTTAGGGTAATTTTCAACATTAATTCTTTGGTCAAACAGGTAAGTTTGATGAATGATAAGTGATCCCTAAGAAATAATGACTGAGTTCCTGTGTATCTATTAACATAGACTGGTGAAGATGTTAAAGGGTTAGAACAGTGACAGATTCCAGGCTCCACCCTTCATTGCAATAATCAAGAAGTCAAAGCCCAGAAAGTTCAAATGAATTTTCCCCAATCACACAGTAATACAATGTCAGGACAAGACTGGAACGCAGGCCTCTGGGCTCCTTGTTTTTGTGATGGTTCCCAGAGCTAATGTACGAGAAGAGCATGCATATATAAGGTAGGCATTCAGCAAGTGCATCCTTCCTTCCTATTATCATGCTTCATGGTGGCCTGAGACATGAGACATAATCCCACTCAACTAGCCATTTAGGTGATAGAAAAAACTTAAAACCCACAGAAAACCAACATGTCCACAGTCACAACTAGCTCCTGGCCACTGGCCAGCCTGAAACCTAAGTCCTAACTCCAAGTCACCCGTTCTCTCCTCTGTACCACACTGCCCCCCTCTCGTTATTATATAATCTAATATTATTCATGATGACTCTATATATCCCGCACATGGGACCATCTCTAAAAGTTTATCTCAACCATTTCATTGCAAATTTAAAAATGTCCAAAAACATTCCAACCAAATTAAATATCATGGTTGCTGACCACCTAAATTCTGTATTCATTGGCCAGAAGAGTCAACCTCTTTTATCCATCTGTTTTGGTGCAAATGGGAAACCGAGAAATGTGGACAAACAGACAGGATTTCCTGCAATCTGAGCTTTGGGATTGTCCAGATGAGGAAAAGACTCCACTTGTGCTAAGTTGAGAATTAGGGATGAACGTCGGTGTGAATCTGTCTTTCCCACCCTTGAGACTTGGTTTTCTGGTCTATAAAATGGAGATAATGTTGTCATGGGTGTCACACTGAAGAATATGTAAATTAATCTATATTTTGAAAAGAGGCTAATAATAGAGCCTAGAAAAACAGTAAGTGGTCCTCCATTTTTGCCTGGGAATCTTCTTTGCCACTCTCATGGAACCTCATATACAAGAACCAACGCACAAAAACCAGGAGGTGATGCAGGTTACCTAGCTAAAACAAAAACAAAATGAATTTCAGAAAAACCACCAAGCAAAGATTTGTAATTATATTTAAAGTACTCAGTTGGCAAAGATAGCTGTTCAATAGAAAGTAAACTCCCATTGGGCTTTTCTGACACCAAATTCTTTCAGCCTTCAAATAAGAGGAGACTTTTGTTTTATCACCCAGAATTTAATATTCCAAAAGGTATGTGAAACAAGTTAAACTACTTGCATATTTTCACTTACATAACATTTACATAGCACATCAACTTTTTTTTTTTCCAGATACTAGGAGATGAAACTTGGTATATAATCCTGTGGGAGAATAAACAGAAAACTGTCTTTCTTCTTAATATATTAGTGCCCTGTAATCCAGACCATATGATCAGTAAACTATATAAAAATTAAATCATATTGACAGTCTTAGGCAGAAAGGCAACTAAGTAGAAACAATTTTTTTTAGGACTGTAGTATGTGGAATATTAAAATCACATGTTGTGTTATTCATTTTTCTTTTAGAAACCAGATAGATTTCTCTTGCATAAGTATCTCAAGATATCTGTTTATCTTACAGTTTTTTTTTTTTTTTTTATTAAAGGTATTAGAGAAACATTGCTTTGGTGAAAATGTAATTTGGTTCTTGCTTAGGTGGGATAACAATAATGACTTTGTTGCCATGGTTTTAATGACAAGACATATAGACCTTGAAAGGAGAAGTATGTGCCTTTTATAATAAAACCCATAGTCCTGATATCTGGCTGCATTTTTCAAGTAAACAAAATCTTTTATTCAAACATAAGACCAACTGTGGATAAACACAATAAACAGGTCTACAATATTAGCTTGGGCAGGGGTGGGGAGCATTCTAGCCAATGAAAAACTGAAACACTCACACACCCCTTACCTGCACCTTGAATGCTTAACAGAATATCCCTGGAGTTTCTATGTTCCTGGCTACTTCTTTTTCTTTTTCCTTTAACAAGAATATACCATGCCTTGGGATAGCCTTCTGAAATGGGAAGAGCCAGAGTGGAAGAGAGAAGGAGAACAATGCAATGGTAGGAAGGCTGTCAGGCATGTTCTAGCTGGACTTTCCTTATCACCGGGCAGGAGGAGACCCTGCACAAGCAGGCTAGATTTTACCCTACCACCAGCCAGACTCTCAGTGAAGGCTGGGAAGCCCCAGGCAAGTTTACAGGGAACTGCTTCAACTAGTTTAGTGCCTGTGTACTCCCCCAGGACCTGGGAGGGTCTTTTAAAAATTCAATAGCTTGGTTACAAGATGGTAAGTACTAATCTGTCCCACTGTGCATGATAATAAGACAACTGCCACCAGGAAGGTAGACCCCCCAGTGACAATTCCTTTACATAGCATTCTAATGTTGGATTAAAACTAAGAGAGCTAGGAATGAGACGTGACACCTGAACCGTAATGACCTTTCTCCCTGCCAGCAGAGCACAGTTCCGCTTTCTAAGGTGTCTCCTTGTCTGAAGAGGGCGATTCTTATTTTTAAACTTTAAAAATCCCCATCTTTCTTTGGTTCTTAAATTTTACACAGGCAGCCAGGCCAAGGACTAGAGGACACTGTGCTACTTGGGTCCTGAACACAAGGGAGTATAACTCCTGCCTGAGAAGTCTCTGGTCTGCACAATCTGCATGGGCAATTCCATTTCAAAAGGGACTTAGTCTCCATGCAGGAGTTCTATTTTAAGGGAACTGAACTGGGAACACAGATGTTTCTTCAGTTAGCAGAGCTGGCAGAACAGCTCCTGGACCAAATCCGAGTTCTTAATGCAGGAAGGGGCCTTGGAGAGCATCTACTTCAACCCACTCATTCAACTGAGGAGGAAACTGAGGCCAAAGAGGCAGTTAGGTGGCACACCCAGCAAGTGGCAGAGTGGCAGTGTTCTGATGACAAGTCCTATGCACTTTCCATTACACTATGATTCGCTTTAAAAAAAAAAAAAAGTAAAAATAAAAATCCTACGCTGACTTCAACCTTGGAACTCCTGTAGATTCGCGTCAATAGCTTTTCCCTCCCCCCACCGAGTCCATAAATCCTCCACCCCCTCCCACTCCCAATTCCTTTAACTCCCACCGCCCTTCAAGCTTCAGCTTCCAGAGACTCCCAACATAAATGGACTATCTCCCCTACTTTCCGGGAGTGCAATTAAATTGTGGTCCCCAAACAAGATCGTGGTTTGCTTTTCCTCAGTGTCCTCATCAGTGAAATGGGATTCCTGGCCCCTATCGCACCAAGTCAGGGAAAGGACTAGTTCAAACGGATGCCAGCGAAACTGCCCACCACCTGGCACACAGTAGGCACTCAAGAGGTGGTTACTGAACGGAACCCAGCAACAAGCCCGGGAGAGCACTGTCCTAACCCTGGGGCATTCAGGAGAACAGCAAGTGAAAAGGCCAGCTTGCAAATCTGGCCTGGCGAGGCAGCGGCGGCGGAAGGGCTGAGTGTTTACATACAGCCGGGCCAGGCAGCGCGACTCCAGGCAGGAGCCCGGCTCTCCCGGAGATCCATCTGACTTGGACGAAGGGCGACAAGCTATATGCTGGCTCTGGATCATGATTCAACCACTTTTCCCCTCTGCTAGAGATCAGCCCACCCCTTCGGTGGGGTTGTACCCGGGCTCCAGAAGGAGACTTGCTCTTACGCGGCCGGTTTCCAGCTGCCCGCGAGCGCACAAGCACGCGCAGACACACTGATTCACAGGCCGGGAGGTTAGGGGGACCGCGGAGGGCGGGACCGTGGGCCAGAGCAGCCAGGGCGCCCAGGAGGGCTGCGGGGCCCCGCTGCTGACAGCGCGGCGCGGCCCAGGGACGCGGCCGCGGGCGGGACTAGGACGCGCGCCGAGGGCCGGGGGGCGGCGGGGCTGAGCTCACCCATGAAGAGGCAGAAGAGGTCGAGGCAGATGAGCAGCACCCGCTTGCTGCCGCTCTTCCTCGGGCTGTTGTTGAGCGCCGGGCTGCCGCCGTTCTTGCTCTCCGGGACGATCGCCTTGTCGTACTTGTAGTTTTGCATGGCGCTGGCTGCGGCGCGAGCCTCCCGCCCCGTGAAGACACCCCACGACTTCAGCCACACACTCAGACGCCCGGGTCGCCTCCGGGCCGCGCTGCTCCGGAGAGTGGCGGGTCGGCCGGGTGCGGGGCGCGGCGGCAAAGAGTGCAACCCGGCTGCCTGCTTCAAGTTGCGCACGGCGGTGTTGTCGGCTCCCCCTGGGCGCCTCTGCTTTCCTCTCTCAACTCCCAAGTCGTTCGAAAGTCCAAGGGGAAGAGAGCCAAATCCCGAGCAGGAACTTCTGCAGAGCGGCGCTGCTTGGCGAGCGCGGGGCTGGTGTGTGTGTGTGTGTGTGTGTGTGTGTGTGTGTGCGCGCGCGCGCGAGCTAGTGAGTGGGCAGCGCGGGCGCTCGGCCACCTTCCTCCGCAGCTGGCTACTTAATGAATGGGAGCTGCGCGGAGCCCTGCAACTCCGCAGCGCCTGCCCCGCTCCAACTTTGCCTCCTCCTCCTCCTCCTCCTCTTTCTCCTCCTCCTGCTGCTGCTGCTGCTGCTGCTGCTGCCGCCGCGGCTGCTGCTGTGATCGCTCGGTTTGTTTTCTGCACTTTTATTTCACGAGCTCCTTTAAAAAGAGAGAGAGAGGGAGAAAGAGGCAGGGCCCTCCTTACTTGGCTCTGATGGGATTCCGAAAGCACAGCCCCTTCCTAAGCTGCCTAAAACGTAGGATAATTAAGGCCACATTTCCCCCCACCCCCTTCAAAAAAAAAAAAAAAAAAATCCTAAAAGGAAAAGTTACTCTCAAACCAGAGAATCCGGGAGCCCCTAGCGTTCAGAAACACCAAATTGTCACAAAAGGAAAAAATATATAAATAAAAAGAAACATTTTCTTGCTGGCCTTGGATCATGCAAAAGTTATGACTGTACTACCAAAATGCACTGCTCCTTATTTATGAATTTGGGATTTTTCAAGTCTTTATTTTGACTTGAATTAGATTATTACAGTTTTAAAGGAAAACTGGTTGGGTTTGTTTATTTGTTTGTTTGTTTGTTTTCAAGATCTTCTCATTCGGTGCCAGGTACTGAGTGCTTTGATTAGGAGGATACTATGGTTGGTGAAAAAAACTTCCAGACCCCAGAGCCACATACCTAGACCTGAAAGCTGGCTGGGTCTCTGTGCCTGTTCCCCCCCCCCCCCCCCGCCCCCCCCATGTAAACTACAGATGATAATTGTTTCTCCCAAACACAGCAACATTAGAAATTTAATTAGCATATGATCCATATATGCTCCTGGGATAGTGCCTCCTACACAGGAAATGCTCTGTGAGTGTTAGCCATTACTTTTATTCATGATTCTAGGGGCAGAAGATTCCCAAGCCTTCCCAGTAGCTGTCAGCTGAGCTGGCTTCCAGCTCTCTGTGCCACCATGGGGAATTCCAGGACAGCGGGAATGCTGTAGGGCTCCAGTTTCAAGCAATCTAATTAGTTTCTCTGGAGGCTGCCATATTGTTTTTACTTGTTTTGTATTAGTTCTTCTTCTTCCCTTTCTCTGTCTAGATAATGAACACTTCTAGGGAAAGGGCCTTCTCTTACACCTTCTATAGTGCCTAGAAGAACCAAACTGAGAACATGGAAGACAATAACTGGACATTTCTTCCAAGTGTCTCTTTTTGTGATCCAGAAATAGAAGTAGGTGTGACTTTTTGATACATGGTAAGGATCATCTTCTTCCTTACATTGACTTGTTAGGGGGTTCAATAACCCTACATCCAACCATCAATCAAGTACTTCCCTTACGTGAAAACAGTCCTTTCACACTCCACACGCCTGCTTTCCTACACCTCTGCTCATGTCCACCTTTCCCTTCCCAGATGGCAAAATGCTCCTCCTTAGTGTCCTCTGAAATGTCACCTCATCCCTATGCCCTTTCCTGACCCCTGCACAGAATTAGCCTCACCCTCAACACTTTGTTTATAACACTCTTGTAACACTTATCTCAGTCTGATTTGTTGTTATCATTAGCAAAACTAGTCAGCGGTAAATCACCAGCCCTGCGGTATCTCCCTAGTGCTCAAGGCTTGATGTCTGCTGAAATAAGATCAAGTTGGGATTGGATAAGAACAAGAAAAGCCGGGCATGGTGGCATACGCCTGTAATCCCAGTGGCTCTGGAGGCTGAGGCAGGAGGATCTCGAGTTCAAAGTCAGCCTCAGCAAAAGCAAGGTGCTAAGCAACTCTGGGAGACCCTATCTCTAAATAAAACACAAAATAGGGCTGGGGATATGGCTCAGTGGCCAAGTGTCCCTGATTTCAATCCCCAGTACCAAAAAAAAAAAAAAAAAAAAAACAAGAAAAGACAAAATTGCTATCTCTGGAAGCAAGAGTGACTGAATCCCCAAGGCAGTTTTGGAATTGAAGCATCTACCTGCCATCAGACAGTTTTCAGGGAGAAATACAGTCTCCTGACATGTTTAGCAGAAACAATACAACCCTCTTGGTAAATTATGATCATCCCAGAAGTTCTAGGTCGTCAAACCACACCTTCTGAATTCCAATCTAAAAGTACCTGAAAAGCTTTCCTAGAACCTCAGCCCCCTCTCATCTTTTCTCTCCTTGGGTTCCCTGAGTATCTGTGCCTCTCAGAGGGCCACCTATATTCATACCTCTGTATCCCACTCTGTCGTAATACACTTGACACAGGTGGTCATAATTTGCCTCTCTAAGATCACTGGCTCTGGGGTTGAGGCTGCAGGTCAGTGGTAGAGCGCTTGCCTCGCAGGTGTGAGGCCCTGGGTTCAATCCTCAGCACCACATAAAATAAATAAATATTGTGTCCATCTACAACTGAAAAAAAAAAGTATACATATATACATGTGTGTATATATGTATACATATATGTGTGTGTGTGTGTGTAAAGTTTACAAATTAGAAAAAAAGAGAGAGCTCACTCCATGGACATAGGGAGAGGCTTGTCCTTGAGACCTCCTGAAGGAGTAGTGAAGTCCAGAGCCCAAGGGAAAAAAAAAAAAAAAACATAGCAAGTGAATTTCAGCTAGTGCCTTTGCACTTTCTGTTTTTCATTATCTGTGAGATGAATTTTATTTATTAATTTAAGAATAAAAGTATTTTTAAATCAGGTTTTACCATTGTTAAACAGTTTCGAAACCCAGCCATCATTACTGGTGTTTTTAAACATTACTGAGTAAGAGTGTTAACTTTAGTCTGCGCTAGATAAACTACTAAGAACCTACTTGCCTTAAGGTTCTCTGGATTAAACTCAACTACTTATTAATAAAGATAAAAATCTGATATTCCAACAGTAAGTAAAAGGGAAAATAAGTAGAAGATGAAATCAGAGTCTTACATTTCCATTTACGAGGCTCTGTGGGCTATTTTTTTTTCCATAATTAACAGATCATAGTGTTAATTGATGCATGTAGTTCTATGCAAACAAATATTTATTTGGATAACTCTTCAATGGAACAGAACACTACAAATACTCATTAAAATTGACTTGAACAACTTATAAAATATGGTGTCAGTATGATTCTTTAAGGAATCAAATATAAAACAGCCAGCCAGATGCACAAATTTGAAGGCCTCTTGGCTTCACTTTTTTTCTTTTTCTCTCTTTTCATTATTATTTTTCTTCTTTTAAACATTAAAGCTGAACAATCTTACCAGCAAATAAAACGCAGTGAAACAGACTCAGTAGTTTAGAATGGTGTCATTTCAAAGTAATTAGGTAATTAAAATTCTTGGTAAACATAGCTTACCAAAATTCACACATTAAAATGACACCCCGTTCACTAAACAAGTCTGTATAAAAACTATCCCATCAGCAAGGATAAATGCCTCTTTAAGATTAACTTATTATGTGTGGGCAACCACAGCCCATCATTCTTAAATAACTGATCCCTCCCAAGAGATTGAGATAGCCTTCTTTTCTAAGATCTCCTGTTACCTCGTAATTTTCTTACTCTCTCTTTTTAACCCTTAACAACTAATAATTAATCATTTTTAGTTTTTGAGAAGGTATAAATTGTCTCTGGGAATACTTAAGGGAAAGTAGCTGAGTCCCTTTACATCAAATTGTATACTCGAAAAGTCAGAACTCAAATTTCTTAAGCCATGGAAATTAACTTCAGAAGACACATACATTTTTGCTAAGAAGTGTCCATTTATTTGGTCCTTTAAAACTGTTACATTCCACCTCTGGTATTTACTAAACAAAGTTTGCTGGCTTGCTGCTGCAGGTGTTGGATTTGATATCATGAGCTATTCTACAGGACTGCGTGGAGGAGCCCCAGTAACACTCCTAGAAAAGGCAGGAAGGACATAGGATGTGAGGTCAAAGAGTCTTGGATCTGCTGTTTGACCTGAGGCAAGCCGAGTAACCTCTCTGATCCTCAGTTTCCTCAACTTTTAAATGGAGCTAATATTTTTCTTTGGTATGAAGAAGATATTTTTAAAAATCATAAAATGAAATAATACATTTGAACCTACTTGGTATACAGAGGCATTCAATAAATGTTGGTTGGATGTTAATATTTTAAATGACCATTATAGAGCTTGGGATAGAACTCAACTGTAGACCACTTGCTTATCATGCATGAAGCCCTGGATTTAATACTCAGCACATGCACACATGCACACACCACACACACACACACACACACACACACACACACACACAAACAAGTGCATTAAGTGAACACTGTATCTATAGTATACCTAATTCAAGTACAGGTATTCAAAAAGCATTTATCAAGTACCAACTCTGAATATGCCATTTGATTTTATTCATCCTGCCTTAAGTACATTAATACCTTCATCATCTTTATTTCTTATTTTCAATCACTCAATTATTTGAGTTTTTTTGCAGGTACTACATCAAAGATGCTGATTTTTAAAAAACAATCTAATTACACATTGTTTTCTTCAATATCATTTGTGAAATTCAAGAAAAGCCATTTGCTGAAACATCTTCTTCTGCTTTCATTTTCAAAGTACTTTCACAACTATTATTTTTTTTTTTCCCTTACACTCACTGGAGTAGGTGGAGTTGCTATCATTAGTCCCACTTTACAGATGAGAAAACCAAGGCAAGCCCATTTAAATGAATGGAGCTGGTTTCCCCCGCCCCTGGAGAAAGTAGAAATGATTCTAACATTAGCTCATGTGGTGTAAAGTTAGTAATCCTTTAGTTTATAATAGTTTATACCTGTTACAGTTTGTCATGCCACTTACGTTCACTGATTCCATTCCCCAGTTGGTAAGGCATTCATTCTAGAAATATGGAAACCGAATCTGGAAAAGACAAGGCATTTGCTTCCGTTGGAGGTAAGGAGGGTTCTGAAGTACCACTAGAATCTAGGTCTCTTCATTTCTAAATCAATTTTTTTTATACCTTAAGGTCTTGCCCACAAAGCTGCTGAGGAATTTCTGCTTCACAGGGTAACTTAGAGGGACTGCAGAATTAGCCTTATGTTTGTATTGGACAGAGGAAAAGTTTTATTTTGTTTTGTCTTTTCTTACAGAATTGGAAAGGAACAACATTGTTGCACCTTGTGTCTCTGAAACAAGAGATTCTGGTTCATAATTTGTCAAGCACTTGTTTTTTTACAAAAAAAAAAAAGTTTAAGAACACAAAACAGTAGTGATACTGTAACTCAACCTTGAAATCATGTCAAGTTTTTGTACCTTTCTTCAATAAGTACTTTTTTCCTTAGCTAGAAATTAGGGCAGTCAAGAGCTAAGCATTTGATAATTCAAAAGTTAATTTGCTAATTAAAAAAAACAATAGCGAGGGGCTAGGATTGAGGCTCAGCGGTGGAGCGCTCGCCTAGCACGTGCGCGGCCCGGGTTCGATCCTCAGCACCACATACAAATAAAACGCATTGTGTACAATTAAAGCAAATAAATAAATATTACAAAAAAAAAAAAAAAACAAACAAAACAATAGCGACACCAACAAACCAGAATCTAGAATGGCTGGAGAAACTTACAAAGATGCTGGAGGAAATTTGTCTCTAGCTGCTGAGACTGGAACCAGACTACTCAAAAGAAAGCTGATGCTGCCACCTTGTGTAACTATAGGGAAATGCTACCACTTTCAGAGTGAGGCTTGTAACTGGAGGACAGGGAATGGTTGGGATGGGCAGAACTTTTCTATCATGCATAACATAACAGCTAACAGTTGCTAGATTTTGATGACCCAAATATTGGCCATTCACTCAATAGTTACTTACTGAATAGCCACTATGTGACAAACACTCTCTAGCAGCTATGAAGACAGATTAAAAACTCCAGTCTTCGGGAGCCTTTAGGCTTCTGAATATATACATACATACATATATATATATATATGTATATATATGTATATGTATATGTATATGTATATACATATGTCAAGCACTTGTTTTGTTACTACTACTACTTGTTTTGTTACTACTTGTTTTGTTACTACTTGTTTTGTTTTGTTACTATATACATATGTATATACATATGTATATGTATATACATATGTATATATGTATATATATATATACATATATATATACATATATATATACATATATATATATATATAAACTTATTTAATGTTCTAGAAAAGTCTATGGAGAATATTTTTCCCATTTTAGTGTAGAAGTTCCTGAAGCACAGGGAGGTTAAGTAACTGGTTGAAGATTGCCCAAAAGTTGAGTGATAGGGCTGGATTCAAACCCAGGTAGTCTGATTCAGGAGCCTTAAAGACTTTAATCATTAATCTATACTAAATAAACTTTGTTCTCTATCTAAGGTACACAGGATAAAGATCAGTGGTTTCTGAAATGTTCTTTAGCTGTGTGTGTCTGGGAGGAAAGGAAGGGAGACTTTGCATATGTGTATATATGTGTTTTATATATGTATATGCACATGTATGTGTATTTATTCAGTGAATTCATATGTACACTTATTCTACATAACATTCGCTACATTCATGTGTATATTTATTCATTGTATGCGTATGTGTACTTATTCATTCATCAAATTTTCATGAGTATCTTTTCTATGCTAGGATTCACACTAAGCACTAGAGATAATCAAATTAAAGCTTAATCTCTTTCTGCACATAACTCATTTTTCCTTTTTTTTTTTTGGGGGGGGGGGGGATTGAACTCTGGTGCACTCAACCACTGAGCCACATCTCCAGCACCATTTTGTATTTTATTTAGAGAGAGGGTCTCACTGAGTTGCTTAGCGCCTCACCCTTGCTGAGGCTGGCTTTGAACTCTCAATTCTCCTGCCTTAACCTCCCGAACCACTGGGATTACAGGCATGAACCACCTCGCCCAGGCACATAACTCATTTTTTAAAAATATTTATTTATTTACTTTAGTCGTACACAATACAATGCATTTATGTTTACGTTGTGCTGAGGATCGAACCCGGGCCACGCACGTGTGAGGCGAGCGCTCTGCCGCTGAGCCACAACCCCAGCCCCATAACTCATTTTTAGTAGGAGAGAAACATATTAACAAATACTAGTAATGTTGTCATGGTACTTATTACAATGGTTTAATTATTCTGTTCAAAAGACTATAATCTCCTTCAGACAAACCAAATCTTGTGCCTAGCATAGTACATCATAATGCTCCAAAAAGTAGTTGTTGAATAAATGACTAGAAGAGATGTATGAGTTTAATTGATAAAGCATCAGGAAGAGCTTCACAGAGAATATACATCATAGTTACAAAATAAAGTTGAAAACAGGCATGTGACGACTCAAGGAGAAAAATATAAAACCCCCTACTATACACCGTACACAAAACTCCAGCCCATGTGAATCCATAAACGTGAATGATAAAACGAGTGGAATAAAGCTGAAGAGTAATATACTCACAACCTTGAAATAGGCCAAGATTTCTTATATAGGAACCAAAAGTATTAATGACAAAAGAAGAGAATAATAAATTGGAATTCTTTAAAATTGGGAACTTGTACTTGTAAAATACACCAGAACTTGCTACATTATGGGCTGTGAGCCAAATCCATCTTGCCATGTGTCTTTATGCAGCTTGCGAACTAAGAATAGTTTTTATATTTTTGCATGGTTGAAAAAAATCAAAGAAGACTATTTCATGATATATATAAAGCATATGAAATTCAAATTTCAGTGTCTGTAAATAAATTTTATTGGAACACGGCCAAGCGTACTCACTTAACATATTTTCTCTAAGTGCCTTTGTACTACAATGGCAGAATTGAGTAGTTACCACAGAGACCACATGGCCTGCAAAGCCTAAAATATTTACTATTTGGCCCTTTAAAGAAAGATTTCCAGCCCCTGGAATATATAATTGGGAAAGTAAAAAAGATGAACTATGGATTGCAACAATATATAATCCAGTGAAAATTTATTTCTGGAGTATATTTTGAAAACTTGTACAAATTGATAAGAAAAGATGAACTGATTTTTTTTAAGGGAATGGAGATAAGCTTGAATAGGCATTTTGCAAAAGAGGGTGCACAGTGGCCACCACGCATATGAAGTGGTCATCATGAGTCGCTAGGGGGATGCTATTAGAATCACAGTGAAACACCCGTCTGTGTACATCAGAATGGCCAACACTCAGACTTCTCGCGAGATGGGGCGGTAAGGATATGGACCAACTGCAGTGAAGACTGGTGAAGCTGCTTTGGAAAAGTCCTGGGCTGTACACAACTGAGACATACCTACCTTGTGGCCCAACAATCCCACCCCAGGGACATGCCCAACAAAAACGAAGGCATATGTCCACTGAAAGTCTAGTACAAGAAGGTTCATAGCAGCTTTATTCATGACAGCTTGCAAACGGAAACAACACAGATTAGAATGACTCAGTGAATTGCTAAGTATCCTACAATAAAACAATATATGTGGTGGTCAAAATAACAGCTCCCCAGAAGAGTTTGGATGAATCTTTCAGACATATATTAAAAAAAAAAAAAAAAAAAGAAAGAAAGAAAGGAAAAAGAAAGCTGTAAGGTTTGAATCTGAAAATCCACCAAGAGCTCATACATTGAAGGTGTGGTTCCCAGTGTGGCCGTGTTGAAGAGGTGGGACCTTGGGGGGGGGGTGTAATTGGATCATGAGGGCTGGGACCTCCTAAATGGGTTAATTCATCGAGGAATTCATAATGTAACGTACTATTGGGAGGTGGCAGAATCTTTAGAAGATGGGTCCACTTGGAGAAAGTAGGTCACTTGGGGACTTTGAAAGGTAGGTATATCTTGTCCCCAGCCTCCCATCCACCCCCACCCCTGCAAGCTCAGTTTCCGTGGGATACACAGCTTTACTTCACCATGCCCTTCTGCTGTGAGGGACTGCCCCACCCACAGGCCCAGAAATGACAAAAACAAATGACTGAAACCACGAGCCAAAGTAAGGGTTTCCTCTTTTGAAGTAGATGTTCTCAGATATTTTGTCTCAGCAATGGAAAGCTTACTCTCTCACACACACACAATTTTAAAAAGAGTACATGTGATATTCAGCTTTCTATCTACCATTTAACCCAGCTATCCCACTTCTTGGTTTATACCCAAAGGACTTAAAATCAGCATACTATAGTGACACAGCCACATCAATGTTTATAACAGCTCAATTCACAATTGCTAAACTATACAACCAACTTAGGTGTCGCTCAACAGATGAATGGATAAAGAAAATGTGGCATATATACTCAATGGAATATTATTCAGCTTTAAAGAAGAGTGAAATTATGGCATTTGCCAGTAAATGGTTGGAGTTGGAGAATATGCTAAGCTAAATAAGCCAATCCCACAAAACCAAAGGCCGAATATTTTCTCTAATATGCAGATGCTAATTCACAATAAGTCGGGGGGCACTAGGGAAGAATAGCATTACCTTAAATTAGGTACAGGCAAGTGATGGGAGGTGAGGAAAGGGATGTGGGGATAGGAAAAATAGTAGAATGAAACACACATTATTACTTTATGTATATATGTGACATTATTACTGTATGTACATATGTGACTACATGACCAATGTGATTCTGCAACATGTACACTCAGAAAAAGGAGAAATTATATCCCATGTATGTATGATATATCAAAGTGTATAAATGCATTCTACTGTCATGAATAACTAATTAAAACAAATAAAAACTTAAAAAAAAAAAAAAGCTTCATTTAGGCTCATAGTCTAAGAATTGGGGTCTGTGGTTGCTTGTCTCTGTTGCCTTTGGGCCTGTGCTGAGATAGAACCTCATGGCCAGGAGTACGTAGCAGAAGAGGTCATGTTCACCTCGTGGTAGCTGGGAAGCAAAATGAGGGGAAGGGGCCTGGGTCCCACAATTGTTTTCAAGGGTATGTCCCCAGTGACCTACCTTTCTTCCATTAGGCTTTACCTCCCAAGCATTCCGCCACCTCCCAGTAGCCCCACAGGCTGGTGACCAAGCCGTCAGCACATGGCCTGTTGGGGGCATTCAAGATCCAAACCCGCTGAGCATACAAAAGGCCCTGATCCCCAGCACCACAAGAGCAACAGAAGGAAAGAGGATCCAAACTGTCACAGCATACTGTCTTGCTTTACAAGAAGTTTGAAAATAAGTCATGAGTCCACGGTGAGATCTCAGAATAGTGGCTGCCTTTGGGGAGGGGTTATTACCTGTGAAAATGCATGAGGAAGGCTTCCCAGGGGCTTGGTGTAGATGATAGTCACATGGGTAAAAAAACAGGAGTAAAACACGTAAACACATAAAAAACAGGAGTGCCTCGCCAGTCAGAATGGCAGCTATCAAAAACACAAACAACAATAAATGCTGGCAAGGATGTGGGAAAAAGGGCACACTCTTACATTGCCGGTGGGGCTGCAAATTGGTGCAGCCAATCTGGAAAGCAGTTTGGAGATTCCTAGGAAAACTTGGAATGGAACCACCATTTGACCCAGCTATCCCACTCCTTGGTCTATACCCAAAGGACTTAAAGATAGCATACTACAGGGACACAGCCACATCAATGTTCATAGCAGCACAATTCACAATAGCTAGATTGTGGAAACAACCCCAATGCCCATCAGCAGATGAATGGATAGGGAAACTTTGGTATATATACACGATGGAACATTACTCAGCACTAAAAGAGAATAAAATCATGGCATTTGCAGGTAAATGGATGGAGTTGGAGAAAATCATGCTAAGTGAAGTCAGCCAATCCCAGAAAACCAAAGGTCGATTAATTCCTTTGCTAGGATGATACTGAATTATAGTGGCAAGGGAGGGGGGGATGAGAGGAATGAAGGAATGTTAAACAGAAAAAAGGGGGGGGAGGAGAGGGAAAGGGGCAAAGGGATAGAAACAATGGCAGAAGGAGTTTGACATCAATATACTAAGTGCATGTATAAAAACTCAAATGATATGAAAATCTTTTGTGTAAAACTAATGACTTGGAAACTGTGCTCTTTATATGTAATATGAAAGGAATTGCACTCTAAAAGCATGTATAACAAATTAAATTAATTAAATAAAAAACAGGAGTGCAAGATTAACTTAAAGGTTTTGCATCTATTATAAGCATATTATACTGCAAGGAAGACTTAAACTATAAAAATGTTTTAAAAAGTATGAATGAAAATCTGACTAAGAATAGCAACTCAGCCATGTATGGTGTAGATGGGAGAAGGGATGGGTGGAAGAATGTTTTCAGTTTTCCAGAGCATGAACATTGATCACATTTGTCTATAGGAAGATAGACCAACAGAGAATTCATAGTTAATCTGGAAATTTAACTTAATTAGTCGTTGCAACTCCAAAACAGGTGTCAGCCTCACCTTGCCCTAGGACCACATTAACGGTCATGGCCATGTGAACATTTGTACCTCAGGCAACTCTCAGTTATCTGCCTCAATTCTGAATCGACAGTACCTCCAAAATAATAAAACAACAAAAATAAAACAGCAACACACACGCTTTTAATAAACAACTTTTCAACTTGGAAAAAAAGTGAGGGATGTAAGAAAGTCCACAATGAAGGTAAAGAAGAACCAAAAAAAAATTTTATTGGGTATGATGGATTGAACAGTAGCCCAGCAAAAATATTCCTGTCCCAATAGCCAGAACCTGTGAATGTGATCTTACTTGGAAAAGGGGTCTTTGCAGATCATTTAAGGATCTTTAGGTGAGATCACCTAATGTCAAGTGTCTATATAAGAGACAGGACACATGGCCATGCAGAGGCAGTCATGTGGGCCAGGATTGTGGCTTAGTGGTAGAGCACTTGCCTAGCATGCATGAGGCACTGGGTTCGATCCCTTGGCACCACATTAAAAAAAGAGAGAGGGAGAGACAGTCATGTGATGACAGAGGCAAAGATTGGGGTATAATGGCCAGAAATGCAGAAGAAGCTGGGAGAGGCAAGGAATGGGATCTCCTCAAAGGGTCCCTGACAGATTGTGGCCCTGCTGGATATTGGACTTTTTACCTCCAGAACTGTGAGAGAATACATTGCTGTTGCTCTAAGACACCTGATTTGTTACAACCCTAGAAATGAACACATTGAACAACTCAATGCATTATCTTCTTCCATCCAGTAGACATTTTTCTCTTTGTATCCTCAAATTTTAGAGGAAGGAAATGCAGGATACAGAATGACAGGGACACCTGAGGAGGGGGCCTCTGGGGACACTTCCCTCCTCCTCATCCCTTTGTTCATTGTCACAAATTGTCACAACTCCGTCCTGGCTTTATTTGACTCTATAGAATTTATCAGCCCATGTGTATTTTACTTGTTTCTTTCCTGCCTTCCCCCACGACACATTAAACTCTATTAGGACCATTACTTTGTCTTTTTTCCCTTCAGTCTCCGAGTGCCTGGCACTCAGTAGATATTTGTTGAATGAATTAGAAATAAATTAATGAGTGATCAAGTGAATGAAGGGCTAGCAGTGACTGCAGAGACCTCAGGGACAGTTCACGGAACCTTTTGATATTATCAAATTAATGTCCTCTCTTGAGGAGGCCTGCATCTAGTGTTCTCCACTAGGTAAAAAACACAGCTGTGGGGGTTTGATCTCATGGAATCCAGTGCCTCACACCAACCCCACTTCTCCTAGGAGTTATGCCATCTGCTCTGCTGGGCATTCCACATTCACGTTTGCTGACTGCATTCTGTCCTCCCAGTCTGGATTGTCTTTTCTGCTAGACTTTCCTTCCTACATCTTCCATTCCACATGCAATGGTCCCTGACCTTTTCTTTCCCGTCTCTAACAGTTGGGCAATTTAGTGGGTTTTCTCATCCTTGGAGAGTGTCCAGGTAACCTAATCTAAATTAAAAAAAAAGTCCAATTAAGAAAAAAATTCAGGTGGAACAACAAGGGAGGAAACTTCGGTAACATTCTTTAAACATGTAATACATGCTGATTGCTTTCATATGTATTATCTCATCTCTTCGTGTCAACCGTGCGAACTAATGGTATTAGCTACCACTAGGCATCTGCTTAGTCTGTTTGGGCCCTAAGCATTTTGCATACGTTACTTAACAGCTCTGTGAGATAGTTGCTATTATTATGCCCATTTGGAGATTAAGAAAATGAGACTCAAAAGGGTAAGTAAATTTCTCAAGGTCATACAACTAAAGCCAGTGTCCAAATGCTGACAACTGGGGGTCCAAAGTCTGTGATTTCAACCAATAGGCTATAAGAACCTAAAAATTATGTGTCTACTTTAGGTCACTTTATCTCCTTTTATAGTTGAAGGAGTCACAAAAAATAACTTTTTCAGAAGTCACACACCTAGTATCTAGTAAAGCCAGGATTTGAACCCAATCACGTATCAAACTGTCTACATGTCCACTTGGTTGTTTTCAAACACATCCAGAATCACACCATCAAAAAACACTGCACTACTGTGGTCTCCATCTGAGTTCATAGAATCTGTAACTACCCATATCCTTGATGTCCTACATCCAGCAGTCTCCAACTTTCATCGATTGCCTCTCCAATAACCCATTTCCATCTCTGTCCCAATTTCAACTGTCCAGTCAACAGCAATAACTTTTAAAAAATATTTCTTTTAGTATCGGGGATTGGACCCGGGGGGGGGGGGACTTTACCACAGAGGCACATCCCCAGCCCTTTTCATTTTTTAAATTTTGAGACTGGGCTTCACTAAGTTTCTGAGGCTGGCTTCAAATTTGGAATCCTCCTGCCTCAGTTTCTCAAGTTGCTGGGATTACAGATGTGCACCACAGCACCTGGTTTACAGTGACCTTTAAATTGTTCTTCCCATTTCTACACTTGCCCAGGACTAATTCTCCATACAATATCCAGCCAGAAGGGTATTTTAAATGGAAATTTGATTAAGTCCCCTACTTGCTTTAATTCCTTCAAATCTTCCTTTAGGGCATCTGATAAAATTTTAAACCATTCTTACCAGGGTCCTTATCTAACTGTTCAGATTGTTTTTCACCTTACTCATATATTCTAGGAATATTGGCCTTCTTTCTGTTCCTAATAGGTTTGAAGTTCCTTCCCAATTTGAGGCCTTTATATACACTCTTTTGTTATATTCTTCCTCTCCCTCCCTCCCTCTCTCTCTCCCTGTCTCCTATTTCCCAACTCTCTCTTTTTAAAACCAGATTTGTAGAAACGTAATTCACATACCCTAAAATACACTTATTTACAATGTACCATTCAGTGGTTTTAGTATATTCACATAGATGTGTACCATCACTACAATCAGTTTTAGAACATTTTATTTATCATTTCTACCTAGACACCTGCACCCATTAGCAGTCACTCCCTATTTCCTTATTCCTCCAACCAGTTCCGCCTTAGGTAGTGGCTAATATCTTTCTGTTCCTATGGATTTGCCTATTCTGGCATTTCATATAAATGGACTCTTATAGTATGTGGCCTTTTGTAATTGTCTTCTTTCAATTAGGATGATGTTTTCGAGGTTCTGCCAAGTTGGAGCACGCATGAGTACTTACTTCACTCTTTTTCATGGCTTCACTGAATGGAGGTAACATGCATTTGTTTATGCATTCATGTGAAGACATTTAGGTTGTTTCCATTTCTTGGCTATCATGAATGATGATGCTATAAACATCTCTGCCAATGAAAGGACTTTAACCCTTACACTAAGTGAAAAGAGAGTCTGTTTTAGACCAGGGATCAGAGGCGTGTTGATCTGCTTATGTTTTAAAAGACTCATTCTGGTTGTTTTGAAAATAGACAGGGTTCAGACAAATGTTGGAGCCAGGAGTCTAGTAGAGAGGATGCGGCAGTAATGCAGGAGAGAGATGGCTTGGGATTGAATTAAGGTAGTAATGGTAGATGGTAAAAAAGGTGAGGAGGGTGGTCAGTTTCTGGCTATAATTTGAAAATAGAACCAACAGGATTGTTGACAAGATTGCTATGTGGTAGGAGAAGAAGAGAGACATCAAAGGTGACTTCAGGCATTTTAGCCTGAGTAATTAGAAAGATTGGAGAAATCTCATCAACAGAGAGGAGAAAGACTAAGAGTGAAGCAGCTCTGGGGGACATCAGGAGTTCATTTGGGGATATGTTAAAATTGAAACATCTACTAGACTGCCAAATGACCAGATGTCAAATATATATGTATATATAATATAATATGCATGTACATGTGTGTATATATATTCTAATTTGTCTTGAGAACATCAAAGAACCAACATTTCTTAGTTTTTTGTCATTGTTATTGTTGTTGTTTCAGCAAGTGGCAAGTGCCCAACATGTATAAGGCTCCACTGTATATATCCCATAAGGGTAATCCAACTGTTTTTCCTTCAGACCATATTACATGTTACCAGTAATCAGTGAAAGCAGTGTGGGGTCTGGACACCAGAATATTAATTCTGTTTCTACTCCAACTGATTATACGATCTTGGGCAAGTATCTTCACTCATCTATCCCTCTGTTTCTTCAAGTTTAAGATGGGAGTTGTGCAAGGTGGTAGCCAAGATTCCCCCCACAGCCCTAACAATCATTTGATGTGAATTATCTTAATTGAAAACTGGTTTTCCTGGATGACATCATGTCTTTGGAACTTTGCTGAGTTTAGGGAGTTCCCTTCCCTTCTCCTGTTAATTCACTGAGCAAAGAAGAAAGAATTTGGTCCATATATTCCTGAATCTCCATGGCCACTTCCATCCCATTGTTTCTGTACCATAAACTTAACAATCTGACTCCCGCAAGCAACAAAACTTATTATTATCACATAAATTATATTTAGTGTAGATGAAATCTCAAATTACATTACTTCTTCTTTCCTCTACTAATTTCTCATAACACTGCCCATACTTCTGGCATGACATTTGCAACATTCTGTCTGCTATCAACTTCGTCTGTGTGCTCTGAGATTTGTATTTCACAAGGACAGTGACTATGGCATGCTCATTTTTGCAGTTCTGTAAATGTTCCATTCGGTGCCATGTCAATAATAGACACCCTAAAAATGTATGTTGAATTCATCAGTGGTCCAGTAAACCATCTGTAATAAAATACACATCATAAGATCTAAAACACAGTAAAATAAAAACTTCCAGAAGGACTCTTCTGATATCTATGGATAGTTGTTCTGCTCTTTTGAGCTTTTATGTCATATTCATTAAACTTTGTTTGATTTTATACACACTGTGAAGTCATTGAAATTCTCTTGGACACATGCAAAGTAATTCTTTTTTTTTTTTTTTTTTTTTGGTACCGGGAATTGAACTCAGGGGCACTCGACAACTGGGCCACATCCCCAGCCCTTTTTTGTATTTTATCAGAGACAGGGTCTCACTGAGTTGCTAAGTACCTTGCCATTGCTAAGGCTGGCTTTGAACCCGCAATCCTTCTGCCTCAGCCTCCCAAGTGCTGGGATTACAGGCATGCACCACCGGGCCCAGCTCTCTCTTTATTTATTTATTTATTTTTTATTCTAAGTTGTTAGAAACGACAGCAGAATGCATTATATTTCGTATTATACTTATAGAGCACACTTTTACATATCTCTGGTTGTATACAAAGTATATTCACAGTATTCATGGCTTCATACATGCACTTAGGGTAATAATATCCAACTCATTCTACCTTTTTTTTCTTCTTCTTCACCCTTCTCCCCCTCCCTTTCTCTTCCTCCCCATTGGCCCTTCTAGTGTTCCTCTAATCCTCCCATGCTCTCCGTCCCAACCCCACTGTGAGTCAGCCTTTTATTTTTATTTTTTTCAAATTCATTTTTTTATTTTAAGTTGTTAGAAATGACAGCAGAATGTATTAAATTTCATATTATACTCATAGAGCACATTTTTACATATCTCTGGTTGTATACAAAGTGTATTCACACCATTGGTGACTTCATACATGCACTTAGGGTAATGATATCCATCTCATTCTACCATCTTTTTTTTTTTCTTCACCCTTTTGCCCCCTCCCTTCCCCTCCCTCCCCATTGGCCATTCTAGTGTTCCTCTAATCCTCCTATGCTCCCCATCCCAACCCCACTGTGAATCGGCCTCCTTATATCAGAGAACACATTCGGCATTTGGCTTTTTGGGATTGGCTAACTTCATTTAGCATTATATTCTCCAACTTCATACATTTACCTGCGAATGTCATGATTTTATTCTCTCTCCATTGTATATATATACCACATTTTCTTTATCCATTCATCTACTGAAGGGCATCTTGGTTGGTTCCACAATTTAGCTATTGTGAATTGTGCTGCTATAAACATTGATGTGGCTGTGTCCCTGTAGTGTGCTGTTTTTAAGTCCTTTGGGTATAGACCAAGGAGTGGGATCCAGCTCTCTATTTTTTTAAAAAATAGCCTAGTGTTAAGGTTGTTGCCGTTAGTATCAGCAATTTGAACCCCAGGTCTGTCACTGAGTAGTTGTGGGACTTTGAAAAAGTTGAAAGCTTTCACTAAACCTCAGCTCCTGAATTGGTAAAATGAAAATTATAAATTTTTATACACTGGGTTGATGTGGGAATTCAAGATGATGAATATGGAAATTTAGACCTAAATGATTCTATTAAGAAAAACTTTTGAAAGTAATTTCTGAGAAGATATGTTATTATTACATTATTTCTACTATTGCAATGATCAAAATTATATGATGGAATAACTTAGAAGACTCCTACTTTAATAGTAAGATTTGATAGGGTTTTGGCCTAAGAGTTAAGCTCTGCAATTTTTAAATGAGGAGGCAGAAATATATGTTCATAAACCTGTGACGATTTATGTTATCTTAGGGCTGCTACATATACAATGCTTAGATCTACATTCTTACTTTTTAAAAGATTTTTTTATTTTGAGACAGGATCTCCTTAAGGTGTTTAGAGCCTTGTCAATTTGCTGAGGCTGGCCTTGAACTTGCAATCCTCCTGCCTCAGCCTCTTGAGTCACTAAGATTACAAATCTGGGCCACCATGGGTGAGATTTGCATTCTTCTACTGCTGTGAAGCCCCCTGAAGCTCTATGGTGTCCTGCTGCATACATGGAATTAGTTACAAGAACTGCGAGATAAAATATAGAATGCCTAATAGGCTGTGTTTGGGGATTTGTATTTATAATGAATCATTAAGCTGTATGTATCTCTCTATCATTGCTAATAAAAAAATATTGAAATAAATATACATAGAGATGAAGTAGAGAGGATATAACAACCACATAGAGGAAGAGATGTAGACACAAGTTCATTCTTTCATACCCTCGTTGCTTCACATAATTTTTAAAAAAGTAGGTCTGAAACTCATTTTTCAATAAGAAGTGTTCCAAAACAAAAGTAGGGTTATAACCTGTGAAAAATTACATATCCTAATAAGTAAACCATGTCTAAATATTACATGCAAATGTATTGCACAGGTATATTTAAATATGTAACTCCTGCACTATACAACTTTTTCTTACATGATTATTATGTTTACTTGACTGCTATGTCTCATCCATTCATTAAAATAAACATTAATTGCATATTTACTCTGTGTTAAATCCTATAAACAATTTTTTTTTTTTTTTTTTTGTACCAGGGATTGAACCCAGGGGCGTTTAACCACTGAATCACATCCCCACTCCTTTTTAAAAAATATCTTACTTAGAGGCAGGGTCTCATTGAGTTGTTTAGGGCCTCTCCAAGTTGTTGCTAAGGCGAGCTTTGATCCTCCTACCTCAGCCTTTCTATCTGCTGGGATTACAGGCGTGTACCACCACACCCAGCCCAAAAATTGTCCTTGAGAATGTTCAGGGAATCTCATTATTTTATTCTTTTTTATTACTCAGCAATAAAAGAGAATAAAATAATGGCATTCGCACATAAATGGATGAAGTTGATGAATATAATGGTAAGTGAAGTTAGCCAATCCCAAAAATCCAAGTGCTGAATGTTTTCTCTGATATAAGGAGGCTGATTCACAGTGGTGTTGGGACAAAGAGCATAGGAGGATTAGAGGAACACTAGAAATGCCAATGAGGAGGGAAGGAAAGGGAGAGGGCAAAAGAGGGTGAAAAAAAAAAAGATGGTAGAATGAGATGGATATCATTGCGCTGGGTGCATGTATGAAGACACAAATGGTATGAATATACTTTGTATACAACCAGAGATACGTAAAAATGTGCTCTATAAGTGTAATATGAATTGTAATGCATTCTGCTGTCATATATAATAACTTAGAATAAAAGGAAAGAAAAAAATACGTAAAGTAGTACTCACTACTAAAGTAGAATAGAAGCAATGAAAAGAAAAGAAAAAAAAAAGAATGCTCAGGAGCCAGGCATGGTGGCACATGCCTGTAATCCCAACAGCTTGAGAGGCTGAGGCAGGAGGATAAGAGTTCAAAGCCAGCCTCAGCAACTTGGAGAGGCCCTAAATAACTCAATGAGACCCTGTCTCTAAACAAAATATACAAAAAGGGCTGAGGATGTGGCTCAGTGATTGAGCACCCCTGAGTTTAATCATAAGTACCAAAAAAAAAAAAAAAAAAAAGAATGTTCATGGATGCTCATTGTGGTGCATCTGTAACCTTGATGCCAATCCAATAATGAAGACATGGTCCTGATAAAAAGGACAAAAAAAGGTTTATTGCTTTTCTATCAAAGGAGAAACACAGGTAGGTGACCCTTGTCCCAGAGGGCGTGATTCTGCCCATCAGCAGGAACAAGGGGCTTTTACAGAAGTGATTCAGAGAAAATAAGATTAGGGAGGAGGGATCAGGAAGGAGAAGATTAGGGAAAGAAGATCAGGGAGGAGAAGTTTAGAGAAAAGAAGATTGACATGTATAATTAATTAGAACAAATATAAGTAAATAAACAAATTTTAAAAAATAGATTGGGAAAAATAAAATAAACATGTAAGTTTCAAAGTCACAAGGAATATAGTCAAAGCATCAAGTGAACCCCCTGTTACAGGTCTTACTGACTGCTTCAGAGAAAGCAGGATATAAACTCTACATCTGATTATGTGGAATATAGCATGGGGATGTTTAAACCTAAAGAAGAAAGAAGGGAAAATGTCATTATCAACCCTAATTTGTATGGGTGAAAAATCATCATAAGATAGGAAACCTCTAAGACACATAAGTCTGCTTAGAGCTCCAGTTGATCTCTTTTTTTGCGTGTGGTACTAGGGATTGAACCCATGGCCTTGTGCATGCTACCAACTGAGCTATATTCCCAGCCCACTCCAGTTGATCTTTTGGTGGAGGGAATTTTTTCAAGTAGGACACTGAGTCTCTGTCAGTGTGAAAGGTCTTTGTGAGTCAATTACAAAGCCCTGAATGCAGGAAGGGGAAGATCCTTCCCATTCCCAGGTATGGACCAGCAATAATCAGTAAGAGAGAAAGCAGCATGTTTGGAAGGAGCCCATCAAGGGCACCATGAAAAGGGTTGTAGGAGCAGCAGCAGAAAGGGGTGGGGAGGCTGGCTCCCCAAGGAAAATGGCAGACGCTTGGGATCCTCATGACCTCATTGGCAAAAGTTCATAGTACTGAAGGTGGTCCCACAGTGACAAGGGTTACCAGAGGACGTAACCTCAACCCCTCAACACCTTATGATAATGATAATACTCCTTATCTTCTTTTTTTTTTTTAACATTTATTTATTTACTTTAGTTGTACACAATGCAATGCATTTATGTTTACGTGGTGCTGAGGATCGAACCCGGGCTACGCATGTGTGAGGCGAGCACTCTGCTGCTGAGCCACAACCCCAGCCCAATACTCCTTATCTTTAAAAGATAAAGGAAAGCTCTTCTTTTTTACAGTATTATTTAAACTCAAGCTCTCCCTTTATTTACCAATTTGTGTTACTGTGATTAAACAAGACATTATTTTATGGTTGAATTCTAGAGAGATATTTTGTTGAATCTCCAAAACCTATGGATTAGAGAGGAGGCTAGGTAATATTTTAAGGTAAAATTTTTCAAGATGATCATACATAAGTGTTTATTTCTGTCCTTCAGCATTCTTTCAAGGTCATTCTTCTAGGGTAATTAGTTACTCAAGTTCTAGGATTTGATACCCACACTCTCGCTTAGAACAGGAAACACAGGGGAAAAAATATTAGGGTTAATGTTTGAGTACATTTCTTAATTAATTTATCAGTCATTCTCGCAGTGCTGGGGGGTTGGGCCCAGGGCCTTGCACATGCTAGACAAGTGGTCTACCACTGAGCCACATTCCCAGTCCCATTTCTTAGCTTTCAATAAACATATGTCTGAATTCTCTTTTGGAAGAGAGTGTTTGTCCTTCTTGAATTGTCTAAATGATTCATTTGATTAATTTTGATACTGTTACCATCAAGAGTTGGAGTCAGACTCTACTGCTTACTAGCAGGTGTGACCTCTGGCAAGATGCTGAGTTTGCTGATCTCTTAAAGCTGTGGCAGCTTTTCAGTGTTAGTATAAATAAAGAAGGTACATCAAGTGTTAATTAAAATACCTAATTTGGGTATGCATTTTACATTTCAGCAACTGGATGGGATTGCTCCTTAGAAATGACATTCGCTAATGGAGGATTAACTTTTTGAAATGCTAAAATTTCCCAAATATAGACAAATGAGGGAAGAAATGCAGCAGTATTTTGGATCTGGTAGACTATGCAAACAGAAAGGGCTGAAGTGGAAAACACAAGACTGAGAGCTCTTGTAGGCCAGTAAAATCTCCATTTGAAAAAGCTCAGGAGGCTGTTTAAATTCCTCCTAGGCTTTGTCATCCTGACCTCTGGATCACTTGATTGCATCTACATGGGAGGAGTATGATAGAATCAGAACTCCTCCCCTCCCTAACTCACAAGCTGCAAAACTAGTCTGGAGTGTCCACTTTTGCCACAGAAATAATTTACCTCAGCACAAGTACTCCTTTAATGCAGAAAAATCATCCACCCTTAGAGCTGGAAAGACTCCTGATGGACTACTGCCTCCTTTTATATGCAGGAAATTAATGTAGACAGTCCAAGAGATTCATTTCAAATGGAGAAAAACCAAGATCCTGAATCTCATTCCCAGTCCTGACCACACTCCATTGTTTCTGTTTTGGTTTTGTTTTGCATGTGAGAGAGTCTTCTAAGAGCGAGAAAGAACTTTTGCCTTCATACTTTTGCCTTATACTTTGAAATCTATAATTTTTTTCATGTGTGGTTTTCAACCAAAAATATTTGGAAATGTGTGATGCCATTTTTTCATAGTTACTATGACAGGCATTTGCTACAGGCACAGAGTGATTAGGACCCAGGAATGTTGCATAATAATGCAGCATAATAAATTATCCTGCACAAATGCAGCAGACTGTCCTGTTGGAAAGGAATTGCACTGCTAAAGGCTTAAACACATTAAATTACCTTACTTCTTACAATAAATAAGATAGGTAATATCAAAATTTCTGTTTTGCAGAGCAGGAAACTAAGGCACTGAGGGAAAGACCTGTGTGTATATAAGACATGTATTGGCATTTTTTTTTTGTTGTTTTAACTTGTTCTAATTATTTATACATGACAGTAGAATGCATTTTGACACATTGTGCACAAATGGAGCACAACTTCTCATTCCTCTGGCTGCACATGGTGCACAGTCACACCTGTAGTGTATTGGCATTTTTCTTGAAACTTAAAACCTAAAAAATATCTGAAAAATAAAAGAGAAGACAGGACTAGAGGGTATAACTTAATAGCAGAGCATATGCTTAGAGCATGCGTGAGGTTCTGGGTTCAATCCCCAGGACCCCTACAAATTAAAGTTTGAAAAATTTGGAGGAGATATTATCCATTTCTTATAACATTAATACCTTTCATGTTTTAGTATATATCTTTTTTAAAAAAACATTTATTTAAGCCGGGCGCGGTGGCGCACACCTGTAATCCCAGCACTTGGGAGGCTGAGGCAGGAGGATCGCGAGTTCAAAGCCAGCCTCAGCAATGGCGAGGCACTTAGCAACTCAGTGAAACCCTGTCTCTAATAAAATACAAAAAAGGGATGGGGATGTGGCCCAGGGGTCGAGTGCCCCTGAGTTCAATCCCCGTACCAAAAAAAAAAAAAAAAAAAAAAAAAAAAATTATTTATTTGCTTTAGTTGTACACAATGAGTTTTGTTTTGTTTTGTTTTGTTTTGCTTATTTAATTATTTATTTACTTATTCATAATGCACAAGTATAGAATCTTTTTACATACAACTGCTTGTATACAAAGTATATAAGTACCATTCAGATCTTCAATCATGCATTTAGGATAATGATATCCATCTCATTCAACCACCAATTTTTTTTCCTTCCCCCCCTCCCCCCTTGCTCCCTCCCTTCCCTTCCCTTTCCTTTGACCATTCTAGTGTTCCTCTAATCCTATGTACCCCCATCCAACAACACTGTGAACTAGCCTCCTTATAGCAGAGAAAACATTCGGTATTTGGATTTTTGAGATTGACTAATTTCACTTAGCATTATATTCTCCAACTTCATCCATTTACCTGCAAATGCCATTATTTTATTCTCTTTTATTGCTGAGTAAAATTCCATTTTGTATATATACCACATTTTCTTTATCTACTCATCTACTGAGGGACATCTAGGTTGGTTCCACAACATAGCTATTGTGAATTGTGCTGCTATAAACATTGAAGTGGCTGTGTCACTGTAATATGCTGTTTTTAAGTCATTTGGGAATAGACCCAGGAGTGGGATGGCTGGGTCATAGGGTGGTTCCATTCCCATTTTCCCAAGAAATCTCCATACTGCTTTCCATAGCAGTTGCACCATTTTGCAGTCCCACCAGCAATGTATAAGTGTGCCTTTTCCCCCACATCCTCTCCAACATTTATTGTTGTTTGTGTTCTTGATAGCTGCCATTCTGACTGGAGTGAAATGAAATCTTAGAGTAGTTTTGATTTGCATTTCTCTAATTGCCAGCAATGTTGAGCATTTTTTCATGTATTTGTTGATTAAATGTGTATCTTCTTCTGAGAAGTGTCTTTTCAATTCATTGATTGGGTTATTTGCTTTTTTGGTGTTAAGTTTTTTGAGTTCTTTATATATTCTAGAAATTAGTGCTCTATCTGATGTGCATGTATTAAATATTTGTTCCGAATTAGTTGGCTCTCTATTCACCTCACTGATTGTTTCTTTTGCTGAGAAGAAGCTTTTTAGTTTAAATCTATACCTTTCATTAATTATTGGTAATAGTTCTTACACTACAGGCTTCTTATTAAGGAACTTGGGGTCTAATCCGACATGTTGGAAATAGGAGCTTACTTTTTCTTCTATTAGGCATATTGTCTCTGGTCTAATTCCTAGGTCCTTGATCCACTTTGAATTGAGTTTTGTGCATGGTGAGAGATAAGGGTTTAATTTCATTTTGTTGCATATGGATTTCCAGTTTTCCCAGCACCATTTGTTGAAGAGGCTATCCTTTCTCCACTGTACATTTTTGGCGCCTTTGTCTAATATAAGATAGCTGAAATTATGTGTATTAGTCTCTGTGTCCTCAATTCTGTACCACTGGTCCACCAGTCTGTTTTGGTGCCAATACCATGCTATTTTGGTTACGATTGCTCTATAGTATAATTTAAAGTCCAGTATGGTGATGCCCCCTGCTTCACTTTTCTTGCTCAGGATTGCTTTGGCTATTCTGGGTCTCTTATTTTTCCAGATGAATTTCATGACTGCTTTTTCTATTTCTTTGAAGAATGACATTGAGATTTTGATTGGAATTGCATTAAATCTGTATAATGCTTTTGGTAGTATGGACATTTTGACAATATTAATTCTACCTATCCAAAAGCAAGGTAGGTCTTTCCATCTTCTGAGTTCTTCTATGATTTCTTTCTTTAGTGTTCTATAATTTTCCTTATAGAGGTCTTTCACCTCTTTCGTTAAGTTGATTCCCAGGTATTTTATTTTTTTTTTTTTGATGCTATTGTAAATGGGGTAGTTTTCATCATTTCCCTTTCAGAGGTTTTGTCACTGATGTACAAAAATGCCTTTGACTTATGGGTATTGATTTTGTATCCTGCAACTTTACCGAATTCATTTACTAGTTGTAAAAGTTTTCTGGTAGAGTGTTTTGGGTCTTCTAGGTATATTATCATGTCATCAGCAAATAGTGCTAATTTGAGCTCTTCTTTTCCTTATCTGGATCCCTTTAATTTCTTTCGTCTGTCGAATTGCTCTGGCCAGAGTTTCCAGTACTATGTTAAATAGCAGTGGTGAAAGGGGGCATCCCTGTCTTGCTCCAGTTTTTAGAGGGAATGCTTTCAATTTTTCTCCATTTAAGATGATGTTAGCTCTGGGCCTTGCATAAATAGCTTTTATAATGTTGAGATATGTTCCTGATATTCCTAGTTTTTCCAGTGTTTTGAACATAAAGGGGTGCTGTATTTTGTCAAATGCTTTTTCTGCGTCTATTGAGATAATCATATGATTTTTATCTTTAAGTCTATTGATGTGATGTATTATGTTTATTGATTTCCGAATGTTGAACCAGCCTTGCATCCCTCAAATAAACCCCACTTGATCGTGGTGCACTATCTTTTTGATATGTTTTTGTATCCGACTTACCAGATTTTTGTTGAGGACTTTTGCATCTATGTTCATTAAAGATATTGGCCTGAAGTTTTCTTTTTTTGGATGCGTCTTTGCTTGGCTTTGGAATTAATGTAATATTGGCCTCATAGAAAGAGTCTGGAAGAGCTCCCACGTTTTCTATTTCTTGAAATAGTTTGAAGAGCATTGGTATTAGTTCTTCTTTGAAAGTCTTGTAGAACTCGGCTGTAAACCCATCAGGTCATGGACTTTTCCTTGTTGGTAGCTTTTTGATGACATCTTCTATTTCTTTGCTTGTAATCGATCTGTTTAAATTGTTTATAGCCTCCAGATCCAGTTTAGGCAAATCATATGATTCTAGAAATTTGTCAATGCATTCAGTGTTTTCTGTTTTATTAGAGTACAAGTTTTAAAAGTAATTTCGAATTATCTTCTGTATATCTGAGGTGTTTGTTGTGTTATTCCCTTTTTCATCATGAATGTTAGTAATTTGAGTTTTTTCTCTTCTTCTTTTCGTTAGCATTGCTAAGGGTCTGTCAATTTTGTTTATTTTTTCAAAGAACCAACTTTTAGATTTGTCAATTCTTTGAATTGTTTTTACAGTCTCAATTTCATTAATTTCTGCTCTGATTTTAATTATTTCCTGTCTTCTGCTGCTCTTGGTGTTGATCTGTTCTTCTTTTTCTATTGATTTGAGGTGTGATGTTAAGTCATTTATTTGTTGGGTTGTTTTCCTTTTAAGGAATGAACTCAGTGCAATGAATTTTCCTCTTACTACTGCCTTCATAGTGTCCCAGAGATTTCTATACAATGTATCTGTGTTCTCATTTACCTCTAGGAATTTTTTAATCTTTTCCTTGATGTCTTCTTCAACCCCTTGTTCATTCAGTAGCATGTTGTTTAGCTTCCAGTTGTTGGAGTAGTTTTTCTTGTTCCTTGTTTTGTCATTGATTTCCAATTTCCCCTTTATGGTCTGATAGAATGCAGGGTAGTATCTCTATTTTTTTTATATTTTCTGAGAGTTGCCTTGTGACATAATATATGGTCTATGTTGGAGAAGGAGCCATGTGCTGCTGAGAAAAAAGTGTATTCGTTTACTGAGGGATGAAATATTCTATATATGTCCATTAGGTCTAAGTTTTTAATTGTTTTAAGGAAGCCTAAAGTTTCTTTGTTTAGCTTTTGTTTGGATGATCTATCCATTGGTGAGAGAGGTGTGTTGAAGTCCCCTAGAATAACTGCGTTGTGGTCAATTTTACTCTTGAACTTGAGAAGAGTTTGTTTGATGAATGTAGGCGCTCCATTATTTGGGGCATATAGACTTATGATTGTTATATCCTGTTGATGAATGGTTCCCTTAAGTAGTAAGAAATATCCATCTTTGTCCCTTTTGATTAACTTTGGCTTGAAGTCTACCTTATTTGAAATGAGAATGGAAACCTCTGCTTGCTTCTGCAGACCATGTGAGTGATAAGACTTTTCCCAGCCTTTCACCTTCAGTCTATTGATGTCTTTTTCTATGAGGTATGTATCTTGGAGACAGCAAATTGTTGGGTCATTTCTTCTAATCCATTCAGATAATCTGTGTCTTTTGAATGGCAAGTTTAGGCCATTAACATTCAGGGTTATTATTGAGATGTGATTTTTATTCCCATCCATTTTTATTTGTATTATGATCTTTAGCTTGATTTGGTTTCTCTTCTGGTTGGTATTTCCCTTAGTTTAATATCTCCCTTTGTTGATTTTTTTTTAAAACCTCTGCAATTATTAGTTTATTAGTATCATCCAGGACTCAGATGTTCAATATTCTTCCTGAAATTACATAAACAAATGCAAATGGAAAGAATCCAAGTCAAAATTATATAACAAAACAGCACTCCATCACAAAAGCGTGTAAAATTACAAGAACGCTATTTTAAAACACTGGCACTTTAAGAGAACGATAATCTCGAAAACCACAAAATTGCCAAATTGTTCCCTAAACTGCTAAGCAGATAAACATGACTAATGAATGACTTTGGATTTTTGTTAAAAATTAAAAAAAAAATAAGTTGGATAATTGGTAGAGATGCAAAGTTTTTTCCTCATGTCTATTTTGATTTATAATGGGGTGTTGGGACTATGTCTGCCAAGGGGCAAGGTTTGACTGCTTACCACGCCCTAAAGGACCGGGGCTAAACCAAGGGGTGTGGCTATGACATAGCGTGAGAGACTGAACCGCCTTGCTTGCTGATTGGTTAGTTCTAGGCCTATTTAAGTCAATGCTTGTTCAATAAATCTGAGTTTTTTCAGGCATCCCGCGTGCTATATACAAGACTCCCTAGGTGTGGTGTGTTTTCTGAGGTAGAGGTAAGGCACCTAGCGATTTCTGTCCTTAAGCTCATTCTCGCCTAGTAAGTTATATTTTCCTGCAGGCAGGAAAAACTTCCTTTTAGGGCCCAAAAGGAAGATAGCTTAGAACTCGGCCCCATTCATAACTCAGCAACCCCGGCAATGGGGCAAACCACAATATAGGAAAATATACCCTACTTCAAACTTGGCATCATAATTTTAAAAGCTGGCCCAATTAAGTAAAAATACTTTCAATGGAGTCTCAAGTTTCCTGAGCAGTCCATATTTAGATAAATGGGAAAAGGCATTTACAGCCAGCACTTTCAGAACCTTTGCTGGGACTAATCTTAACAAAAAATTTAATATGGCAGTCTTGTATTTTAAGCTTACGCTTTTGGGGATACATTCTCAGGTCTTCTTTAATGTGGTAACTGCAAAATATAACTGCCATTACATGGTAATGGGAGTTAAGAATATAGAGTCCTCATGTAAAGATCAGAACATACTTCTCTATTAGTTCTTCAAGGACAGACTTTCAGATTGTTCGATTCTAATAATCCCATGCTGTCAATAGAATTGGCTACCCTTCACTTGTTAAATGTAAGTGGGCTATGTGAAATTTGCTATCAACTGATCAAGGTTTTGGAGTTTCAGTTATGGATAAAAATGTCAGCCGGGCGCGGTGGCGCACGCCTGTAATCCCAGCACTTTGGGAGGCTGAGGCAGGAGGATCGCGAGTTCAAAGCCAGCCTCAGCAGTGGCAAGGCACTTAGCAACTCAGTGAGACCCTGTCTCTAAATAAAATACAAAAAATGGGCTGGGGATGTGACCCATTGGACGAGTGCCCCTGAGTTCAATCCCCGGTACCACAAAAAAAAAAAAAAAAAAAAAAAATGTCCTCAATTTAACTTTTATTAACCCCATCATGATATGCAGGATGTGTAGACAAAAAGTTTTTATCATCTAACTATGAAAAGATAAACACTGTAATAGTTCATGTGATCTAAAATGGGCAAAAGCAAGACTAGCTTCCCCTCAAGAAGAAAAATTTCAGACCTATGAAAAGGACAACAATACTAATAAAAAATTGTATTTACTTAGAAGCATTCAGAATGTCAACAAAACAGCTGCAACTTTTTTTTTTCAATTACAGAGTGGTATTCAGTTAACAGAACAACAATTATTTCGTATAAGCTGCATCAGAAACAACTGAAGATGAAAAACTACTGTCCCCATATATAACTAATTTGTGCTGTGCACCAACAAGAACCTGCTTTAAATTTCCATGCCAATTTACAACTCCCATACTGTACCAGGCAAGGTTAGTGGCTATTGAAAATACCACCAGGACAGGGCTATCTAAAGACACATTTGGTAGTGTGTTAACTATACAAAAAAAGACACTGTACAATTTAAAAACAAATCTTACTCAGCCTTACATTTCAATTTTTTTCTTTAAAAGGAGTGAGTTGTGTACAGGGGGGGGTTAAATGTTTTATAGACAAGAAAAAAAAACTGCGCTAGAACCAACTTATTCATCAACATCATCTTCTTCTTCATCTTCCTCTTCCTCCTCATCCTCTTCATCTTCCTCATCTTCCTCCTCTTCCTTCTTTTTCTTGCTTTTTTCAGCCTTGACAACTCCCTTTTTTGCTACATCAGGTTTTCCTTTAGGTCGTAGGCAGCAATATCCTTTTTGTATTTTTCCTTCAGCTTAGCAGCTTTCTTTTCATAAGGCTGCTTATCATCTGCAGCAGTATTATCCCACATCTCTCCCAGTTTCTTTGCAATATCACCAATGGATAGGCCAGAATGTTCTCCCTTGATTTGGGGGCGATACTCAGAACAGAACAAGAAGAAGGCCGACGAAGTCCTCTTGGGTGCATTGGGATCCTTGAATTTCTTTTTTGTTTCCCCTTTAGGAGGGATATAGGTTTTCATTTCTCTTTCATAATGGGTCTTGTCCGCCTTTGCCATGTCTTCAAATTTTCCTTTCTCTTTAGCAGACATGGTCTTTCATCTCTCTGAGCACTTCTTAGAAAACTCTGAGATGTTGACTGAAGCATCTGGGTGCTTCTTCTTGTGCTCCTCCCGGCAAGTTTGCACAAAGAATGCATATGATGACATTTTGCCTCTCGGCTTCTTAGGATCTCCTTTGCCCATGTTTAGTTATTTTTCCTCAGCGAGGCACAGAGTCGCCCAATGCCCGTCGGCTCTCACTTGCCCCGGCACTGTGTCTATGGAGCTCAATGTACTGCAATGGCTGTCCTTTGTTGATTTTCGTTGTTATTTTTCTCTTCTTCTGCATGAAAAATTTTGCCCAGGACATTCAGAAGTGCTGGCTTTCGAGATGCGAAATCTTTTAACTTTTGCTTGTCGTGGAAGGTTTTTATTTCATCTTTGAATCTAAAGCTCAATTTTGCTGGATATAAGATTCTTGGTTGACATCCCTTTTCTTTCAGAGCTTGAAATATGCTATACCAGGATCTTCTTGCTTTTAAGGTCTGGATAGAAAAATCTGAACATAGTCTGATTGGTTTCCCCCTATATGTAATCTGCTTCCTTTCTCTTGTGGCTTTTAATATTCTCTCCTTGCTCAGTATATTAGGCATTTTCATTATAATGTGTCTTGGTGTGGATCTGTTATGATTTTGTATGTTTGGTGTTCAGTAAGCCTCTTGAACTTGGTTTTCCCATTCATTCCTCAAGTTTGGAAATTTTTCTGTAATTATTTCATTAAATAAATTACTCATTCCTTTGGCTTGAAACTCTGCCCCCTCCTCTACCCCAATCACTCTTATGTTTGGTCTTTTATGTTGTCCCATAATTCTTGAATGTTCTGTTCTTGGTTTCTTACCATTTTTGCTGTGTAATCTAGATTTTTCTCTAGGATATATATTTTGTCTTCATTGTCTGAGGTTCTTTCTTCCAAGTGATCTACTCTGTTGGTGATACTTTTGATTGAGCTTTTATTTTGGTTTATTGCTACTTTCATTTCCTGAATTTCTGTTTGGTTTCTCTTTAAAGCCTCTATCTCCCTATTGAAGTAAGCTTTTACTTCCTGTATTTGTTTATGGAGTTCTTTGTCAAAATGATCTTTCGCCACCTGTATTTGCTCCCTCATCTCATTTTTGAGTTCATTCTTAAGTACCGTGAACATTTGGAATATGTAATTTCTAAATTCCATCTCTGGCATTTCACCAACTGTGCATGCCATGGAATCTACTGAGGAGGTATATTGATTTGTTTGTGTCACTTTCTTCCCTTGTTTCTTCATATTGCTTGTGCATCTATTCTTACTGCACTGTGGGACCTTGACTGTTTTGATTTTACCTTAAAACCTTACGTTGCTCTTGTAGTACAATGCTATCAGATCCCCTTATATTTCCTTTACACTTTAAAATCAAAAACTTTCTATTCAGAGAATCCCAGTTTGATCACAATGTACAGATTTAGTTAACCCAGATATTGTTTCCAATTTACTCTGTACACTTTTGATGGGGTTTTATAGTTTCAATAATGGACACAGAGGTGATATGTTTAGGAAGAAGGAAGTGAGTGTATTGACTTGTTCTTTCTTAGAAAGTATGAAAAGAGAGTTCTATGGAAGTGGTTTAGTATCAGCAGACGAGAGAGGAAAGAGAATGGGGTGAATGATTAGGTGGAAAGACCGATTTATATATAAACCTAACTTATACAGTGGTTGAGAGAAGAAATAAAGAAAGATGGAAAAGAAAAAAGAAGAAAAAAAAATGACTAAGGAGTAGAAATTAGTGTAAGAGAGAGGGGAGAGTCAAGAAAATAGAGAATAAACTATATATAACACCACTTTGCTATATATTTCAATTGTACCCATTCTAAAAATCCCAATTTCTGTATAACTTGTTTTTGCCTCTGTTGAGTATGCAATGGCAGGATGTAAATAGGGAAGATGAAGGAAGAAGAAAAAATACAAAAGTGAGAAGGAAGAAAAGAAAGAAAGAAAAGAGGAGCAGAAGCAAACAAATACACTGTTAATCAAAACAAAAACAAAGCAAAAATAAACAAACAAAAACCCCCCAAGAAACAACAAAACAAACAAACAAAAACCAAAATGTTGAACCCAAGAACAAGTCTCAAACAAAATGGACCCTTGGAAGCCCTTCTTTTTTCCCTTCCAGTTTAAGCCAATTGACCCGGATCATGTCCAGTCAGCAATCCTGTTAGTGGAGTCAAGGCTGCACCTTTGGCCAGTTGCAGAATGGCACAGTGGAAGAGTGGAGGGGGCTTATCCTCAGGTCTGGCCCTGCGTGTAGCAGCAGGGAGCTGCCACTCTGGGCCCTGGAGGCCAGGCAAACTGGTGGCTGGGTCTCTCCTTCCAGTGGGCGGGTGCCTACCTCTTGTTCTGGTTGCAGCTGGGCAGCTAGTATATATCTTTTAGATACTATTTCCTGTCTATCTGTTTTTAAAAAAATAATGATAATAATATATACAAATATAAGCTTATATCCTGATTTTTCATTTAACATACTATAGGCACCCCTTTGGTGCAATATAGTCTTTATAACCATCAAATTAGCTATACCCAATATCAATAAGCATCCATTCCTCAGTCCTTTTTGCTACACTAAATGTGTGAGAAGAATATGTATAATCTATTTTCTCCTAAATACTCAGTCCATTCCTCTTTCCCATTCCTGCAGGCCTCACTCTGAGCTTCCGTCTTACTTTGGATAGATGTAAGATGCCTCTCCTCCTCTGCTCATGCTATCCCCTTACCGGAAATCTGAAGTATCCCATGCCCCTTCTTCCTTTGGCTGCTACTGCCACTCTACCTAGGGTTCAGGGAAAGCTGAGGCAGTTGATACACTATTCATTGTGTAGGCCTGGGCCTCTTCAATATCTTAGGACGAAGACCGTATCTCCTGTAGTGAGTAACAGAAAAGGCTAAAAAAGAAACTCAGAATGGAGGAGTGTCCTACAGCTCAGAGACAAGGGAACACTTAACAAACCACCACCACACACACACACACACACACACACACACACACACACACACACACACAAAATTAAGCCAATGTCAGGACACTGAAACACCTGAGATCCTGACACCTGGGACAGGGATGTCTGAGTGGATGCCCCGGAGCTTCTGTGACCCACTTGCAGAACTGGCCTACCCCACCTCACTCTGGCATTCTCTTTATGGGGGAAGACACTCTAGAAACTTCACAGTGCAACTGGCCCGAGCTGCCAGATCAGTAGCTATGTAGAATGACAAAATGCTGCAGTTTGGGTTTTAAAAGCCGTCCCGCCCCCACCAGGGCCCATGTGTTAAAGGCTTGGTCCCCAACCCATGGCTGGAGTGGGAGGTAGTGGAAGGTTTTGGGTCATTGTGCATGCCCTTGAAGGGGATTGTGGGCCCTAGTCTCTTTCTTTCCAGTCATGAGGTCAATGGCTTTGCTCCTCCAAGATCTCCTGCCATTATGTGCTGCCTCGCAGCAGGCCCCAAAACAATGGAGCCATTTAACCATGGACTGTAACCTCCAAAATTGTGAACTAAAATAAACCTTTTCTCTTTATAATTTGATTATTTCAGTTATTTGTTACGGTAACAGAATGCTGACTAGCACAGAGAATAACCTAGTTGGATTCATGCTAAGTCTGAGGAAAAAAAAATAGGGTCTGTACTCCACATAAACTACAAAAATTAGCATGTTCCAGATAGAGCCAGGGCTGTGCTTGTGGGACTGGATTTTGAGAACATTTTATCAAAAGGGACTAGAATATAAGACTAAGTAAGGGAGAATCTGTTGACCTGGGAAGGGCAGGGGCAGGACTCTCATGAGATAGTAGATTCAGTGCCCTTCCAAAAAACTGCACAGGGGACAATGCAAATGCACTGGTAGCGAATTTGGGGAAAGTAACGGCTTATGCTGAGTTAAGCTGAAATGCTTGAATATTTGTGAAGGGAAAAAATAAAAGAGTAGACATATTATAGAGGTTAAAAGATCCACTGGAGAATTTTGGAAACTCTGGAAGTTTCAAAGATCACACAACTTACCAGCTATTTATCAGGAATATGCCAGGGAGGGAGCCACCAGCAGAGCTAAGAACTTGAGCTGTGGCTGTCCTCAAAGGCCAGGGCTGGGAGTAGGAGAACAACATGGCTCATTGGTAGGATGAGGAATGGGGCCAAAATGTAGTGCTTAACCACCAGAAGCCAGTTGTCCACAGTTACCATAATGATGGGCGAGATGGTGTGTCATCAAGAGCACTTGACCCACACAGGTTTAGATCTGGTCAATAGAACAGAGCATCCCTAGGAGAAAAAGAGATGGGCAGCCAAGGAAGTATTGCCTTGTATCTGGAATCAAAGAAGGCAGGGTGGGCTCGGGATATAGCTCAGTTGGTAGAGTGCTCGCCTCACATGCACAAGGCCCTGGGTTCAATCCCCAGCATCACAGAAAAAAAAAAAAAAAAAAAAAGAAAAAAAAAAAAAGAAAAAGGTGGATAAATAGGGGGCAAGAACAGTTGTCTCGATACAAATTTGTGATTCCTTGACCAGTTTCTGGCCCTATGCCTAACATCAGGCCTGGGCTTTGTTTGTTTCACTGTATATACAAGTAGAACTCAGAAATCACACAGTAATTTAAACATGGGAATTCATTATACAGAATTAGCAAGCTATGATAAGACAGTAGTATAAGATCTAAATATTCTTAGGGCTAAGGGAGGGTACTCAAGAAAGGATAAGTAGAGGGCTTAATACCTCATCTGGAAGGCACAGTGAAAGATAATGAAGGTGAGGGGTGAGGGAAAGTTTTCTGATTTCACAGGCCAGAGCTGGTCCACAGTCACCAGCCCAGCACCAGCCCGGCAGGAAGCAGGCCTCAGGGCCCTGGCAAGCCATGACCAGGGGCTTCTGAGCACAGCATGGGATGTAGGAGAAAGCTGCTTTCACAGACAAGAGAGCTGAGAGCTAATGAGCCAAGTTTGTCACCTTCTCTCTGGGGTTTTTGTTTTGTTGTTATCTTCTCTCTGAAAGTGGCAAAATACTCTCAAAAGAAGCCAACTTGCCGGGTGCAGTGATACATGCCTCTAATCCCAGCAGCTTGGGATGCTGAGGAAGGAGGATCCCAAGTTCAAAGTCAGCCTCAGCAACTTAGCAAGGCACTTAGCAACTCAGTGAGACCCTGTCTCTAAATAAAATTTTAAAAGGCTGGGGATGCGGCTCAGTGGTTAAGCACCTGTGGATTCAATCCCCAGTACAAACATAAGAAGAAGACAAAAATAAAGGAATAAAGAAAGAAAGAAAGAAAGGAAAGAAGTCAACCCTTACCACAGTCCTTATACTTCTCATTCCGCTATGCTGGTCAAGCCCAGAAGCCACTTTAGTTTCCAAAGCATATGCTTTATCTGACACTTCATCACAACCAACCACAACTTGATCCATGGTGATGCTGTTGCACACCACCACTTAACTAGAGCCCCGTTTCCTACCAGCAATGTACTTAGCACCACACACAAGCACATGGTCAAGCCGACCCCCGTGTGCCTGGGCATGTATTCTGGAACCATTCTCATTCTCAATCAACTGGGGTCTAATCAGGACACAGAAACCACACAGTGATTTTAAAAGAAGCTCAATATAAAGAATAATTAAGTTCTCATAAAATAATATATATGAGATAGGAGGGTACCCTAGGGATGAGGGAAAGTACCTGAATAAAGAGAGACTTGTAAAAGGACATTCTTTCCCAAAGCCTGGGTCTCAGATCTTGTTTGGGAAGACATAGTCACACATACCAATGACAGAGATAATTGCTGGTGTTGTCAGTTTTTAAGGTCTGGATCTTTAATGTCCCCCAAAAAAGTAATGTTTTGAAAGCATGATCCCCAAAACACCTAAAAGGTGAGGCTTTTAGGCAATGACTAGTTCCTGGGGGCTGTAACCTTAGTGGATTAATCCATTGAAGGATTCATAATTTGAATGGTGGTAACTACAGACAGGTGGGGGTGGCTAGAAGAAGTAGGTCACTGGGAGAGTGGCCTTGGACTACATCTTGTCTCTATTTCTTCTCTCTCTCTTTTTCTGCTTCCTGGTGGCAATGAACGAAAAAACTTGCCTCTGCCACATTCTTCTGCCATGATGTTCTGCCTCACCTCAGGCCCAGAGCAACAAAGTTGGCTGACCATAGACTGAACCTCTGAAACTGGGATCCCAAACTAAACTTTTGTCCTTTAAGTTATTCTTGTTGGGTATTTTGGTCACAGTGATGAAAAGCTGACTAACACACTAGGCTAGAGCTGGTCCACTTCTCTGGGGAAAGGAGGGAGACAAATCTCTGAAGAGGCATGTGGCCTGCGGAGGGAGTGCACGTCCCAGTGTGGGTTGGATGCCTGCAGCGCACAGTGCCTGAATCAGAAAGGTCACATCATTGGCAGAAATGTAGGAGACAGCCCTCTGACAGAGGGATATGAATGCATGAAAGAGGTGAGGTTTGTAGGGCACAAGGTCCATGTTGAAAGGGCTTTGGGGTGAGGATTACTGGGGTAGGTTCTCTCTCTCTCTTTCTCTCTTGGTATTTCTTCCCTGGAGAAACTAATACAAACACCTAGAAACCCAGTGTTACCATCACCCTCTGTACACTAGATGTAAAAATGGGCCAGGTAACATACCTGCAACCCCGGCTACTCAGGAGGCTGAGGGAGGAAGATCCCAAGTTCATGGGAAGCCTGGAAAACTTAGTGAGACCCTATCTCAAAATAAAAGCTGGGGGGAAAGAAAAAAAGAAGGCTGGAGGTGTAGCTCAGTGTCAAAACACCCCTGTGTTCAATCCCCAGTACTAAAAAGGTGGCGGGGTGTGTGTGTGTGTGGACCAAGCAATAAGTGAATTCTTGGCTTAAAATCAGTGTACTAAGTCTGTGCACCCACCCTGTGATTATTTCCCCAATCCTTGAATGTATTATAGAGATTGACATACTTGGCATTTGTAGTCACCCTGGCCAATGAGCTAAAGAAATGTGATAGCAGGGATGGCCAAGGGGAAGCCTCTGAAAGTGCTCCACCCCCACCCTAGATATCAATAGTAACAACATTATATCCTCAAAAGGATGGAATGGACTGGAGCCATTCTTAAAGATCTCAAGAATGCATGAAAGGTAGTCCCTATCATATCTCTGTGTGGCCAGCCAGTCTGGTCACTGTAGAAACCAGATGATGGATCCTGGAGAATAATAGTAGACCACTACAAACTCAACCAGGTACTAGCCCCATTTGTAGTTAGCATGTTGGACATGGTCTCTGAATTACAGCAAATTAATATGGCCACCGGTGCATGGTAGGTGGTCATTAACTTGAAAGAGGTATTTTTTTCTAACCCAATCAAGAAAGAGGATCAGAATCTATTCATATGAAATATATAACTACACATATTCACAGTTTTGCCCCCCAGAGTTATGTTAACTTCTCTTGTCTGACATTTACAGACCAAAGAGATTTGGACTTTCTGGATTTTTGGCAAAACATCACACCAAGCCATTGTGGTGATGACAATGTACTGATTTGGCAAGATGAGCAAAAAAGTTGTTCTCATGCTGGAAGCATTGATAAGGCATGTGTTCTCCAGTGGGTAAGGGCTATACCCTGTAATTCAGGACCTGACAATTTCACTAAAATTCTTCAAGCTCCAGTGGTCAGGCACATTTTTCCAAAGAACATTTCTCCAAAGGAAAAGACAAGCCAATGCTTCTTGTATTTTTCCATAAAGATGGAAGCACAGTAGGCTTCTCTGGGCTCTGGACACATTCCACACCTACAAATACTGTTTATATACTTGCTGGGTGTCATGCAAGTCTGTCAGCTTCGAGTGGGACCTGGGATAGGAAAGGGCTCTGCAACAGATCTGGGGTATGGTGCAAGAAGCTCCGCCACTCAGGCCAGTATGGCACAGCTTATGTTGTTAGAGGTATCAGTGGTGGTAAAAGCATAGTATAGAGTTTGTGGCAAGATCTGATGGGAGAATCACAATGCAGGTGTTTGGGCTTCTCCATAGGAATCCATAGCAGAGAACTGCATGCCTCTTGATAAACAGTTCCTGACATGCCGCTGGGTCCCAGTAGACAGCAAATGAGACAAGATACTAGATGGCCAGATGTTAAGAACTTTCCATTATGACCTATGATAGATAGGCTTGGGCCCATGTGCCACATCCCCCTTGGAAATTTCCATGAGAAGCAACCTTGTTTCATTTTCTCTGGGCAGGAGCCAATTGGCTTAAGGGTCACTCTGTTCCCCAGGCAGGAGCCAATCGGCTCAAAGGTCCCCCTGTTCCCTGGGCAAAGCGCCAACAGTGTTGAGAGTTGCTCTAGTACACCCCCCACCAGAAATTCTTGCTTAAAGCTCCTGCCTGCCCTGAGCTCAGACACAACAGCTCCTTCCTGCTGAGAGAAGGCAGCCACTGCGACAACTCCAGACTCACAGTCTCCAGCCCAATGGCAGCTGCCCCAGCCGACAGCTCCAGCCTCCAGCCCCACAGCAGCTGCCTTAGCAGACAGCTCCAGAGACCACAGCCAACGCGACCAGGCATCCACCTTCCATTCAGAGCTCGCACACTCCTTTCTTCCTGACTCCTCTCTCCCACCAGAGCTTGCACACTCCCCTCTCCCTAACTCCTCTCTCCCCATACTTCTTCTACCTATGACCAGACATAAAGCCTGGTGAATAAATCTCTTGGCTGCACGGTTGTCTCTGGTGTGATTTTTTTCCCTTCGACCTAGGCTCTGATAGACCCACCAAGTCATAAAGTTGGACAACCCAGTTAGCAATCTGTCATAAGATGGAATTATTATACCTGGGAACAAGCACAAGCTGGACCAGAGGGCAAAAGTAAGCTGCACAGAGCCAAGCATGGTGGTGCATGTCTGTAAATCCAGTGACTTGGGGGGTGAGGCAGGAGAACTGCAAGTTCCAGGCCAGCATCAGCAACTAAGCATGACCCTGTCTCAAATTAAAAAAACAAGAAGAGCTTAGGATGTAGCTCAGTGGCAAAGTGATCCTAAACTTAATCTACAGTGCTGCCAAAAAAAAAAAAAAAAAAAAAAGAAAAGAAAAGAAAGAAAAATAAGCTGCATAATCAGGTGTCCCTATCCCCAAAACTCCCTTTAAAAGCCCTGAAGGAGAGAGATACTGTGACAAGAGGTGAACTGCATAGCCCAAAGGGTAGACTGTAATGATCACAGCAGTATACCTTGGCTCTTCTTTCAAGAAAAAACTTGCCTACACAGGAGTCCTCACCCCAGGTAGAAACCCTGATAAACTTTATCTTGAACTTTCTAACCTTCAGAACGGTGAAAAAAAATAAAAGTTCTATTGTTTAAGCTACCCAGTCTGTGGTATTTTGTTACGGCAACACACACAGATGAATACAGTATAGTACATCCTGGCCATTTGTACCCAATGAGGACTCTTTTTTATTGGGGGGGGGGGGCGGTACTGGGGATTGAACCTAGGGGCACTCCACCACTAAGCCACATACCCAGCCTTTTTTAATACTTTATTTAGAGACATGGTCTTGCTGAGTAGCTTAGGGCCTCGTTAAGTGACTAAAGCTGGCTCTGAAGTCATGATCCTCCTGCCTCAGCCTCCTGAGCCATTGGAATTACAGGGATGTGCCATGGCACCCAGCAGGACTCTTCTTAATCTTTGCTCCAGAGCTTCTCATTAGGTTGGTTAAGACTTTGTCTGACCTGGTGAGTAGACAGAGGAAAGAAATATTTTAAAATAGATTTAATATCAAATCAAATTTATGAAAATATTCTTAAAATATCTAACAGAGTACTTAGTGAAGGGTTGGTTAAGGAGATGGTTCTCTTTATTGTATTCTGCTTACATGATTAGTGGACATTAAGTTCAACCACAGGAATAGAAAACACTGAAAGAAACAGGTTGGGGCAGAGTTGGGGGGTGAAGTGAAAATGGTGAGTTGGCTTTTTGGGCATGTTGAGAATGAGGTGCATTTGAGATTCTACGATAACTTCCTAAGCACCAGATCCATCTGGTGGAGGTAGGTCAGAGGAGAGGTTATGGTTGATGGTATAGATTTATGAGTCACTAGCAAGTGGTGTCATTTGAATTTGTGGGTGCGTGAAACAATGCCTAAGCATGTGCCCAGGTGAAGAGAGACAAGACCGTGAGGACTGACACCTCAACCGGCTGAAAGAGGAGGAGGAACACTTGGAGATAAGGAAGCTGGCAGCAAGTGAGAAGAGTTACAAAGAAACAGGGAAAGGGGGTGTAGAAAGGAAAGCACCATGTCGATTGCTGCTTGAGGTTGAGTTAAAACGGAGCCATAAAAAATGAACATTACTACACACACACACACACACACACACACACACACACACACACAAATCGTTGTATTGTAAGGACAGTCGAGGCAAGGCATCAAAAATAGCAGGAAACAGTTTTATTTGGCTGCAGCCAGGTTCAGAGGGTACAGCTTTCACTGTAATCAATCAATCCCCCTGAACCCCAAGTTCAGGTAGTTTCAGAATTGCATACCCAGCATGTAAGGGGAGGGGCTCAGAAGTTCACAGTTTACAGAAGTTAACATAAAAGCGGCTTTTTCTTTCACTGTTCTGGGCATGTTAACCCTTCAAGGACAATCTATGAGAAAGGGAGAGCTTCTTCTCCCCTTTCTTTCCTCCCCCTGCCAGCTGTTACCACAGAGCCCAATTGGTAACTTCTCCTATCTTAGAAATGTAGACATCTCTGTGAAGCTCCAGCTCAAGGCCAGATGCCTTGTTTAAAGAATTTGTCCTTTTATTATCACATTTTGCATTTGCAAACACACTTCTACAAACTACTACACTAGATAAATGTTTGTGAAAAACAAGTAAAAACCTGGAGTGCTGATTTCTTCCAGGCCAGTGGCCAAGTAATAGAGCAACAGGAAAATAGGAAGTTTATCTATATTATAGAGATTCTTTTGCTGTCAGTCCTAAAATCAGCCATGGTGAAGATTTCTGGAGAAGCTTAGTTAAGATTTTCTGTGGAGGAGGGGATGCCACTACAATTAGATGAAGCAACAGAGTGATCAGTAGCTTCAGTAAGGGCAGTTTCAGTGAAGCACTGGAGGCAGAGGTCTAACAAGTTAAAGGACAAATAGTAGAGAAATTTAAGGCTGTATAGAGGTGTAGATATTGCTGCAGGGCAATGTGAGTTTACACGAGATCTTGTAAAGATGGGAGAAAAATTTAATGCATATGGGAGCAATCTAGTAGAGTGAGAGATTATAACTGAAAGAAGGAGGGGGAAATAACAAGAAATCAAGCCTCTGAGAGGACAGAGGGAATTTGATCTATATGGACGAGTTGGCTGCAAGAAGAGAAAGCACACTTGGCCAGATGAAATAGGAGAAAAGGAGAAGAGGCCAGGTTCAGATAGGCTGTTGACGTGGTGATAAGATGAGGAGGGAGTGCCCATCTGGTGGTTTCTACTTTCTCAATTAAATTGGAAGAGAGGTTGTCATTTGAACGTGATAGGGATGAAGACAGGAAGTGTGAGGATAGAGATTCTATGAAATCGATCTCTTGAGAGAACAGGAAAGTAGGCTTACCAGAGAAACTGTAGTGTGATGTTTGGACAGTATTGACAGCTCAGCTGGCAGTCTGTGTGGTATTGGTTTTCTGTACTTAACATCCTGTGTTGTAAATTAATCCAAATTGATCTGTGCAAGAGATTGTTCTGAATGAACTAGATGATGGTTTCAGTTATCCACTTCACTCATATCTTAGCCTGGATCTCCTAAGAGCAGGGCCTGAAGCAAGGAGCTTGTGTGCTTCATTTTTATTTTATTATGCCAAAGAAGAAGAGTTAAGGGCAAGGACAATGAAGCAAGGAAGGAGGGAGAGCCAAAGTGAGCATGGTACAATTAGTTGTCTCAAAGTGCAATTGATGGTTGGAGTCAAAAGACCATACTCCTGAGAATCAGAATATGCTTGAGTCTCTGGACTTCACGTGCAGTGGGCAGAAGAGACAAAGACTTTATCCATTGGCTGTGCTCTACAAGATCAAAGGTTCACCCCCTATGTCTCCGGGTTGCACATGTCTTTGTGTTGGCCCCTAGAAAGTTCCAGAAAGGGCTGCAGCACAAAGGAGGAGACCGGTGAAAGGTAGAGCCAGAAAGCAAAATGATTTCAATTTAGACCTGTGTGACCTCTGTCAGAGCTCAGGCAGGGCTGGCTTCCCCAGCAACAGCTGGAATAAGAAATAAATACTGCTAGAATTCGGATCAAAAATGTCCCCCAAATGTGCATTATGTTAAAGGCTTGGTCTTCTACTTGGCATTGTCGAAGGTGGTGGAAAACTTTAAGTGGTGGGGTCTAGTGGTGAAGCCAAAATTAGACAGGCAGTCAGTATAGATAGGTAAATCGAGTCAGGTCAGATCAAGAAAGCCAATTTTGAGTGAGTCCCGGGAAGTTGGAGACTGTCCCTTGAGGGATTCAAAAGTTAATTCCTTCAGAGCCCTTCTTCCCCCTTATCAAGAACCTGCCCCTGCCCCAACCTGTTGCCAAAGTAACCTGTCCCAGGAATTACCCTTCCCTACAGGAAGCTATAAAGTTGTTAATTAATGTGTCCTGGGCTGCTCCATCCTGCCCTTCTCCCTTCAGCCCATTTGCTTCTCACTTTTTGGCCAGCCCACCGAACATTTCTGGGCCTGGCCACGTACACAGGAAGGGGAGAGATAAGGGGAAGAGGGCAGGAGAACGAAGGAAGCCTAGGACATACAAAAAAGCAGAACTGCCTTGCTTCTTGGGATACCAGGATACCAGCAATGGCCTCCTTCTCCCTCCTGGGAGAAGTCTATGTTACCCCTTTTTAAATAAACCTTGCTTTATATGCTTACTTCGGCCTGCTTCTCTAATGTTCAAACTTCAACATTTTGGGGAGCAGAACTCATCACTGGCAACCGGCGGTGTCAGCGGAAGGTTTTGTGTTACTGGATGTGTGTTTCCAAAGGGGATTGTGGGATGAAGATCTTTTGCTCTCACTCTCCTCACTTTTCTACCTCCATGAGGTTAACAGGCATCTCTAGCCACGTGATGAAAAGCAATGGGGCCAACTGATCATGGTCTGAGACCTTCAAAACAATGAGCCAAAATAAGCCCTTTCTCTTTATAAGTTGATTTATCTCAGGTATTTGTTACAGTAACAGAAAGCTGACTGATATAGATACATGCAAAAAAGTATCTGATATGATTTGTGGGAATATGGCTTACTTGATTTGACTAAGGTCAAATAATACTTTAAAAATGTGACAAAAAAATGAAACCACCTAATCTTTATTTAAAGTCATTAACAGAAGTCTCCTAATCTAGATGGTGAGCTGATCAGAGATTTTAAGATGATTCCTATACAGCAGGAAATTTTAAGATTTTATTTTGGAAGACTTATACAGGAAACTATTTTAAAATCATTATCATAACATCACAGAAAGAGTCTCATAGATTCTGAAGGCTGACTTAAATATATATATAGCACAAAACATCCCTGTCCTGCCATCTAGTGTCCCTTAGTTTATCCAAGGGGGATTGGTAGGAAGCTGCTTTACCTGTTCCTTGATTGTGGCACTAGGGACATATTGTGTCAGGCCAATCTCTAGTAACAAGGCATTGCAGGATATTTATGTCCTTCCCTGCATTCTCCCACCCCAGCCAGTTCCTGTCATTGTGAGGGCTGACAACAGTCCCACACATCTTCCAGTGCCCCCTCACCTGACCACAGAGCACCTCCACAGGAAGGGTGATGATCAGCCTCTGGTTCACTGAGGAGGAACAACGGCTTGGAGAAGAAGAACCAAGGTCACATTACAGACAGGCAGTGCAGCAGGTAGTCCATAACCAGGTCCTTTTCTAAAGCCCCCTTTCTCTCTACAATCTTAGTGCATTGATAATAATGACAGTGTGTACAGATTCTATTTTCACATGGCGATCTTTCATCAAAGTAGGCTATCCATCAGAGAAAAAGCCACATACTACAAAGATCATTAAGAGACTGAGAAAGAGACCAGAGGAGAAATTTTAAACAAATTAGGTTTATTCATCCCAGAAAGTGTAATGAGGATATGAAGATGGCCTTCTAAAATAGGAAGGGTGTTCACCCAGAGGACATTATGTATAAGGGATGTAATATGCCAGACTGAGATGATTATATCAGGATAATGTATATACTACAGTGCTTAAAATTTTTCATATACCTTATTTTATTTTATTTCAGTAATTTATAGCATTGAGTTGATTTAAACATGTAAATGTCATGCACATCTTGGTATGTGTATAAGATTAGGAAAAAACACAACTATTATTGATAAAATGAAATGATTATTGAAAAATAAAACACTTCCAATGATCCAGGTTTTAATTAATGAGAGTTTATGTGGTCCATGTCCCACCATCTAACATCTAAGTAATCGCCTAATGTTACTAAAGGTTCAAATAGACAGTATAAGATCCAGACAGCTGAACAACCCAACAAAACAAGGGAGAAAGAATATATGGAGGGAAAACTGAAGGCTATAATGAAAACAAACACAAATTTTTAGGACACAGTGAAGTTAGGGAATGGACAAGACACAAGGAAAAATAGGAGAACAAAGAAGATGACATAAAAGAGAAGCCTGGAAAACCATGATGTTCGAGACCTCCTGTGAGAACAAAAGGATACATCAGCTACAACCCCCTAATTCATTACTCATAAGGACATGTCCATGATTGCCTGTGTAGTTTAGCCTTCACCACTAGGAAGGAAACTTTATACAACAGGCAAGAGTACCCATGTAATGTGCGTGAATATGTATTTTGTACTAGCAACATCCAATCAGCCTTTAAAGTGAGGTATCACCTCCTGTGATGGTGTGATTATGTATTATTTTTTTTAACAAATAGAGCACCCATTATGTGCTAGGGACTATCTTAGACACCGGGAAACCGTAGACACAAAACAAATATATTCTTGCCATCATGAACATTGTTATCTTGCATGCGTGTAGTAGGAATGGGAGAGGAAGACAATAAAGAAATAAAAAATTGCAGTGTTAAGAAGGTAACAAGTGTTATTAACCACTAACTAATAAATACTAGCTATCAGGACTATGGCAGGGAAGAGATAGGGCCTGTTGGGGCATTAATAAAGAAATAACATTTGTTTCTCAGGGAAAAAAAATTAGGCGAAAGAAGCAGAACTGAAATTGCATATCAGTACATTGTCACTGTATATGTAAAAGTATATTTAAAGCAATATGCACAGAATTAAAGAAAATATATCTAAATATTAAACTGATTATCTTTTTAAAATAAAATTTGAAGTGATTTTTTAAAATGTTTTTCGGCCAGGTGCAGTGGTGCACACCTGTAATCCCAGCGAATCAGGAAGCTAAGATAGGAGGATTACAAGTTCAAAGCCAGGGCTCAGCAACTTAGTGAGGCCCTAAGCACTTTACAAAGATCCTGTTTCAAAGTTTAAAAAATTGAAAAAGCCTGGAAATGTTGCTCTGGCCAGCTGGCGAGATGAGCTGGGTTCAAAGGAGCTAGATGCAACAACAACTGAGAAAACGGCAAACAAACCATGAACATGAGTTTCTAAGGTCGAGGGTGGGACTTCTCGGTAACCCCAGGGGTCAGCTCCACACTGGGCAGCATTGGAAAGAGAGCATGCACCCGGATTCTTTTTATTTTATAGGGGAGACACACACACAAGGGAGGTTTGATGAAAAGTTCTTCATCAGATAAGGCAGGGAATAGGTTTTGAAGGAGGAGTCTTACTTTGTGATATCTTGTGGTCAGCAGATTGATTGACATCTTGGGCAAGTCACACTCATCTCAGGTGCTGTGTGGGATCACAGGCAGAGTGAGAGGAAAGGAACATCTGCATCTCACAGCCCAATCAGCCTGCAACACCAGACCAGTCCCCTCATATGCTCAACTGTGCATAGCTCTCACACATAGCCCATGATGGCTCATGACATTGCTCAGTGGTTAAGCACCCCTGGGTTCCATCCCCAGTACCAAAACCAAACAGATAAATAAAAATGTTCTTGTTCATACTTTCTTATTTTTATTAGTTTTTCTACAATTAGCTTGTATTACTTTTATTTTTTAATTTATTTTTTATTCTAAGTTGTTATAAAAGACAGCAGAATGCATTACATTTCATATTACACATATAGATCACATTTTTACATATCTCTGGTTGTATGCAAAGTATATTCACACCATTTGTGACTTCATACATGCACTAGGGTATATAAATTAGAAACAACAAAAATTATAAGTTATTTTTCCAAATATGAACATATCTCAGACACTTGGTGTATTTGATTCTAGATCATGGCAATAAAGAAAATCACGTAATTTTTTGTTTTGTTTTTGGTATCCCAGTGCATATAAATTTATGATTGTTAAGTATAAAATAGCATTATGTCTAAAAATGTGCATGTCTTAATTTAAAAATACATTATTGCTGAAAAATGCTAACGATCATCTGAATTGTTGGGAAAATGGCACCTATAATAATCTTGTTTGATGTGGGGTTGTCACAAACCTTCAATTTGAAAACAAGGCAGTATCTGCTAAGTTCCATAGAGTGGCACACAGCAAAACAAGGTGTGCCTATATATGTTCTCCATCTCTACTAATGCAGTGGTTTATGCTCCAACATAATATACTTTGGTTCAATGTATGAAAGGATCATTTTCTACACAGAGAAAGTAAAGCCTTCCTGAAATGCCCCAAAATATTCTCTTTAGCATTATTTTTTTTCAAATTTATTTTTTATCCTAAGTTGTTAGAAATGACAGCAGAATGTATTACATTTCATATTATACTCATAGAGCACATTTTTACATATCTCTGGTTGTATGCCAAGTATATTCAGACCATTCGTGACTTCATACATGCACTTAGGGTAATGATACCCATCTCATTCTACCATCTTTTTTTTTTCTTCACCCTTTTGCCCCCTCCCATCCCCTCCCTCCCCATTGGCCATTCTAGTGTTCCTCTAATCCTCCTATGCTCCCCATCCCAACCCCACTGTGAATCAGCCTTCTTAAATCAGAAAAAACATTTGGCATTTGGCTTTTGGGATTGGCTAGCTTCACTTAGCATTATATTCTCCAATTTCCTCCATTTACCTGCAAATGTCATGATTTTATTCTCTCTTATTGCTGAGTAATACTCCATTGTATATATATATACCACATTTTCCTTATTCATTCATCTACTGAAGGGCATCTAGGTTGGTTCCACAGTTTAGCTATTGTGAATTGTGCTGCTATAAACATTGATGTGGCTGTGTCCCTGTAGTATGCTGTTTTTAAGTCCTTTGGGTATAGACTGAGGAGTGGGATAACTGGGTCATAAGGTGATTCCATTCCAAGTTTTCCAAGGAATCTCCATACTGCTTTCCAAAATGGCTGCACCATTTTGCAGTGCCACCAACAATGTATAGCATTAATTCTTTTATTGTTAATGTTCTGAACCCCTCTGATTTCTATTCCCTAGTTCACTGTTCCAATTCCTCATAAAGTTATTATCTATATATTTTTTTTGTTTTGTTTTTAGTAGCCTCACCTCCAGAGGTGGTGTATGTGGTTAAAAACATAGATTCCAGGGACAGTTGCTAAGGTTTCAATTCTACCTCACACCTCAGTATGTGTGGTGACTTTGGCCAATTGACCTAATCTTTCTGTACCTAGTTAAGAGGACAGATATACTTCCTATTTCATAGATTATTGTGAGGATGAGTTCATGTGTTATAGTGATCAGAACAGTGCTTCATATATATTAAACGTGAGTCATCAATATTCTTTGTGTGTGTGTGTGTATGTGTGTCTGTGTGGTACTAGGGACTGAACCAGGGGCAATCTACCACTGAGCTATACTCCCAGCCCTTTTAATTTTTTCATTTTGAGACAGGATCTCACTAAGTGGCTTAGGGCCTTGCTAAGTTGCTGAGGCTGGCCTTGAACTTGCAATCCTCCCACCTCAGCCTCCTGAGTCACTAGGATTACAAGCATTCACCAGTGTGCCTGGCTTAGTCATTATTATTCTAAATTTAATTTCCCCAAAGGCAGGAACTACATTTCCTATTTTTCCATATTCTTAGTGCAGTGCTAGAAAATGTATTTTACTCATTTTGTAGAATCAATCATATGCAGGGACCCATGAGATTTGAGGTGGAGATGGAGGATAGCAAAATGTCAGGCAGTTTTCTATGTTCCCTTTGTAATGCACTCTCTTATTCTTTGAGATAGGAGATAAGAAATGCTCTGAGAATTCATACAACTGGTCTAAGATCACCCATCTGTTAGGTCCAAATTAAATCGTGTCTGTTTGACTCTTTTCATTGTACTTTGTGTTGGAAATAAACATGAATGAATGGATGAGTGAAACTGAGAAGGATCTGGATCTGTCTTTTTGGAGCTCTTCCTGTGTTTATTTATTTACCACTGTTTTCCCAGAACTTAGCACAGTGCCTACTTCACAGGAAGGGCTCAATAAGTATTTATTGTTAAGTGAATGGATAAATACAGAAAGAAAAGGGCAAAGGAGCAAATAAAGGGATGAAAAGGCAAAAAGACCTCTCAAAAAGGCATTTTCTGCCTTAATACTCAGTTTCATATACTCAGTATCTGACAGATTCATGATAAATGCTTCTATTCAGTACCTAGACAGAGTGGAGGAAGTCATTCATTACCATTTGCTGTAAGTGCAGATTCAGACCAACTGCTTCACAATCACCTCTGGTTGTGTTTTTTGTAAAATGAAGAAGCAGTTGGTCTCCAGCTGTGCCACCATAGGCTTCCTTTGTCTGGTTACCAGGTTCTCTTGGCATAGGCAAAGGAATCCAAATAAATCTGTGTAGTGTATCCCAAATATATATATTTTGCTTTGATTCAGGGAATTTTGGAAAACAGTTTTGTTTATATTTTAGTCCCCTTCCTACCAAATATTCAGATTCAAGCTGGTAAAGGGCGACAGGGACTCCTGGAGGGACTATTATGGATGCTTTCTTTGATTGAAATTAGTCCCCAACTTCCTCTTAAGATAAGCCTGGGAGAAACACCATACATTTAACATAAAATGGATTTGTTTATAATAAGATGTCAACATGATAAAAAACACACTAATACATCTGCAGGGTATGGTGAAAAACTATTGCAAAAATCAGCTGTAAAAATAATTTTCATCTAGATGACAAATAGCAGAGAGTCAAGCTCATATCCCACCGGTGCTTATAAAACATTTCTCAATTTATGAAAATATGCTTGCTTGTATGATTTTTAGGGTATATAAAAAATATCCACACTAGAAATGGCATAAGATCATTTGGTCTTACATAGTTCTATTTTCTCCACTCACACATGCAAATATTCAGCATTATCATTAGTTCTGAAACAGGAATGTTGTTTTGAGATCACCAAATATCTACAATATTGTACTGAGCAGTAAGAACAGCAGAGAGTGGCAAAGTGCTTTTAAAATTTTGTGCTCCACTAATGCACAATATGGAACGAGAAAACTTTCTCAGTGTTTAAACTAAAACTTTGCTACAAATGAGGAAATCACCCATGTCTGATATTGTTTTTCCTTTTATTACTGCACATAGCTGTGGTGTGTAGTTATGTTTCATGTAACACAGTTTCTTTCCTTTGTTTTGCTTAGGGTGGTCATTGGTACATACAGAAATCTGTCTAAAGTCTTAAATTCTATTTTATTAGGGTGAAACATTATTTCTCATTAGATTTTCTGCATTGAATTAGAATAATGGCAAAAGATTCTGTTGGTTCACTATCTTTTTACATTTTATAACATAAGGGGAATCATGACAGATGCGTAGCTATTATTTATATGAACATACAGACACATAAGATGTACCTGTAGGCTGTTGCCTGGCTCATCATCGCACCTCATATGCATTTTGGCAGTTATGTGAAGGATGGTATAAATGAAGCATTACAATCTACATATAACATTAGCTTCTTTTTGTTTTGAAAGACAATTCAAATACCCTGCTCTTTTGTTTATGTTACATATGGCATTTCATAAAGTGTACTTTAAAGTTCACTGTTGTGTTAGTCAATTTTTGCTTCAGTAACAAACGACCTCAAATTTCAGTGACTTTCACTAAAACAGATTTAAATTCACACAGAATGGTACGGACATCACAACAGACACATAGGCTAATGGAATAGAATAGAAGACAAAGAGATGACCCACAGAGCTATGGTCATCTGATTCTTGACAAAGGTGCCTAAAACATACATACTCTAGAGAAAAGACAGCCTCTTTAACAAAAGGTGCTGGGAAAACTGGATATCCACTTGTAGAAGATTGAAACTAGTGCCCTCTCGCCCTGTAAAAATCAATTCAAAATGGATAAACGACCAAAGTATAAGACCAGAAACTTTTTAACTGAGATAGGAAAACAGGTGAAACTCTTCTACATATAGGCATAGGCAAAAATTTCTTGAAAAGGACTCCTATAGCTCAGGAAATAGGAGCAAGAATTGATAAAGGGGGCAGCATCAAATTAAAAAGTTTTTGTTTTTAAAAAATCTTCTGATTTGATACATACTAAAGTATTTTCTTGCAGATAAGCTCTGTGTGTGTGTGTGAGAGAGAGAGAGAGATGAAAAAGAATTTATGTAAACAGTAAACAGTTTTTATACATTTAGGGAAATATCCTGGGGGGTATTCACTATTCACTTACTATTTTACTAATGAAAATCAGTTCTTTTTTTTGGTACCGGGGATTGAACCCAGGGGCACTCGACCACTGGGCCACATCCCCAGCCCTTTTTTTTTTGTATTTTATTAGAGACAGGGTCTCACTGAGTTGCTAAGTGCCTCGCCATTGCTGAGGCTGGCTTTGAACTCGCGATCCTCCTGCCTCAGCCCCCCAAGTACTGGGATTACAGGCGTGCGCCACCACGCCCGGCGAAAATCAGTTCTTGAATCAGGTGTTTCCTGCATTTGTTAGTTTGCTTGTTTATTTATTTATTTTGTGCTTTGCCTGCTGGGAAAACCTTCAGAGATTGACATTATGTATTTATGACCCTGTCCAGGAGAACTGCTACCCCACTAGTGATGTTAAAAAGATTTCAAATAAGTTGCATAATGCAGTGACTTCGTGGTAAACAGCTGACAACAATATAAAGAAATGAGAAAGGTAATAATTCAAGAAAAATGAAAGGGGATAGAGTAGAAGGCAAATTGGTTTCTATTGCCATTCAAGATATCTAATAAACATTTAAATTTCTATGAAATTATTGCTCAATTCACTTGGCTCAATCATGTATTTTTCATGATTTAAACTTCACACTGAAGTAATGGAGTATTTTAAAATGAAGTTTATACAAAATTGCATCTTTGCAAGTCATCCAGAAATAATACAGAGATATCATCTCTACAATTCCCCTTGCTCTCTCAAACCACAGCTTTCCAATTCTGTAGCTGGTCTAGATAGACTACACAGAAAATATTATTTTAATGTAGTGACATGAAAGGAAAACAGAATGTGTTCTTTTTTTTTTTTTTTTTTTCTCACTATTGGCAATTGAACTGAGGCCCTACCTCTGAACTACCTCCTCAACCCTTTTTATTTTTATTTTTTGAGACAGGGTCTCACTAAGTTGCTGAGGCTCTCAACTAAGTTGGCTTTTTCTCTTAGGTTAAAATGTGATAACAGTATAGAGACTAAATGAATCATCCAAAACTGCACAGCCATGCCAGTTTGTCTCATGAAATATCAGATTTGTGATGACAAAGATTTTAATTTAGAATCTTACATTATCATGAGAGAAACAGTAAAGTGATTAAAAATAGCATTTGAAATCTCAAAATTCTTTGTTTATTGTTGAGAAATAGTTGCAATACAATACAATTAAGCTGCTTTTGTCTGAAGGTTGACTCTATTGAAAGGATTCTACCAGAAGCAAACTCAGCTAAGACTTATGACAAAAAGCTATAAAATTGAGCTCTCAACAGCAGAGTGAGAACATACAACGTTTGTAGGGATTTATTTTTAATTTATATTTGAAAAATGTTTCTAACAGATGGGGAAAAGTAAGGGACTATTCATAAAACTTTTGGCTTATTTCCACGAAAATGCTCCATTTATTGAACAGGAAATAAGGAAATAAGTAGAATGTGCTTTTAACCAACTAGGAATTCATCATTTCTCCAATTCATAACAGCTATTCATTCCCTCTACTACCAATCCAAACAGCTCCTTGTGTAATATCTCTCCACAGACCTGACTCTTTAATGAAAGCCCAGGAAAAAATGTTCATGGCACCTGTGTGTGTGTGTGTGTGTGTGTGTTTTGTTGTTGTTGTTGTTGTTGTTGCTGTGACCAAAATACCTGACATAAACAACTTACCAGAAGGAAAGATTTATTTCGCCTCACAGTTTCAGAGGTTTTAGTCCATGGTCGGCTAGTTCCATTGCTTCGGGTCTGAAGAACATGACAGAACATCATGGTGGAAGGACAGGAGGAGGAAAACTGCTCAGCTCGCGGCAGCCAGGAAGTAGGGAGAGAGAAAGGGGCTGAGTCAAGATAAACTCTTCCAGGGCACAGTGACCTACTTCTTCCATCTAGGCTCCGCTGCCTACAGTTTCCACCACATCCCTGAGTCCATTCAGCTACGACTCCATCAATAGCTTAATCCACTATGAGGTTATGGCCCTCATGTTCCAATCATACTCTGAAAGCCCCACCTCTGAACATTACTGCATTAAAACCAAGCCTTTAATACATGAGCCTTTGGGGGAACATTCTAGATCCAAACCATAACAGTACCCTTTTCATAACAGACGAAGGTGCGTTCTCTTTTCATTGTTGATAAATGCCATACAATGACCAGGTTGGGGGCTAGGTTCAGGTGATCAGAAACCTAGCTGACAGGTAGGTTCCTAGATTGTTTGTTTTTTTTAAACATCATGACAGCCTTTTTCCAGGCAAAGCCCAAAGTTTATTAGGGTGAGTCTAAATTTTACAGAATGAATTTAGACTGGTGGCAATGAGCAAGAGGTTGTTGAGTTCTTTGGACTTTGGATAGAGCAGGCATACAAAACAGTTGAGGATCAAGAATGCAGAACAAACAAATAGTCACCTAGCGGGGCAAAGTAAAGGGCAAGTAGCGGAACTGAACACAGTTGTCTATACAACCAGTGCAAACATCCCTTCAGCAATAGTCCAAGGTCTAAGCTGAGTTTGGAATCCAGGCAAGTTTCTTATCACACCAAGGTAACTCTGTACCTGGTCACTGTCTAGCATTCATCAACAGTAAAAAGAAATCATACCTTCCTCGTCTTTATAAGAAGACAGGCTTAATTAATTTTATCTCAAAATTTTTTTTCCTGTCCTCCAGGTTGTTACATTGAGCAATGACCACCTGATTTAGCTTTTGCCCTGTGAACATTATAAGTTACCATTAGATTTTGGAATGGAGGAGTAAAGAAAAGAGCAGAAATGGTGTATAATCATTCTTTTTTACAAGTCTGTGTTTCCAAAAGAGTTTATATCCTATCCAATAAAAATTGGCAGCAAAAATCAAGACATTTCCTTCCTATATAACTAAAGAAAGTTTGGTAAAGGAATACAGTGAGGTGGCATTTTACTCCACAAGTTAAAAAAAAAAATAGTTTGTTTAAAATCGCTTCATGGGTATAAGTTTACTCAAGAAGATGAAAGTCTTGAGATCATTGTTCATAGGTTAATTCTTTTGTATCCAGCAATGTTAGGCATTAAAAAATCATGAGGCTTGAATTACATTCTGAAAAATTAGTATATAACTTACCAAAATCTATTCTCTCTACTGATTCAACTTTACAGCAAACCAGAAAATAGTAAATGAATAAAGTTGTAATAAAAGAAGTAGATGTAAGTGTCATAAAGTGAAGTAGAAACAGTAAAAACAAACAACCCCCCAAACTCCAAACCAATTTTCTTCCATTATTCCCATCAATTGTGAAAGACTTAAAAGACTTTATGTATGCATGTTAAAAATAAAACACTTAAAGATGATTTCTTTGTATTCTTTTTTTAAAATTTTTTAAAAATATTTATTTATTTACTTTAGCTGTACACAATGAAATGCATTTATGTTTACGTGGTGCTGAGGATCTAACCCGGGCCTCGCACATGTGAGGTGAGCGCTTTGCCGCTGAGCCCCAGCCCCAGCCCTCTTTGTATTCTTTATAAGGAAATTTTAAAGCTCCATTTTTAAGATTATAGTTGAAGAAAACTTTGACCTCTATTTATTTTTCTTGGAAAAACTCATGATGTGATATTTCTCTTTACATATAATAATTTTATCATTTTCCTAATCTATGTCTGTAGCCACTTGTGCCTGAAATTCTACAGAATTTATTAAGTAGCCTGTGGGAGTTATTAGGTGGATCAAACAATGAAAAAGCACAATGGAGCAGGACTGTTGTGGGAATGTCTTCTACACCTCACTTTCAGAACTCTGGCAAGGTAGTGAAATTTGCAAGAGAGTCCAATTTGTATGAGGACCTCCTCCTGATCCTTGTTTCCCCCATAAGAGAACATTTCTGAGGTACTAGGATGAGGATGTGGAGAGGAAAAAACGGAGTAGGGGGAGTAAAAAGCACCTTTAATCTTTGGGAAAATGGAAGGTATTCCCTGAGAAGGTAAGAGTGACCCAAGCAGTAAGAGAAAGAAATCAGGTGTGGGCTCCCTTGAGACTTGGGAGGCTGAGGCAGGCGGATTGCAAGTTGGAGGCCAGCCTCGCAACTTAACAAGACCCTGCCTCAAAGGAAAAAAGGGCTGAGGATGTAGCTCAGCAGTCTCTTGCCTAGCATTAAAAAAGAAAAGAAAGAAGAAAGAGAAACACTCCAGAATGCAGAACTCCGTCAGGGCATTCCAGAGTAACAGTTCCTAGCCAGGCTGGTAGACAAGCCCCTCAGCGTTGCTCAGCACATTTCCTCGGAAATCTATTTTCAGGATCCACATTTTAAGGGTCTGGAAAAAAAAGAACAAAATCACCTTTGATTGAAAAAGAACAAAGTCATCTTGATTGTTATGTTAGAGTTGTAGGCACTAGGAGGAGAAAACCAAAAGCAAACTCCGCCTCCTAGATTGTGAGGCTCATGAGAACAGCAGAGGGCGCCAGGGGAACAAGTGGTCCTGAGTGCAAAGGAGTATGGTCACTTGGGTTCCTGGAGAACGGGGAGGCCACAACTTCCTAAAGCCTCAGGGGAACTTTGTTCCTTCAACACTTCTATGCGTTTCTGAAGCCAGCATGGACTAAGGAAAGAGGCATCATTTAAAAAAGAAAATCAGAGCTATTATTCTATTAAGAATTTGGTTTATGAAGGACAATGTTGTCTTGTGCTAGCCCATATAAACAAATTATTTCTGGATGTAAACAGTGCTGGATTAAATGAGTGCACTAATTTTGCATAAGAATACTTCCCTCTGAACTTGACAGTGAAAATAATATTCCTTCCTTCCTTTCTTTATTCATTCAAGTCTTTAAAGAACAACTACAATGTAGTCATTCTCAGTGGGGAAAGAGTTAGTTACTAACAATAGTGTAAATACAATATCTTATTATTTTAACAAAATATATCAAATAGAGGGATATTGCTTTTACAGCTTTTTCAGTGGAAAAGAGTGGAATTATGCCTTGTATGTAGGAATATAATGAAGAATAAAAGTTTCCCAGTCTTTAGGCTCTTATAATCACTCTAAATCAAAAACTGTCCTGGGAAGGGATAACAACACAAGAGAGATACAACTACAGCTTGATAGAATGCCAGAGTGAAAGATTAATTCCAGCCAGGCTTGATTAGGAAATTCTTCATGAGGTGGAAAGAGATGGACATGATTACATGATGCATGACTTTAAAACGTAAGGTTGCTCTTTAATTATTAAACAATACATTCTTAAAACATTTATTGAGTACCTAGGTGCTGGGGACATAAAGATAAAACAGGATGAAATCTATGCCCTTGAATATTTCTGTCAGGGGACACACACTAAAATGGAAGAAAATTCCGTAGAACAAATATAATGTCACAGCAACTTGTCATGTTAGAACAGAAGTGATACAGAATCTTAGGGGATTAAAAGGAAGCTTTCAGTGCTGCCTGGGAGGGGACGGTGAATTAAAGTCAAGTTATGCTCGGACTGAGATTTCATTAATGTGTTTCCTCATTCTTTCACTGGTGTGTGTTAAGTGCCTACAGTATTCATAGTGCTTGCCCTCAAGGATTGATAACCAAACAGAGGACCAGGATATCATAGGTAAGTTCAAAGGTGGAGTTAATATAATACAAGGTAGACAGTGTTGTTCAAGACAGGTGGTCAGGCATAGGTGGGAGGCTGGGGAAAGACTTCATGCAGGAGGTGAGTTTTGAAAGATGTGGAAGTATTTGTCAGGCAGATTGCCATGGGAAGTACCAAGGACAGAGGGAGAGCAAGACGTGACAACAGGGTGGGTAAAGGCTCCAGGGCCCACCACAGCTCAGCGCATGTGCAGGACAGAGGGAAGTTTGACATGACTGAAGGTTAATGTAAGAAGACAGGCAAGACATTAGGTTGCAGGGACCAGATCTTAGAAGGCCTTGAACCCAGCCTGAAAGACTTTGAATTTTACTCTGTACAGAGTAACTTTTGAAGTAGATGCCACTATGCTTTTGTGTTCTAAGGAAATACCTCAAGAAGGTAAGAAGCCACCCAAGTGGCAGATTTTAGAAGTCCATGAACGCCAAGCTATCATGCTTTAACCATTAATCTTCAGCCAATGTGAAGTCTTTGAACACGTTTAGAGGAGGAAGTGACAGGCTAATCATTGTGTTTTTGAATGATCAGTTCATCCGTGATACCATGCCAGAACTCTGGATGCTCTCTCAGATTGTTCCATTTCTCTCTTAATTCATAACTAAAAAGTCAATAAATCGTATTCATTCTTCTAAGTAACTCTCAAATCCAACCTTTCTCCTCCTCCCCTGCTGAGACTGCCAGTGGTTTGGGTCCAGCCTCCAATTCTTCTGCACTCTGCAGAAAACAAAGACCTATATCTTTACCATTTCAGGTATAGTGTCATTTTGAAATTTATTAGTTCATTATAAGTTTCCCACTAGAGTGGAAATTCCTCCAGGAAAGTGGTTATACAAGGTCCCAATGGATTGAGATTCACTGCTGAATGTTCTCTCTCACACCGTCAGTTTTTCCTTTCTTTTTCTTTCCTTTTCTTTATACCAGGGCCTGAACCCAGGGGTGCTCAATTACTGAGCCTCATCCCCAGACTGTTTTTTTATTTTTATTTTTATTTTTATTTTTTGAGATAGGGTCTTGCTAAATTGCTTAGAGCCTCACTAATTTGTTGAGACTGGTTTTGAACTTGCAGTCCTTTTGCCTCAGTGTCACATCTTCCTTGTGACAAGTGAGCAAGGCTCCTTGTCTGAAATAATAGGGAGAGAAAGCAAGGCATCTCTCCCTCTTCTGGGAACGATGTAAGACAAAAATGGCGCCGCAATGGTTAATTCTATCTCCCTATTCTTACTGTGTCTCTGTGTGACCACTAGGGGCTCATAAGTTAGCTATTAAGCATAAATCTGACCACACAAATTTACACTGTGGAGTCTGAGCCAGGAACTCTATAGCAAATTCTTTAGTACATGAGTAAAACAGGTTTATAATTAGACATTAGGCTTGTAAGTAATGATTAAACTTGTGGCTCTTGCTGTGCCCCATAGTTCAGACTTTTCTAAGTTATAGTTATAAGATTTTAAGTTATAGTTATAAGGCTTTCTAGTGATTGATAAGGATTCTTTTATCTTAGGTAAGTTTAGGATATTAGTTTAAGATACATTGATAAAAGTTTTCCATGGTAGAGACCCCTTAGATCTAACACCTGATCAAAGGAAAAATACCTGTTAGCTTAACTTTTAAAAGTAGCTATACTTCCTTCTTTCTAGTTCAGAAGAAAGTTATTATAGGCAACAATAGTAAGGTGAGTTCAGTCAAGGTTTAGCTATGATGTATTAGGGCAATCAAGGTGTGAGACATTGTGAGTGATCTTAAAGGGCTGTAAAAATAGTTTTAGGCAAAAACATGTTTTTGTTATTGACATTTAAGATTGATCAATATATGCTTTTTTTACATCTTTAGATAAGTTTAATCAGTAATATGTACTTAGAACAATATCCTGTTTCCCTCAAAATGTATAACTCTGAAATTCTTTAATGTAACCTCAAAAGCTGTAATGTAAAAGACTGTGCTGTCTGGGCTATAAAAACTCGGGTAAAAAAGTAAAGTTAGAGTTAAGCCTCCAGACTTGTGTGCTGCGTGGTTTATCTCTCACATTTTCACCGACATCTTCACTCCCCCTTACCGGAGCTGGACTCTGGCACCTCAGCCTCCTGAGTCGCTGGGATTACAGGTGTGCAGTACCACGCCCATCTCTTTTCGGATTTCTGTTAAGCATCTTTTTCCTTTTTCAAACTTTATTGTTTTAATTATTTATTTATCCTAATTTGTTATACATGCTTGTAGAACGCAATTCATTTTATATTACATATATAGAGCACAATTTTTCAAGTCACTGGTTCTACACAAAGTGTTTTCACACCACTTGTGTCTTCATACACGTACTTAGGGTAATGATGTCTAACTCATTCCACCGTCACTCCTATCCCCTCTCTTCCCCTCTCTATTAAGCATCTTAAATCTACCATAATTAAAACAGAATTTTGTCCTTTATCCAACTCCCATTTCCTAACTTATTTCTCAAAAAGCTTTTTACATTTTGGTCCATGGTTCCTTCATAAAATTCATCTAATTGTGTGAGCTGTCTTTAATTCTTCTTCTCTGATACCTCTCACACTTTTCATTCAATCACCAGCACCTCTTGGTGCTAACAGCAGAATCTTTCTGTTGGGCTTTATTGCCTCTCACTATTTTCATGGCTACCTCTCAGTGCTCATTTGGTATTTCAGTTGTCGCTAAGGTTTTTTATTTCCATCCTTGCCTTCTCAGACTCTTTTCCATACAGCCATCTAGAGACACCCTTTAAATTTCTGATTCCCATCATGTCACTTTCCTGCTCAAAAATCCCCCCAAATATTTGATTATACCTTTAAAAATAACTAAAGCATTTAACGCATTCTACTCAGCATGATCTGGCTATTGGAATTCTTTTTTTTTTTTTTTTGTACCCGGGATTGAACTTAGGGGCACTCGACCACTGGGCCTCATGCCCAGCTCTTTTTTGTATTTTATTAGAGACAGGGTCTCAGTGAGTTGCTAAGTGCCTCACTATTGCTGAGGCTGGCTTTGAACTTGCGATCTTCCTGCCTCAGCCTCCCAAGTGCTGGGATTACAGGTGTGGACCACCACGCCCCACTTGGATATTGGAATTCTAATTGCAAATCCCTGCATTCTCCTTCTGCATACTACTCTGGAAGCATGGAATTTTTTGCTATTCCTTTAATATGCCATTTGTATTGTCCCAGGGTCTTTGCACTTGATATTCCTTCTGTCTGGAATGTCTGTATCCCTGATTGTTCAATGGCTTTTTCCTTCATATAATTCTTCCTTCACATGATTCTCACATGCTCCTTTCTCAGAGAAACTTTCTCTGACAACTGTATAAAATGCCCATCAAAATGTCAGGCGCAGTGGCACACTCCTGTAATCCCATCAGCTCTGGAGGTAGAGGCAGGAGGATGGCAAGTTCAAAGCCAGCCTCAGCAAAAGTGAGGCGCTAAGCAACTCAGTAAGACCCTGTCTCTAAATAAAATACAAAATAAGGCTGGGGATGTGGCTCAGTGGTCGAGTGCCCCTGAGTTTAATCCCTGGTACTCGTCCCCATGCCTATCTCACCTCCTTTTCCTACACTTTTCATATCCATATTCACTGACTCTATATTTCCTTATACCACTCATCACTAACATTTCATTATGTTATATATTCATTTGTTCTTTATTATATGGCTCTTCTATTAGAATGTGGACACTGGTCAGGCCCCTCCAACTCCATCTATGCTCCCTCTTTGGGGCATGTCCTCAAAAGCCCAGTTTTAGCAAGAATTCTGCTGTCAGTTTAGCTAGAATTTTCCACCCTTGATATCTCACCAAATTCTTTAACTACCCACCCTCCTCCTTCAGGTAATAACTGATCACCATGGCTTTTCTTCAGCAAGAATCTTGTTGGGTCAGTTTAGGAAAGAAAGTCCCTACCCTCTCAGTAATTTTCCATCTATCAACTTACCCCACCCATATTCTTCATTATAAATCCCTACTTTTCTTTGCTATATTCAGAGTAGGGTCCAATCTATCTCTCCTACTGCAGAACCACATTGCGGTAGGCTCCATATCTATTACAACAGTCTTGAATAAAATCTGCCATATTGTCTTTAATAATGTGTCATGAATAATTGCTTTTGTTTTCAGTGGTAGGAATCAAATCCAGGGCATTGCATGTGCTAGGCCAAAAATTTTCTGAATGTTTCAATTAGTGCATCATAGTTATATATAATAGTGCGGTTCATTTTGATATATTCACAAATGCGTATAACATAATTTGGTCTAGTCGATCCTCAGTATTTCCCCTTGTCCTCCCTTTTTCCTTTCCTCCCTCCCCCTGATGTTCTTGCTCCATTCTATTGGTCTTTCTTCTATTTATTTATTGTTTTTCAATTGGTGCATTATAATTATACATAAATTGGAATTCATTGTGATTTATTCATGCATGCATATAGCATAATTTTGTCAATTTCATTATGCAGTTTATTCCCTTTCCCATCCCTCCTCCCTCCCCCTCAATCCCCTTCCCCTACACCACTGTTCTCCCTTCTATTTTCATGAGAACACCCTTTTTTAATCAAAAATTTTCTTTAATAAATGTTAATTTATTATTGTAAACAAGACCGATCACAACATCTGTATTGTTTTATACTATACCCAAAGTGCCTAGAATAGTACCATGTGGTCAGTATCCAATCTTTGTTCTATGAATGAATGTATTTAGAACAAAGGGACAATATACTTAGAGAATTTGAGAACCTTCATTGGTGAAATAGCTGCTTTCATAGCACTTTGAGAAATTACAGTATTTTAAAAACTAAGGATGTAAAATCTATTCATGAATACTTTGCAAAACTATTTACACAATTTAATTTCATAGAATCAGAATCTCTGAGTTAAGAGCCCTCAAAGGGCAGTTAATCTAAGCCCAAATTCCAATTGAAAAAATAAATTAAATTTTCTATTTTTTTAAGTCTTTAGTCTTGGAAGGAGATTTATTTTGTTATTTATAGATTCTTTGGAATTTTTGAAATCACCTAATTTATCTTTTTGGCACTAATTAATCATGTCATGGCTTTGTAGTTAATGTTAACAGGATTGAGTCAACAGCCAAAGCATTAACACCCACTTGAGGTCATTAAAAGTGTATTAAAAAGGCTTCAAATAATATGTACACTGTTAGTTTTATCAAGGGTTGCTTTAATTCTAAAGGACAGTCATAACAAAGATGATAATCAATTCAAGGTGACATTGGTATCTCCTTACCCAGCCTCACCAGTTTAAAAAAGTACTTAGCGCAGATAGTCACTGAATCTATGCCAGGGGGGAAATAATTGATTTAACTGATCTAAACGTGTGTTTGAACATTTTTTCAGAGAAGCTGTCAACACACACACATAAAAGTAAGATTCTAAAAATGCTGTCAGATCCCTAATGTTTACGCGGCAAAGCAAACAACCTTTGTTATTCCAATTCATCCATCTGCTCATAAAGGAAGTCTGATCCCCATGTTCTATTTTTTTTCCTCAGCTACACTGAAATTTATAATGTTGATTCATATTGAAGCAATTTAAAAAGGTACTCAGCCACAAAATAAAAATGGATTATGTTAAGTATGACATTTGTTATTAGGGTACCTGCTAAAAATTACATCTTGAATTATACACTATATTAGTTTCAAAGGGTATTAGGTATTGTCACATGTAACTACTGATCTTTTTGAAGGAGGATGGGCCAGGCAATATTATTCTCTCATCTTTACCACCTAATGATGGTAAATGTCAAGAGGTAGCTGTGTTTAGGGAAAATAATGTGCCAAGATCAGTTTGTCTAGATATCTTGGACTGTGATTTATGATACTTTATAGTATTTCCCCCTTTTCCTTTAGTAGTTTCATTCGAAAGTAGGGAGTGGAATTTGGGGATGGAATGTCCTAACAACTGAAAAGCATTTTGAATATGATCTAGTTCAACACCAGTGAGAAGTGCTGTGTTCAGGGACATACTGACAAATGGCTAATAGGGATACAAATTCAGGATGCTCTTGTTGTAAATACTATGTTTTTTTCTACTACCTCTTATAATCATAAATAATTATTGAGCTAAATCTCATATGGTTTGGCATACACAACAGGTAAAATGACACATTTTTTTTAAATGACATATTTTTAAAAAATAAATTACATTAAAAAAAAAAAACAAACAGGAGGAAGAGAAACCATTGTAGACTAAAAGAAATGTAGGAAACATGTCAACAAAATGTAGTGTGATTTTTCTGAGCCTGATTAGACTAAACAAATATAAAATTATATTCTTAAGACAATCAAGAGAAATTAAATACAAACTAGGTATTCTATAAAAGTACGGAATTGTTAATTTTGTTAGGTATTATAATATCGGTTATGCTAAAAGAAGTTCTTATCTGTTAGAGCTGTATACTGAAGTATGTACCAATGAAATAATCTATCTGGTTATTTACTTTAAAAGACTCCAGGACTTGGGTACTGTGTCACATGCCTCTAATCCCAGCGACCTGGGAGGCTGAGGCAGGAGGATCATAAGTTTGAGGCCAGCCTAAGCAATTTAGGGAGGCCCTAAGCAACTTAGTGTAACTCTTTCTTCAAATAAAAAATAAAAAGGGCTGGGGATGTAGCTCAGTGGTAAAGCAACCTTGGGTTTAATCTCCAGAACCAAACCAAACCAAACCAAACTGAATCAAATCAAACTAAATCATAACAAAAAACAAAACAGATAAACCTACCAGAAACAAAAAATTAAAAGTTGCAGAGTTAGGTAAGTAAATGTTGACAATGTTGATAATCATAGAAGCTAAGGTTACCCGTTCTATTCTACTCTCGTGCATGTTTGAAGATTTTCATAAAAAGAATTTTAAAGGTAATTATTAAGCTTATACTTTAGAGGAGGCACTGTCAGTATCATTAATCATTGAGTAGCCAACTTTCTTTATATTTTAAGTTGAAGAATAGTAACAGAAATACCTCATCAACAATCTGTAAGATTCTACAGGTTCTTGTTCATGCTAATCTCTGAACTTACTAATGACTGCCACACTAAAATTACAGTTTGTATTTAATGTGTGTATGTATAAAATTAGACTGAATTCTTCCTTGTATTTTTGCTTCCTGATTTTCTAAATTAGCAACACTTTTTAAAATTATAATTAAGCAAATATTTCTGGAATGATATACCAGTTTCTATTAGACCCTAGGTATAGCAGATGGGATATAAACATGCCATTGTCATATATAAAAATACATATACATTTCTAAATACATGATAATAAATTTGATAAATGCCATGTTAGCAGTATGAAAAATGTGCAGTGGGACACCTGAAGAGAAACAGGTCATCAAAAATGTAATCAATCACGTTAAAGAAAGGACAAAATTATCTTTCCTTCTCTCTATAAAAAATTACAAAATATCAAAATATGAAGATAATTACTGAGTGTACAGCCAAAAAATGTAAAAAAAAAAAAGTATTATTGAGGTGTGTATATAGCTAATTTATAATGATGTTATTATTTTTCTGGATTTGAGGATATCTCTGGTATTTGTCAGAGTTCTAATATTTGCAGGTAGTTGTCTTTTTTCATTTCAAATAAATATTCACTTTTATGCCCAATTTTGTGTTTTTTTTCTTTACAGCCATCCTCCACGTTGGGCACTCTTCCGTGTCACACAACCTGAGCCCACTTGCATGCCTTCAGTTTGCCCAGCACGGCTCTGGGAGCTAAGGGTATCTCAGTGAACAGAAGGGAGAAAAACAACTCTCTCTTGTAAAGCTTACACTCCAATTGGAAGAGACAACAAAACAAAACAGTAAACAAGTAAGTCAAATTATCTGTTGGGAGGTGAGTGCTATGGAAAACAGTTGAGGAGGGTCAGCGAGTGAAGAGGGCAGGGTAGGGAGCCAGGGTGAGGTTGCAATTTTAAGCAGGGTGGTGGGTGGGGTAGGCCTCAAAGAGAAGGCAGCTCTGAGCAAAGACTGGAAAGAATTGGTTTTTGGTAACAGCAGGGGTCTAATAGCCTGTTAGCATAGTAGTGCTTCTTTACCCCTACTCAGGCGCTGCTTTAGAATCTTTGAAGTAAAATAATACCAAAGGTCCAGTAGTAGGAGGTTAAGCAGAAACAGTTGGACCAGGGTTCAAAACTGAACAACTTTGGGGTCACCAAACTTAGATAATTGATGCTAAACCAAACAGGAACACTAAAGCATCATTGGAAATTAATAATATGGGGAATATCACATTTGCCAACATTCTGGGTGAGATCTCCAAGGGTCATAGCTCTAAAGGAGATCTAGTCTGTTGAACTGTTGAGTTTTGCATTCCTGAGCAGGGTAAGGCAAATATGGAACTGTACAGGAAGTGTTCAGGGCATTGGAAGGTTGAATACTGTCACTAAGAGTTGTTCTTTTCTATCCTTCTCACCCATGTACCATTTTATTATTCATTTATTGATTTATTTATTTGGTACTGGGGATTGAATCAGGCGCACTTTACTACTGAGCCACATCCAAAGCCCTTTTTTTTTTATTTTTTATTTTGAGACAGATTCTCACTGAGTTGCTTAGGGCCTTGCTAAGTTGCTGAGGCTGGCTTTGAGTTTGTGATACTCCTGTCTCAGCCTCCTGAGCCGCTGGATTACAGGTATACACCACCACAATCAGCAGCATTCCATCTTTTCTCTAAATAAAAGTAGAATAAACAACAATGACAACAAAAATAAATTAAATTGCCATATAATTGGTCTGCTTTACACATTAAAAAAAAAAAAAAAAGCGAGAACAGGGCTATGGGAACATGTTAAACTTTCCTAGAGCACCGCATGCTCTTTCATATAGGCAGCTGTAGTATAAGTGAGATAAATGAGAAGGAGGAGTCAGAACTGGGTGTGGGTCTGGCTCTGCCACTTAGCTTTTTGGCCTTGGGCAAATCAAAGGTAAAAATTAAATTTTATCATCTATAAAATGGGGATAAGAAGTTTCTTTTATGATCATTAACTGGGATAATTATGGTTAAGGTAACTTCTTAATTAACAAAGAATCTTACACATATTTGGCATGAAAATAAAGCTACAAGGTAGTCCATAGTAGCTATGTAAGAATAGCTATGAAGTATATAAAAATTTGACCCATGATTACCAATAGTTCAGACTGAATGACATGCTTTAAAAATTTAAATTTATAGTTTATTCTTTAACTTGTGCCTTTGTGTCACACTTGTTATTCACACTTCCTTTGTCCAGTACCCATCTTGCTCCCATCTGCATTGCATTTAGCTTCTTTCCATCTTTTCAACCATTTTCCTCCTGTGCAGCTCAATCACATACTATTTCTATGCTACTTATTTACATAAACTTGTGCTAAAATACATTCAAGCAAGTACTGCCACAGTGATTTACTGGAAAATTGTTCACGTTTAAAATCTCAATCTATAGTTCATAGCTTTAAGAAAACATTCTCGTGCTGGGTTGTGGCTCAGTGGTAGAGCACTTGCCTCACACAGGTGAGGCCCTGGGTTCAATCCTCAGCATCTCATTAAAAACAAAACAAAACAAACAAACAAACAAAAAAAAAAAACAAGAAATAAAGATTAAATTCCAAAGAAAAGAAAGCATTCTAATTTATCATTATTTTATTAGAGCATTATAATCATACATAGCATTTGAGTTTACTTGGACAAAATCATACATGCCAAAAAAGCATTCTAATTTAAAGACTTTTCAATATCTTTCACTGGGATGTTAGAACAAGAGACAGACATCCACCTCTATCTCAAAAACAGAATACACCTGGGAGGCTGAGGCAGGAGGATCTCAAATTCAAAGCCAGCCTCAGCAGTGGTGAGGCACTTAGCAACTCAGTGAGACCCTGTCTCTAATAAAATACAAAAAAAGGGCTGGGGATGTGCCCCAGTGGTCGAGTGCCTCTGAATTCAATCCCTGGTACCACACACACAAAACAACAAAAAAAAAAGCAGAATACACAGTTTGTTTTCTTACTCAAATGATTACTGAAGGAGTGGCCCTTAACTACATACAAGTTCAGCATTAAAAATAACTGTTTTGGCAGGGCGCAGTGGTGCACGCCTGTAATCCCAGCACTTTGGAAGGCTGAGGCAGGAGGATCGTGAGTTCAAAGCCAGCCTCAGCAATGGCGAGGCACTTAGTAACTCAGTGAGACCCTGTCTCTAAATAAAATACAAAAAAGGGCTGGGGATGTGACCCAGTGGTCGAGTGCTCCTGAGTTCAATCTCCAGTACCAACAAACAAACAAACAAACAAACAACAACAAAAAAAACCCCTGTTTTCCCTGAATCGCCAGCTAGATCAAGTGATTCTTAAATGATCCTTCTTGTCAGCAAGAAAGATGATCCCAAGAATGAACAAAAATAGCCTCTGTTCAACACCTGTGATATCTATAATTTATAAATGGTGATCATGTCTCATCAGATTGTCTTGGGGGTGTACATTGGAAGGATTGTCATTTGTGTATTTAGTACTTCCCAGAAAACAAAGTGGTTTTTTTGTGTGTGTCCTGTCTTTCTGATTAATACATTTCTCTTTGCATATGAACAGTGTGAGGTGAGACTTCACATTTGAGGAATGTGATCTTGAAACTGTATTGGCATGCATAGTCTTATGAATGTTTGACTAATCCTCAATAATTAATATCCCAAACAGGAAAATTCAACTCCCAAATAGGAAAAAATCCTTTTTTCACTGTTTTAAGAGTTTGCTTTTTTCATCAACAAAAAAATTGTAGATATCTACGGTGTACATTTTGTTTTGAAATGTATGTATATTGGGGAATGGCTAAATGGAGCTAATTAATATGCATTAGCTCAGATATTTATCTTTTTAATTTTGGAGTGGCAATTTTCAGGCACTGAAAGACGAAGAAGGGAAGCAAAGGAGGGAGTCAGGAAGCCTGGAAGAGATTAATTACATCATCAAATTCTGGCAGTCTTTAATACCTTTTGGGGGCATCATGTTTGCTTTTGGTACAGGAAATTGAAACTAGGGGCGCTTAACCACTAAGCCACATCCCCAGCCATTTTTAAAAACATTTTACCTGGGGACACAGTCTCGCTGAGTTACATAAGGCTATCACTAAATTGCAGAGGCTGGATTTGAACTCGCAATCTTCCTGCCTCAGCCACATAAGTCCCTGGGATTACAGGTGTGCGCCACCATGCCCGGCTGGGCATCATATTTCTGATTTCCTCTCACCATTTTTTCACTTCTTCCTTTATTACATTTATTTTTTCTTTAACACGTGCCTTTGTATTGCCCCTGTTTCTCACAACTCCTTTGTCCTGTATGCATTTTGCTTTCGTCTGCATTACATTTAGCTTCCCTTTCCCTCTGGTGCAGCTCTCACATAGTTATCTCTATACTACCTTTTATACAAACGTGTGCTAAAATAACGCTCAAGCAAGTCCTGCAACTGTGAATTATTGGAAAACTTCATTCAAGTTGAAATTGAGAGCGCTAGAGGAAAGGGTCTCTACCATGCACCGGGCAAAATGCGAATGAATGAATGAATGAATGAATGGGCAGAGGACACGTGAAGAGCGCGGTCCTGGGTTCTGGGAGCCGCGACCTGTACCAGGCACCCCGCCGCAGCCGGAGCTGCTCCGGCGGCTGTCCTCCGACCGCGCTCGGATCCAGCCTTCCCGCGCCTCACCCCCGACTTCCCGCGGGCGCACGTTTTAGTTTCACGTTCCCTCGCTCCCCGCAGTCAGGCGCGTCTCCTCTCGGTTCTCCTTCCATCTCCCTCCAGTCCCAAAGACCTGCCAGACCCAGCCGGCTCTGGGACACCAGGGTTCCCACCCGAGAGAACCCGCGGCCCCGCCCCTCGGGCCTCAGCGCACCTGGCTCGGCCCCGCCCGCGCGCACTCGCTCCCAGCCCGCGTCACCGCCGCGCCGCCGTGGACGCGCCTCACGCGGGGACGCCGCTCGTCCCGCGCCCCGCCCGCCCGCCCGCGGCGTCGCCCCCGGCCGGCCGCCCGCGCCCCGCCGCCCCGCCAGCCCCGCGCCCGCGGCCCGCGGCCCGCCCCCGTCCCGCTGCACTGTGGGTAGGCGGTGGCGGCGTCCGCGCGGAGGGCGGGCGGCGAGGCGAGGCCGCGCGCCGAAGATGGCTGAGAAGCAGAAGCACGACGGGCGGGTGAAGATCGGGCACTACGTGCTGGGGGACACGCTGGGCGTCGGCACCTTCGGCAAAGTGAAGAGTTGAGTGCGCGACGGGGCCGGGCGGGCGGGCGGGCGGCAGGTGGAGCGGCCGCGCGGAGCCCCGGGCGGCGGGCGGGGCGCGGGCGTCCGGGGCTCCAGGTGCTGCGCCCGCCCGCCTCTGCGGGGGCAGGGCCCGGGCACCTCGCGCCTCCCGGCCTCCGCGTCCTCCGCTGCAGAGCCGGGAGATTGGACCGGGTCGGCGCGGTACCTCCGGCGCGAGGCGGGGGAAAGGGCTGGGGAGTAATGCGCGCTGCTGAGGGATGGGCGCGTCGCCGCTGCGTGCCGGGGGCTCTCCAGGCGTTACGGGAGGTCAGGTCTCGTCCCCACAGCGCTGGGGCCAGATGTTAGCCTCACCTGAAAGGCGAGAGGACCGGGACCCCAAGAGGTTCGGTGACACGCCCAAGGTCACCGAGCAGTTGGCAGGTCCAGGATGAGGTCTAAGATGTCCTCCAGTTCTGGCCTTGCAGGGAGGTCTCTGCCTTTTCTGGATTGGAGCTGGCCGTTTGGGGGGCCGCTCCAGGGGCCAGGAGGTCGTAGTGGTCTTTCTGCTGCGTGTGTGGAATGCTGACATGCAGCCGGCTTGGGCCAGGGTTGGTTGGAACCGGAGGTCAGAGGGTGGACTGGTGTGTGTAAAACGTCCTGGGAGGCTGGTGGGATGACGGGCAGAGAAACACGTTCCTCGGTGGTGGAGGGTTTGGGGCTGAGGAAGGCAGAACCTAAGGCATATGCTGCTGAGGTCTGTTTTCTTGGAGCTGGGATCCCATTTTGGGGGTCGAAAAACAAGACTGCTTTTGAAATTTTATACAGCACTTCTTACTAGTTAACTATTAAACTTTCCTCTGTTATTTGTTAATAAGTCACATGGGATTTAATTGACCTGCCCTCTCTCCCAAACTAGAGCTTGCTTATTAAAAATACTCTGTTGTAAATCCAGAATAATAAAATGAAGCTTTGGCTTTTTATTTATTTATTTATTTTTGCTGAATAAGTGCTGGGTAGGCTGGCTACAGATTCTATTCTGAGTTCTTATGAAATTCACATTTTAACCTCACTTGAAGACTCTGGTTCATTCCAGTGGCAAGGGTTGGTGCCTGTTGTCTTCCTCATGTGTAATACCCACTCATTTGATCAAAAAAACACTTATTGAGCACTTAACAGCATGATAGACACCAGACCAGGCAATGGGAATACAGCAAGGAACAAAATCAGATCTTACATGGAGCTTACTTACTAGTAGGGTAAGACAAATAATACATATGTAGAATATGTAAATAATACATAATTAGAATATGTAAATTTTATGTTTCACAATATTGAGAAAAGTGAATCAGGGAAGGGAGGATGAGGAGTTTTGTGCAGTGGGCAGTTTTCAATAAGGTGGTCAGGCAAGGCCTCACAGGCTACATGCTTTTTGTGTAAAGACCTAAAAAGTTTCTTAAATTCTTTGAAGTTCTGGAAGGCTGTGAAGTCCTGGATTGCTTTTGAAAGATCTTATAAGCAGAATGGATAATTAGCATGTATTTAGAATGAATCTAGGAAGAGCCAGGGGTTGGGTTAGAGATTGGATTCGTGCCTGTTATGTTACTTGACATTTAATATCATTGCTGAGTATGGTTGTTTTATGACATAAAATTACTCAAGCTAAAACAGTCTTTGTCATTTGGACATGTATACTCTTGAAGTTACATAACTTAATTTCATATCCTTTCAAATGTGTTAAAAACCCTTGTTTGTCTTTTTAAATTCTTCTACTACTGTAATCTAATCTGCATGCAGAATAGAATACCCATCAGAACAGTCAGCCATTGTAAAGGACGTTATTGAGCTGCTTCCAGGTACTGGCTTCTTAAAATGTAAACTTGAGGGAACTTGAATTTATGAGAAATCTTTTTCCTGGAGAACCCCTGTTCAGTTGGAAGTTGTTTTCCTAACACTGTGTTAGATCTTCTTTAAAAAGATATAGTGGCTTCTTATCCAAGACTATAATCAATGTAGTAGTTTTTTAAATTGTAGAAATTGCTACAACCTAAAGTTACTAATTTAATTCAAGGGCAGGTGAAACAAAAGCACATGCATTTTTTTAAAAAACAGAATTACTAATGTATATTTTATTTATAAAATTCACCCATTCTAAGTACAGAGTTCAATATTTTTTAGTAATTTTACCAGATGCTGCAACTATCATTTATAGATCAGTTGTAGAACATTTTAGAACACCACAGTAAGATCCCTCATATACATTTAAGTTAATCCCATTTCTACCTTAGCCACAGGAAACTGTTACTATGTTTTCTGTCTGTAAATTTGTTTTTACTGGATGCTTATAATTAGGGTCATTCAATATGGAGTCGCATTTGTAGCTTCTTTACCAGTGCTTTGAAGTTCTTGGGTGACATGCCATTAGTTTGTTCCTTTTTATTGTTGAATAGTGTTCTGTTTAATGGATATACCATATTTTGTCCATACATACACCAGTTGATGGACATTGTTTTAAGTGTGAGCTATTACAAATAATGCTACCGTGAATATTCACATGGGAGTCTGTGTGTGGACACTTTTTCTTATACCTTGGGGTAGAATTGCTGGGTTATATCACAGATTTAATTTAATTTTTTGAGACTCTGCCAAACTTTCCCAGAATGGTTATACCATTTTATAGTCCCACCAACAATGTATTAAAGTTTTCTTTTCTTCATATCTTTGGGTATGAAATGGTGCCTAGTAAGTATGAAATGGTACCTCATTGAGGCTTTAATTTTGCATTTTCCCAGTGACTGATGTTGTTGAACATATTTTCATGTACTTATTCATATATCTTCTTTGGTGAAACATCTGTGTATATCTGCTCTGTCTCTCTCTTTTTTTTATTGAATGTGCTATGGTTTGAATATTGTTTGTCTCCTCTGAAACTCATGTTGAAATCTGATTCCCAGTGTAACTGAATTGAGAGGTGGTCTTCACTAGATAATTAGGTCATTAAGAGGAATTAATGCCTTCTCTTGGGTATGGGTTAGTGGTTATAAAGTGGGCCTGCCCTTGTGTTTTGTCTCTTTCCCATTCGCTTTGTTTGACCTTCTGTTTTTCCACTTTGAGATGAAGCAGTATGAGATCCTCACCAGAAACTGGGAGATGCTGGCACTGTACCTTTGGATTTCCCAGTCTCTAGCCAAAATAAACTTTTCACTATAAATTATCCAGTTTCAGGTATTCTGTTATAGCAACTGAAAAGGAACTAAGACAGGCTATTTGTCATCTTATAAGTTCAATTGAAATAATTAAAAAAAAATTCTAGATACAGATTTTTATTGGACAGGTTTTATATGTAATTCCTACCAGTCTTGTTTAGAGGTTTTTTCATTTTTTAATGGTGTCTTTTGAAGTATAAAAGTTATGAATTTTCATGAGGTCCAATTTATTAATTTCTTTTATGAACATGCTTTTAGTGTCATAGTTTAGAAATCTTTGCTTAGCCCAAGTTGCAAAGATTTATTGTTAGTTATGCTTTCTTGTAAATATTTTATTGTTTTAGCTCTTAAGAACCATTTGAAGTTAATTCTTTGTCTGACGTGAGGTGAAATTAAATGCCAACTTTTTTCCATGTGTGTATTCAGTTGTTCCAGCACCTTTTGTTGAAAGCACATGTATTTTTAATTGTTATAGATTTAGATTTTGTAAAATCAATTTCTACTAAAAAACTTAACAGTAGATGATTTAATTTTATGTGGCTTTAAATGGAGGAGAGAGGAGCATTTTATGTGCTCTCTTAACTGATATGCTAATTGAAAATTTAACTTCAGTTACCAATTTATGGACCAAAGTTTGGCATAATAATCAAAGATTGAAAATGGCATAGTTCTTATTTACTAGCAATAGATTCAACTTATTTTTAAGAAGTATATGCTTGATTGGTAAAGCCTTATTTAAAATGTTTATGTTGAATTTTTTCTTCATTGGTCTATTGTATTGATAGGTTTCATATAATGAAAACATTATATAGATTGACAAAATTTGAAAATAATGCTTTTTATTTAAAACTTTCCCCCTAAATTTATGTTCTCATTTTATCTGGTTACCATAGAATTGCTCCATAGAATTGCTCTTTAGAACTCTTACAGTTATACTTGTTTGGTTCTTACCTGTTATGGTCTGGATGTGAGGTGTTCTCCAAAAACTCCTGCTAATGCAGTACTATTCAGAGGTGAAATGATTGAATTATGTGAGCTGTACCTGATCGGTCCATCTTAGTTTAAATGGAGAAGCTGGCTGGTAACTGTAAGCAGGTGGAGCATGACAGGAGTTAGATCACTGGTGGTGTGCACTGGTCGGGTGCATCTTTCCTGAGGTCTCTTCCTCTCTCTCTCTGCTTCCTGACCACCATGGGCTGAGTAGCTTTCTTTCACCATGACCTTCCTCCATGATGCTGTGCCTCACCTTGGGCCCAGAGCAATGGAATCAGCTGACCATGGACTGAACCTCTGAAACCATAAACCCGTAATAAACTTTTCTTCCTCTAAGTTGTTCTTATCAGGTATTTCATTTTCACAGCAATGAAAAACTGATTAACACATTGCCCAATTTATCTAAAAGTAATAGAAATTCTAGAACAATAGATCTGTTGTTTGTGTTGTAGAAAGATTGGTTAAAGAAAAAAATTACATTTATAACGTCAGTTATTTAAGAAGAAGCTTGCATTTGCAAGGTAAGAACTGATAGGTGTGGTTTATAATTATTCTTCATCAGAATTGGACATCGAAAGATACTTTAAAACCATGTTAGTTTCTTTACAGCCAAAAAAGAAAAGTCTCCTGGAGGAAATTAGGTTTTGTTTTTCATATATTTATGTGAATGAGCCACAGACTTGACTTTTAAAAACTTAAGTTGATATTTAGAAATTATCCACTTATTTTTTAGATAATAGGAAGGAATAGCAAATGGGAAATATAAACTTTTTTTATTATTTGTTTTTAATAACCAGCATTGCCTTTTATGAAAATATCCAGTCCTGAATGATACATTGGATTTTGGAAAATTTGTCTGGTTAGTTGATGTAACTAAGAGTTATATCTTTGGTAGTTAGGTTTTTTCCTGAGAGTTATTTTTGACTCCCATGCTAGTGTGAAAGTCCCTGAATAGTTAGTTTAATCTCTCTGGCCCTTGTGGTCTTCCTTTTCTAAAGGAAAACACTAAAACACACAATGTGTAAGAACCTTTATGCTTTATCATTATAATTTTTTTTGTTTTATAAGATTGAATTCCAAAAGATGATGTATTTAATTGTTCATTTTGAGTTAATGGAAATTTGAATTACTGAAGACCAGAGCTGAAATGCAGATATAATGTAGAATAGAAGAAAGGGGAAACACATTTGTAACACTTTAGTGGCAAAAGTTACAGTTTAAGTTTTTACTATATAATCACAGCTTTATATGCACATGATTTTATATTATTTCCTGGAGTAATCCTCTGAGTTTAGTACTATTTCAATTTAACATGAAGAAATTAAGAATCAGATACTTTAAGTAACTTATCCAAGAGCTAGCAATCAAATTCAGGGTGTTTAGAAATATCATCGATTCTGATACCAACATTGGACAGTTGTAATAATTTTGCCCCTATTTTTTGGTTGCCTGGACTGAAGAAAGTTCTTAATGATTACTTTATCTGTACTATACTTAGTTATTAATGTTTATATTAAAACAGTGTCCTTTTTGACTAAGTCATGTAATCGTCCTTTGGGATCTGTGAGAGATTGGTTCCCTTACATAAAATGGCACAGTGTTTGTATGTAACCTATGCACATCCTCCTGTATACTTTAATCACCTCTAGATTACTGGTACTACCTAATACCATGTAAATGCTGTGTAAGTACTTGTTATATTGTTTAGGAAATAATGATAAGGAAAAAAGAGTGTACATTTTTAGTACAGCTGTGATTTATTTTTCCCCTAAATATTTTTGAACCATAGTTTGTTGAATCCAGGGATGCCAACAGCCAGCTGTACCATGTAGTAGCTGAATAATAATCAGTTCAGTTAGATCTCTCAAACGATTAGGTGATTGAATGATGTTACTTAGATTTTTTGTTTTATATGATTTTTTTTTTTTTTTTTTTTTTGGTACCGGGGATTGAACTCAGAGGCACTCGACCACTGGGCCACATCCCCAGCCCTTTTTTGTATTTTTATTAGAGACAAGGTCTCACTGAGTTACTAAGTGCCTCGCCATTGCTGAGGCTGGCTTTGAACTCGCGATCCTCCTGCCTCAGCCTCCCAAAGTGCTGGGATTACAGGCGTGCGCCACCGCGCCCGGCTCATGATTTTGATTTAAGTAATTTTGTCTTAAATTTCTGAATGAATTTTGTTCATTTTATGTAATTAGTTGGTTGACTTTCAAAAGGCATTTTTCAGAAGAAACAATGTATATAGATTCAGGGTAAGTCCACAAACGCAAGGTGATGCCAGGTATAGTCTCTGTAGCACAGAGAGCTTTTGACTTGGAAGACCGATTATGGAACAGTAGCAGTGTCATGAGCCAGCTGTAGAGTTTGATTAGATGAGCTAACCAAAGTTGATCTGTGAGAAAGGATATAATACCACATGTTCTCTTAACATAGCTGTGAGAAGTACATGAGAAAATGAATGTACGTGAAAAGGTTTTCAAAGGTACTTTGGGCCCATTATGTACTTAAATCCATAATTAGCTAAACTGTGAGAATAATCTGTGATCTAGTTCTGAGACCAGAAATTTATTTGATGATGAGGAAGAAGAATTTGCTGTTTAGTTTTCCCAATTCATACCTCAACCTCCCCCCCTTGTGTGTGTGTGTGTGTGTGTGTGTGTGTGTGAATGAATATGTTCAAAACCTCTTAATTCTGCAGACCCTGCTCACTGTTCACCCTCTTCTACACATCACTCCTAAGGCAGGTGTACAAACACATAATAAATTTTAAACACATAACATACGTAAACATAATATGCATATATTCCAAATCCAGTGGCAGTGATCACAAACTGTTGGAGGAAGGAGGCAAAAGCTTGGAAGGGAGGCAGGAACTTTGAGTAACCTATGGCAGTTTCCATGTGTACGTCATTTTAAAGGCATAATTCTATTTGTACTAAAATCAGAATAAAGTGACTTTTTTTTTTTTTTTTTTTTTTAAAGCATGGAGAATATTCTCTGATCTAAAAATGCCTTTCAGCCAAATTTTCCCTTAATGTAGGTCTGTGCATTAGAAAGGGTTTGTAGTGTGTTCCTGTGTTGAGGTAATTACTTCAGTTCCCTGGACTTGCTGTCTTCCCAGCACCACTCTGTCTCACTTTTTTTTTTTTTTTTTTTTTTCTTTTTGTAGCAACATGCCAAAGTGTTCACTTATCTTGTAGTTCATGCCAGTTTTTCTGAATGCATTTGGTACTGCTTTGTAATGATAATACTTCCTCATTTACCCTTGTAAGATTCCTGTGGTATCCTTGAAGAGGGAAAATACTTGGTAGAGAAATTAGTTAGATTTTGAAGCCAAACGTATAATTTAATTTGACCTAGAGGGAAGATTTAATCTCAGATCCTTTAGGAAAAAATTAGTAAATGGATCACATAAGACCCCCAAAATGTTGAATGTGTTATAAAAATGAAAACAAATCTATCTAGCAGATTTATTAGATACAAATATAAAAGAAATTTTTGGAATAGGTTTGTATTTTTATTCTTTTAGTGACTGAAATGTACATGCAAAGCAATGTGTTTATTTTGAAATGTAGTGAACCATTTTATTTTTAGTGTGGTGGTGTTAAGGAAAGAATTTCAGGCAGTTTTAAATCTCTGCTAATAATAGAAACCTTCTTCATCCCTTCAAGGGAACAGTATTCTTTATTAAGTGGTGTTTTACTTTTAACAGTGTTTGCCTCTGATAAATTTTCACTATATTTCTTTGAGTGATGCCTTTGTTTTTTAAAGTATTAATAACTTTATCCTTAGATTTTTAAAAACAGCTTTTTATCTGATTAAAGACAATTCATCGAATCTTGGTATATCTTGTATTCTGAATGTTAATTTATGGAAGTATTTTGTTTTGTCAGAATTCTTTTTCTTATATATGAGTTTACATACTATTAAAAACATGGTGAACAATATTCTCATTCAACATCTTTGAGGTTCCAAATTATAAATTTGTTATAAGACAGTTGAATTTGGCTGTCATACCTGAAAATAATGTCATTAAAATTTTATAAATAGAAATTTACTTTCCTTGGCCAATAGCATAAGTATTTATTAATGTTTTTATTTTATTTTAAAATATGTTTGATTTGATACTCTATGGCCTTCCAAAACTGATTTCAGTTCTTCCAGCCTTAGAATAATACAACATATATATATGTATATGTATACATACATATATATATATATATATATATATATACACGCACACACACACTTTAAAAAAAAAAATATTTATTTGTACACAATGCCTTTGTTTTCATGTGGTGCTCGAACCTGGGCCACATATGTTGTAGGCGAGTGCTCTACCACTGAACTACAACCCTAACCCTGTTTGTTGGATTTTAAGCACAAATATTGGCAATACCTACTATAGCACCTTATTTACTAATTTACAATAAAGTGGGAAATATTTGTCAAAAAATTTGCCTAAATGATTCTCATGTCACATTTGACATCTTAAGTAAAATTTGATGTTAGTCTACCTTTTCTCAGTTTTACCAGGTACCTTAGCAACCTAATTCAATGCTCTATGAATTCATAATTAGGTAATATAATAGATACAATGCATTCTGTAAATTCATTTCAGCAGGAAATTTGACTTGTTTCTTATAGTAGATGTGGTAAAGGAATGTGGTCCAGATGGTTGACTGCTGATGAACAGCTGTTCCTAGAGATGTGAGGTATCATTGCAAAGGGAACTGTCTGCCATTGACTGTATTTAAATACATATATAAGTGATTTTGACATGGATTCAGAGCTATAAATATAGTAAGAGTTCCTATTTGGGATGGTAGAAAGCATGATGGAATAATTAATAGACAAATCAGAATCAGAATTTAAAATTATATGACTGTTGGAATTGCCAGGTAAAAACCGGGAAAGTGAAATTCAACAGGGACAAGTGTTAAATCTAGCATTCATATTAAAAACCAAACCAAATCACAGATGTATGAAAGAATGGAACAGTTGATATTAGTTTCTGAGATGTTGGAGTTTTAAGTGGCAATAACCTTAGGATTATATACTATGAATGCTTACTTGTAAAATTTGTTATCACATGTAAAGTAGATGTGGAGAGGCAATATTAGTTGGGATTGTAGAGGTAGTATAATTCTGTTATACTTTGAAATAAATCAGATTTTGATTATCAAGTTAGTTCTAGGCACTGAAATTAGGAAAAATAAAACAGCCAATTGTAATTAATTCAGAGAATGACTTTTATAATTAGGATGGCCCCCAAAGTATGCCATGTGAAGTAAGGTAAATGAAATGTTTAGGGTAAAGGAAATGTTTCTCAGTATGAGAAAACATTTTAGATGTCATGTGTTTAAGTGGTTAAAGTATCATCATTGGGGAAAAGGAGTCATCATAATCAGTGGTGCTTCAAAGGGGAGAACTGTGACTGTTGGGTGAATGTGTCAAGCAGGCAAATTATAGTCCAGAATTATGATATTATTTCTGTGAAGGAGATTTGTCTAGGTGTGGTCCAACTAATACTACTCCTCAGTGAGATTTCTTTTATTGATACATTTACTCAAATACTAGATGGCTGTCAAAAAGATTTTTACTTCAGAATTTCTAGTGTGCATGGAAGCTTGGTATAGATAATCTATAAAGTTCTTTTTAACTTTAATATTCTGTTATTCCATGTACATTTTTTCCTAGTGCCACTGACTTCTTTTCTGGCTTTGATTTCTAACTTGTATGAAATCAACTTTCTAGTCAAGAACAAGTAGAAAAATTAAAGAAAATAAAATCCATTTGAAGGCAGCCAAATCTGTTTGAAGGCAGTGGTCATTATTCTAGTGAAAGGAAAAGTGCTTTGGAACAAATCTGACATTTTGCTTCACTTGACTTTTCTATTTGAGTTGTTTGTTAATTTGTAAGGGTAATTAAATGTAAGACGCTGAGCAGACAGTAGTGGCTAAAAGACAAAGGCACTAAGCAGATTTTTGAGTTCTGGAAGAGAGTAGTTAAAGTCAGTAGTTTATCTGGGATAGTACTTGGTAAACACTTGGGTTTTTGGTTATAATACTCTAAAGATTAAAATTGTTCTCAGAATTAGCTTCATTCCAGACTGGTGGAGATGATCTGCTTTTTGTCTTTTTTTTTTTCCTCTGTGATACGTAAAAATTCAAATTTATATCCTTGACTGTAGTAAGTCAAGGATGCATGTTGTAATCTCTGGGGTAGCCATTAAAATCAAACCTAATGGCCCTAAAGATAATTGAACAAAAACCAAAATAGTTGATGTTTTTTGTTTTCTTTTGAAAAGAATTCCCAATCATTTCACAATTCTACTTTAGAAGAATTTTTCTGGAACTTTATATCATGATTCAGTTAGGAGTAATTATTGGGGATACAGAGGAGTATCCTGTTTGAAGACAGGAAAAGAAGCACAGACAAGAACAAGATGTGGAATGAGGCACATAGAAATAAACGTGTAAGGACAGGAGTCGGAAAGACATGGGAGAGGAGGGTACACTTCTTATTTACGAAGCTTTGTGATCTGTATTTCTCAAAGTCTTCTGTTCATCTGAAGTGAGGACACCTAAAAACATTTTTTTTCAGATCTTTTACTTCACCTAACCTATTCTAACCTATTCTATGCTAACCTATTCTCCAGTAGTTTAAAATAATCTCTCCTATACTTATAAACTGTTTTTCTTTCTCTATTTTTCATCTTAAATGATAAAGTAAAAATTAAGTTGGTTTTCCTGTAGAATCCTAGATTGATTTAAGTTTAAAAAACTATTTTAAAGGTACAACCTGAAGCTAAATACAACCTATCATGGCTGAAGAAGTTAGGTATGGAGCAAGTTACTAAAAAAAAAAAAAAGAAAATCACATCCTCAGACCTTTCCTGATCTATTTAAAATAAAATAGTCCATCTTCCTGCCTGTACCCTGTCAATGTCTCTGCTTTATTTTCTTCATTTATCACCATTATATAATTATTATGTATATCCTACATCAGAATGGAAATTCTACTTATTTTTAGCATTTGAGGCAGTTCTTCATATGTACAAGACACTCCAAATATTTGCTGAATGAATGAACAGACTAACATGTTAGTTTGAATGCACAGACCAATATGTTATAGTTTGAATGAATGCACAGAATAACATGTTAAAAACAACTGTGATAGAAAGGTCTTCAGGGATATATAAGCTCATTCTTTCAATAAACCTTGAATGCATGTCATGTATGATATTAGGGATTTAGGGGTTACCAAAACATTTTAGTCCATGTTTTATTTTCTTGAATTTTAGCAGGTGTTTTTTTTTGTTGTTGTTGTTGTTTTTTTTTTTTTTTTTTTTTTTTTTTTTTTGTTTTGTTTTTTTGGTACTGGGAATTAAACCTAGGTGCACTTAACTGCTGAGCCACATCTCCAGTGCTTTTTTGTTTTACTTTGAGACAGAGTCTTGCCAAGATCTCACTGAGGGCCTACTTAAATTGCTAAGGCTGGCCTTGAACTTTAAATCCTCCTGTCTCAGCCTCCTGAGTCCCTGGGATTACAGCCATGTGCCATTTTACCTGGACTTAAGATGCTCATGATGAATAACTTTAGTGTATCTGATCCATAATAAAGGCTACAGCTTTGCTCTTTAACTGAACATACAGTTCTCCTTACTTGGGTATTCTCAGCTATCATCCCTCCCTCCTTAGTCTGTCACTACTCCGTCCTTTCCTGTGGCCTCATTTCTCATATCAGATCTAATTCTAAGGATAAGAGGATAGGCATGCCAGTGAGCACTTTTGATATGTTATTATCAAGAGAAACTGTAATCAAGAGATAAAATATTATGAATGTTGGGCTTGGGCTTTGGAGGCAAGACTACACCATCATGACACTGATCTCTAATTCCTAGTATCCTCCTCTGTAAACTGGACGTAATGATGTTTACCTTATAGAGTTCTGGGAATTAAGTAAGATATGTACAAAGTGTTTAATGTTGTATTTATTTAAAGAAAAGTCTTTTGCTTCCTTGTTAGAACTCTTTTTGAGAATTTTAAAGGATTTCAAGGAAAGTCTGCTTTTTGGAGAAAAACAATGAGACTGTTTTATTTCACTCTGGGCAAAGAAAGGAGCCTTTGTATTGTTTTGGCAGGAGGCTGGTCATGGTAGGAATCAGAACATACATGTATCAGATCACTCCTGACTCCCAGAGTTAAAGCCCTTAATATGAATGAGTAAAGGTTACTGACTTCCGACAAGGCCCAGCTTACTGATGCGTATGGTATCCTTGGCTGTCATAGCTTAGGAGTTGATATAGTGCCCTCCAAATGTTCTTTGTTAGCTCTTATTGTACCCCATATACAAAAAGGTATATACATTCTAACTGATCTTATGTAAATCCTCAGTAAAAATATTCACAAGCTGAACATATGCAGAACACCATATAATAACATAGAAAATGACCAGTATTCCAGAAACCTCCTTATGTCTGGTATCAATTCTGTTTCTGTCCTCCATTCCCACAAAGGTAACCACTATCCATGGACAATTTCAGCTGGTTTTGAACTTTATAGAAATAGAATCATTATGTCCTGATTTTTTTAACCAAGATTATATTTGGGAGATTTAACCCTGTTGTGTATAATTGTAATTTGTTCATTCTCATTACTGTATGGCATTACATTCAGACTGTAGCATTATTTGTCCTTTCTACCACTAATGAACATTTGGATAGTTTTTATATTTTGTTAATTCTGAAGAAGGCTACTTTAATAATCTTGTACATGTCTTCTATTTATATGTGACTATTTTAGAAAAGCAATGTTTGAAATTATGTATGTAAAGAGTATTGTAGAAATAGTTTTTCCTACGCACATTTTAGATTTTGTTATTACTAGAACTACTTTTTATTTTACTTTTGATCAACATGTAGTAATTGCACATGTCACTGGAGTTCAGTGTGATATTTCAGCATATACTGTGTTTCACCACATAATCATTGCACCCTATTTTTTCAGTCCAAAAAATGGTTTATAATCTTTCATCGCATAATCATTGTGTGGTATCATTCTGTTCATCACACCACTTAAAAGGTAAATAGAGATGCAATGTATTCACCAGAGGCATATGGATGCAAATTTATCTTCTCACACACTCTGGGCGTAGAATTCTCAGTGTGCAGGCATTGTCTGTGTGTTTCTGAAAGCTGTGTGTTTAGAGTGCTGCAGTAATGGGGGCATTCAACCCCATGAAGTGCCACACGTGTAAGGGGAGCCGGTGGGCAGGTGAAGCTGCCATGAGTAGGTTATGTGATAATGGTAAGACTTGCATCTTAAACTGTACAGTTACTTGCCAGTGATATATTAATGTTCAAAGCATTTCTTTCTGATTATGAGTAATATAAAAATTATTTTGCGGGCTTCAAACTGAAAGTGATTATGTAGAAACAGATGTGGAAAATTTTTAGTGAGTGAAAAGTTTTTAAAAAAGCTTTACATAATGGTTGCAACCCACATTTCTGCCAAAAGAAAAAAAAAATTGGCATAAAATCTGGGATGATTATGCAGTGAAATACTGTACATACAACATGCACTGATCAAAGCTAATCTCTCTAAATTCACCTGTTGCTCCACCTTACCTGTGTTCTCATGCTTACTCTTTCTTTCAGATTGCATTTTTTAAAAAAAATCTTCCACAAATGAGAACATGTGGTGATTTGTCTTTCTGTGTCTGGCTTATGTCTCTTACCATAATGTTGTCCAGTTCCATCCATTTTACTACAAATGACAGAATTCCATTCTTTATGGGTGAATAATATTCTTTTGTGTGTAAACACCACATTTTCTTTATTCTTTCATTGATGGACACCTAGGTTGATTCCATATCTTTTTTATTGTCAGTAGTAAACAAGGGTGTGCAGGTATATATTTGGTATGCTGGTTTCATTTCCTTTGGATATATACACTGGTGTAGAACAGCTGGATCACATGGTAGGCCTATTTTACTTTTTTTTTTTTAAGAACTTCCATACTGTTCTCCATAGTGGTTGTACTTACTTAGATGTCGACCAACATTGTATAAGAGTTTTTTTCCTTGCTTTTTTTGCTAATATTCATTCTAACTGTCTGAGATATTTCATGGTAGTTTTGGTTTACATTTCCCTAGGTTAATGATATTGAGCTTTTTTTTTTTTTTGTGGTACTGGGGATTGAACTCAGGGGCACTCGTCCACTGGGTCACATCCCCAGCCCTTTTTTTGTATTTTATTTAGAGACAGGGTCTCACTGAGTTGCTAAGTGCCTCGCCATTGCTGAGGCTGGCTTTGAACTCGCGATCCTCCTGCCTCAGCCTCCCAAAGTGCTGGGATTACAGGTGTGCGCCACTGTTATTGAGCATTTTTAATGAATGTGTTGTCCATTTGTGTTTCTTCTTTTGAGAAACATCTCTTCAGATGATCTGCCCATTTTTAATTGGATCACTTGTTTTTGTTAGGTTTTTTGAGTACTTTATATATTCAGGTTACTAATCTTTTATCAGATGAATAGTTGGCAACTATTTTCTCCCATTTTGTAGGTTTTCACTTCACTCTGTTGATTGCTTCCTTTGCCATGCAAAAGTTCTTAGTTTTATGTAATTTTATTTGTCTCTTTTTGCTTTTGTTTTCTGCAGTTTTGGGGTCATACTCAAAAAATCGTTGCTTATACCAATGTTTTAAAGGATTTCTTGTCAGTCCTTACCCTCTTCTTTATCCCCCCCTCCCCCTGCACGCTCTTCCTGGAGAAGCACATAACTTTTATTAATATTTTTCATTCATCAGGGTTTCAGGAAATAGATTAGACTCAGGAAATAAAGAAGAGGGCTTGGGCTTGGTAACCGGATTATAGGAGGCTAGTGTTTGTGGTACCAGGAATTGAACTCAGGGGCATTCGACCACTGGGCCATATCCCCAGAGGCTAGTGTTTGGACTGATGGAAACAGACTGGAGTTACTGGAGCTAGGTTACATGAAATCAAACTTGGAAATGTTGTTTTTCTAAAAATTGGAGATACCCCATCCATCAGAGCCAGTATAGAATTGTCCTGCTTGTTAACCATGTGTGAAAACTTTGAAATCATTCTAGTAAAACCAATTAGAGCTTTAATTTATTTGTAATTTTTCTTTTTAAATGGAGTTGAGTGGGAAGTATGGAAATGAGGTGAATTAATGGAAGGTGAGGACTACATCATTAAGGTCTGTTAATAACAGATGCATTTTGGTGCTGGCTTTGCTTTCGGTGAGAACAGTATCCCTGGTGGCACACACCCATAATCTAGCTGTTGTAAAGACTGAGGCAGGATAACTACAGGTTCAAGTCCAGTCAGCCTGATCGATTTAGGGAAATTTTATCTCAAAATAAAAAGTCTGGGAATGTAACTCAGTAGTAGAGCATTTGTCTAGCATGCCCTAGACCCGCCAAAGGAACATTATAAAAGTCAGCATTGACTTCTAGTTTGTGTTTTTCCACAGTGTGCCCCTTGTGTTCTAGTCATTTCATAGATTGAGGTTTTTTTTTTGGAGGGGTGGGGTGCATGTACGGGCATTGAACTCGGGCACTGAACCACTGAGCCACATCCCCAGCTTTATTTTGTATTTTATTTAGAGACAGGGTCTCACTGAGTTGCTTAGTGTCTCCCTGTTGCTGAGGCTGGCTTTGAACTTGCCATCCTCCTGCCTCTGTCTCCTGAGCCCCTGGGATTACAGGTTTGTGCCATTGTGCCCAGCTAGATTCAGGTCTTATATTTAGGTCTTTGATCCATTTTGAGTTGAACTTTGTACTGGTGTGTGTGTGTGTGTGTGTGTGTGTGTGTGTGTGTGTGAGAGAGAGAGAGAGAGAGAGAGATTAAATTTTAATCTTCTGCATATGAATATCCAGTTTTTCCAGCACCATTTATTGAAGGGGCCTCTCTCCATTGTATGTTGTACATTTTTGGTGTCTTTTTTGAACATCAGTTGGTTGTAGATGTTTGGGTTTATTGCTGCAATCTCTGTTCTGTGTCATTGCATTGGTTTATGTCTCTCTCTAACCGCCCCCCCCCCCCCTTTAAATTCCAGCACCACACTGTTTTGGTTAAAGTAGCTCCGTTATATGTATTTAAATCAGGTATTGTGATTCCTCCAGCTTTGTTTTTTTTAGTTCAGATTTGCTTTGGTTGTTTGGGATATTATTGCTTCCGTACAAATTTTTAGGTTTGTGTTTTCTGTTTAGACTGTTGTTGATATTTTGACGGGGATTGCATTGAATTAGCAAATCACGTTGGAAAGTGTGGGCATTTTAACTATGAACATGGGAGTTCTTTCCATTGTGTGTGTGTGTGTGTGTGTGTGTGTGTGTGTGTGTGTTTTCAATTTCTTTCATTAGTGTTTTCTAATTTTTATTACAGAGATCTTTTGCTTTTCTAGGTGAAGTTATTCCTAGGGTTTTTTATTTATTTTTTGGTAGCTATTATGAATGTGATTGTTTTCATGATTTCTTTCTCAGCAAGTTCATTATTATAATATAAAACGCTATTGATTTTTGTATGTTGATTTAGTAACATGAAATTTTACTGAAACTGTTTATCAATTCTAATAGTCTTTGAGTTGGAGTCTAGGTTTCTTTCACAGATGACATGATTCTATATAGAATCAGGATGATTTGATTTCCCCCTTCCTATCTGTATGCCCTTTCTTTCTCTTGCTTAATTGTTGTGACTAAAATGTCTTAATACTATATTGAATAAGAATGGTAAGAATGGATGTTTGTTGTTTTTTTTTTTTCACAGATCTTAGAGGAAACTCTTTTAGTTTGCCCCATTAATATGACATTGTCTATAGCCTTTATTCTGTTGAGATACAAACCTTCAGTGCCTGATTTGTTCAGGATTTTTATCATGAAGTATGTTGGATTTTATCAAATTTTTTTTATGCCTCTATGAGATGATCATGATTTTTATCCTTTATTCTGCTGATATACTATAGATTTCTTAATTGGTATATGTAAAACTATCCTTATATCTCTGTGATAAATCCATCGTGATGATGGTGAATGATCTTTTTGATGTGCTGTTTGATTTGATTTGTTATTTTTTTTAATTTGTTAGTATTTTATTGAGAGTTTTTGCATCTGTTTATTAGGGTTGTTGGTTTATTTTGTTGTGGTGGTGTTCTGGTGTAGTTTTAATATGGGGTGATGCTGGCCTCGATGATTTTGGAAGGATTTCTTCCCTTTCAACTTTTTGGAATGGTTTGAGAAAAATTGGTGTTTCTTTTTAAAGGTTTCCTGAAATTCAGCAGAGAAGCTGTCCAGTTTTGGGCTTTTATTTGTTGGGAGACATTTTACTACTGGTTGTCTCATTACTCATTGGTCTATTCAAGATTTTTTTTTTTTTAATGTCTTTATGGTTCAGTTTGGGTAGGTCACATGTGTCTAGAAATTTATCCCTTTCTTCTAGGGTTTTCCAAGTGGTTAGTATATGATTGTTAATAATTGTCCCTAATCATCCTTTGTATTTCTGTGATATTGGTTGTAATATCCCCTCTGCCTCTCTGATTTTATTTTCTTGGGTCTTTTCTAAAACTTTTTTGGTTAGTCTACTAAAGGTACTCAATTCTATTTATCTTTTCAAAAAACTAATTTTATTTCATTCATCTTTTGTATTATTCTTTCTCTTTTTTCTGCTCTAAACTTTGTTATTTCTTTCCTTCTACTACTTTTGGATTTGCTTTGTTCTTTTCTAGGTCCTTGAGATATATTGTTAGATTGTTTCTGTGAAATCTTAATACATTTTTTTTTGATATGACCAACAACCCTAATGAACAGAGAGGCAAATAAGAAATATTATTATTATTGCTGTAGAATTCCCTTTTTTTAAAATTTGAAGTTGTTATATATGACAGCAGAATGCATTACAATTCATAATACACATATAGAGCACATTTTTACGTATCTCTGGTTGTATACAAAGTATATTCACACCATTCCTGTCTTCATACATGCACTTAGGGTAATGATATCCATCTCATTTGACCATCTTTTTGACCATCTTTTTTTTTTTTTTTTTTTTTTTTTGGTACTGTGGTTTGAACGCAGGGGCACTCGACCACTGGGCCACATCCCCAGTCCCTTTTTTTGTATTTTATTAGAAACAGGGTCTCACTGAGTTGCTAAGTGCCTCGCCATTGCTGAAGCTGGCTTTGAACTCTCAATCCTCCTGCCTCAGCCTCCCAAGTGCTGGGATTACAGGCGTGCGCCACCGCGCCCGGCTATTGACCATCTTTTTTTTTTTACCCCCTTGCCCCCTCCCTTCACCTCCCTCCCCATTGGCCTTTCTAGTGTTCCTCTAATCCCCCTATGCTCCCTGTCCCAACCCCACTGTGAATCAGCTTCCTTATATCAGAGAAAACATTCAGCATTTGGATTTGGGGGATTGGCTAACTTCACTTAGCATTATATTCTTCAGCTTCATCCATTTACCTCCGAATGCCATTATTTTATTCTCTTTTAGTGCTGACTAATATTCCATTGTGTATATATACTATATTTTCTTTATCCATTCATCTACTGAAGGGCGTCTAGGCTAGTTTAGCTATTGTGAATTGTACTGCTATAAACATTGATGGCAAAAGGCGTGAAAGACCTCTATAACGAAAACTACAGAACACTAAAGAAAGAAATTAAAAAAGACCTTAGAAGATGGAATGATCTACCTTGTTCTTGGATAGGCAGGATCAATATTGTCAAAATGACTATATTACCAAAAGCCTTATGCAGATTCAATGCAATTACAATCAAAATCCCAATGACATTCCTCATAGAAATAGAAGAGGCAGTCATGAAATTCATCTGGAAAAATAAGAGACCCAGAATAGCTAAAGTAATCCTTAGCAGGAAGAGTGAAGCAGGTGGCATCACAATACCAGACCTTAAACTATACTACAGAGCAATAGTAACAAAACCAGCATGGTACTGGTACCAAAATAGACTGGTAGACCAATGGTACAGAATAGAGGACACAGAGAATAACATGCACAACTACAGCTGTCTTATATTAGATAAAGATGCTAAAAACATACATTGGAGAAAAGATAGCGTCTTCAACAAATGGTTCTGGGATAACTGGAAATCCATATGCAACAAAATGAAATTAAACCTCTATCTCTCACCATGCAGAAAACTCAACTCAAACTGGATCAAGGACCTAGGAATTAAACCAGAGACCATGCATCTATTAGAAGAAAAAGTAGGCCTTAGCCTCCATCATATCAGATTAGGCCCCTACTTCCTTAATAAGACTCCTGTAGCACACGAATTAAAATCTAGAATTAATGAATGGGATGGATTCAAACTAAAAAAGCTGCTTCTCAGCAAAAGAAACAATCAGTGAGGTGAATAGAGACCCTACTAACTGGGAACAAATCTTCACTACATGCATGTCAGATAGAGCACTGATCTCTAGAATATATAAAGAACTTAAAAATCTTAACACCAAAAAAAAAAAAAAAAAAAAAAAAAAACCCAATCAATAAATGGGCTAAGGAACTGAACAGGTACTCCTCAGAAGGTGATAATACAATCAGTCAACAAATACATGAAAAAATGTTGGTCCTCATTGGCAATTAGAGAAATGCAAATCAAAACTAAGATTTCATTTCACTCCAATCAGAATGGCAGCTATTAAGAATACAAACAACAATAAGTGTTGGCGAGGATGTGGGGGAAAAGGCACACTCATATATTGCTGGTGGACTGCAAAATGGAATGCAGTATGGAGAGTCCTTGTAAAACTGGGAATGGAACCACCTTATGACCCAGCCATCCCATTCCTGGGTCTATTCCCAAAGGACTTAGAATTCCCTCTTAACACTGCTTTTGCTGTGTCATAAGTTTTGGTATATTGTTGTCATTTTCATTTGCTTTGGGACATTTTTAAATTTCCCTTTTGATTATCTTTTAGGACCTGTTGTTCATTCACAAGTGTTTTGCTCAGACTCTATTTGTATATTTTTAAATTTTTGTTGCTGTTGATTTCTGTTTTTTTTTCCTATTATAGTTAGAAATATTTCATTTTTAAAAGATTTGTTAAATCTCATGGTACTAGGACTACATTTTTGAGTCATCTATCATGGTTTTCCAGAGTACCATATTTATTTCCATTTAAGTTGTTTGCAATCCAGTACTTCTGAGTCCATTTATGGTACTGTCACAGGTACCCACCAGTAATATAACATAGCAGCTGCATGTTTTTTTATTTGTCTTAGAGAGTTCGACTTATGAACTTTATAATGTTGTAATCATTTAGTATTCTAATTTTTAAAGTGATGTTTAAAAGGCTTATTTAGGATAGTATTCTATATTTGTAAGTATATAGCCACTCTTCAATAGTAACCATATCCTTGATAAATAACTTTTTGTTTTTGTTCTTTCAGGTATTTTCTCTCAGCTAGTAATATGCTTCTTGGCAAGTGTGTCTTACACACATAGTCATTTGTTCAAAATAATTTAGAACATGCCTTCTTTTTTTTTTAATATTTATTTATTTGCTTTAGTTGTACAAATGCCTTTATTCTTATGTGGTGCTGAGGATCGAACACGGGCCGCGCGTGTGCTAGGCGAGTGCTCTACCGCTGAACCACAACCCCTGCCCAGAACATGCCTTCTTTTTTTTTTTTTTTTTTTTTTTTTGTGGTACCAGGGATTGAACCCAGGGGCACTCGTCCACTGGGTCACATCCCCAGCCCTTTTTTGTATTTTATTAGAGACAGGGTCTCGCTGAGTTGCTAAGTGCCTCGCCATTGCTGAGGCTGGCTTTGAACTCGCGATCCTCCTGCCTCAGCCTCCCAAAGTGCTGGGATTACAGGCGTGCGCCACCGCGCCCGGCTCAGAACATGCCTTCTTAACGTGAAAACTTTTGTTAGAACTTAAATTTAAGAATTCCTTTTTCCTGATATATAACTTGATTTAAACAACCATCATGTTATGTTTGGGAATATATAGCGTACCTTTAAGAAATGGATTTTTTTTTTTTTTTTTTTTTTTTTTAGTACAAGTGTTGTTTTTAGTCTGCTTACCAGGGGCAATAGGGGCAATAGGAATTCTTAGGAAGTAGGAAAATAGCAAACTTAATTTTCCCCTGAGAATTGCTTAGGGACTAAAAAATACTGCTTTGAATCACAGTTCTCATGTTTATTACCTATGTGAATATTTGGTAAGTTTCTTCAATTCTGTGAGCCTATGTTTTCTCCTATAAGAACTTTTGGAAGGTTTAAATTTTTAAAAAGCTATAAAGTGCTTAATAATGTATACACATACATACAAATTGTATATTTATATATGTGTATATGAATGTAATCACATGTGTATATATATGCACGCATGTGTGTATATATGCGTGCAAACACATCCACACAAAGTACCTGGTATGTAGTAGGGATTCAGAACTGCATTTTTTTTTTTTTCCTGTTTCTCCAAGGCTTTACCTCCTAGGCCACAGAATTTTCTGGTGCTTTCATCCTGCTTTGGATACCCACTCTGGCCAGTTCCTTTCTACAGTTTATCATACTTTTTGCAGGATCCCTGTTTGGGGAGATGGCTTAAATTGCGGTTGACTATGGGCCATGGAGATTTGGGCATTGCCACCTTCCATAGTCTCACGGGACTTGGCCCGGGATCTTGAGTGACTTGAGCCGAGATTGCTGATCGGGTCTGTGCCATTTTTGGTCATGTGTGTGGTGCGTGTTAGTCGTTGTTAGAGCCAGAGAGAAAAGTTATCAGAATAAAAAGCTGTTTGTTTCCAGTTTGCCTCTGAACTTCTTCCCGCGGCTTCCTTGCTCCAATCGGCCATCGCTTCAGGCGGCAACAACTTTTCTTTCTATTTCTTAGATCTTTGCTACCTAAACTTTAAGCCCGTGGACTAGCAGCATTGAGAATATCTTATAACAATCTCAAGGCATGTAAGAATGTTTTATTTATACATCGCTGTTGGTTATATACTTAGGATTAGAATCAGTGAGTCACAGAGTATACATGCATAAAAATTCCAGGTACTCTGTATTCTCACCAGTACTTAGTGGTGTCTGTGTTTATTGTAGGGTATACTGTGGTATTGTATTTCATTGTGCTTTTAATTTACATCTCCTGATAACTAACAATGTTGAGCACCTTTTCACATGTTTATTGGCCATCTACAGCTCCTCTTTTCTAATTTTGTTTTCCTGGAAGACATGTAGTTTCTTCCATAATGACTAGACTTTAAGAATATTGTAGTTCTGATTCTGATGGTTAGTCTTTCTTTTATTAATACTGTTCCATATTTAGAAGTTCTTGGAATGCAGTACCACATTGAATGGGCGGTGGTGTCTTGGAATGTATAGATAATAACTCTCCTTTGATATTTGTTGGTTTGCCTCAAATATGAGAATGATTAATTCATCCAATTTGTGTATCCCTCTCAAATTCTAAAGCGGCAATGCTAGTAGAATATGAAGCCTAGGTCATATGTTTATGCATCCCAGATGTTAGTATTTGTCATGCATTTTATCCACATAGTAAATAAGTAGTTACTGAGCATCAGTTGTATATCAGGAACTGTGCCAGATGCTGAGGATGGAAGATAAATGAGACGTAGACCCTCCTCTGATGGAGCTGGTTGCTGTGAAGATAGATCAGCGACAACAAAATAATTACAGCACTTGAAGTACCACCAGGGAGAAGGATTGGGAAGGCCCATTGGAGGGCATTTAATACAGACTTTTGAGTTGTTGGAATGAATGGGGTTGGTAGGGGTGGTGGTTAGGTAATGCTTACTGGAAAAAATGGTTCTCAAGCTTGATTTTGAAAAACAAGTGAGACTTAGGCAAAGCACTGGAGATCAGGGATGGAAATGGTACATGTGTTAATCGCATTCATATAGTCTACTGAATAAAATTCCACTAAAACTTACTAAATGCTTATCAAGAACTAGGCATTGAGAAGATGTAGAGTCCTTAGAAGGAATTCCGAGTGGTTCTAAATGACTGAAGTATATGTCACATTTGAGGTGAGGTATAGTGAAAAATGATCCTGTAATGGTAAGCAGAAGTTTGTATATGTATTATAGAAATACTGTAAATTTACATCTGTAACTATATGAAGTCTTCCAGTTTTACATAAGTCATTCTAAGGACCTCTTGCTCCCAGTTTTCCAACTAAGTACATTGTTGCTGCCTGCAGCTATTGCTGCTTGCAGCAACGATACTGTGGGAAAGAATTCGATACCGTGGGAAAGAATTCCGAGGCAGACTGGAAATGAATAGGCTCTTTATTCTTCCTTCCTCTAACTTCTCTCTCCGGCTCCAACAACCTCTCCAACTCCAATCACACCCTCTAGCTAACCTCACCCAGTTAAATACTTTTTGCCTTAACAAGTATACACGTGTTAACAGCTCAAACTTACAGGTGCGTCACATAGTGTTCACGGGCATAGAAAGATTCTTAGATAAATGCATGAATATCAGGTGAAAATACTTAAACACCTCTTATGGCTCTCAGCTAGCCGCCATCTTAGCTATCTCCTTATTAGGGCTCTTACATTACATAACATACTATAGGATGGGATCCAGCTTCCTAGTATCAGTGGATCCTCCATCCTTCTTAAAATAGTAATTTGACCTGAGTTCCACAAATTCCAGTCAGTGTCACCATAGAACATTCCCTAGTATTCCTCTAGTTTTTGTTTCAATCAGCCTTCCTTACTTGTAGCTGGAGGATGTACAGAAAACTTTTTTTCTATTGAATTTTTTAATAATGTGTGGGCACTTTGGTCAGCAGCAATTAGCAGCGGAAAGACAACTGTCTTTTTAAAAAAATATTTTTTAGACATTGATGGGCCTTTATTTTATTCGTTTATTTATATGCGGTGCTGAGAATTAAACCCAGTGCCTTACACATGCTAGGCAAGCACGTAATTTACCAGTGCGTCACAACCCCAGCCCCAAGACAACTGTTTTTAATCCTGGGGTCTCCAGCAAAGGAGATTATGAAGACTGATAAATGCGTTTTTTTTAATATTTATTTATTTGCTTTAGCTGTACACAATGGGTTTATTTGTACGTGGTGCTGAGGATCGAACCCGGGCCGTGCACGTGCCAGGCGAGAGTTCTACCGCTGACCCACAACCCCAGCCCCGATAAATGCATTTTCTGTCAGAGCCCAAAACTTAACCATGTTCATCACTCACTTCTTTGTTTTTTGTCCCAACTTTTTTCTCCTATTTTTTAAACCTAGGGCCAATTTCAAGTTCTTTTCCTAAGGTTATTTATTATTAGTATCTTGTAGATAGAGCAGCCCAAAATTTCACTCTATGTTTCTGGTCTCTAAAATTGGAATTTTGAGTATCTTTTCTCCCAACCATAAATTATTATTTGTGGTTAATACTTGTAATATGGTATGTGTATTATTTTAGACATTATGAGTCATATCTTTTGTTGGGTAGCCATGCCATAGAGTGTAGTATATAATCATTCAGAATCTAGGCTTTTGAATCAGATCTGAATTTAGATATTGGTTTTCATCTATTACTGGTCATTTTTAAGTTCTCTGAACCTTATTTTCCTTATCTGACAGATTTCCTCACAGGATTGTTTTATAAGGTTACAATAAATGTATGTAAAACATTTATCATGTGTGTATGCATTCAGACATAACACCAGATAGTTGTTCTTCCCAGATGTATGGGCAAGAATTAGACATTATCATTAAATATCCCCACTACAGATTATGCTACATGAAGGTTGTTCACAAGGGGAAGACCTGGATTACAAAGTAACCCCTGTGCCCCTTGGAAGGATGATACCTGACTCTTCGTCTCAAATCTCTCTTGTGCTTTCATTAGAAGACCCTCCTGATGCATTTAGTGTACATTTTTGAAACCTAAATTGTGTCAGAATATCCCAAATACACCTTGAAGATTTTAAGAAACATTTTTTAGCCATGTTCTGTAATATAGTGAGAGAGTTCATTTTACTATATAGGAAAAAATATGGTGATAGACTTGATTTTCCTTAGATACACTAATAATTTCCTGGGAGCACAGCCTACGAATGTCATGATTTCAGTAAGAAAAAAAAATTGATGTCCAAAAACGTAGGTTAAGCCAGGCGTGGTGGTGCACGCCTGTAATCCCAGCACTTGGGAGGCTGAGGCAGGTGGATCACGAGTTCAAAGCCAGTCTCAGCAATGGTCAGGCACTTAGCAACTCAGTGAGACCCTGTCTCTAATAAAATACAAAAAAGGGCTGGGGATGTGGCCCAGTGGTCGAGTGCCCCTGAGTTCAATCCTCAGTACCAAAAAAAAAAAAAAAAAAAAAAAAAAAAAAAAAGCCAGCCTCAGCAACTTAGCAAGACCCTGTCTCAAAATAAAAAAATAAAAAGGGCTAGGGATGGGGCTCAGTGGTTAGGCACTCCTGAGTTCCATCTCCATTGCCAAAAACAAAACAAAACAACAAAAAGTAGCTTAAGAATTTTTCTTTTGTACATACGTTATGGACTCTGTAGAGGATAGGAAATATTCCATGCAGTTACTAGATCCAGTTGGACGTGAAATTCTTTCTGTGGTCTTAACTTTTTCCTGCTTGACATAGTTCAAGTTATTACATAGTATTTTTGTAGCCTTTACAGCACAAGGACATTTTGTCAGTTCTTTGCTTTGTTTGAGTCTAGCAGATAAATGGGTTGTAATTGAGGCCTGAATTAATAACTTATTTTTAATTATTTCTGTCTTTTTTTGTAAGGTATAATAAATAATATCTTAAATGATACGGTACTGTTAGCCAGATGCAGTAGCACATGCCTGTAATCCCAGTAGCTTGGGAGGCTTAGACAGGAGGATCAAAAGTTCAAAGCCTGCTTCAACAACTTAATGAGGCCCTAAGCAATTTAGTAAGAAACTGTCTCAAAATAAAAAGTAAAACAGGCTGGGACATGACTTAGTGATTAAGTGCCCCTGGGTTTGATCTCTAGTATCAAAATAAATATATAAATGAATAGTACCAAAATAAATATATAAATGAATAGATTATATGGTACATTGAAATTGAGGAAATATTTAATGTGAATTAATATACAGAGAAATATTCTAAATTGTGCTTTATAAAATTATAGGTTATGTACTTGTGGTAAAAAAAAATGCTGAATTTCATCTGGGAATGATGTTGGAAATTTGAAAAGTTAGAATCTTTTCACAGAACAATTGTATATTTTATTTACACTGCATAAATAGCTGTGTGAAATTCTGTCTGCTGTGCATTAAGAAAAATGTGTCAAAGCTATAAAACATCCAAAAAATGGCCACTAAAAATCATCAAGAGGCAGGAGTGGTTTAAAAGATTTATACTCTTCAGTTTGGAATGATTCTTGCAGATATAATTAGAGAGATCTTAGAGTTGGAAGGGGAATTAGGCTTGATCTAGTCCAACCTATCATGTAGTATAAGAATTTTCTTGTAGTAATCCTGACAAATGGCTGAGCTTCCGTTTGAGTCCAGGATGATGTAGTTAAGAGAACTGATTCTGAAGATATGCTGCCTGGGTTTAAATCCCTGCTCTACCACAATACCTGTTCCTGATCAAGTTTATAGCCATTTCTTGGTCCATTTTCCTGGTTTGCTGTTATCAGCTGCTGAGTCCCTGATAATAGACAAAGACCCAAGGGACCTGGCTTTTGACCCCCTCTTAACAAATAATCAAGAGATCAACAGAGAATCAAGTAGATTTTCAATAGTAGTGTATATCCTGTGGAAAAAATATATTGGAGGAATAGTAGCTACCTTAAAAAAAAAAAAAAAGGAAATTTTCACTATAGGCAAACATGGTGAAAAGGGAGTTGGGGAGAGGCTTCATAGAACACATGATTATCAGTTGAAAACATTTGTATTGATTATTTGCACTTCTGCCTCCTAGAATTGTGTAAATCAGTCCATTCCTTTTGTGTGGCAGCTTTTCACATTATCAAATATAAAATTATAAAAGGCATAGTTCTGGTGAGTATAGATTATTTTCCCTTTAAAATTTCACAGCTTTAGAGTGTATTTTGCATATTTTGGCAAAAATTTAGGAAAACCAAAATGGATCAGTAATGGATGATAATTTTTTTGAGTTTTTTTTCGATTATTTTTTTCTTTTCTTTTATTCTAAGTTGTTTTATATGACAGCAGAATGCATTACAATTCATAGTATACTTATAGAGCACATTTTTACATATCTCTGGTTGTATACAAAATATATTTATACCATTTGTGTCTTCATACATGCACCCAGGGCAATGATATCCATCTCATTCTACCATCTTTTTTGTTTTTTTTTTAACCCCCTTGCCCCTACCCTTCCCCCCCTCCCCAATGACCTTTCTAGTGTTCCTCTAATCTTCCTATGCTACCTGTTCCAACCCCACTGTGAATCAGCCTCCTTATATTAGAGAAAACATTTGGCATTTGGTTTTTGGGGATTGGTTAACTACATTTAGCATTATATTCTTCAAACTTCATCCATTTACCTGTGAATGCCATTATTTTGTTCTCTTATTGCTGACTAATATTCCATTGTGTATATATACCACATTTTCTTTATCCATTCATCTACTGAAGGGCATCTAGGTTGGTTCCACAGTTTAGCTGTTGTGAATTGTGCTGCTGTAAACATTGATGTGGCTGTGACCCTGTGGTATGCTGTTTTTAAGTCCTTTGAATATAGAATGAAGAGTGGGATAGCTGGGTCATAAGGTGGTTCCATTCCCGGTTTTCCAAGGAATCTCCATACTGCTTTCCAGATTGGCTGCGCCATTTTGCAGTCCCACCAGCAATGTGTGAGTGTGCCTTTTTCCCCACATCCTTGTCAACACTTATTGTTGTTTGTGTTCTTAATAGCTACCATTCTGATTGAGTGAAATGAAATCTTAGGGTAGTTTTGATTTGCATTTTTCTAATTGCCAGGGATGTTGAACATTTTTTTGTGTATTTGTTGAATGATTGTCTCTAATCCAAGGAATTGTATGGGTTGTGTGTGATAATTTATTTTCATCAATTTATGTATGGTTGCTCAATAAAATTGGAGATTTGAAATGAGTTTTAAAATATTCTGAATAGTGTATTAGATTCAGCTACGAGTGATAGAAATTGTCAGAATTAGAGGGACTTAAACAAGATCCAATGGTATTTTGATCTCCTGTTAAAGTCTCAGCAGGAGGTTCACACTGTCCTGTTGGATGGAGCCCGAAGTGGGTGCTTCTCTCTCTTTTTGCTCCCTGCTGCCTGATCTGACCTCAGGGTTCAGAATGATGGCCTTGAGAATTGAGGTATTGGAATAGAGGAAGGGCTGAGGAAGAAGCTCCAAGGGACATTTCTGGTTAAATGTTACTGGGAAAAATGTACTCATGGCCACATCTAGTTACAAGAGGTGTTGGGTTTCAGTCTGTTATCTGAGTAGCCAGGTGCTCAGGTGTAACTTGGGAATCATGTTTGGGAATGAAAGATGCAATAGATACTGGGTGACAGCTAGCAGTGTGACAGAACAACTTTGTTTACCACTTAACATCCCAAGTATGATGTAAGTATAAATAGTGCAGTCCTTACCATGGTAGGCATTCATTAGGTAATTGTTCACTGCATGAATGTCCCTTAGTGTGTCTGACAAAATAGGTGTTGATCAGGATATTTACTTACATAGATGATCAATTATGGCAAGTTTGTCCATCCTTGATCTTTTTATAATATTCTTACTTGTTTACCCATTACAAATAAGTTATATCTGACAGTCTTCAGATAGACTAAATGCCATACAAAATTTGTTTCAGTGCTTTATTACTGCTATTTTTTTCTAACTAAAACTTGGAAACCTGTTAAAAATCTATTTTCATGTGTCTGTGATCAACACAGTTCTTGCATGTAGAAGGTACTTAGCAGATGTCTTTATTTTGTTTATTTAGTTTTTTTATGTGGTGCTGGGGCTCGAACCCAGTGCTTCATTATGCTAGGCAAGTGCTCTACCACTGAGCCACAACCCCAGCACAGCAGATATCTTTAGACTAAATAAATGAATGGAAATAAATCTTTGATAAATGCAAACCTGTTGTTTTAGTCAGCTTTTTCACTCCTGTGACTGAAAGATCCAACCAGAACAATTTTAGAGGAGGAAAAGTTTATTGAAGGGCTCATGATATCAGAGGTCTTAGTCCATAGAAGGCTGGCTCCATTCCTTGGGGCTCGAGGTGAGGCAGAACATCATGGTGGAGGAGTGTGGCAGAGAGAAGCAGCTTACATCGTGATCAGAAAGCAGAGAGAGAGACTCCACTTACCAGATACAAATACCCCAAAGCCATGCCCCCAATGATTCACCTCCTCCATCCACACCCCATCAGCCTTCAGTTACCACTCAATTCCATCAGGTGATTAATTCTCTGATTTGGATTAAGGCTCTCATGACCCAGTCATTCCTTCTCTGAACCTTCTTGCATTGTCTCATATGTCTCATGAGCATTTGGGGGGATACCTCACATCTAAACCATAACACTTTTTCTTTCAGTTTCTTTTGATTTACATAAAGGAATATACATGGAAGGCATTTTGGTTTTAAATCTGTTTTTTGGTTGTTTCCAGTTTTTTAGAGTGTTTCTATTAGTGCATTATAGCTGTTCATAATAGTGGGGTTCTGGAATATAATTTGCTCCATTTCAGTTCCCAGTATTTCCTTTCTCTTCCCTCCTCCCTCCCCATGTCCCTTCCTCTGCTCTACTGATCTTCCTTCTGTTTATTTGTTTTTAAATTGGAGCTTTATAGATATACATAAAGGTGAAATTCACTGTGGTTTATTCATATATGTACATAGCATAGTTTGGTCGATTTGAGTCCAGTTCTTTTTAGGAATATTCATTTGGCTTTCGGGTAGAAAATGGTTATGACTAATTTTTTGGATTTAATTATGGTTAAGTACTAATTTATTTAAGGAATTGCTAGGCAAAAGAGGCTAATAAAATTCAGTAAAAAGCAGGGAAATTCTTAATGCATTTGACTTTGTGTGTGTGTGTGTGTGTGTGTGTGTGTGTGTGTGTATGTGTGGTGCTGGGGATTGAATCCAGGGCCTTGTGCATATGAGGCAAGCACTCTACCAACTGAGCTGTATCCCCATCTTTGCATTTGACGATCTTTTAACCTCATGTCTAAGTAGCTTACAGTGTGTTTAATTGTTTAATCATTTCAAGGGAAAATACCATTTATTTTCCAATGTCCCTCAGAGAAATTTTTTTCTTTTTAAACTTATTACAGTACTTATTTATTTTTCTATAATACAGTGGCATTAAGCAGAAAAGGAGAAATAAGGAGAAGATATAGTGAATTTTAGTCTGTATAAATGCTGGTCCAAAATTAATTGTATTTTTCTATATAGAAATATAGAATTCAATCCTTTCCACAAATGTTTAATTAACATCTCTTTATAGTACTAAGGATTGCAGAGATGACTGAAGTATGTTTTCTGTCTTCGAGGAGTCCATACTGAAGTAGGAGAGACAAGTAAAAGTAGAGAACTTTAGTTATTTACAGTTAAATGATGTGAAAGTGGTATTTTTGAGTAAAGAAATTTAGAGCAATACTGGAAGAGGAAGCATTAATAGAAATGGTTATGCTGATATGACAGGTTTTGTTTTTTCCTTTTTCTTTAGTTGGAGAACATCAATTGACAGGCCATAAAGTGGCAGTTAAAATCTTAAATAGACAGAAGATTCGCAGTTTAGATGTTGTTGGAAAAATAAAACGAGAAATTCAAAATCTAAAACTCTTCCGTCATCCTCACATTATCAAACTGTAAGTATTTTTGTACATGATATATAAAAAAAAACTGTCTTGGAATAGTTTTAAATGAATTTTACAGTTAATTATCTTGAGTTAAACTTACAAAAATATTAGCCTTGGAAGTTGAGTCTTCACTGCTTACTTTAAAGGTCATTCAGGCATTCCGTACTCCTAGACAGGTTCATTTTTCTAATTTTTTTTTCCTAGTCATTTTATGTTAATATACAAGTGTATTTTCTTTTTGTAAAGGTAGAGTAACTGTTAGAGATTTTTCATCATAGCATATTATTTGTAGAATTATAAATAGTACTATAATTACTACTAACTAAAGACTCTAGGAATACAAATGGATTTGGGGGGATAAATTATAAACTTAAGATAAGTAACTCTTAAGAGAAATAACCTAATTAATTAAATAGAATGATAAATAAGATAATTCAACTTAAAATAGGTTATATAAAAAATAAATATATGCAGTAATATTCTTTTACAGTTTAATTTTTTTGCAGTTTAATATTTATTGACATGTAACATTCTAGGCATTGAAATTTGTCTTTAATTTTTATTAAAGCTTGATTACAGTTTTATAAAGTATATATTAATCTTACTGAATACATGATAATAGCCAGGAACCATACTGAGCATTTTGCATGTATAATTTTATATTGTGCTCATGGTAAACCTATAAAGTAGGAATATTTTATATCAAGGAGACTGCATATCTAATGAGTATCAGCATCTAGTCCAAAGTCATATAGCTAGTAAATTGCAGAGGTAATAGTTGAGTTCAGATATGACATTGAACGCCATGCTATCAATTTCTACTCTAGTCTCTGTCAAAACTGAGTTACATAAATCCTTTCTAAAGGAAAAATAAATTTATGGATCTCTGGTTTTGACTTAACTATTTTTAATATACTCTTCTATAAGTATGTAGTTATGTATTCAAAGAACTAGGTATAGACCCATATAGGTATAGTTTTGAAATAATTATGAAACCAAATTAAAGCCATAATTTAAATACATGTAAAACAACAAAATTCAAAGTATCGACAGTACGCTGTACCCAATAATGGTGTTTTGTAAAATATAAATTGTTAATAAGTTTAATAGTAAAAACAGTGGGAAGATTTCCAATACTGTATTTATATTTTGATTTAAATAATTTGCAGAAAGAACCTGTTGATGTAAGTATATAAAAGAAAGCAGCACTGACATATCTTTGAAGCTTTGTTTGCTAGTTCACTGAAATCAGACATTATATTTTTCCTAAAGTTTGTCAGTGAGCAACCTTTGAATATCGTTAATAGGAACAACTTGATGACCCGTGAAGTTTCATTGTTTATCTGGTGACAGTGCTAGCATGTAACTGTGGTAGACAGAGTAATGGTCCCCCAAAATGTCTATGGTCTCATGCGCAGGACCTATGAATATGTTAGACTATATGGCAGAATGTATTTAAGGTTGCTTATCAGCTGACCTTAAAATAGAAGATAATCCCTAGATTATGTGGGCCCATGCAAACTAAGGGAATCCTTAAAAGTAAAATAAAGGGTAGGAGGAGTGAGTCAAAGAAAAATATTTGAGCATGGCAGCAAGGTCAGAGTGACAGGGCTTGAAAAGGATTCAGATGGTAGTCTCTAGCTTTGACAATGGAGGAAGGCGGCCACAAGCTGAAGAATGAATGCAGGTGGTCTCTAAAAGCTGGGAAATGCAAAGAAATGGACTGTGTTCCTAGAGCCTCTAGAAAGCAACCCAGTCATGACAACACCTTAATTTCAGTTCACTGATGCATGTATCAAGCTTCTCATCTACAGAACTGTAAGATTTATGTTGTTATAAGCCATGAAGTTTTAAAGTATGGCAGCAATGAAAACTAATGCAGCAGTATTCTTGAAATTCTTAAATGAGTGGCTGGTACAGTTATTACTGGCATTTGGGAACATTAATTTGGTCTTTATTGCTATACTTCTTGTTAGTAAACTATTTGCAAATTGGTATGCTCTGTGATGGGGCCAGGGCTGTGCCTTCTTACAAATAGCATGAATATGCCATGATTCTTCAGAGCTGTCTTTGTTTGGTTTAGCATATCATTAACTCAGTTCTCACACTGCTGCCATGAAACTTTCTTAAAGTAAGCTTTCATGCATGTGATCTTCACTTAAAATTTACTCACTTATAAACACAAAAAATGAGACCACTGAGATTGCATAGCAGCATTTGATTATAAGATTATCATCTAGGCCCAAAGCTGGATGATCCCAAAATGTGTGTATAAAAGTTTTTAAAGATTATCATAGGGGTTGGGAATGTAGTTCAGTGGTAGAGCACTTGGCTAGCACATGTGAGGTGCTGGTTGTGATCCTCAGCATCACATAAAAATAAATAAAATAAGGGTATATATACATATATACCTTTTTGATTTTTGGTTTTCTTTTCCCATTCTTGCGTCTTCCTAAAACTTTTTCCTCAGGGCCACTCTTTATCATTCTCCACCCCCCCCTCTCTATATATACATATATATTCTCTCTCTCTATATATATATATATATGGACATATATGTATATATATATATATATATATAGAGAGAGAGAGAGAGAGAGAGAGAGAGAGAGAGAGATATTAGAGAGAGACAAATTATCATGAAGCCAGATGTTGTGACATGCACATTTAATTCCAGCTAGTTAGAAGGCTGAGGCAAGAGGATGGCAAGTTTGAGGACAACGTCAGCAAATTAGTAAGACCTTGTCTAAAAATGAAAAGGGTTGGGGATGTAGCTCAGTGGTAGAGTGCCCCTGGGCTCAATCCCTAGTACTGGGGAAAAAAAAAATTATAAAATACAACGTATGAGGTAATTTACGTTTCTTTTCCTTTTTTTTTTTTTTTTTTTTTTTTAAACTTTAAAACAGGATGCCTTATCGTGTTATTTGGGGATTAAATGTGTTGGTCAAGTATTTAGTATTTCATGACCCCAAAGCAGAAATTGGCAAACTGTGAAGTGAATCCAGTACTTTCATGATTTCTCGTGGTTTTTAGTTATCTGACCCAGTTCATATATGACTTGACTCCATGTTAGTAATGACTTTATTCTTGTTACTGAGTGACTTCTAAGCGAAATCTCTTTGTAAATGAGTGGCCACTTCCCAGGAGAAGAGAAAGCTGAAATGGTTGGAGTATCATATGCCAGAGAGTAGAGTGGGTAAAGCTATCTCTGTATTTGCTTTATGCCTGGACTTCCATTTTTGGAATGCTGACCTTGAAAGAGCCCATTTGGGTTTGTGTCCTACCTAGTTCTTGTTCTATTCCTGAAAACACAGATCAATTTTGTCAGTAAGCAGTTGTAGTTGTCATGGGGATATAAATTCTTGGTTTTGATGTAATATTTATTAGTGATTGTTTATGTTTCTATAATTATTTCTAGTTTTTGTTTGACTAATCTCATTCTAATTTAGCATTATTTTATTATCTGCTATTTTGTTTTTCTGAAGGAGCTATAGAACATTCTCAGAGTTGGTCAGAAAATAATAAGCAGAGGTAAATTTTGTGTTTAAAGCTTCTGGCTTTCAGCCTTGAGCTTAAATTCATTCAGCCACATTACCTCTTTAGCTGTGGATCTGAATTTAAATTCAAAAGAACACTCATGTATTCTTGCTACTGAACAAGGTTATTGACATAGCCTCTAATAGTGTTACTGATTTTTAAACAAGGAGAGAGACCTGATCCTTAAAGTGGTTTTGCTTGTTTTGTGCAGTCTTGACTAACTGCCAAGAATAGTTTCCTTGTTTCAAAATGGGTCTGTAGAATTAGCCAGAAAGTTTGAACACTAAATACCAAGAGTGATGGATATTTACTGAATGATTTCTTTATTAACTCAAATTGAAAAAAACGTATTAGCAGCCAAAAACCAACTGGTAAAAATTAAAATGAAAAAATGGGATTTAAGTGAAAATGCAGATTTTTTTCATGAATTAGATTTGTTGAATTGACTTTTGTCATGTTTTCTTTCTTCCATAATTCTTAGGAAAATTTGATTTTAATTGATCAGTACTTTCTAATTTGGAAGAGATATTTCTGACTGCCTATCATTTTAGTCTTTATCTCATTAAACCTATAGACAGCTTTTCAGTAGTGTTTACTACCATCACTTTGAATACTGTACTCCCTGAGTTTCCAGGATGCCATATTTTTTGATTCCTTTCCTCATTCTTGCGTCTTCCTAAAATTTTCTCCTCAGGGCCACTCTTTATCATTCTGGCATTAAATACTGTACTTCAGCTACTGTGCTAGAATAGTTGTCCTGTTGAACCTTCTTCAGGTGATGGCAATAACTACTGTGGCATCATTTGCCATTTCTGTGCTAAAGATTCCCAAATCTATATCTCTGGCCTGTTTATGTCTACTGAATTTTGAACACTTGTAGTGAACTATTTATTGGATGTTTCCATTCTGAAATTGTAGCCATCTGAAACTTGAAATGAAATCGAACTTCTCTTTCTCTCACAAATTTATTATTCCTTCTCCCTCTCTACTACATGTTGATGAGAGAGAAAGTGAAAATATCATTCATGCAGTTTTATCCGAGGGCCAAAATTTAGGCATAATCTTTATTCCTTTTCCCTCATCCCCTAAGCATAATCACTTTTCCCTAAGTGTCTCCTTAATCTGTCCAGTTTTCTCTCTTGTGTCAAGAGAAAAATCTTCTCCACTTCTGTAGCTCTCCCTACTGTTGTCCTTCAGTTGTTAGCTCTACTAGGTAAACTTCACCCACATCTCCCTCCCCATAGGCTACAAATTCCACTTGTCTTTCAGATCTTAGCTCCTAAATGTAATTACCTCCAGAAAACCGACCTTACACCCTAAGACTGGGTTAGGCTCCATCCTCTTTGCTTCTAGAGTTCCCAACATTCACCTTTTCCAAATTGTAGTGTATTTTAATTGCGTCTTTTCTTTTTGGAGTTCCAGTCTTAAACCTTTTTTTTGTTTATGAATTCATTTATTTGATTTGATTAGATATCTTTATCTAAATGCATTTTGGTAACAAAGCAATACATTTTTTTTTCTTTTTTTGTAATTGTATTCATTTTATTTCTATTTTTTATTGGTTCTTTTTATATATAACATTAAGATTCATTTTATAGTTAGAAAAGCATGGACTATTATTTGCTTGAATTCAGTCCCTAGTACTTTCGTTTTCCCTTTTCCTCTCTCCCCCTGTTCTCTTCCATCTACTCTACTGATCTTTCTGCTATTTACTTATACTGTGTTTTTTTTTTTTTTTTTTTTTTATTAGCGTCTTGTAGATGTACATGATGGTAAGATTCACTTTGGTATATTCATATATGTACACAGAAGGTAGGTCAGATTCATTCCACTGTTCTTCTCTTATCCTCTTATCTCTTATTCTCTTCTCCATCCCCCTTAACCCCCTTCATCTGGTCCACTGATCTTTCTTCTATTTTGATTGAATCCCTTCCTTTCCTTCTCTTTCATTCTCTTTCCTCCTTATTTTGGACTAGCTTCCGTGGATCAGGAAAAGCATTCAAGCTTTGGTTTTCCAAGTGTGGCTTATTTCACTTAGCATAGTAGTCTACAGTTCCATCCATTTACCAGCAAATGACATAATTTCATTCTTCTTTATGACTAAGTAATAATTGTTTATATATACTACATTTTCTTCATCCATTGATCTGTTGAAGGGCATCTAGGTTGGTTCCATAGCTTGGCTATTGTGAATTGTGCTGCTATAAACATCCATATGGCTGCATCCCTGTAGTATGCTAAGTTTAGAGCTTTTGAATATAAACTGAGGAGTGGGATAGCTGGGTCATATGGTGGTTCTGTGTACATATATGAATATACCTAATGTTTTAAGGAATCTTTATGCTTTCTCTGAGTGGTTGCACTAATTTGCAGTCTCAACAACAGTGTATGAGTGTACCTTTTCCCCACATCCTCGTCAGTGCTTATTATTATTTGTATTCTTTTTTATTTTTTAATTATTTAGTTTTAGGTGGACACTATATCTTTATTTTATTTTTATGTGGTGCTGAGGATTGAACCCAAGGGCTCATGCATGCTAGGCGAGCACTCTTATCACTGAGCCACAACCCCAGCCCTATTGTATTCTTGATAATTGCAGTTCTGACTAGAGTGAGATGAAATCTCAGTGTAGTTTTGATTTTTGCATTTCCCTGCTTGCTAGAGATGTTGAACATTTTTTCACGTATTTGTTGACCAGTTGTAGTTCTTCTTTTGATGAGTGTCTGTTTAGTTCTTGCCCATTTATTAATTGGGTTATTTGTTTTTTTGGTGTTTCTTTTTTGAGTTCTTTATATATTCTGGATAGTAATGCCCTAAGGAGCAGGTGACAAAGATCTTCTTCCATTCTGTAGGTTCTCTCTACATACTTAATTCTTTCCTTTGCCATGTAGAAGCTTTTTAATTTGATGGCATCCCACTTACTAATTTTTGGTTTTATTTATTGTCCTTTAGGGGTCTTATTAAGGAAGTTGGTTCCTATACTGACATGTTGGAGTGTTAGGCGTACATTTTTTTCTAGCAATTGCAGATTTTTTGGTCTCATTCGTGGTGTTTTTTGTTTTGTTTTGTTTTTTTAATTTGGCTTTTGTGCAAGGTAAGAGATAATGGTCAGTTTCGTTCTTCTTCATGTGGCTATCCAGTTTTCCCAGCACCATTTGTTAAAAAGGCTCTTTTCTCCAGCATATGTTTTTGACTCCTTTGTTTAACACCAGATAACTGTATTTATGTGTGTCTGTCTCTGTGTCTTCTATTCCATTGAATTTCATGTTTGTTTTTGGTGTCATTCCATGCTGTTTTTGTTACTGCAGCTCTGTAGTATAATTTGAGGTCTGGTATTATAATGTCTCCAGCAGCACTCTTTTTGCTTAGGATTGCATTGGTCATTCTGGGTTTCTTATTCTTCCAAATGAATTTTAGGACTACTTTTTCTACTTCTATGAAGAATGTCATTGGTATTTTGATGGGGATTATATTGAATCTGGAGATTGCTTCTAGTAGTATGGCCATTTTGACAGTATTACTTCTGCTGATAGAAGAACATGGGAGGTTTTTCCATGCTCTAAGGTCTTCTTCAGTTACTTTCTTTAGTGTTCTATGGTTTTCATTGTAGAGGCCCTTCACCTTCTTCATTAGATTAATTCCCAAGATGTTTTTGTTTTTTGTTTTTTAGGTTATTGTGAATGGGATAGTTTTCCTAATTTCTTTTTGTCAGATTTATTATTGGAGTATAGAAAGGTGATTGATTTATGTATGTTGATCATATATCCTGCTACTTTACTAAATTTGTTTATCATCTCTAGATGGTGGAATTTTTGGGTCTTATTAAACGTAGAATCATGTCAACAGCAGACAGATAATTTAACCTCTTCTTTTCCTATTTGTGTCCCTTTAATTTCCTTCTCTTGCCTTATTGATCTGGCTAGAGTTTCAAGGACTATATTGAATAGAAGTGGTGAGAGTCAGGCATCCTTGTCTTGTTTGTTTTTACAGAAAATGCCTTCAGTTTTTCTCCATTCAGTGTGATGTTGACCTTGGGTTTGTCATTTATAGCCTTTACAATGTCATTGTACATTCCCTGTAAGTTTCTTTAGTGTTTTAAACATGAATGGGTACTGTACTTTGTCAAATTCTTTTTTTATGCAGCTATTGATAATTATGTGTGTGATTCTTATCTTTATGAGGTGAATTACATTTATTGATTTCTGGATGTTAAACCAATCTTGTGTTCCTGGGATGAAACCCACTTGATCATGGTGCAGTATAATTTTAAATATATTTTTGAATGCAGTTTGCCAATATTTTATTAAGAATTTTTATATCTATATTCATCAAGGATGTTGTCCTGAAGTTAGTTTTTTTCTTGATGTATCTTTGTCTGGTTTTGGTATCAGGGTGATACTGGGTTCATACGATGAATTTGGCAGTGTTCCCTCCTTTTCTATTTCATGTAATAGTTTGAGGAGGATTGGTATTAGTTCTTCTTTAAAGGTCCGATAGAACTTGGTTGAGAATCCATCCAGTCCTGAGCTTTTCTTTTGATATTTTGATAGCTGCTTCAATTTCATTACTTAATATTCTTTTTGATGGATGAAACATTCTATAGATGTCTGTTAGGTTGATTTGATTAATAGTATTTTTTTAGATCTGAAGAAATCTTTGTTTTTTTTTTTCTGGATGATATATCTAGTAGAGAGAGATATTGAAATCACCTAGTATTATTGTATTGTGGTCTGTTTGATTTCTTAAAATTGAGGAGGGTTTATTTTATGTATGTAGATGCACCATTTGGGGTGGCATAAATATTTGCAATCATTGTATCTTGTTGTTGGCTGGTTTCCTTAACCAGTACAAAGTGACCTCTCTTCTGATTAATTTAGGCTTAAAGTCCACTTTGGCTGATACAAGAATAGCTACCCCCTGCTTGTTCATGGGTACTATTTTCATGGTAAATCTTCCCATCCTTTCATCTTCAGTCTGTGGATATCTTTGTCCACAGGTTGAGTCTCTTGCAAACAACATATTATCAGGTCTTATTTTTCAATGCAGTCTGTCGGTCTGTGTCTTTTGATTGAAGAGCTTAGTCCATTTACATCCAGTATTATTATAGAAAGATTATTTTCATTTCCTGCCATTTTGATTTATTTCTAGTGTTTAATCCTATTTTGATTCTCCTTTAATTGACTATTCTTGTAGTGCAATTTATTCCTGTGCTGGTTTTCCTTTTTATTTTTAATTTCTTCATGAACTGTTTCATTGAGTACGCTTTATAGTTCAGGCCTTCTGGTTACTAATTCTTTTAATTTCTGTTTATCATGAAGGCTTTAATTTCTTATTTATTATTTTAGCACCAGGGATTTAACCCAGGGTGCCTTACCACTGAGCCACATCCCAAGCCCTTTTTATTTTTTATTTTGAGACAGGGTCTCACTAAGTTGCTTAGGGCCTTGCAAAATTGCTGAGGCTGGCCTTAAAGTTACAGTCCTTCTGACTCAGACACTTCCGTCACTAGGATTATAGGCATGCACCACCTTGCCTGGCTATTTCACTTGAATTCTGAAGGATAATCCTGCTGGGTATAGTAATCTTAACACTCATTTTCTTTCAGAGTTTCGTATGTATTATTCCAAGCTCTCCTGTCTTTAGGGTCTGGGTTAAAAAATAAGTTGATACAAGAATTGTTTTACTTCTAAATTTGATTTGCTATTTATCCCTTGAATCTGTTAAAATTTTATCTTTATTTTGTATATTAGGCATTTTCACTAAAATGCATTTTGGAGATTCATTCTAATTCTATTTGGAGTTCTGTATGCCTCTTGTAATTGAATTTACTTCTTATTCCTAAGATTTAGAAAATTTTCTAAAATTATTGCATTGAAAAGATTGTGCATTTCTTTAGTTTGTATTTTGGAGCCTTCATTTACCCCAATGATTCTTAAATTTGGTCTCTGATGTTATCCCAGAATTCTTGACTATCCTGGTCATAGTCTCTTAATATCCTTTTTTTTTGGTGTCAGTGTTATTTTCAAGATTACATACTTTGTTATCAAAGCCTTAAAATCTGTCTTCAGAGTGGTCTAATCTATTGGTGATGCTTTCCATCAAATTTTTAATTTAGTTTATTCAGTCTTTTAGTTCCAGGGTTTCCGTTTGGTTCTATTTCATAATCTCTTTTTTTACTGATGTGATCTTTCACTTCCTGTATTTTCTAATTTCACACTTTACATCTTAGCTTGTTGAACATTTTAACTATGAACTTTCTGAATTCTCTTTCTTTTTCTCCACTGTGGTGTAGATGGTGTTAAGTTATTGAAGTATTATGGTCTGTTTGGGGTGGTTGTTCCCTTTTTCATATTGCTTGTATGTCTACCCATCTATTGGGATGGTTATCACTTCTTCTTTTAAGCAAGGGACTATTTCATGAGCTTTTCTCTCTTATGAGCCCTGGGTTGGGCAAATATCCAGGTATTGATACTCAATGTGTGACCTGTGCTGTACCAGAGGCCACATGTTGAGAGAAACCATTGAACCCTGTTTACTACAATCACTTCAGAGCCAAACCTTATACTGTTCAACCTTATGAAAAGCAAAAACTTGTTGATATTTCTTTACCTTTTCTCTAATTGAGGTATAAACTTGTAGTAAAGTTCTTAACAACCACTATCTCTGTTGACCCTCTTGGCTCAAGTTTTCCTATGGGGAGTACAGATGAACCTAATTGCGTATTTTCTTGTTGGTATCCCCACAAGACTGAATTCCTTCAGAGCAGGAACTGTGTTTTTCAAATATTTCTCTATTCTGCAAAATTTTGTTGAGCACCTAGTATCAGACAGGCACTGTTCTAGGCATTGGGAACACAGTGGTAAAAGACTACACAGTCTCTGCTTTAATCACATTTATGTTCTAGCAGGGAGAGATAGTTTGTAAACAAATTAACAAGATTTATTTTAGGAAGTGATAAGTGCTGTGAAAAGAGGCATGATGCTGTCATGGAGTGGGACTAGGAAGGAGAAAGTGCAAATTTGGATTAGCTTGTGAGAAAGGCCTTGCTTAGGAGTTGAAGTTTGAGCTGAGAAGGGTGATAATGATCTAGTAGTCTTGAACATCTGTGTTTTCAAAGCAAGGGGAAGAGCAACATCAAAGGCAAGAAACAAACCCTGTGTGCTGAGTGTCATAGGGAAATGAAGATGGCAGAAATGTTGGGAGTAGAATGGGTGAGGAAAACAAAGTAGGAGCCCAGAGAATGGACAGGGATCATGTACCAGAGGACTTAAAGACCTTGATAAAAGTTCTTGCTCCAGGTAGGAAACTTTTGGAGTGTTGGAGGAGGGACACAATAGGACTCTAGTGAAGAATGGGTATGGAGGTAGAAGTGGAAGCCTAGAGACCAGTTAGGAAGTTATTGCTATAATCTGGCTGAGAGTTTGTGGCAACTTTAACCAAAGTCTAGATTTGTACTGTCCGATATAGTACCCACTAGCTACATGTGGTTATTTAAATTTAACAGAAGCCGGGCGCGGTGGCGCATGCCTGTAATCCCAGCACTTTGGGAGGCTGAGGCAGGAGGATCGCGAGTTCAAAGCCAGCCTCAGCAATGGTGAGGCACTTAGCAACTCAGTGAGACCCTGTCTCTAATAAAAACCAAAAAAAGGGCTGGGGATGTGGCCCAGTGGTCGAGTGCCTCTGAGTTCAATCCCTGGTACCAAAAAAAAAAAAAAAAAAAAAAATTTAACAGAGTGAACATTGAATGTACTGTATTGGCCGCGTTAAGCAGGGAATTCCATGAGGCATCGAAATGGAAATGTCAGAGTGTCTTTACTCTCCAGCCTCTACCACATTAGTAAGTGTTCAATAATTACTTGCATGAAGATGTGACATTTCAACAAAGTCCACATAGTTCTAGAAGGATAAGGAAGAGCAAAAGAATGAGTATAAAGAATATAAAGTACTGGGAACAGACAGTCTAGTGTGACAGGCACAGGAGTATGTGTAGGGATGGAGCAAAATAAGGCGGGGAAGGTAGGTTGTCAGTCCATTCACTTAACAAATGATGCCATTTAGGCACTGGGCAAACATTGGCAGGCAAGATGATAACAAAATTCTTGTTATTTTTTAAAAAATTTACTTTTTTATTCTTTTTAGTTATACATGATAGTAGATTCCATTTTGACGTATTTATACAAACATGGAGTATATCTTATTCTAATTAGGATCCCCGTCTTGTGGATGTACACAATGTTGAAGATTAAAAAATCCCATATTAGTAATATATATTAGACAGTGACAGGTGAGGAAATATGCCATGCAGGTATCTGGAGGAGGAATATTATATTATTTATACAGGGAACCATGAATACAAAGGCTTTGAAGTAGAAATTTCTGCAGGTCAGAGTTCAAGGCAGCAAAGTGATTTAAAAGGGATTGGAGTAAGAGGTGAGATCAGAGACAGTGAAGGGAGTCAAGACTTTATGGGTATTATAGAACATTGTAAGGACTTTGGCTCTTTACTCTTGAGTAAGATGGGAAGCCATTGGACGATTTTGATCAGAGGTGATGTGATCTGACTTACATTTAGATTACAGCTGGGCAGTGCTGAAATAAGGAAACCAGTTAGAAATCAGTTGCTCTAATATGGGTAAAAAATTATAGTGACTTGGAATACGGTGTTGTGTTGAGGCATTGTGCGAGAAGTAAGCATATTCTATACTTTCAAGGTAGAGTCAAGAGCATTCACTGACAGGTAGCACGTAGGTTGGGAGAGAAGTCAAAGATAACTCCAAGGTATCTGGCTTGGGAAAATAGGATAGAGTTGCTAGTAACTGAAATGGGAAGGATTGTAGGAGTAACATGTTTGAGGTGGAATGTTGGGGGGTGGTATCAATTATTTGATTTTGGTTTTGTGGAATTGAGATGCTTATTAGCTATCCAAGTAGAAATATAAGTGGACTATTAAATATCTGAGTCTGGAGTTCAGGGGAGATATATAGATAGAGAAATAGACACAGATAGATAATAAAGAAAATATTTAACATCATAAGATTGGATGAGACACCAAAAATGTAAGTATAGAGAGACAAGAAATCCAGGGAATAAGCTTTAGGGCACTATAAGGCTAACATGTCTGGGACATGGGGAAAAACCAGCAAAGGAAAATGAAAACGAATAGTCTGTGACAGTGGAGGAAAAGTAGGAGAATCTTAAAGCCAAACAAGAAAAGTATTTCAAGAAAGAGATTTGTAAAAAAGAAAGAAAGAAAGAGATTGTAGCTGTTCCTTTTGCTGCTGAATATTGAGTAAGATGAGAACTGAGTATTGACTTAATTATCTGTCAAGGTAGAGGCTGCTGATGTTTGTTTGTTTGTTTATTTATTTATTTATTTTTGCTGATGTTTTTGAAAAGAACCAGTTTATTGGAATGGTAAGGTCAAAAGCCTGGCATGAATGGTATAAGAGAGAATATGAGATGAAGATGGGGAAATAGTTTACTATAGACAGGATAAGAAAAAATAGGATTGGTAACTTGAAAAGAATGTGGAATCTAAACGGAGTTTTTTAAAATTTATTTTTATTCTAATTTGTTATGTATGTTTGCAGAATGCAATTCACTTCATATTACATATAAAGAGCACAATTTTTCAAGTTGCTGGTTTTACATAAAGTATTTTTACAACAGTTGTGTCTTCATACATGTACATAGGGTAATGATGTCTAACTCATTCTACCATTATTCCTATCCCCTGCCCCCTCCCCTCCCTACCTTCCCCTTTGTTCTATTTAAAGTTTCTTCCTTCCTCTCATGCCCCCTCCCTTGCCTTTATAAGTCAGTATCTTCATAACAAAGAGATCATTAAACCTTTGTTTTTTTGGGGATTGGCTAACTTCACTTAGCATTATTTTCTCCAACTCCATCCATTTACCTGCAAATGTCATGATTTCATTCTCTTTAGTGCTTGAATTTGTTTTTTAAGATGGGAGATATTATAGAATGTTTCTTTTGTCAAAGGGAATGATTAAGAGGAAGAAGTTGATGCAAGAGAAAGAGGGACTAATTGTAGGAACCAAGTTCTTTAGAAGGTGGGTATAAAATTGGAGGACGTAGTCTTAGAATATCTATGACCATGAGCTTCAGGCGCGCTGGCAGTGCACACCTGTAATCCCAGCAGCTCCTGAGGCTGAGACAGGAGGATCACAAGTTCAAAGCCAGACTTAGCAAGGGTGAGGCCTAAGCAATTCAGTGAGATCCTGTCTATAAATAAATTACAAAATAGGGCTGGGGGTGTGGCTCAGTAGTTGAGTTCCCCTGAGTTCAATCCCTGGTACAAAAAAAAAAAAAAAAAAAAAAAATTACCATGGAGATATTTGCTGTGTATGCTGGAATGAAAGATATTAGAAACGAGGAGGTTGTTTAGTCAGCTTTTTCATTGTTGTGAACAAAAGACCTGACAAGAACAATTTTAGAGGAGGGTAAAGTTTATTTGGCTCACAGCTTCAGAGGTCTCAGTCCACAGAAAAGGTTACTCTGTTGCTCTGGGCCTTGAGGTGAGGCAGAACATCAGGGTGAAAGGGTGTGAGGGAAGAATACAGCTCAAGACGTGGCAAACAGGAAGCCGTGGCAAACAGGAAGCCAAGATGGAGCTCTGCTCACCAGGGACAAGATGTAAATCCCAAAGGCACACACCTAGTGATCTACCTCCTCCAGCCACACCCTACCTGCCTATAGTTATCATCAGTCAATTCATTCCAGTGGATTAATGCACTGATTAGGTTAAGGCCCTCATAACTCAATCATTTCACCTCATACATGAGCTTTTGGAGGACACCTCATATCTAAACCACAATAGAAGTCAAGGAACATAAAGGCCATCTGTGAAATAGATTTTCTATATGGATATTATTTATATCCAAAATGTTGATAGCAGTAGCAGTGGGGGGAAAGACAGTAGGTCAGAATGAATTAGGAAGGAGGTTGATTGATGACTGTAACATGGGTAGGTGGCATCATGTGGCACTGTAGGATGGCTTGCACTTCAGAGACAGTGGAGTTTTTGAGGGAGGAAGTTTTGAGTGAGAATTTCCTTTAGATCATAGTTTATTAAAGACTCTGCAATTTAACATTTTATTAAATTTCATTACATTGATGTGAATTGATGAAAGAAAGCTCTGATAAGCAATGAGTGTTTATATCTCAGAGAGACATATTTTATGTCTTTGGCTGGAGGTGTACACCACCATCTAGTCTTTCAAATGAAAGCAAATGAATCAACTCTGATCAGGTCTCTAGATCTAGGAGGCAGTTAGAAATTGTGCATTATATGGCTGTAAAGGATGGATCAGCAAAATTGAGGCTGTGCATGCCTCTGTAGGATAAACCAACTGATTTCTTCTGTAAGAAAAAAAAAGAAAAAGTAGCAAACTATAAATTAAGAGAGAAATAAGAGACTTTTTAACCAATTGTAATGTATGGACTGTATTTGGATCCTAATTAAAAAAAAAAACTGAAAGCATTATAAGCTAATCAAGGCTTCCGATTGGATATTTGATGACATTCATGATTGTCCGAATTTGCCTGGTAACAATATTGCGTATTGTGTATACATGTGTGCATATGTACATGCACGCATTTCAAAAAGTCATCCTTTAGAGATACTTGCAGATCTATTTACAGAGAAAAACAAAAGCCAAATTCATGAAAATGCTTTTATAAAGTTAGTAACCAGGACATTTATACTCTAGACTTTCATAGAAATATTAATTTATTCTTTATGTTCATACATAAATAACTAAAGCACCATGAATCCAGTAAAAATGGACAGAATACACAAGAAAGCATTGCATAAGAAGAAATGCTTCTGGTATTTTGTAAGTGTTGGAGACTATGTAAATCTTTCTAAAGATTTTAGCATTGCTAATCTTTTGCTGGAAAACAGTTGGCATCATGTCCTAAAATGGAACATTTATATACACTGTGATTTAGTTCCACTCATCATTATATATCAAATAGAAAATCCTTCCCTGTACAAGAAGCAAATAACAGAATTGTAGAAATAATGTAAATACTATTTAGTGGTAGAAGATGAATAAATAGGATATTTACAGACCAGTAAGTGAATAAATACAATGTAGTATATACAATGGTCAAATTTGATAACTATAGCAAAAAGTATAGATGAAACTCAGTAAATTGCCATATATTACATATGGTGTGTTCCTCCTTTTAAACCAAAGAACAATTAAAATAAGAACATGAATATGAATTGTTCAGAAGCATATGGAATATATTTATGCAGAGAGAAAGGGAATATACATATTTGACTTAACATTCCTATGTAAATATAGGAATATACTACAGTGTTATCTCACCTTATGTATCTCCACAAGACACGATGAAAAAAATCAGAAAGGGAACAAAATCATCCTTTCTTCAACAAATAAAATGCCAATGCAATAAACAAAAGGAAAGGGAAATTATTAAAAGTAATCCAAGAAACATTGACCAATTACACTGTCTAGACTCAAATTACTTATGAAACAATCAAGAAAGCCTGAATACTGACTGGACAGTTAAAATTGTTAACTGCATTTTTATATGTGATAATACTAATATGTTAATACTTTTCTATGTCCAAAGTTGTTTTTTTTTTTTTTTTTTTTTTTTGCTTATGTTTAAATATATTATCTCTGTTGACTGTAAACAGATTTTTGCTTACCTGGAAAAATTAATGTTAAACTAACAGTTGTTGAGGAATGGAGGATTTCAAAGATTATGTAAACATGAAAGGGGGCTCTGAAGGGAAGTCTGTGAGCCTCAGGAAGTAGAATGCTTTTGTAGTGCTCTATGTTTATGATGCTGATTATTTTGATAACATTATATAATTTGCTGCCATTTTAAAACATTATGAAATATTGGAATATGAAATTGTAGCAAGGACAGATATAATAAGTTTATTTTGGTAGAAGTAACATTTTCTATTCACCTTTTTTCATTTATATAATAGATACCAGGTGATCAGCACTCCAACAGATTTTTTTATGGTAATGGAATATGTATCTGGAGGTGAATTATTTGATTACATCTGTAAACATGGGCGGGTGAGTAATGTTCTATCTAGTATATTAAGCCTTTAAATTAAAGAAGAATAAAGTATTGGGAAATAGCCAACCACAAAGGTATCCTTAAAGTTTGAGTTGCTTCTGTAATTATGTGCAACTAAACATACAGAGTATTAGACAAATTTTCTTTAAGTATACCTTCGAGTATTCTCATTTGGGGGAAATATATTCCACTTAATTGCCAAAATGATTGCTATGCTTTCCCAAATCTGTTCTGTAAAATTGTGTTGAAACTTCAGTTATTTTCTTTTCTTAGCACTTTCACATAAGTAGTTTTACTGATGATCCTCAAAATGTTGTGCACATTTAATATTAACTGAAAATTAAACCTACTGCCTGATAGCATACAGCAAAACAAAACTCATTGAATAATATGTTGAACTTTGACAAGTTTTTGGTTGACTTATTTTGTTTGATTGTTGAGAATTGAATTCTCTAATTAGCCTGCTTAGTTTGATTTTGACTCATTATGAAACTAAAACTCCTGCTATGTAGATGTCCCAGATTTTTTAATGCAGTTTCTTTTATACTTGATAGGTTGAAGAGATGGAAGCTAGGCGGCTGTTTCAGCAAATTCTGTCTGCTGTGGATTATTGTCACAGGCATATGGTTGTTCATCGCGACCTGAAGCCAGAGAATGTGCTATTGGATGCACATATGAACGCCAAGATAGCTGATTTTGGTATGTAACTCCAGGCTTGTTCAGAGAGGCATCGCCGCCTGAGTCAGCAAGGCATCATGTGTCACTAACAACTCTTATAGAACTAAGATCACTTTCAGCCTTGTAAGTCCTGTGCCATGAAAAAGGATTAGTTGCAGTCGCCACATTAAGTTGTTCTATTCATTTAAATATACTTAAAAATTACAGATAGCCTCCAGAAAACTAGTAAGAGGGATATGTCAAAGTAAATCCATTCAATTTGCATTTTCTCCTAAGAAAACGATAACTATGTTAGGGGAGTCCCAAACTCCTTTGAAAATATGATGAAAGTATGGATACTTTCCCTGATGAATGGCCATAAACAGGCACATGAAAATTTACATACAGTTTAGAAAAAGTTTTATTGTTCTGAATTGATCCATGGAGAAGTGCATGGATCTTATAGTAATATCTAACAACTTAATGAGAAAATGGGAGTTTTGTAGTGTCAATAAATGGCAAGGTAAAATGTGATTTTTTAAAAATATTTATTTATTTGTTTAGTTGTACACAATGCAATGCATTTATGTTTACGTGGTGCTGAAGATCTAACCCGGGCCGCGCACGTGCTAGGCCAGTGCTCTACCGTTGAGCCACAACCCCAGCCCCTAAAATGTGATTTTTATGTTGCAAACACTTTCTGGGGTAAACATAGTTGGAAAGGATGCCATAGTAGAATATTTGAGAAAATGATTAGGACAAGAGATCTTAAGGAAAGAGAAATAGAAAGGTGCCAAAGATTGGTGTTGTTTTTTATTTTTTTATTTTTTTAAATTTATTTTTTATTTATAATAGTAGTATGTATTACAATTTATAATGCACATATATAGCATCTTTTTACATAACAACTGTTTGTATACAAAGTATATTTGTGCCATTCAGGTCTTCAATCATGCATTTAGGATAATGATATCCATCTCATTCAATCACCTTTTCTTTTCTTTTCTTTTTTTTTTTTTTTCCTTTTTTTACCCCCCCTCCCTCCCCCCTTGCTCCCTCCCTTCCCCTTGACCATTCTAGTGTTCCTCTAATCCTCCTATGTACCCTCATCCAACAACACTGTGAACTAGCCTCCTTATATCAGAGAAAACATTCGGTATATGGATTTTTGAGATTGACTAATTTCACTTAGCATTATATTCTCCAACTTCATCCATTTACCTGCAAATGCCATTATTTCATATTCTCTTTCTTATTGCTGAGTAAAATTTCATTCCATTTTGTATATATACCACATTTTCTTTATCCACTCATCTACTGAGGGACATCTAGGTTGGTTCCACAACCTAGCTATTGTGAATTGTGCTGCTATAAACATTGAAGTGGCTATGTCACTGTAATATGCTGTTTTCAAGTCCTTTGGGAATAGACCCAGGAGTGGGATGGCTGGGTCATAGGGTGGTTCCATTCCCATTTTCCCAAGAAATCTCCATACTGCTTTCCATAGCGGTTGCACCATTTTGCAGTCCCACCAGCAATGTATAAGTGTGCCTTTTTCCCCACATCCTCTCCAACATAAATTGTTGTTTGTGTTCTTGATAGCTGCCATTCTGACTGGAGTGAAATGAAATCTTAGAGTAGTTTTGATTTGCATTTCTCTAATTGCCAGCGATGTTGAGCATTTTTTCATGTATTTGTTGATTAATTGTATATCTTCTTCTGAGAAGTGTCTTTTCAATTCCTTAGCTCATTTATTGATTGTGTTATTTGTTTTTTTGGTGTTAAGTTTTTTGAGTTCTTTATATATTCTAGAAATTAGTGCTCTATCTGATGTGCATGTATTAAATATTTGTTCCCAATTAGTTGGCTCTCTATTCACCTCACTGATTGTTTCTTTTTCTGAGAAGAAGCTTTTTAGTTTAAATCTATCCCATTCATTAATTCTTGGTATTAATTCTTGCGCTACAGGATTCTTATTAAGGAACTTGGGGCCTAATCCGACATGTTGGAAATTGGAGCTTACTTTTTCTTCTATTAGGTTTATTGGCTCTGGTCTAATTCCTAGGTCCTTGATCCACTTTGAATTAAGTTTTGTGCATGATGAGAGATAAGGGTTTAATTTCATTTTGTTGCATATGGATTTCCAGTTTTCCCAGCACCATTTGTTGAAGAGGCTATCCTTTCTCCACTGTACATTTTTGGCGCCTTTGTCTAATATAAGATAGCTGAAATTATATGTATTAGTCTCTATGTCCTCATTTCTGCACCATTGGTCCACCAGTCTGTTTTGGTGCCAATACCAGGCTGTTTTTGTTACTATTGCTCTATAGTATAATTTAAAGTCTGGTATGGTGATGCCCCCTGCTTTACTTTTCTTGCTCAGGATTGCTTTGGCTATTCTGGGTCTCTTATTTTTCCCGATGAATTTCATGATTGCTTTTTGTATTTCTTGGAAGAATGACATTGAGATTTTGATTGGAATTGCATTAAATCTGTATAATGCTTTTGGTAGTATGGACATTTTGACAATATTAATTCTACCTATCCAAAAGCAAGGTAGGTCTTTCCATCTTCTGAGTTCTTCTATGATTTCTTTCTTTAGTGTTCTATAGTTTTTGTTATCGAGGTCTTTCACCTCTTTCATTAAGTTGATTCCCAGGTTTTTTTTTTTTTTTTTTTTTTTTTTTTTTTTTTTGATGCTATTGTAAATGGGGTAGTTTTCATCATTTCCCTTTCAGAGGCTTTGTCGCTGATGTACAAAAATGCCTTTGACTTATGGGTATTGATTTTGTATCCTGCAACTTTGCCGAATTCATTTACTAGTTGTAAAAGTTTTCTGGTAGAGTTTTTGGGTCTTCTAGGTATATTATCATGTCATCAGCAAATAGTGCTAATTTGAGCTCTTGTTTTCCTATCTAGATCCCTTTAATTTCTTTCATCTGTCTAATTGCTCTGGCCAGAGTTTCCAGTACTGTGTTAAATAGCAGTGGTGAAAGGGGGCATCCCTGTCTTGTTCCAGTTTTTAGAGGGAATGCTTTCAGTTTTTCTCCATTTAAGATAATGTTAGCTTGGGGCCTTGCATAAATAGCTTTTATAATGTTGAGATATGTTCCTGATATTCCTAGTTTTTCCAGTGTTTTGAACATAAAGCGGTGTAGTATTTTGTCAAATGCTTTTTCTGCATCTATTGAGATGATCATATGGTTTTTATCTTTAAGTCTATTGATGTGATGTATTATGTTTATTGATTTCCAAATGTAGAACCAGCCTTGCATCCCTGGGATAAACCCCACTTGATCATGGTGCACTATCTTTTTGATATTTTTTTTATCCGATTTGCCAGAATTTTGTTGAGGACTTTTGCATCTATGTTCATTAAAGATATTGGCCTGAAGTTTTCTTTTTTGGATGTGTCTTTGCTTGGCTTTGGAATTAATGTAATATTGGCCTCATAGAAAGAGTCTGGAAGAGCTCCCTCTTTCTCTATTTCTTGAAATAGTTTGAAGAGCATTGGTATTAGTTCTTCTTTGAAAGTCTTGTAGAACTCGGCTGTAAACCCATCAGGTCCTGGACTTTTCCTTGTTGGTAGCTTTTTGATGACATCTTCTATTTCTTCGCTTGTAATTGATCTGTTTAAATTGTGTATAGCCTCCAGTTCCAGTTGAGGCAAATCATACAACTCTAGAAATCTGTCAATGCTTTCAATATTTTCTATTTTATTAGAATACAAGTTTTCAAAGTAATTTCGAATTATCTTCTGTATATCTGAGGTGTTTGTTGTGATATTCCCTTTTTCATCACGAATGTTAATAATTTTAGTTTTTTCTCTTCTTCTTTTCGTTAGCATTGCTAAGGGTCTGTCAATTTTGTTTATTTTTTCAAAGAACCAACTTTTAGTTTTGTCAATTCTTTGAATTGTTTACTTAGTCTCAATTTCATTAATTTCTGCTCTGATTTTAATTATTTCCTGTCTTCTACTGCTCTTGGTGTTGATATTTTCTTTTTCTAGGGCTTTGAGGTATGATGTTAAGTCATTTATTTGTTGTTGTTGTTTTTTTTTCTTTTAAGGAATGAACTCAGTGCAGTGAATTTTCTTCTTACTACTGCCTTCATAGTGTCCCAGAAATTTCTATATGATGTATCTGTGTTCTTATTTACCTCTAGGAATTTTTTAATCTTTTCCTTGATGTCTTCTTCAACCCCTTGTTCATTCAGTAGCATGTTGTTTAGCTTCCAGTTGCTGGAGTAGTTTTTCTTATTCCTTGTTTTGTCATTGATTTCCAATTTCATCTCTTTATGGTATGATAGAATGTGGGGTAGTATCTCTATTTTTTTATATTTGCTGAGAGTTGCCTTGTGACATTATATATGGTCTATTTTGGAGAAGAAGCCATGTGCTGCTGAGAAAAAAGTGTATTCGTTTACTGAGGGATGAAATATTCTATATATGTCTGTTAGGTCTAAGTTATTAATTGTTTTAACGAGGCCTAAAGTTTCTTTGTTTAGCTTTTGTTTGGATGATCTATCCATTGGCGAGAGAGGTATGGTGAAGTTCCCTAGAATAACTGTGTTGTGGTCTGTTTTACTCTTGAACTTGAGAAGAGTTTATTTGATGAATGTAGGCGCTCCATTATTCGGGGCATATAGATTTATGATTGTTATATCCTGTTGATGAATGGTTCCCTTAAGTAGTAAGAAATATCCATCTTTCTCCCTTTTGATTAGCTTTGGCTTGAAGTCTACCTTATTTGATATGAGAATGGAAACCCCTGCTTGCTTCCGCAGGCCATGTTAGTGATAAGACTTTTCCCAGCCTTTTACCTTCAGTCTATTGATGTCTTTTTCTATGAGGTGTGTTTCTTGGAGACAGCAAATTCTTGGGTCATTTCTTCTAATCCATTCTGATAATCTGTGTCTTGTGAATGGCGAGTTTAGGCCATTAACATTTAGGGTTATTATTGAGATGTGATTTTTATTCCCATCCATTTTTGTTTGTATTATGGTCTTTAGCTTGATTTGGTTTCTCTACTGGTTGGTATTTCCCTTAGTTTAATATCTCCCTTTGTTGATTTTCGTTGTTATTTTTCTCTTCTTCTTCATGAAAAATGTTGCCCAGGATGTTCAGAAGTGCTGGCTTTCGAGTTGTGAAATCTTTTAACTTTTGCTTGTTGTGGAAGGTTTTTATTTCATCTTCCAATCTAAAGCTCAGTTTTGCTGGATATAAGATTCATTGGTTGACATCCCTTTTCTCTCAGAGCTTGAAATATGCTATTCCAGGATCTTCTTGCTTTTAAGGTCTGGGTTGAAAAATCTGAACATAGTCTGATTGGTTTCCCCCTATATGTAATCAGCTTCCTTTCTCTGTGGCTTTTAATATTCTCTCCTTGCTCAGTATATTAGGCATTTTCGTTATAATGTCCCTTGGTGTGGATCTGTTATGATTTTGTATGTTTGGTGTTTGGTAAGCCTCTTGAACTCTTTTTCCCATTCATTCCTCAAGTTTGGAAGTTTTTCTGTAATTATTTCATTAAATAAATTTCTCATTCCTTTGGCTTGAAACTCTGCCGCTTCCTCTACCCCAATCACTCTTAAGTTTGGTCTTTTTATGTTGTCCCATAATTCTTGAATGTTCTTTTCTTGATTTCTTACCATTTTATCTGTGTAATCTAGATTTTTCTCTAGGATATATTTTGTCTTCATTGTCTGAGGTTCTTTCTTCCAAGTGGTCTACTCTATTGGTGATGCTTTCCATTGAACTTTTATTTTGGTTTATTGCTTTTTTCACTTCCGGAATTTCTGTTTGGTTCCTCTTTAGAGTCTCTATCTCCCTATTAAAGTAATCTTTTACTTCCTGTATTTGTTTTTGGAGTTCTTTGTCAAAATGATCTTTCGCCACCTGTATTTGCTCCCTCATCTCATTTTTGAGTTCATTCTTAAGTACCGTGAACATTTGGAATATGTAATTTCTGAATTCCATCTCTGGCATTTCACCAACTGTGCTTGCCGTGGAATCTACTGAGGAGGTATATTGATTTGTTTGTGTCACTTTCTTCTCTTGTTCCTTCATATTGCTTATGTGTCTTTTCTTTCTGCATTGTGGGACCTTGACTATATCGATTTTACCTTAAAGCCTTATGTTGCTCCTGTAGTACAGTGCTATCAGATCCCCTTATAATTCCTTTACACTTTAAAATCTAACACTTTCTATTCAGAAAATCCCAGTTTGATCACAATGTACAGATTTAGTTAACCCAGATATTGTTCCCAATTTACTCTGTACGCTTCTGATGGGGTTTTATAGTTTCAAGTATTGGACACAGAGGTGATATGTTTAGGAAGAAGGAAGTGAGGGTATTGAATTGTTCTTTCTTAGAAAGTATGAAAGGATAGTTCTACGGAATTGTTTTAGTATCAGCAGACGAGAGAGGAAAGAAAATTGAGTGAATGATTAGGTGGAAAGACCGATTTATATATAAACCTAACTTATGCAGCGGTTGAGAGAAGAAATAAAGAAGGATGGAAAAGAAAAAAAATGACAAAGGAGTAGGAATTAGTGTAAGAGAGAGGAGAGAGTGAGTGAGTTAAGAAAATAGAGAGTAAACTATATATAACACTGCTTTGCTATATAGTTCAATTGCACCTGTTCTAGAAATCTCAATTTCTGCATATAACTTGTTTTTGCCTCTGTTGAGTATGCAATGGCAGGGTGTAAATAGGGAAATGAAGGAGGAAGAAAAGATATAAAATTGAGAAGGAAGAAAAGAAAGAAAGAAAAGAGGAGCAGAAGTAAATAAACAAACACACTGTCAATCAAAACAAAAACAAAGCAAAACAGAGCAAAAACAAAAACAAAAAACCAAAAAACAACAAAACAACAAACCAACAACAACAAAAAAGTTGAACACAGGAACAAGTCTTTAACAAAACAGACCCTGGGAAGCCCTTCTTTTTTCCCTTCCAGTTTAAGCCACTTTTCCCAGATTATGTCCAGACAGTCAGTGATCCTGTTAGTGGAGTCAAGGCTGTACCTTTGGCCAGTGGCAGAATGGCACAGCGTCAGAGTGGCTCAGGGGGATTGTGTGTCAGCAGATGAATGGCACCGGGAAAGGGACCCTCCAGAAGGCACCCTTTCCCCACGCCCATGCACAGTTGTATCTTCTTGGGGCCACTGTGCTGGCCTCAGACACTCCCTCCCCTGCTGGTTGCCCAAGTCTCACCCAGGTGCATGCTGTTCTCAGAGTGCTGGCGGATCCCTGGATGTCTGGAGCTGCTTTTCCTTTCTTCCTTGTTTCTTTGTCCCAGTCAGCCACTGCTTTCCTCAAAGATGGCGGTGCTCTCCTTGGGCTCAACAGCAGTTCTGCAGACCTCTTGTTCAGGTCGCAGCTGGGCAAGTCACAGTTCCCCCAGTAGTGGAGGGGGCTTTTCCTCTGGTCGGGCCCTATGTGCAGCAGCAGGGAGCTACTACTCTGGGCCCTGGAGGCCAGGCAAACTGGCGGCTGGGTCGCTCCTTCCGGGGGTTTCTACCTCTTGTTCTGTGGCATCTGGGCAGGTCGCACTTCCCCCAGGAGTGGAGGCGGCTTTTCTTCTGGTTGGGCTCTGCCTGCAGCAGCAGGTAGCTGTTACTCAGAGCCCTGGAGGCCATGCAAACTGGTGGCTGGGTCACTCCTTGGGGGAGGGTGTGTGCCTACCTCTTGTTCAGGTAGTAGCTGGGCAGGTCACAGTTCCCCCAGGAGTGGACTTACCCTATGTTTTTTAGTTAGCTTTTTCTCTGCTGTGACTAAAATCCTGACCAGACAAATTTTAGAGGAGGAAAGTTTGTTTGAAGGCTCACAGTTTCAGAGGCTCAGCCCACAGAAAGCAGGCTTCATTCCTCAGGTCTCAAGGTGAGGCTGACATCATGCCAAAGAGTGTGGCAGAGGGAAGCAGCTCATATGATAATCAGGAAGCAGAGAGAGAGGTGTTGCTTTTTAAAGTTTTATTCTATACCTTGTCTTTAATATAAACATGGAAACTAGTTTCACTATTTGTCTTTCTTCTCTAAGTCATGAAACTCTTTTAGTTCAGTTAGATTTTGTGTTCAATAGATTATTTTTTCTGTGTTGAATTAAAGTTTTACATACTAGAAGCTTTAAGAAAATGATCTGCTTATGAATTGAAGACTATCTGGTTTCAAAGTATAGAATTTTTTTACCACAGCTTTTGAAAGCATAGTTTTAAAAAGTAGTAGCCTCTATTTTATTCTTTCAACTATAGAAGTAGATAAATAATATTTTGATGCTTTTATTTATATACTTATATACTTCAGAGTAACCTCATTTGTGAAGTAAATCAACATTTTTATTTAGAAAGGAGTTTAACTCCTGTTGTTCATGTGATATCTTTAGCTTTGTTTTTGGTCAGTGTAAGCATTCTGAAGTGTCTCTTTTGACTTTTAACCAGTGCTTTTCATTACTTTTCTAATAATTAAAAATTATAACTTATAGAACATTAAACACTTGAAAGTTTTATATTTTTATCTATATCTAAAAATCTAGCAACAAGTAAACTTTGCTTTTATTTTCAGGATTATCCAATATGATGTCAGATGGTGAATTTCTTCGAACTAGTTGTGGATCTCCAAATTATGCAGCACCTGAAGTCATCTCAGGCAGGTAATAATATATAATTCTGATAGCATTTAATCATAATAGATTCTCTTTGGAAGATAAGATTTTTTTTTTTTCCTTTTGTGGTGCTTGGGATTGAACCCATGGCCTTGTACTTGCAAAGCAAGCACTCTGCCAACTGAGCTAAATCCCCAGCCTGGAAGATAAGATTTTTTATCACAGTAGAAACGTGTTTTTTTTTTTTTTAAATTATTGAGGGGGGTAGTTATATTAAAAAGTAGATGTTGTAAATGTATTTATAAAGTTTTCTTTTTCGTTAAAAATAACTGAAACAAATGTCAGTGTGATGTCTATCTTTTATTTCAGAAAAGAAGTAAAAATTTGCTGAATGCAACCTTGTGTCATTCTTTTATCAGACATAGTCCTTTAATAATTTACATATTTAATTAAAGTTTGTAGAGTATTGTTTTGTATTTTGTCTTTGGAATAATGAAATTTTTGAGGGATATTATTGATTCATGAAATTATACAAGTGGAGATTAATTATGCAGGTAATTTATTCATTGGTACATTATGAAATGTTTATACAGATTGTAGTGGTAAAGTCAAATCTTCCTACAGTGGTCAGTGTCTTGATTTTAAAAATTAACAGCATTCTTTGGGAGAAAATACTGAAAAGGTGTCTTGCTAGCAGTAGATACTGAGTGTTTTTGTCCATTGTGCTGCTCTAACAAGAGTGGCTCATAAACAACAGAAATATATTTCTTATACTCCTAGAGACTGTGAAGTCCAAGAACAAGGAGCTGAAAGATTGTGTACCTGCTGGGGTCTGCTCCTTATAGTACAATGTCTTTTCACTATAAGCTCACATGGTAGAAGGAGAAGGGATCTCTCTGGGTGATTTCTTTATGTAAGGGCATTAATCCAATTTGTGAACACTTCATTCTCATGTCCTAATATCCTTCCAAAGTCCCCCCTTCCTAATACTGTCACGTTGGATGTTAGAATTTCAGCATATAAACTTTTGGGGGACAAAAACATTCACATACATTTCAAAGAGTTTGAGTAATACAGTAAATAATGTAATTGTGGGACAGCATTTTAGTTGTTGATAGACATTTGTTTTATTTATTTATTTTTATGTGGTACTGAGGATCGAACCCAATGCCTCACACATGCTAGGCAAGTGCTCTACCACTGAGCCCCAGCCCCGGGACAGCATTTTTTTTTGTTTTGTTTTTAATAGAAACATTATATTCTTTTCATTAGAATAGTAGAGATTTATTTTGTTACTTCAGATCCAAGTTTGAATTGGTAATATATTATTAGGGGAATTTTCATGCTGTAGAAAGCTGAGAGAAAAAATGAAAATGATGTCTATTAGAGACATCTGGAGCACAGGTGATCTTTATTCTTTATGGAGAACAACATTAAATGTTCAAAGCATTCATGGACTTCATTAAATATCTTGAAAATCAATATATACTGAATTGGTATTACATAATATATAAGTTAGGTATATAAGAATGGGAAAAAGGACTGGACATATAAATCAAGTAGTAGAGCACTTGCCTAGAATGGGCAAGATTCTAAAAAAAGAGAGAGAAAATACTTGCATTTTAGGTTTGTATTATCTTCTTATTTTAGATTGTATGCAGGTCCTGAAGTTGATATCTGGAGCTGTGGTGTTATCTTGTATGCTCTTCTTTGTGGCACCCTCCCATTTGATGATGAGCATGTACCTACATTGTTTAAGAAGATCCGAGGGGGTGTGTTTTATATTCCAGAATATCTCAATCGTTCTGTTGCCACTCTCCTGATGCATATGCTGCAGGTTGACCCCCTGAAACGAGCAACTATCAAAGACATAAGGTAAGTATTCTTTTTGCTCCTGTTTTGCACATCTTTTATAGTAATAGTGAATCTAATTGAATGCTTGCTTTATAAAATTATACTTTAAACGTTTTGTAAGTATTTTACTGGCCTTATTACACAAGCCTGATCATGTCACTTATCTTTCAAACATTTTGCATTGATGCCAAAGTTTTTTAGCACTTCATAAAGCACTACTTCTCCTGAAGTCTTGTTGCCTGTTTTTATCACCACAGCCCTTGTACCACTGCTTGAACTTGTTGAACTTGTCCTTGCTCCTCAAACAGCACAGATTCTCTGCCTTTATGTCCCTGTTATGGTCTTTGTCTCGATGGCTGTTGATAGCCTTCCATTCATCATTAGGGTTCTGCGCATATGCCACTTCCGTTGCAAAATCACTTCTGATTCTCCTAGGCAGTGTTTCCACCTCTATGATGTCAGTCTTTGGTTTGTGCTTTATTATTTCATTCTCATCCTATATCTAGTTGGTGTGTCTTTATCCTCTCTTAAATTATGACTGCATTAGGGGAGAGTGTGTCTTACTCATCTTTTCTGTATACATTGATGCAAGGCCTGGAAATATCTGTACAGAAAGTACCAAGTACCTGAAGAAATTTCAAATGAAAAAATAGGGAGAGGTTTATGTATTTTACATATAATTGATGGAATAGAACATAGAAAGTTTTGCTAAGTTTTTTAATCCAGTAGCCACTAGTGGGTTTACTGTGAAGGATACATGAGAAAGTTTGGACAGCTCAATTGCTGGTGCTGCCATGAGTATGACCTTTATATAGCACAGGTGCCAGGATATGTCAGTGTCTTCTGCGATGACTTGTCCTGTCTTTTTTTGCAGGGTTTTGCTTTTACGTAAGATTTCATCCATGTTCGTTTACAAATACTTAACACTTTTTTTTTTTGGACATCTTTCTAAAACCCTTTCCCTTTTCTTCCTACGCCAGACTATTTTTGGATCCATGACCCTGGAATATTTAAAGGATGGCTGAAATTATAGTTTATGTGATGGTTGTAGGTCTCTTTTGCAAGAAAGGACTGATAATTCTTTTTTGCATTTAGGTATCATTTTTCTTTCCCCACCCTTTCTTTAGTGTAAAAGTGTAAAATAGTCACCAAATTTAGTTATGGAAATGAACTTAGCAGGGAGAAAAAGAAACCTTTGTGTTCATAGTTGTTTTTTTTTTTTTTTTTTTTTTAAAGAATAAGCAGTTCTCCTAATTGGGTTTTCCTTAGAAAGAAAATTAGATATGCCAATATGCCCACACTTGCTTGTTATAAGTATATGAATTTAGAATAGTAAAAGTACTGATTTTCTCATTTTAAAACAGATGTTTGGTTTAGAAGGAAAAATGTAAATGAGTCTATTGAGTTAATATACCCCATAGGCATGTGGTATAAAAGGGAGTCATTCATCTCTAATTAATATAATAACTTGAATTTGTAGTTGTTATCATTTTAAAATTTAATATTCAGTTTTTAATGTTTGAGAATTCTTGATTTCATAAAATATGGTTCAACAGACAAAAGAATTACAGTTATTGAATAGTTCCTATATACCAACATTTTACTAGGCACTTGATCTGTTTTAATATTTTGACTTTTAACAGGTAGTTGATTAACACTGTTTCCACTATTTCATATTGTTAGCATCAGTTCCTTGATAATTTATCCTTCCTCCAGTGTATCATAATACTTTATGTATCTCTTATGCTGTGACAATACTATCTTATTTTTGTACAAGTGAGGTATAATCCCTTATTTGAAATGCTTGGGACCAGAAATGTTTCAGATTTCAGAATTTTGGAATATTTGCATAGACTTTGCCAATTAAGTATCTCTTATCCAGAAATCTAAAATCTGAACTGCTTCAGCATCCAAGTTTTAGCTTAAAAAGTTTCAGGTGCCGGGCGCGGTGGCGCGTGCCTGTAATCCCAGCACTTTGGGAGGCTGAGGCAGGAGGATCGCGAATTCAAAGCCAGCCTCAGCAATGGCGAGGCACTTAGTAACTCAGTGAGACCCTGTCTCTAAATAAAATACAAAAAAGGGCTGGGGATGTGACCCAGTGGTCGAGTGCCCCTGAGTTCAATCCCCAGTACCAAAAAAAAAAAAAAGTTTCAGGTTTTGGAGCTACCTTGGTAGGGTTAATTTAGAAATTGGCTCCTAAAATTAAAAAGCTCTAAGTATGTCTTTGAAAATTGGAAGTTTACCTTTTTGCAAAGAATTATGGTCAATTGACTAACTTAATTTGAAATAAAAATTTAGGTTTTTCTCTATTTTCTGGCTTTTAAAAATTAATTTATTGCCGGGCCTGGTGGCGCACGCCTGTAATCCCAGCACTTTGGGAGGCTGAGGCAGGAGGATTGCGAGTTCAAAGCCAGCCTCAGCAATGGCGAGGCACTTAGCAACTCAGTGAGACCCTGTCTCTAAATAAAATACAAAAAAGGGCTGGAGATGTGGCCCAGTGGTCGAGCGCCCCTGAGTCCAATCCCTAAGTACCAAAATAATAATAATAATAATAATAATTTATTGGTATAATTCATTTATTACAAATTCATCCCTTTGAATTGCATAATTCACTGGTTTTTTAGTATGTTCACAATGTTGTACTGTTACCATTATCTAAATCTAGAGCCTTTTATCAATCTCTGTATTGATAAAAGAAACTGTACCACTACTAGTCACTTCCCATTTCCCTTTCCTTCCAGCCTTTGTCAACAGCTGGTTTCCTCTCTGTCTTTATATCTATTCTGGTCTTTTCATATAAGTGAATTCATAGACTATATGGCCTTTGTGTCTGACTTCTCTCTTTTAGCATATTTTCAGGGTTTTTCCATTGTGTAGCATGTATCAGTACTTTATTCCTTTTTTCCTTGATCAATATTCAATTGTATGAATATACTACATTTTGTTTATTCATCATTTCATGAATGGTTGAGTTGTTTCCACCTTTGCTTATTATGTATAAAATTGCTTTGAACACTCACACACATATTTTGTATGGTCATGTTATATCTGGAGTTTGTAATTGCTCTGTGCTATTGTTGTCACTGTTTTTATTTGTTGAGTGATTTCCTCAGCTAACTTTTTTTTTCCTTTTGGTACTAGGAATTGAACCCAGGGGCTCAGTTCCTACTGAGCCACAACCTCTACCCCTTTTTGTATTTTATTAGAGACAGGGTTTTGCTGAGTTGCTTAGGGCCTTGCTAAGTTGCTGAGGCTGGATTTGAACTTGGGATCCTCCTGCCTCAGCTTCCTGAACTGCCGGGATTGCAGGTGTGTGCCACTGTACCTGGCCTAATTTCTTAAAGTCTGTATTCTTTGTCATGTATGGTTGCTGAAGTCTATCCTTGTTAGCTAAATGGTCAGCTAATGATTAGACAGATTTCTTAAAATGCTGTGATCTGAGCTGGGTTTGGTGGCACACCCAGCTACTTGGGAGGCTGATGTGGGAGGATCACTTGTGCTCATGAGTTTAAGACCAACCAGGACAATATGGTGAAACTCCATCTTAAAAAAAAAAAAAAAAAAAAAATTGGTGACCTAATAAGTCCCCTAGCCTTAGCCTTAATTTGAAGTTATCTGTGTATCTTCAGTGCTCTGACAGGCAGTTGTTTATCACTTTATCCTAGCTGTAATCTACTTTGCAGAGCCTCAAAGTTGGCCAGTGATGAGAAATTAAAGCCTTTGCAGTTCTTTCGTGGGCATACACACAGCCCTGCATATATGTTCCTGGCAACCTTAAATCCCAGGAACATATGAAAGTTTTTCAAAGACCCCTTTGGAACTCTTATTTCCTAGGTTTTCCTTCTTAAGTTTTTGGGTCAGCTCCTTGGTTATGCATTTCTTAATGCTGCTTCAGACAGACAGGATGTTAAACAGTTGCTGTGATTGTTTTTGATGAATGCCCAGGGAGAAGGTTGTTTGCCATGAGTGAGCTCTGATTCCTGTCAAATAAAGCAAGGCCTATCAGTGGAGGTTTCCAGGGAATTGCTAGCTGTGTAATATAATGACATTTCTCTTTGGGCAGGACTTTTGGAAAGAGTTCTGAACCTGCTTTGCTCTTCTATCCATCTAATCCTGTGGTTTTTACACTGTTGGTTTTCTCAGCAATGTGATTGTGAGACTCTTGGTTTTTAAATCTATGTAGCAGGAGAAAAGGAGATGAAGATAGGGCATCTTAAAAAGTCATATGTCACACTTTTCTTGCTAAGATTAAGCCATTTTTCTTAAATAAAGGCTTCTTACATTGTTACAGAATTATGAAATTCTGCAATTTCCAGAATTATGAAAATGTTAACTTTTTGGCAGCTTTTGCTACAACTCTCAAAAATACGTGATTTCTTTTACTGCTCCATCCCATCACTCATTATGTGTTCATGATATTGGGCTAGTTCAGTTCTTAGAGCATGGCAGACCTCTTTCTTCTCTCAAAGTCTTTGTGTAGACTGTTACCTCTCTGGGAATACCTGCTTCCTAACTCTGTTGTTTAGTTGACTTCTGACCGTTCTGGTGTTTGCTTAAATTGTCACTCAGAGGACCTTCCTTAATCTCTGCCTCCCATTCTGAATTATACACTCTCATTTTGTTCTCTGGTTTTCCACCCTCAGTATTGATCACAGGATTTACATACTTGTATATATATTTGTAACTCTATATTTATTCTTATGAATATTTGTTTAATACATATCAGCCAGCATACAGTCTGCCAGGAGGAATGTATTTTTTTGTTTATAGTGTATCCTCAGTAAATGTTCATAAATAATCAGCGAAATAGAAAATATTCAATCAAAATGTATATTGATCTGATTTTAGCCTAAGGGGTACCCAGTTCTAATACATAGCAGTGCTTGAACAATCTTGAAGGAGTAGACTGTGTTAGATGAAAAAGGATGTGATAACCTAGGAGGGCACATGACATTATGGCTGAAGTTTACCAGGTGCAAAGGCCCAGAAGTGTGAAAAAACAAGGTTTAGGAAAGTGGTTCTCAAACTGTTTAGTTTTAGTATCTCTTTCCATTCCTAAAACTTATTAAGGACCTCAAATAAATTGTTTTTATTTTAAACATAGTGTATTTAGCATGTTAAATTGATCTGGGTTCCATCCTCAGCACCACACACACACAAAAAAAAGAAAAGTCATTATTGTTAATACTGACCTCATCAAAACTTGTATTTTATCAGTGGCAAAAAATATTGCTAGTTGTTTCCTCAAAATAACCTTTTCACTTTGATCATTTTCAAGAAAATGTCAGCCTAATTCCCAGTTCTGAGTAACTGTAGTTATTCAAGGGTAGGAATTAATTAATTTGCCCAGGATCACGTTGCAAGTAAGTGGCAGAGCTGGGCCTAGTGACCAGATCTTTCGGAGTCTATTATTTATTGCCCATGTTTGAATTATTTGGGACTTACGAAAGCATGTTCTTTCTTACAATAGTGTATTGTGTTTTGTTTTGTTTTTCCCCTAGAGAGCATGAATGGTTTAAAACAAGATTTGCCCAATTACTTATTTCCTGAAGACCCCTCTTATGATGCTAACGTTATTGATGATGAGGCTGTGAAAGAAGTATGTGAAAAATTTGAGTGTACAGAATCAGAAGTAATGAACAGTTTATATAGTGGTGACCCTCAAGACCAGCTTGCAGTGGCTTATCATCTTATCATTGACAATCGGAGAATAATGAACCAAGCCAGTGAGTTCTACCTCGCCTCTAGCCCTCCAACTGGTTCTTTTATGGATGATAGTGCCATGCATATTCCCCCAGGCCTGAAACCTCATCCAGAAAGAATGCCACCTCTTATAGCAGACAGCCCCAAAGCACGATGTCCATTGGATGCACTGAATACAACTAAGCCCAAGTCTTTAGCTGTGAAAAAAGCTAAGTGGCATCTTGGAATCCGAAGCCAGAGCAAACCATATGACATTATGGCTGAAGTTTACCGGGCTATGAAGCAGCTGGATTTTGAATGGAAGGTAGGAAATTGTGGTGCATTAAGGTCATTTGTAGAAGCCGCTTTGCAGTATACCAAGTGGTCTGACCAGCTGAGTAGTGAGATCAATATAAAGTTATTTTTTTATTTAGATATAAATTTAGTATGCTTGATACTTTGGGCTAATAAATCCCATTCTTCTCAGTATTATAACATGTGCATTCAAAACAAAACAGATTTCTGTAAGGATGAAGAACTGTTGATGTTGGAACTTAGGTATTTTGAATTATGGAATAGCATTTTTGACTAACAAACAAAAACTAATCAATTTGAAATTATCTGAAAAAATGGCCCACTTGTTTTAGATGCTTCATAGGAACAAAAAGCCCTGAGTCTTCAAAGATAATGTTGTCACTTTTTTCTCTCTCGTTTTAGGAAGATTTTTTTTCCTATCTTTTTTTTTTTAATCTTTCTTAAGGATAGTGGAGGTGAGTGGCAGTGACCGCTAACAGTCAGTGTTAATCATACCATCAGGACATATTTATTCAGTCAACAATTACTTTTCTTCAAGTTGAGAAAGTCTCTTATTTGGTTCTTTTAATCTTTAGTTATGACATATTTTTCTTACTATCAACCAGTTTTACTTTCTTTTAAATTTAGTGCTTAGTTTCATTTAAAATCTATTGGAATATATGTGAGGGGGACCTGTAATCCCAGCAGCTCAGGAGGTTGAGGCAGGAGGATCAAGAGTTCAAAGTCAGCCTAAGCAACTCAGCGAGACCTTATCTCTAAATAAAATATACAAAGGCCTGGGGATGTGGCACAGTGTTTAAGCACCTCAGGCTTCAATCCCCGGTACTAAAAAAAAAAAAAAAAAAAAAAAAAAAAAAAAGTATTTTTTATTTTAGATATCCCTTTCACTTTTGTTCTTTTCTTGAGGACTGTGAACTTTTTTTTTTTTTTTAAAGGAAGAAGAAAAGCATTCAAACTTACAATGTAAACACTCATTTAACATGCTCAAATAAATCAGTTATTTTCATTTCATTATTTGAACATGAATAAATGAAAAAATATTTACTTAAGACTAAACACAAATGTCCTTTTTCTGAGGCAGTTTTATTTAGTTAAAAAAGATGTTACTGTCTTTAAAACTTCTTTTTCCCTTTGGTATCAGGGATTGAACCAAGGAGTGTTCAACCACTTTTTTTTTGTTTTTTTGTTTTTTTGTTTTTTTTTTTGTTTCAGCTTATGTTCAGGGATTTTATTTTTTTAATTTTTAATTTTTAATTTATTTATATTTTATTCTAAGTTAGAAATGACAGCAGAATGCTTTACATTTCATATTATACTTATAGAGCACACTTTTACATATCTCTGGTTGTATACAAAGTATATTCACAGCATTCGTGGCTTCATACATGCACTTAGGGTAATAATATCCAACTCATTCTACCATCTTTTTTTTTTTCTTCTTCTTCACCCTTTTGCCCCCTCCCTTCCCCTCCTTTCCCATTGGCCCTTCTAGTGTTTGCACATTTTTAGTTAGAATGTTTAGCCACATTCCCAGTCCTTTTTTATTTTGAGATAGGCTCTCGCTCAGTTGTTGAGGCTGGCTTTGAACTTGCCATCCTCCTGCCTGAGCCTCCTAAGCTTCTGGGATTATAGGCATGTGCCACCACACCCAGCATGATGTCTTTAAAATTTCTTGTTGAAAAATTTTTGACACTCATATGCTAGATATTTTTAAAACCCAGAATCTTCTGTATCTGAGCTACAGTTTTCTTATCTTTAAAAAGCAAATAATGTCTTCTTTTCAGCATTATTGTAATACCTGAATTTTGTGACAGAACCTAATGTAAGCCATTCACATGTTAGCTCCCCTTTATTCCTTTGGCTCCATATTCGTCAGTAAAAGTATTGAAGCAGAGGCTGGGTAACCAAGATAATGATTGATGCTTTAGAATGGATGTGTATCTGGAATGAAGGCTGTTTTTTTGTTTTTGTTTTGTTTTTTTTTTTTAAATATTTAAAAATATTTATTTATTTGCTTTAGTTGTACACAATGTGTTTATTTGTACGTGGTGCTGAGGATCGAACCCGGGCTGCGCACATGCTAGGCGAGCGCTCTACCGCGGAGCCACAATCCCAGCCCCTGTTTTTTTTTCTTTATGTTGTAATTGCTGTACATAAATGCTGCTGTTAATGGAAATTAAATAAATACTAAAGTAAACTACCTGTAATATAAAAAAGTATATTATTCAATGATTTCTTCCCTACCACGCCCCATCAATTATTTGTTTTTGACATTCTTTTCATTCTTGTCATTATTGTTCTTTTCAATAAGAATGTTCTTTTTGTTGTTTTTACTGATTTCCTGTTTTAGGTAGTGAATGCATACCATCTTCGTGTAAGAAGAAAAAATCCAGTGACTGGCAATTATGTGAAAATGAGCTTACAGCTTTACCTGGTTGATAACAGGAGCTATCTTTTGGATTTTAAAAGCATTGATGGTAAGTAGACTATGTAGCTATGAGCTCAGAAATCAAACTTGGCACTAGTTGTCCAGGTGTTAAAGATCATCTCAAAGACATGGTGAGTAGTCATTTACTAGATTTTAAGTAATCTAGAGTTAACCTAACTTACATTAAATTTTACTTAATGTAAGTGAAAGGAGATACATATATATATATATATATATATATTTATATATATATATACATATTTATTTATTCATTGTTAATGTGCTAGAAGAAAACAGATTGCTAATGATGTATTTTCTTAATGGGTAGCAACATCAATTTCATTTCAGTGTTAGTGCTAGGCACTCAATTGAGAAGGATTTAGGAGCCATGTTTGAATGGTGAAGTGTTGCGATTAGTGATGTCTGTTTTGATTGTAGGAGGAAAAAGGTATTACCTTCTCTACTCCTAAAACACTTAAATATGACATTCATTTCTTTTTCTTTCATTTTTTTGGTCCTGGGGATTGAACTCTTGGTCCTTTACCATTTAGCTATATCCTCAGCCGTTTTTACTTTTTATTTTGAGATGGTCTCACTAAGTTGCTGAGGCTGGCATCAAACTTGCCATCCTTTTGACTAGTCTCCTGAGTTGCTGCGATTATAGGCGTGTACCACCTTCCTGACTTACAACATTCATTTCTAAGTTGCCCTTGTTCGGAGGGGTTTACTTACTATTCTGAATATAACAACTTCATAGGAAGGACTCAGGCAAATAGACCTCTTATATCAATTGCTTTTCTTTGGTCTGTTTCAGATGAGGTTGTGGAGCAGAGATCTGGTTCCTCAACACCTCAGCGTTCCTGTTCCGCTGCTGGCTTACACAGACCAAGATCCAGCTTTGATTCTACAACTGCGGAGTGCCATTCGCTTTCTGGCTCTCTCACTGGCTCTTTGACAGGAAGCACATTATCTTCAGTTTCCCCTCGCCTAGGGCAGTCACACCATGGATTTTTTTGAAATGTGTGCCAGTTTGATCACTACTTTAGCCCGCTGATGATCTGTCCCTGGTTTCTATCTTTCTGTTACTGCACTGTGAAAATCAGATACATTCTTTAAATTATTATCTTCTGGATATCATACTTTGCAATATTGATTGAAAGACAGGAATATTTACAGGGGACTTGCAATGCCATAGAAATTACTGAAAACAAAAAAGTCTGACATTTGCTTTTAGAACTCTGTAATTCTATTGTGCCTATGTAAATTCACATAGGCAGTATTGTTAATGGGTGACTGTTGATGAAGATTGTTAATTTGTAATTGTAAATTCACTACATAAGATGAACACACCTTACTGATGAACTATCTAATCTAAGGGTGGCTTGCAACAGCACCTGGCTTTACTAGCATAGATAAATCCATTTTAATTCCTAAATTTCACGGGCTTTAAGCTGTTTATGGTCACAGTTTTCTTGCACAAAATTATTAAAAAATTAAACAGCCCTTAGTAAGATATTAGCTGGGTGCAGTGGTGCATGCCTATATTCCCAACAGCTTGGGACACTGAGGCAGGAGGATCACAGGTCAAAGCCAGCCTCTGCAACTTAGTAAGGCCCTAAGCAACTTTGCAAGACCCTGTGCTAAAAGAGTGGGGTTATGCCTCAGTGGTCAAGTGCCCCTGGGTTCAATCCCAGAACAAAAAAACCAAAATTATTTACATGTTGGAATCTTAAAAGACTGCTCTGAAAATTCTAGAAACCAGGTTCTTCGAACAGTTTTTGCAAACACTGCTAAGTACTCACCAGAAGGTCTGTGGTCTCTAAAAGGTACTCATAATTTCCAGGTTCCTTAAAAACAGTTTTGACTATATCAGGGCTTTATCTTTGAGATTTCCCTGAATGATAATGTTTATCTTAAGAGCCTTCAGGGTTCAGCTTAGCATTGGAATATCTGGACTTGAAGTAATTAGTCTTTTCCATAAACTTATATAATTTAAAAATATGTCCTCAAGCCCTACCTTTCTCAAATTCTTTTTATCTATTTATTTTTGCATTTTCATCAAGAATGATAAAACAGTAGACAGTTAAATGAAGCAAAGCAGAATATCAGAAATCCCTTAAAAGAGATTCTGATCTTTTATTTTGTGTGTAGAGGGAGAGGGTACGGTGAGGGGGGAGTTAAAAGGTTAGGATCCTGTTGCATCTCATGGTACTAATTCTTCACTTGGAGTTTAAGTTTGTTATTGATGGCACCCTTTTCCCCGACCTTCCCCAGTAATCATTATCTTTGTTCATTTTTCATCTTCAGTAGCTGCTTGATTCAGCTTTTGAATCTTTTTTGGTTCCCTTTCTTGGTTGCTAGCCATACAGTTCAAAAACACTATTCTGGCCCTAAGGGCTTTTGTGTGCTTCCAAAGTTTAATAGGCTATGACCTTCACTGTTGAACCTGATGGCAGGGAAGCCTTAAGTAGTCTTTCCTGGAAAAAATGTATGTGTTGTTTACATATATTACATATATGTATTCACATAACAGTTCTTTTCATCGAAAACCAGATTTTGTTTTGCTTTGCAAAGTTTTTTAAGATTAAAGGAAAAACTATATATAGCAGGATAGATACTAGGACATTGATAATATTTTTACTAAAGGTATTTAATTTTTAAATTATATGTAATTTATCTAATTTTGTATTTATTCATTATTGTATTTATGTTGTAATTAGCAGTCTCATTTTGCCTGACATGTCCTAAAAATATTAAGCTCTTGAAAACAAAAAAATGACATTGCTTTGACAGGTTCCTCTTTGCCAAAAAATGTTTTCTATCAAGAAGCAAATGAGAATGCTAGACCAAGTTTCTCAAGTTTGTCTGTATCTTTAATCTTTTGAGTCATAATTTTCAGTGGTATCCCATCAAATTGTTTTGTAGATCTTTTTTAAAAATGGTGTTAAATAACTTGTAAGTCTTTATATATACATATGGAATCCTTGTTCACCAATTTGTGAAAGACCATAGGGTTGCAGTTGGAGATACCTTAAGGTTTTACCTTTGAAAGACTGCCATCTTGTGGCACCAAAGGGTAATTTTTTAGTAGTTAATGGGGATAAGTAGTCCTGCTATTTAAGTGTGATGTGCATTATCAGTATGGCATAATTTTGACTTTTCCCAATGTGCATATGCCTCTGTTGGAAAAAGCAAGTCCATTTCATAATATTTGCCTAATTAAACAACAATTTTATGAGTAAAAAACAGTAGGAAGGAATCTAGTGGCATTGTTGCTTCTTTAATACAGTCTGACATGAAATACTTTTTCATATCAAAATTACCTTATATGGATGATTATAATTTTTTTGAGAGTTAAAATTATAATCATCCATATAAGGTAATTTTGTTTTTTCGTTCTTGCCAATATCTGTGAACATCCACAATTGAATAGTTACCTGAATTTTAGGAGCTCTGAGGATCATAGTTTTGGTTCTTTTCTGCACAAGTTTTAAAAACAAATATTCTGTGAGTCTAGGTGGCATAATAAATTGGTTTTCAGAGAGATGTCAGGACATTCATTGAAAGGGACTAGAATGTTGTCATAGGCTTTTTGTTGCTCATGGGCACAGAGAAGGAAAGAATCTGTTGCTAATCCCCAATTCCTGTTTCAGTCTTGTAAACTGGTTAACTATGGATGTGGTGTGTGGGCCTGGGCTAAGAGCAGTTTCCTTTAGTTAAGATCCTGGGGAGAACTTCTATTTTTAGATTATAGGTAGACCTAGGCTGTGCCATGGAAATGGACTCCATGTGGTTCTAGAACATTTCCCAAAGAATAAGAGATTCTGTGGGGTAAGTTTGGAGAATACTGCATGTACTTCTCTCCCTTAGGATGACAGTGGGTATGAGTATTGCAGTCTTTGACAAGTCCTTTTGTGAAAAAAGGGAAAAATATATAGTTTTGTTTAACCCTGCTTTGCCCAAATTAACTTGCTACTTTAAAAAAAATTATTCCATAAGGAAAATTTGGAAAATACTTTTTCAGGAAAATTATTGTCCCAGGTTGCCATAATTGGGGTAGTTAAGAATGAAATTGATAGCACTTCTTTTCCCCTTCCCAGTTATCCGGGAGAACCTCATTCAAATTGAGAATCATTTCATCTTAACTTGCAGACATGTTCATCTTGAGTGAATTGTGGACTAGGCATTTTTATGTCTACAGCTTGTTTTGTAGCATGTTGATTTTCTTAATTAAATGACTGGAAAACCTTAAATAAGATTACTCATGTAAAAGACTTAAGGCCACTGACTCATGCTTATGACTGTGGGCAATGAGTCAATATCATTAATTCTTTCAAATGTTTAGTCAGTGAATGTTTTCTGAATACTTTTATTTAGGATGCTTTATTTAAAGCTAATTCCTGTTGTCTTCAGTGTAAAAACAGATACTGTCTCAAATTGAATATGTGTGGAGGGAGGGAGGCAAAACATTTATATGTTGGGTGTTTTGATCTTTTAAGAGACACTTTTATAGCCTCTAGTGTTTGCATTCTTTGGTACTAGTCATCTATAAAGAGAATCCAGAAGCCCAAATTAACAGAAATAATAGTTTTTCTATGTCAGGGAATTAGCTATTTGTAGCACAGACAATTCTCCATTTTCTACAAATAGGTTTTCAAGGATGATTACATAATTCTGGGTTTGCTTTCCTCTTATTCCCTAGCCAAATTGTACTCAGGGAATACACATTTTTAGAATTAAATGAGACATAATGTAGAAAGTAATCATAACCATTACAAATTTTTGGACTACTTTATCTGTAACATCTGCTAATGTGCAGTATACTGAGTTAATGTAGGCACCACACCTATTTTAAGATGTAGAAGCCTAGAAGATGCCTACCACAGACACTACATTTTTGTCTATTCACTGGTTAATAATTTAAATCCCATTAATACCTATGAAATCCCAGTATTTAAATGCTAGACACATTCACAGTTTTGTCTTTTTTTTTTTTTTTTTTTTTAAATAAAGATACCATTTCAGGCATCTGGCATTTTTGCCTGGTCCTCCTGTCATCCAATGACTTTAAAATAAAAAAAAAAAAAAAAGGAATGTTATTTAATAGCAGTTCTCAGAGACTGTTAAAAACTCTGCATGAGGGATATGTGCAATCTGTTGGTAAGTTACATTCTGTATTGGGCCTCATTTTTTGTGACCCCAAAATGGGAGGGATAGAGGAAAGACCTTTAGGGTACTTTTGAGCTTTAAATTTCTGCCTTTTCTACTTTTTGTATGATTTCCATTGGTGTTCACTTTTTTATATATTTAGAGTTTTATATTAGTTTGAATGTTCAATTTTGGTTTGGTGAGGCATTTTGATTGTATATACTTGAATAATTTTCTAAATACAGCTGCCCTCTCATATACAAATAGCAAAAATCATCGAGAAAACCAGACAGGTTAAATATCATGTCTACTTGGCATAAATCAAAAGATTACTAATCCGTAGTGATGGAAGTGATTCACACATTTTTATAGTGATTTTTAGATCAAGGGACCCTCCATATCTCTTAACTATTACAGTAATCTTGTGAGGTAACCAGAAAAAGTATGTTATGTTACCACTCTCCAGTTGAGGAAGCAGGGCTAGAGAGTTCTTCACAAGGCTTTAAGGCCATACGAGTGTTCATTGGTGATCAGACTATACCACTTTTCCCCTGGGCAGAACAGTTTAAATTAATGAAACATCTGAGTAGTCAAAAATAAAAACAAAAGCTTTCCAGTCTTAGAGTGACATAAAGTAGAATTAACTAAATTTTTCTTAATTATATTGATTGTACCAACTAGGTGTACTTATTTGAAGTATTTATGATAAGCATATTGATTTTTATAGGTACTTCTAAGTTATTGAGGGTGCTTAAAAAGTACTGAAGAAACTTTAGGATGTAATTCTTCATAATTTTATTTATGTGATTCTTACAGCACAATCTCTTAAGAAAAAGAGAAAGAGAAAAAAACTAGTCTTAGTCCATGTCTAATTTATCATCAGTTTTGACTATTTCCTGAATTAGGCTTCTTTAAATTTCATATGGAGGATAGTAATTGTTTATGTTGTATGCATATTAGATGATACAACACTATTTACATAGAATATATTTCTGTTCATGAACTACCTAATTGTAATTGGCTTGATATTCACCCAAACCTTTTAAAACTTTGAACTTTGAACTTGAGTTTGATGAGCTTTAAAATGTATGTAAACCTAACTAGATGAGTTGTGTGATGCATTTGATGCCACTGAATAGTAACAGAACAAAGACCAGGACCCATAGTCTAGACTGGAGTAAGTTTTAATTAAACTTCTTCAGCCATAACCTGAATAAGAATCAGATTAGGTCTAGAAGTTATCAGTCTGTGGTCCTGTATTAATTTTGCAAGCCAATGTTAATGTTTACTGCCAGCCTTGTATAGCAATGCCAGTCTGCAGCCTTGACTGTGTGTGGAACTTTTGGTAACTATAGTTTATATCTAAAGCAGTTTAGATTTTATGCAAGTTATTCATGATTATTTGAACAAGCAGGGTAGGTAAATTTCAATTATGTTTAAAGTGCAATTAAGGAAATTCTAGAATAGAGCACTCCTTTCAGGAAGAAAAGTATTAAGTATTTAGAATATCCTGGCATGAAAAATTTTTGAACTTGTACATAGAGTTTTGACAAACTTTATACGGTGTTTTCTTTTTTAATTCAAGGTTTGCTACTTTGAGTTGGAACAGAAATATTCTAGGCAAGAAGAATTGCATGGTTAATTTTTTTCTGCTAATCTAATTTTCACACTTAAAATTCCCTTTTAAGTATGTTTTGTTACCCAAAAAAGGCCACTTTTCTAAATATATGACATTTTCCTAAAATGGGAAAGAGAAACATCCCATCATAAAAACAAAAACTAAATTGTGCCTTCTCTATCATGTTACAGAAACAGTAATAGTAAAGTTGTTTGAACTGTAATTTCTTTGTCTCTGATCCCTCTCATTTCCATTTAGATCTGCCCTCCACGGATGGTCTTACTTAGTTCTGCCTGTCTGTTTTCAAGTTTGTTTGGCCAAACCTCACACTATCATTATGAAAAGTTGTTCACTAACTGTATTTTCTGTTGTTGTTGTTGTTGTTTTTTTTTTTTTTTAATGTTGTTTCACTTTTTGAAGTCACTTTGGTAAATATTTGGCTGCCTTCTCATGTTTTTTAAAATGAATGCAAAGTTAAGTAGTCTTTGTATTTTACAAGTTTGTAAAGGAAAGAAAGAATACAGAGCTAAGGACAAAATCTAATTGGAATCTGATTCTCCTTTTGGCTGCTGTAGCAGCACAAGTTGCATGACCTCACTTACTCTTCTCTTGTACAAAATGTGGATGATAACCTACCTCACAGATGTGTGTGAGAAATCGTTTGAAGGTCCTTGTTTAAATGCAAGGTTTATATCCCTTTATTTAATGTAAATCCCTTCTTTTTATAGATACTTTTGATACTGATGAGTATCTTGATTTTTAGCTAAGTTTTATGTGGTAAGAACATAGTGCTAAGAATGTTTCAGACCACAGTTTCACAAATTATGGTGTTCTTATTTTGAGACATTTAAAGTTTCTTGGAAATATCAGATACTTAAATATCAAACTTGTTTATTGTTTGAACAAATCATATTCGGAACTTCTTAGTGTCAGCTGAAGCTGCCTTAATGTATCAAAATACAGCTTCCTGTCAAGAACATTCACAAACATCTATGGTTGTACACTGTATTGAGTATTTAATGTGAAGTTGTTATAGAACTGTAAAGTTAAAGGATAGTACCTTGATTCTGTTAGGAAGAGTGGTCGTGTTCTTTATCATGTATGCTAAAATGTTATACAGTGAATTTTGAGTACAACAAATAAAACTGAAAGTTGACAGCTTTTAGGTTATTTATGTCCATGACAATCATAATATTATGTACAATTGGATAGTAATTGTCCTTTTTTTTTTTTTTAAGAACATTGCGTGTTCTTTCTTTCTCAGCCCATCTTAGGAAACTAAACCAATAGGCTGATACCTTAGCCCACTGTAGCACTGAACTACATCTCTATTTAAAAATATTTTTACAGGGCTGGGGTTGTGGCTCAGCGGCAGGGCGCTCGACTCGCACGTGTGCGGCCCAGGTTCGATCCTCAGCACCACGTAAACATAAATGCATTGCATTGTGTACAACTAAAGTAAATAAATAAATATTTTAAAAAAAAATATATTTTTACACTGTTGAAATTGGGACCACTGGTTTCAGGGGAAAAACCAACACCAGATTTCCAGTGCTTCTGTGTTTTAATAATGATATATTCAAATTTCAGTTTTGTTTGTTAATTTTTTTTGTGTGTGTGAGTTATATATCTGTGGGAAGGATTTGTCTTCCAGTAACCATGTGAAAAGATGTCTTGAATTACACTGCATTTTATAGCTACAGGTTCTCTTGGTAGAACCAACTCATAGGCAAAGAGAAAAGCAGCCTAATTGCTTATAAGCTTTTCCCATGAAAATCAAATTAAAGTCACTGGTTAATTTGAAAATTGTTTTTGTTTCTGTTCAGTCATTAAGATGATATTCTGCATGTCAACTAATAGTTACTGAGAAAGCGGTTTTAGAGAAAGATTGTTTATGACTCATCAGATTTCACACCATCTTTGTTCAGTTTTGTCTTTGTTGTACACTGTTTTTTTTTTAAACCATAGCCATTTATATAGTTTTCTATTTTTGCTGTAGCAAGTTACTACAGATTTAAGGATTTAACATAGATTTATTATCTTAGAAATCCAAAGTCAGTAGGCTTAACTGTTTTTTTCCAAAGGACTTCACACAAATTTCTTAACCACTTAAACAATACAAATTTATTATCTTACGGAGAATTCCAGTGGCCTAGCTGGGTTTTTGCATAGGCTGAAAACCAAAATATTAATAAGAGCTGGGCTGTGAGAGAGAATCTGCTCCCAGGTTTATCAGGTTGTTAGTGGAATTTAATTCCATGTTACTATAGGACTGAGGTCTCTGCTCCCTTTCTGGCTGTTGACTAGGGGTCATTCACAGCTAGAGGCCACTGGCATTCCCTGGTCCATGGATGGCTCCCTTCATCTTTCATGGAAGCAGTGGGATTCATGCTTGGGATCTCTTCTTCTCATACCACTTTTCTGACTGGCTGACCGATACTTCTGTCTTCCACTTCCAGTTTAGGCCCCATATGATGAAGTTGGGTCCGCTTGGATAATGTAAATATCTTCCTATTTTAAGATCCACTGGTTAGCAAGTTTAATTCCATATGTAAAACCCCTTTTACAAAGTCACATCAAGTATTTACACACATAACACAAGAGGGTAAAGATCACAAAGGCCAAAATTCTGCTTAGCATAGCCATAGAATAGGGAGAAAAGACCTTCAAACTAGTAATGGAATTTTATATGAAATCCTGCTGAGAATAGAATGTGAACAATGTAGAAATTTGAGAAGTACAGGAAGTTTAAAGAAACCAAAATAATCCATAGCACAAGGGACCCTGGATATTGACCTTATATGTACTCTTGTCACATTCTATATTAATGTTATGTAAGAGCAACTTTTTGAAAAACACTATTGTAGTCCTCATTAAAAAGAAAAATAATGTAAACATCAAAGTCTGGATAAATAAATATTTTAGTTTTATTTTCCTAAATTTTAAAGAAAAGTATTTTTATTTATATTTTTGTGGTGCTGGGGATTAGAACCCAGGGCCTTGTGGTATGCAAGACAACTGAGCTATATCCCTAGCCTTGTATTTTTTTTAGTAAAGACTTTTTTTCCCTTTATTTCCTAAATTGCATGGGTAAGGGACACTTACTGTTGGAAATTTGAAAAGTATAGGAAGTTTAAAGAAACCAAAAGAAGCTGGGTGTGGTGGTGCACACCTGTAATCCCAGCACTTGGGAAGCTGAGGCAGGAGGATTGGGAGTTCAAAGCTAGCCTCAGCAATGGTGAGGCACTTAGCAACTCGGTGAGACCCTGTCTCTAATAAAATACAAAAAAAGGGCTGGGGATGTGGCCCAGTGGTCGAGTGCCCCTGAGTTCAATCCCCAGTACTAAAAAAAAAAAGAAAAGAAAAAAAAAAAAGAAACATCATTAGAGAGGTTTATACTCATTTTTTTCTCTCCCTATTTTCTGCATGCATATATATATATGTATATATATACATACACATACATACATACATATTCCCCCCCCTCCCCCAAAAAAGACATTCTAAATATGTGCAGGAAAGGGCCTAGTTAACAAGGACGCTGTTTTCATCTTGGAAGACCAGGGTTTTCATGGAGGTGCTAAGGAAAGATTTTGTAGTGTATATTAAGGTTGCTAGAGGCCCAGCCTGCATGTTACAGTTTGGATCTTCAATGATCCCCAAAGGCCCAGGTGTCAAGGCTTGGTCCCCAGTCAACAGTGCTATTGGGAGGCATTAGAACCTTTAGTAGGTGGGGCCTTGTGAAAGGAAGTTAGGTCTTAGGGGTGTGCCCTTGAAGCCGGTATTGGGACCCTAACCCTTTTCCTCCCTCCTTCCCTATTTGCTTCCCTGAGGTAGGTAGCTGCTGCTTCTGCTTTGTGCTCCCACCATAATGGACTATATCACCCCAGGCTCAAGAGTGGTGTGGCCAAGGGACCATGGATATTGAAACCTCAAAGACGATGAGTCAAGGTAAACTTTTCTTTCTTAAAAGTTGGTTATCTCGCCCCGGCCACGGTGGTGCACACCTGTAATCCCAGCACTTTGGGAGGCTGAGGCAGGAGGATTGCAAGTTCAAAGCCAGCCTCAGCAATGGCGAGGCACTTAGTAACTCAGTGAGACCCTGTCTCTAATAAAATACTAAAAAGGGCTGGGGATGTGGCCCAGTGGTCGAGTGCCCCTGAATTCAATCCCCAGTACCAAAAAAAAAAAAAAAAAAAAAAAAAAAAAAGTTGATTATCTCAAGTATTTTTCACAATTATGGATGAGAAGCTGACAATTTTTGAATGGACCAGTGTTAGCCTCTGTTGGTGTTAAGAATCTGTGTGTGATATCTTACCTGCCAGGATGGTGTTATCTTTACTATCTTTTAATAAAAAATTAAAATAGAAAATCAGTCTTTACATTGAAGGTTTATGCTAGTTTCTAGGAGACTGACAACATTGGCTTGGGTATCACTGAAGTGTTCATTATGGTGTTTAGGTTTAAAAACTTGGTAGATCAATAATATGAAAAAATTAGTTTGATTTAGAGAAGAAGAAAAATTGTAGCTGTTTGTGAAATAGAAATATAACCTCATTAAGTATTGATAGAAGACAAGCAATTATTCGAAAAACCTATTACTATATTAGTAATAATTAGGCAATAAATTTATATTGGACCAAGTGGTTTCTATTATAAAAACATTTAATGGGTTTTTAAAACTGAGTATTTTTTATGGCTATGTAAAACAAATTTCTCAAACCCAATCCATTCTTTCAAGTCTTAAGAATTGATCAGAAAAAAAGCCAGGTATGATAACACTAATACAGTATTGTTTATTTACTTAATTTCTACTTAAATTATTGTGTAATAATTTAACTTCTACTTAAATTATGTTACAGCATAACAGCGCTGTAAAGGAGATGAGTGTTTTTAGCTCCATTTTATTAGTGAGGAAATTGAAACCAAAGGAGTTGAACCACTGAATTAGAAGAAACCCTGTGGTAAGATAAAAATGCAAGAGTCATTTCTATCTCATTTCAGATTTAATCCCACTGCCACTCCAAGATTTAAATACTTCATTGTTTGGTGAAGTGGCTTCTCTTTGAACAGGAGTACTGCATGAAAGGTTTCTGTTCAGCATAGCCATATATTCTCACACTCACTTCCTTGCCCACAGACCGTACTCATCCTCTTCTGCAGTGTCACCTGTAACAGGTCTTGGTTTAGAAGTTAGGAGAGGTCACAATTGCCCATTACTGGGTAGTAAATTTAATTTAGAAGTCCATGGTCTCTAGTTCAAGCAGAAATAAGTTACCATCCTTTTGTACCAGCCTTAATCTAATCTCCAGAAAAAGAAGTCTTGGAGCCATTCCCTATTCTCCTTCTCACTCACCAAGATGCGATGTCTCCTTTACCTCTGATGGGGCTCCTGTACTATGTGCCTCAATCTTGCTATCCTCATTTAAGGCTTGCTGATCTTTTTTTTTAGAATATTGCAAAAACAATCTTTTCTGTCTGTTATCATCTATGCAATTGCCTCCTGTTATGGTTTGGATATGAGGTGTCCCCAAAAAACTCATGTGTGAGACAATGCGAGAAAATAGAGGAAATGATTGGGTTATGAGAACCTTCATCTAATCAATGCATTAATCTGCTTGAATGGATTACTTGGTAACTTTAGGCAGCTAGGGTGTGGCTAGAGGTGGAGAGTCACTGGGTGCATGCCTTTAGGGCATGTATTTTGTCTGTGGTGAAGGGCTCTCTCCCTCTCTGCTTCCTGACTGCCAAGTCCTGAGCTGCTTTTGTTTTCCATACCCCTTCCACCATGATATTCTGCATCACCTCAGGCCTAAAGCAATGGAGTTGACCTGTCTTTTTTTTTTTTTTTTTTTTTTTTGCTTTTAGTTGTACACAATATTTTACTCAATGACCTGGGGTCGCCCAATCTAGGCGAGCACTGATCATCAATAGACCTGGAATCTTGATAAACTTCTCTTATCTAAAATTGTTCTTGTCAGGTTTTTAGGTCACTGTGGTAAAAAAGCTAAAACCCCTCCCTTTCCCCAAACAGCTGCCATTTTCTTCCTGTTTAACCCTTGAGTGGCACACCACTCTCCAGAGCAAAGAACTTAAAGCATGCTGTGTCACATTCTAGTCCAAACACCCCCATTTCCCAGCAGTCTTCCCACTCCATTTGCCTCAGATTTCTTCATAGTCACCAGACAGAGCATGGAATTCTCCATCTCTGTGCTTTATTTCAAGAGTGAGCTTCAGTGTCACCTTTGTAACATCTTTCTTAATCCTCTAGCCATTTCATTCATAATTTTATTTTAATTATGCTGTTCTCTAAATTCTAAACTATATCTTTGATTGCTGTCTTTAAGAATAAACTTGGCCTCAATTAGCAAGTGCCATTTAGAACATGCAAAAAATATAAGAATGCAGGAGCTTAAAAAATAGTCTCAATGTATAAAGGAAGAGGCCATGGAACCCACGTATCCTTGAAGGCCAGAATTGCCCTGCTTGAAGAACTGAGGGAAATTCTCCAGTGTTTCAGTGCACATAAAGCCACTTATATAAATTCTACATGTGCATTCAACTGTTTTAAAATCTCACAAGCAGTGCACATCATTTAAAAAGTAGAATAATGTTTACAGCTCTGCTTTTTAATTTCCATTTCATTTAAGTGAAAAATACCTGAATTCTATTTGAATGAGTTTTGGGGCACAGACAAAATTTTCTTTATTTTAGGTGACAGAATGTTTTAAAGTGAGAGAGCATATAATTTTTAGATTTTGTTAAATATATTTAGATACTTCTTTAAGTAATACTAGTGAACTTGGGAAAAAATATTTTTTTCAGCAGCCTATTCCCAAAGGAACCAAGGTTGAATAGCATTGATCAGATTGTTTTTGTGATAAAATAAAAGGACACTTATACCTTGATTTTTTTTAAAGATTAAGTCAGAATTATTTATTATGTCTTAAATTTGAGTATTTCGAGGACCTTTATTATCAGAATTTAATTGTATCAAATTTAAACTACAATATCTAGAAATTATGAATGCTTGCATACTAATATTAGAAGCAAACCAGCCATCTGCACAACTGAATAGTCTTGATTTCTAACTTTGGGATATGGCTCATTGAGCAAGTACTCACATAATAGTTTCACATTTTCTCAAACCAGCAGTGAAATAGACATTGAAAGAGAAAACTCTTAGGAGTCAAACCAACAACTAAATGTTGAGAATTTCTTTCTTTCTTTTTTTTTTTTTTTTTTAATTCCTTCCATGTGCCCAACAAAAGTTTCCACAGATTCCATCTCATTTTGACATGTAAACTGCTGTGAGGCAGGACTGAGATGCTAGGATCCCTTCTCAGTTGTGCAGCCTTTCCCTTCTGATCTTGACCTTTCTATCTAGACCAAGCTTGATGCCTGGGAAAAAAAAGAAACACACATTTTTGAAGTAGAGTCTAATGGAACAGTGAGGAAGAGATTTCTGGGGAATTTTCTTACCTAGTTTTATATTTTCATGTTCCTTTAAAATGTTTATAAATATACTTATTCTGTTCAATTTGATAATAAACTCAGGAGACAGTAATAAAATCTCTCCTAATGTCTCCTTACAGGATAGAGAAGGTGCTGTGTATTTAATTTTCAGAACTTTTCCTGAATTTAAGTAAATTCAGCAGTCTTTCCTTGAGACTAACGCACACAACACCATATTATTTATAACTTACAATTTGAAGTATAAAATTAAACCACTTACTTGAAATCTAGATGTTCAATGAGTACATATCCATCTATAGGGGAAAAAACATTATTATTAATCTGAAATTTTTAGAGAAAATGCTTTTTTTTGAACAGTGATTGAAATTTTATGGGCAATAAGCAAAAAAAACTTACATTTCCCTTTAGAATTGCGACATATCACTAGATTTTGTTCAGTGGTGTCAATGACTTCCAGTTCTTCTCCAGGCGTTATTGGCAAATCAAATATTCCATTTCTTGAATTACTGGAACATACCACTGCTCTGTTGATGACGATAATTTCTTTATCATACTGAAATGAAAAGTCACTAATCAGACCATTCTTACACAGTCATTGTCCTTTTTCACAATAACTGAATTAATAGGGGATATGATATAGTTACCTCAAAATTAAGACTCTAGCTATAAAGAAACCCCTGAAGGAAAGAAAATAATAGAAAGGTACACAGTAAAAAGAAAGTCATTTTAAGAAAACCATAGCGAAGTGCTATATATGACATTTGGTATGGTTTTATTTTTAAAATGTTCTTGTACCCATTGTCTAATTTTATTAGACTGGAATCCTGGTGGAAGAGAAAGCTGAAACCTAAGTATAGATTTAAGTATCAGGGAAGGCATTCTAAGTGTTAGGTAATAAAGTTACCTCCAAACCCAGGAAAGAACATTTTTTTAAAACACCCAAATCCTCTGTGTAGCGCCTTAGAGTTTATACTATTAGATACATACATTTCTAGATGGCACTATTACATCTCCAGAAATACTTATTAATGTGATTCAGTGCTTCCTTCCACTCTTAGAAGTATTCTGAATTTGGATAATAAATCATAAGAAGACCCTATACCAAGAGGTATAAGCTAGAAGATAAGATTTTTCTTTTGCTAACAAAGTAATAGCATCTTAATAACTGGTCTTGCTCCCCAGGGGCTACTTTTTACTGTAAGTCCACAGTGATTTCTTAGAATACAAGCCACTTTCCCATTTATAAAGCTCTGAAAACTCTTCATTACCCTTAGGATAAGATCCACATTTCTGAGCTTGACATTCAAGGATCTTTGCGTGCTGTCATTCCCCATTGCTCCATCTCCCCTTTATTGAAGCCTCAGGGAACTATATGATGATCATTAATATTCTGTATACTTTTGATATTTCCATTGCTTTGCTCGTGTCATTTTTTTCTGCCTAAAATATTCATTTGTCTCTTAACCACCTCACCTTTTATAATTACCATATATAATTTACTGTTTACTATGTATATACTCCTATTATAACATTTAGTAAACCGTTTTATGAAAATAAAAGAATTATTTATCTTCATACCCTCAATACCTGACAGCAATGTGATACCCAATATTTTATAATTTGAGATGGATAAAAATTATTGAAATTGCATAGTCTTTCTAATGGCAACTACAAAAACTCACTACAGAAAAAAAAAATAGAATTATACACATATATAGGAAATGAAATTTCTGTCCCATGTGAGAGAGTCAAAAATATGAGGGGAAAAAAAGCCCTAGATGGGGTTTTGGAGTCTTTTCAACAAGTAATTGCTACATTATTGTTTTTCATCTAATAAAACAACATCACAGTTTGCAGTGAATAATTTCAGATCACAATTTCTAGATGTAGTAACCTTAATCGCTTTGGTCCAAGTTGAAGTTACAAGTGATTGAGAGATTTATGTATATTCCTATTTTAGTTGGTTATAAAAACAGTTTTAGGTGTTTATAAAGTCTTTTGCCCTGCACATGAAGATAAATAAGATAATCCTTGCCCTCTAGGACATCAAGGTTTAAATATGATGAACTTGTAATTAACAGTAAACTGGAGGTTGTTCAGGGAAATAGGTAAATACAAGAAGAGTAATTAATCAGGAGATGTGGGCAAGGCTGCCTGGAAAGAGAAGATGCCTCAAATGCATCTTGATAAATGAACAGGTCGAATGGAGTAGTTGCAAGGGTATGCCAGGTGACAGGAGTAGACCATGTAAATAAGTGCCTGGAGGAATGAGACAGCACTACAGGTAGAAGTCCACTGAAAGTGCAAGGTCATAGTGGCAGGAAGTTGAACCAGAAAAATAAGCAAAGGTGATGACATGAAGAGCCTTATTCAGGGCTGGGGTTGTGGCTCAGCGGTAGAGCGCTCGCCTAGCTTGTGCGCGGCCCGGGTTTGATCCTCAGCACCACATACAAATAAACGCATCGTGTACAACTAAAGCAAATAAATAAATATTTTAAAAAGAGCCTTATTCACCACCCCTTTAAGAAGTCTAAGCTGTATCCACTTGATAAAACGGAACTTTCAAAAGATTTTAGGTGGAGTCGTGACCTAGACAGATTTTATGAGGAGGATGCACATATTGTCTCTCAGCCCACTGTCTAGCATTTAAATGGTGTAAAATATTTTTCTTAATAAAATCTTACTTTAACAGTAGATGAAATAGAAAGAATTGTTTGAAATTTAGAATGATGGAATAATGTTCCATGGACTCATAGTGACAGAATAAGATGTCAAACATGTTCCTTCCTCTCTCTTTCCCTCCCTCCCTTCAGTTATCATTCATTTGTTTGTGTAGTCATTCACTCACTGAGCACCAGGAGTTTAGTTTTTTGTTGGGGCAAAACCAACAAACTCGATAAATCAGAATCTCCTTCCAGAGGGACTAGGGAGATTAGTTCAGGATAGGCCCTAGCTATAAGCAACTCATCCATATTGTAACAGATTTGTAGATAGTAGAGATACAAAATGTGCAAAGGAGTGACTTGACTTGAAGGAGCTAGGGAAGAGTGGATGACATTTGAACAGTGCTCAAAAAAAACAACTTTTAGGAGTTTTTCCACGCAAAGGGACTAGTGTGTACAAAGGCATGTCAATATAGAATATATTAGGAAAATTAAAGTATTGGTGAAGCACAATGCTAGCCTAGCATCATCATGCATGCCTGTAATCCCAGCTGCTCTGGAGGCTGAGGCAGGAATATTGCAAGTTCAAAGTCAGCTTCAGCACCTTAGCGAGGCACTAAGCAACTTAATGAGACCCTGTCTCAAAATTAAATAAAAAAAAGGGCTGGGGATGTGGCTTAATGGTCTGCTCCTGGGTTCAATCCCTAGTACCAAACAACAATAAAATGAAGTTAATTGTTGCTAATTTTTACCTTCAGAGGAAAACGTACCTGAAATCTTTCTCTAAAAAGTTTTTCTTCTCTTCCCATTCTGTTCTTTTCTAAGTTTTGCATCTTGGTTCTGAAGAACTTTCTAGGAGAAAAACTGGCAAGAAACACGCAAGTAGTCTATGAAGAGATTCGATTTCAGGAAAAATTCAGGCATAGCTGTGTATAATTTCATGTGGAATCATATATGTATGTGTTTATGTTTATACACATAAACTAGAGCAGATTGTTGAAACCACTGAAAAAGGTAATTAAGACTAATAACTTTTCCCCACCATTGAAAAGAAAATTATATACATGTGTGTGTGTGATGTGGGAAATCAAACCCAGGGCCTTGTGCACGCTAGGAAAAGCACTCTACACTGAGCTACACCTGTAGCTCCATAAAATTTTTTTTCCTTTTTTTTTTTTTTTTTTTTTTTTTGTGATACTGGGGATTGAACCCAGGGCCTTGCATATACTTAGTGCCCACTGTACCACTGAGCTACATCTCCAAACCTAAAAAAATGATCACAAAATAATATGGAATAAAATCAAGTTGGTAGAGGATGGTTAATGGGTACAGGAGTGCCGTTGGATAGGAGAAATAACTTCCAATGTTCTATAGCACAGTATGGATGGTGACAATTAAGCATGTATTTCAGAACAACTAGTCGAGGATTTTTAATGTTACCAACACAAATGATAAATGTTTAAGGTGATGGATATGGCACTTAGGCTGATCTATTAATTATGCATTTTATACATATACTGAATTGTCACACTATACACCATAAATGTAATTATTGTGTCAAAAATATAAATTAAAAAATCAGATTGATCAGACAGTTTAAGGTAAACAAGGAACTTCTCTGAATCAGGCCTGAAAGCATAATTAAGTATTTCTTAAAAGAAAAACAAATTTATAAGCTTTCCCACTCAACCTCAGATTATTTAATAGAAACCAGGAAGAGTGAGTAAAGGGCTGACAGGTTACAGTTCCAACTTTTCAAACATAATTGTGGAACCACAAATCTAGATGCTCAAAGAACTATCCTGTGTGCTGAATGGGAAGATGTATAGAATTAATAAAGCAAAATTCTATCAACTGTTCAAGACTTTGAGCACAAAATGTGGGTAAACCTCATATAGCAGAAGCTGGTCACGACTCCTCCCTTGCTCTCCCTTTTGCTTTGCACATGGGTTTGGTTTTGCTTTTGGGAGTTTAATATAGTGACAGAATGGAAAGTCACCCAGGTCCTGTCAGTTTTATTCTGAAGTGACTCTAATATCTGTTCCTTTCCAAGATTACAGTCACTGCCACGTTTCAGACTATCAGTGCTTCTGCTTGAAACACCCTTTTCTTACCCCTCCTTTAAAAAGTCCATCTGCATCCCTGCTTCCAAGGCCATCTTTCAGTAATTTTATTAATCATGCCACTATTTTTTGCTTAAAACCTTTCAATGTCTCTCTGCTGCCCAGAAGAAAAAGTCCAGATATGCTTCAATCTACTTTCCGAGCTTTGTGAGCTGCCCGTTACCCTACATATACATTGTCTACTTGGGTCATCTTAGAAAGTGGACTGCACTTTTCATATTTTATACCTGGATACCCTTGCCAACTTCTCTTGGAATTTGCTGTCATTTTTGATTAATCAAAGCATGATAAAAGGGTTGAACTCATAGAGAAAGCTTTTTTAAAATTTATTGGTAGAATAAGTTATGGTAGAGACCATTTTGAAAGGATCAAAGAGCACATAGAAATTGGCACCTCTATAGGATTAGTGACAGCCTATCACATTTTCAAATTTATTCAGTTGAGAGTAAAAATACACTATCATGTCAGTTATAAAAAAAGCATTAGAAAATTATTACCTTAGGACTTATTTGTAATTATTGACATAGTCAAAAATTATGCTGATATATCCTTTCTTGGAATTCTGTTGTGCTATGCTCTACAAACATTTTAAAAGTATGAACTTTAAGAGAAAAAGGTCTCTTTTCTAGTCTATGAATATATCTTTCCAACTAAGGACAAATAAATTACATCAAGTCTAAGCCCAAAGAAAATAAACTTAAGGGCCATCCTTTGCTATCCTCTGAGCTTAGGTTTGGTAAAGACCAATGTCTGACTTCTTTGGGTTACCTCAGTGAGATTTTTCAGACAGGTTTCCCAGAGCAGACAGACCATACAGTCTTCACAGCTCTCTATTTACAAAGGATTTCTCCAATAAATTTGTTAAAAATCCTTCAGATCCTACCCCATATCTTAACTGAGAAGAAGGGAGCCAAAGCACTAGGTAAACCTGAGTTTGGTAAAACCAGGCCTCTCCCAGTGGGCAACAGAGAATTTGCATCATCTGAAAGAAATTGGGTCTTGACTTGATAACACATCCTTTTACACCCAGCCCAGTAAGAGGTATAAACTGCAGCAGAGAAGGTGTAATGCAAGTGCAACTGTGTTCATACCTTTCTGATCCATCAGCACCTTTCTTTTCTTTTTTTCCCTTTGGTACTAAAAACTTGGGCTTCCAAGTTTTCGTTTTATCTTCATCTCTGAGGAGAAAAATATTTTGAACAAGTAAATTAAAACTAAACTATTAAACATTTATGGAATTATCAGTACTTTCTGGGTAATTGTCTTATTAAAGAAAGATAAGTCACTTAGAAATACATTTTGATAGCCTATGCAAAGTCATGTAGTAAATATTTTAGGCTTTGCAGACCATCATCTCCATGGCAACTATTCAACTGTAGCGGTTTTATTTACAAAAAAAACTAAGTAGCAGGCCACACTTGGCCCACAGGCCATCATTTGCTGACCCCTGTTCTACAGTGACCCAAATTTGAAACCAGAAGCAAGAGATCAACCTGCTTATAATCACAGTCTCTTGAGCCTATTTCTTTGCTTTTAAAATGTGAATAATACTGAACTTTGCCATGAGACAAGTCTAAACCAACTAGTGTTTAGCATTTGGGGTCAGGGCAGAAGATGCAGGAAAAGGGTATTAGAAGGATTTGTATTTGAGCACTTCTGTGTAAGGTGGTCTTCTGAGCATTTTATATGTTAACTCATTTGTTTTTTCATAGTAGGTACTGCAGGAGTCCTATAGTCATTCATAAAGTTTACAGAGAAGAAAATGAATGATCAGAGAATTAGGTAACTTATCATGGTCATAGAAATAAGCATAATCTAACCCCTTAAAGACATCAATTTTTTTCTCAACGTTTTTCCACTTTTATAAACAGAATTGAGATCACATTGTATGCATAGAGTTTTGTGTTGTTTCTAATTGTCATTATAGTATGTTTATCCATACCACTGGAAACTATTCACCATACATTTAGCATATTAAGTATGTTGAATATTATAATACAGCAGATTACTGTATATTTGGGCATTTAGGTTGTTTCAAACATCATCTTTTTATAAATTGCACTGAAATAGATATTGTCAAGCGTATTTTTTTTTTTTTTTCATTACAGCTAATTGCTTGAAGGGAATTACTGGGTTAAGCAAAGGGAATGACATTTCTTTTTTTGTTTATGTTTTATTTGCCACAGTGGGAGTTGAACTGAGGAGTGCTTTATGACTGCGCTACATCCCCAAATATTTAATTCTTTTTATTTTGAGACAGGGTCTTGCTAAGTTGCCCAGGTGGGCCTTAAATTTGCAGTTCTTCTGCCTCAGCCTCCCAAATTGCTGGGATTACAGCTGCACCTCACCCTGCATGGGCTCTGCTTCCCTATACATAGGAAACTCAGTTCAGATCTAAGGATTAATATAAAAGGCAAAGCTCTGAAATTTTTGAAAGAAAATACGAGAGACTTATCATGTGATCTGGGAGTAGAGAAACATTTCTTTAAGAGATATGTAAAGCAACAATCATTAAGAATAAGTTAATAAATTCAAATACATTAAAATTAAGAAATTCTATTTGCTGAAAGACTAGAGGGGAAATTGAAAAGGCAAGCCACAAAGTGGGAAAAGATATGTGAGATAACTGGCATAAAACTTGCAAAGGAGTTGTATCCAGAATGAATTCAATCTACAGATGAATAAGAAAGACTAGCAACCCAGTAGAAAAGCAAGCAAAAGATATTAACAGACCATCTACAGAAGGACAGACATCAATGTGAGTAAAAGTATTAGAACCTTGATGGTAGTATACCTTGTTAGTAATGAGGGTAATGCAAATTAATACTACAATGTGACACTGTTTTGCACACACTAAATTGGCAAAAATTAGGAATTCTCTCTGTTCTAAGTGTTCATGAAGTTGTAAATCAATGGGAACCCTTATATGCAGAGTAGAAGTCATAAATTGGTACTACCATTTGGAAAGAAGTTGGCATTTTCTTAGGAATTTGTGTTCCCTATATAATTTGCATTTCTTTCCCCTTCTATGTGTATCTCTAGAAAAGTTGTTGCAAACATTCATAGGAAACAAATAATAGGTGTGGGAATATTGACCATGAGTGCCCTAATTTGGGAACTACCTCAATGCCTATCAACAAGAAAGGAGATAATTTTGGAATATATATACAATGGAACTTTATAGAACAGCAAAAGTGAATGAATTACAATGGCAAAAAGATGGATTTGAGTAATAATAGTGCTCTATATACACCACAACACCATTTTTACAGTGTTCTTCAATCTGAAAACTTTTTATCATCTATGTTTGATGAAACTATTTTTGTTTTGAACAAGGGAATGAAAGATGCGAAAGTTAGGAGAGTGCATTTCTGGGGGATGGAAATCAGTGAGATAGGTTAGGGATTTGCACATATGGTAAAAAATCTACTTCCTAAGTGGAACAGTAGGTTCAGGGCAATTTGCTTTACCATGCTTTACACCTTACATATGTTTCAAGTTCTCTTGTGATTTTTACAAATTTGTTTTTCAAGAAAAAGAAACAATTTCATTCTCTAACATGATACTTCAGGGTCTTCCTCTACCTCATCCAAGTGACCTGTCCTTGTTGGAACGCCCTTTTTTCTGACCATATGCCTTCTGGTCCAAGACACTTCCCAACCAGTTTTCCATTTACACAGTGCCATCACTGCCCACATCTCCATTCCTCACCTCTCCTCTTGCTTCCTGGCTGTACCTATCTAAATGTTACCTCTTCCTCCTGCATCAGCTTGGCACAGAGACTTTGGATCTCTTCACAGACAGGAATAGCTACCTATTCTGTGCTTCCAGATTATTTTGCTCATTTTTATAACAAGACCTTGTTTGTTAGTTAATTTAGCAAACTATGTTTTGGTATCAGGCCACAGGATTTAGATCTGCAAGCCACAGACAGTTGCCATGTCAGGGAGTTCTTAGTCTAGAGAAGACAGGAACACAACACTACAATATTGAGAAGAATGTTTTGATAAAAAAAAGACAACTGACTAACTCAAATAGATAAAGTCAGAGAGGGCTTTTGGGAGAAAGTAAAGTCTAGAAACAGTTTTAAATAATGAAGGAAAAATAGCTAACCACAGAAAAAATACAGTGAAGTATATTATAGTTAGAACTATTCTTTTACATTCTCACCTCGTTGGAGAGGAGATATATACTCCAAGTGTGTATTAACCACCTTCTAACACATACCTTATATCCATTTTAAAATGTCCTGTTTCAAAGCAGCCAAATTCTAATGCATAATTATAGATCTATTTTAAAAATTCATTTATCTATCTTATCAGACCAGAGTAGGAATTATATACCCAATACCTAGCACAGTGCCCAGTACATAGTGCATGCTTACTAAATATTTGTTGAATGTATTAATGAAGTTGGAACAATTATGAAGGTTTGGAAATGCTGGACAACTTTTGCCTTCAAGAAGTTCCCAGTAGTATAGTTTGGATGGAACAATGGAGTGATGGGTGAGTGGGAAGGTAAGTGTGAGGTTCCCAGGGGCTGGGTCATGAATGAGTCTTATGTCTTCCTAAGCAGTGTGAACTTCATTCTGAGGATAACCATTGAACAGTTTTAAGCTGGTGGGTGTGGGTTTTGTGACACACCTTAGAAGATTTGCACCTTAAAAATTTGGAGAATGACCAGGTGTAGTGGTGCATGCCTGTAATCCCAGCAACTTTGGGAGGATGAGGCAGGAGGGCCTCAGGTTCAAAGCCAGCCTTATCAATTTAGTGAGGCTCCAAGAAACATAGTGAGACCCTGTCTCAAAATAAAAAATAAAATACAAAAATGGCTGGGGATGTGGCTCAGTGGCTAAGTGCCTCTGGGTTCATTCTCTGGTACTACATTATCATCATCATGAAGTTTGGAGAAGGAACTGAAATAATGAAGATTAAATGATCACACAGGGAGGACTTGTTGGAGTAATCCATTGAGAAGCAACCAATTGTGGAATTGTGGCTGTGCAGTGGGGAAGGAAAAGCAGGAATGATGAGATTTAGTAGAAGAGAGGATGAAGAAGGTGGGGCACAAGAGGAGGCGTCCTCAAGGATAATCCCTGGTGTTTTGATTTGGACAACTGTTTACTGAAACAATCACTAACAGAGCAGAAGAAAAGGACAAGGTCCAGATGGGAAGGATGGACATCCTGCATTATGATGGCCATTCTGAGCTTCAGCTAGAGTTGTCCTGTAGGCTTGTTGAAGCTCCGGAGAGAAATCTGAGCCTCAACAAGCCTACAAGACATAACAATTGAAACCCTGGGTGTGGATGAGAACATTCAAGAACATAATAAGGGCTGGGATTGTGGCTCAGCGATAGAGCGCTCGCCTAGCACGCGGGCGTCCCGGGTTCGATCCTCAGCACCACGCACAAATAAAACGCATTGTGTACAACTAAAAGGAAATAAATAAACATTAAAAAAAAAAGAACATGATAAAGGAAGAACAGAAGTGTTAACAGAAAATCTAAGGAACGCATACTATTTAAGACATGATTGGTAGAAATAGAGCGCACACTTTCTCTCTCTTTCTGTATCCCCTGACCCCACACTTACTAGGAGCAGGCAAAGAAGAAAAATAACAATAACATGGAAACCAAGGAAAAGTTATTATTTCCCCCTCCCCTTGGTGGATGGCATAATCAACAGTTAAAGAGTATTGAGAAGCCAAGTAAGATAATGATTTAAAACTATCCCCAGGATTTAACAAAGGAGTTACTAGTGACCTTATTACCAACATAAGTTTGCGTATAATAGAGGCAGAAGTCTAATTTCAGTGAACAGGGAAAGATGAATCAAAGATAATCACAGGTGAGCTCCATTTCCAGCCATCAAGTTGAGGAAAAAGACAGGTAACAAGTTAGCTAGAGAGGGGATGCTGAGTTAGGATGGTTTCTTTCCCTTCTTTCTTTATAAATTACAGTTATTTAATTCTTGAAAACAGAGGTTATGTCAAATTTTCCTTGCTATTCTGCATGCTGCCTTCTAAATAGGTTATTAAATAAATGTGGCAAGCCTCCAGATTCAAAGATTAGACACAAAAACAAATTCCAGAGCTCCACTGCCTTTTGGATCACTACCACTGTAGGATCATCTGCTTTTCATAATTTTTTCTTTAATTGTGCAGGGAATATTATTCTTCCTCTGGTCCCCACGGATCTGGAGAGGTGGTTCTCTGAACATATTTAAGAAAGCATCAGGAAATGGGTCAGGTGGCAGCAGGGATGACCAGTGCAGTACATTGACTTACTTTGACTCTTTTTCACTTATGTCCACGTCATCATAGATAATAACTTCCTGAGACCTAAGTTCTAAAGGGTCAAGATAGGATCAAAATAGTCCATTATTAGGTATGTTTTCTATAACCTTTGGATTTTCTAAATTATACACAAATATCTGAGTGTATCTACAAACCTGTTTTGTCAATCTGATTTTATCAATCTGGCTGGAATAAAAAGGTTCTCTTTGCAAAGAAATTCAACTGAGGTATTAACAAAATAGTTAGACATCCCATTATGTATTAATACTGATATGATTTCATGAAAATATGAACTTGTTGGAAGAATCATTTTTAGATAAGGTTTCCTTCTTTCTAGAACTGTAAAAAGATTTCTACTGATCAAGGGCTTTTCTTAATTCCCAAAGGGTGGAAAAAAAAACAAACTTAATAGAATATTAATTTTGATTTTTTTCTCTCATGAAATCTTTTAAGTCAAACCATTGGCAATTTATAATAATAATCATGCATTACATTGATTCTTGGTACATAATCATAATTAGACCTTTTTAGCTTGTGGTATTTACATTCTTTGGCACCCTACATAAGATTACATGATTTTCAGGTGATTTCCATTTGAACAAGTTTGAGCCCTTTTTGCATAATCATAATTTATATTCAACTATTTACAGTTATTCATTGCTTAAATCATTTTCTTCAGTACCTTTAAATATGGGTAAGGGTACAGGTTGACTATCCTTTATTTGAAATGCCTTGGAACAGAAGTTTTGGATTTCAAATATTTTTGGATTCTGGAATATTTGCATATACAAAATGAGATATCTTAGTGATGGGGCCCAAATCTAAACTCAAAATTTGTTTGTATTTCATATGTACTGTATACACCTACCAAAAGGCAATTTTATACAAATTTTTTTAGTGTACTGACTTTTTTTTTTTTTTTTTTTTTTTTTTTTTTTTTTGTACTATGATTGAACTCAGGGGCTCTCGATCACTGAACCACATCCCCAGCCCTATTTTGTATTTTATTTAGAAACAGGGTCTCACTGAGTTGCTTAGTGCCTCACTTTTGCTGAGCCTGGTTTTGAACTCATAATCCTCCTGCCTCAGCGTCCTGAGCCACTGGGATTACAGGCACCTGGTGACATGTGCCTGCTTTTTGACTACAACCTGTCACATGAGATCAGTATGGAGTTTCCCACTTGTAACATCATTTCAGCATTCAAAAAGTTTTGGATTTTGGAGGATTTCAAATTTTTTATTGTTGGATTAGGGATGCTAAACCCAAGTCTTTCTGACTAGGAAACAGAATTGGGATGCATTTGTATTCTAAGTTGGCTTTAAATGCACACATACTCTGTCTCTCTCTCTCTCTCTCTCTCTCTCTCTCTCTCTCAGGCAAAATGTATTCTGGGAAACCTGTGGTTTTACAGGTATATAATCTTTGTTATTTAGATTGGCAAACTCTTATCTGTGGAATTATAACATACATTCGAATTACTAGGAGTGAAATCAAAGTTGCTGTATAACTTAGCCCATGAACAAAACCAGTGAACAACTAAACATATGGCCTTCTTGTTGGCAAATTCGGTGTTTGAACATGTGTTGAGAGCACTGACAGGCAGTAATTAACATTGGTAATTTTGTGCAGTGTTTTGGTGGCAAAGCAGACAATAGTCCAAGGACCCATTCTTGATTCAGTTAGTGTGCAGGCTGCAGTGTGATCATATTCAATTCATTATGTCTTAATAAATTAATTCTTATCAAATCCACCCAGAGAGGTATATGGTACAATGCAGAATACATGAGTTTCATAGAGAGACCTGGTTGCAAATTCCTAGAACCTCTCTAAAATGGGACAAACATCTATTTCTTTGAGATTTTAAGAGGAAAGCATCAATTACAAGTATAGTATATGGCATTACCCAAGAAGTATTTCTTATCTTTCCCAAAGTAAGAAATACTATCATATGATATCTTCTTTGATTTTGATGGGCCCCCTATTTTTTTTGAATGAGACTGATACAGGAAGGAAGGATTACCACATCTCTTTCCCCGTCCTTGAATATACCAATGCTGAGTAATTTTGGTCAGCAACAAGTAAATGTCACTTACCTAAATCAGGCAGCGAAATGGAAAATGCACTGTTGGTTGACAAAAGACACAGAAAGGTCAAGTGGAAAAAAGTCATGTTCAAAAGACAAGCTCAACAAACATTGATTACTAGGGGTCCCAATCCAGATGATGCATCTAGGCAAAGCTGTGAAGCAAACCTCCTGTAGCCTTGTTCTGATCTCTGCCCCAACCCCCAACCTATTCAAAATGAGTGAATCCCCACTGATGGCCAGTTCTCCATTTCTTACCTAGATAGCCCCAGACTGCCCCCACAGTCCTGAGCTTCTCCATCCACAGAATCCTATTTCTGTCCACTAACCTTCCAAGAGGCTAATGGGACACATTACATGTGGGTAAGTATTGGTGAGAGAGAACAACTTACAGATGAATTAATGGGACCTTCTGCAGACACTACATGCTGCCTATGTTATTTAAGTCAAAAGGGGAATTTTAAGGAGAAATCCAGGCCAGGTAGAAATGTAAGATGGTGAATTGCTAAATGGGAAAAGGCATATGGCCCAGCTAGATTGTTTGGTGCCCTTCCCATCTCACCATGAAGGAGATAACACAGAAAGAAATACCTGTGCATTTTAAGCCTTCAATTTAAATTCACCCCATGGATATTTTTGGAGCACCCACCATGCACCAGGCCCTTGTGATAAGTATATGAAATGACTGGATCCACAGTTTCTGTCCTGAAGTGGCTTGGAGTTTTGTAAGGGAGACCAAAAATAAAGTAATAGAGCAAGCTTTTCTGTCGTAATCAGAACTACGATATATAAAACCCATGTTCTGATGGATCAGTTGGCAGGTCTAGCTCCAACTAACAACTGGATTAAAACCACACAAGGTTGGAGCTTTCTCAATTAAAAGAACTGCAGAATAAAAGAGTGTAATTCCATCCTAAGATAGTTAGTGGTCCTAGTTAATTATTTTACCAGCTCTCACAAAATACGGATGTGTACCTACATCTAAGAGAGTTGTGTCTGGAAACCACACAATTCCCTCCTCCACAGATGCAGGAGGAAACTGCACCCCTGTGATACACATGGAAGTAAACTGCCCCTGGTTGCAAACTGAGTAAATGGCAGAACTGAAACTAGAATCCAGAACCCTAGTTTTCTTTCACTGCCAGTGCATTTGGAACCTCTCCAAAGACTGGCAGCCTAAGTTATCCTTCCTAGGTTCAAGGCTTTGAGATACACAAACTAATCCGTTGAATAGTTCATCTTCCCACTCCACATGTCACTGCTCTCAAGAGAAATTCAATATGGAAGTGTAGACAAATAAAACTGGAACTTGTAGGGCCAAGTAAGCATACAAGGACATAATTAATAACAACGCTTAGTGATAACACTGTGCGTAGATTCCTAGGATGATGACAGAATTTTCTGTTCTAGGTCTTGCTTAAGATTTTCCATCTATCCTTGTTCACAACCTTTTATCATTATTCTTTTCAAAAGGGGCATGCCACTTTCTCATTAGTAGCACAGGATCAGTTCGCTCAGCCTTTGGTTTTAGTTTCTGACACTCCTTGTTTCTGAGAACTGGGTGGAGGACCTCAACCTGTGTGTCTACCAGGCCAGCACTGTTAATTCTTCCTGGAAAAGAGTAAAATGGTACTTTTTACCTTGTATTTTCTTTTGACTTGGTTTTCTTCATTTTAAATCTACCCTTTTCCTTTCTGAAGAATTGCTGCAGTCTTTTAAGGGCTTCTTTTCCATCTAAACTAAGAGGAATCAGAAGATAAACAACATGGCATTTGAGAGTCCTGGAGATGAAGGCTGCTGTAAAGAGAACCAGAGGCTTTGGTCTCATTCCCAGAACACCCCACTCGAGAAAGAGAAAGAAAATGCCTTATCAACTACTCTGCTTTTCTTTGCTTAGATTCTAATACAAAGTAGCATACACCAATCAACCATGAAGGGAGTAATTACATTGCAGCACAAACTTTCATCCACCCCAAATAGTGTCTATTTTTACACAGTTTGTGGAGCAAGATCTTCCTTTTAGAGAAGATAACAGAAGCATAGGCTACAAACGGTACTAGAAATATAGGAATTTCTGGCTTCTGAAATTCACAGTGCTGATTTTTTTTAAATATTTATTTATTTACTTTAGTTGTACACAATGCAATGATTTATGTTTATGTGGTGCTGAGGATCAAACCCGGGCCGCGCACGTGCGAGGCGAGCGCTCTGCCGCTGAGCCACAACCCCAGCCCATCACAGTGCTGATTTTCAACTTACTTAATTTTGCAACAGTGGTGATACACTGACTGTCCAGTTGATGATTAAAATTCTCCCGGTTTTCTTTGGGGTGTGTGAGGGGTAAGGGAGTGATAACCTCAATCCCCTTTCCTTTAACCCTCGAACTTCTTGCTTTTAGCGTTTCCATTTCTGCAATGTGCTCTTTATAACTAGATGAAAAATAATGTCCATTGGAACAAATATTGTTCTTAGTAACAATGAATTACTAGATATTAAATTAATCCCAAATCCTAGAGACTGGCAAATGTAAGTTCTAATCATTGATTTTTTTTTTTTTTCCTGGAGAAGCAAATACAGAATTGAAGTAAATTTTACTGATATTTACTTCTCCTTTCTTATTTATTCCCTAACAGAGTATCAACGTTCTCTGTTCAGGGAAGTGGATGTTTTCTCACAAAAGAAAGCAATGTATTTAAAATTTGTGGTTTATGATTCTGCATAATTGCAAATATCCTATTCATCACAATGTAGTATTCCAGTCACTCACCACCACTTTCTATGTGAATCCTCCCTTTAGTAAAGGACGGTGCTGGTGACAGGGGTCATTGCTGAAGCTCTTATTTACTGGATCAACAAGAAATACCATCGAATTACAAATCCAACAAAGAGAAACTCACTCTATTTTGGGGTAGTTGCTTTTTGTTTTGTAGATATCTTCATACATTTCTTCACTATTTTCTTCTGAAATTAAAAAAAATCCATTATCATCCATTATCATTCATTATAATTCCAGTAGTTCATATTAATATTTAATAAAAAGTTATTGAGTTTCTATTAGGTGCAAGGCTTTTTTTTTTTTTTTTTTTTTTTTTTTTTTTTTTTGGTACCGGGGATTGAACTCAGGGGCACTTGACCACTGGGCCACATCCCTAAGCCCTTTTTGTATTTTATTAGAGAGAGGGTCTCTCACTGAGTTGCTAAGTGCCTCACCATTGCTGAGGCTGGCTTTGAACGTGCGATCCTCCTATCTCAGCCTCCCAAGTGCTGGGATTACAGGCATGCACCACCACGCCTGGCTGGTACAGGGCATTTTGATCCTTCTTTTAAGTAGTTTGTAATGGAACTTATGCACTTTTTTTTATAAGCAAAAACTAAAAATATTTAAACTTCTTTAAAATTATGTACGAATGAAAATTAAGACTCACTTCCAACTCTGAGTCCAGGTCTGATCTGATTTAGCAAAAGAAAGTTAATTTATCAAGATTGCCTCCTTTCACGCCCACCCTTCCCATATTTAGTACATAACAACTATAGCTTTTTAAGCATGTGACATTGTGCCTAATGCTGGGGAAATGATGGGAAACCAGATACTTCTTGAATAATCTCTGTGGTCTAAGCATGGCCTTAGTCTACCTCAACACATAAGCGTCACACACACAGATAGCTGTTGATTCTACCCTGGCGGCACAGTCTAATGGAAAGAACATTGGATTAAGGGTCTGCATTTTGAGGTTCCAAACCTGACGTAATACATAATAAGCATAAGGAGTCACATACTTTCTCTGTGCCTCAGTTTCCTTTTTAAAATGAGAGTATTGGCTATAATTTTCTCTAATGTGGTTTCTCCATCTAAAATTCAAAGATTCTAAGAAGAAACCCAAACCAGAGTAATATTTGATTATCTCCATTTTTATTTTTAAAAAATTATTATTTTTAATTGGCAAAAATTTTATATATTTATGGTATATACCAAAACATGATGTTTTTGGTAACCAAATGTTCATGTTATTCAAAAAACCATGATGTTTTTGGTATACATTGCAGAATAACTAGATCAAGCTAATTAGCATATCTTTTACCTCAATACTTATTTTTTTGTGATGAGAACCTTAAAATCTATTCTTGGGCTGGGGTTGTGGCTCAGTGGTACAGCACTTGCCTAGCACGTGTGAGGCCCTGGGTTTAATTCTCAGCACCGCATGTAAATAAATAAAATAAAGGTCTGTTGACAACTAAAAAAATATTAAAAGAAAAAAAATTTTTTTAAGTCTACTCAGCAATTTCTGGGTATACTTATCATTAAATGAAATCATAATGTTTTGATTATTATAAGTAGATCTCCTGAACTTATTCTGACAATTTGTATCCTTTGACTAATACCTCCCCATTACTTTTTCATTCATTCACTTATTCAGCAGATATATTTTTCTAAAATATAGCATCACACTAGGGGCAGGGGAAACATCGAGCAGACAGAAGGTGATAATCTAGGAGGGAAGACAGTTATCAAAGAGCCACATAAATATAAACTTACAACTGTGGCAAGTGCTATGAAAAAGATGTCCCTGGTACTTCAAGACTGCTCACCAAGAAGAATTCCCGGCTAAGAGTTACTCAGGCAAAGGGTCCTGACCAAGAGGGAGGAGTTGCTGATTTACCAGGGGCCAGCACTCATCATAAATATGCTTTAATCCTTGTAACAGTCACACAGAGCAGGTGCTGTTATCATCACCCCAAGAGGGGGGGTGGTATCCGCAAACACCCTGCAGTGGGAGTTGGGCAATCCTGGGAAGCTGTCTGTCTGATATCAAGGGGAGGCTGAATGTAGCCTGAGCTACACAGGTCCCTCGGCCACGTTAAGGTGGATCCTAAAAGTTCTGGGAAGCCATGAAGGCATTTTAAGTTAAAAAAAAAAAAAAATTCCTCCAGTTAGATTTGCATTGTGAGGGCATCAGGAGGGAAACATTGCTGGGAAGCTTCTTGTTCCCACAGGAATGCCCCTTCCAGAATCTTCACCTGTCCCACATGCATTTACAAGCACACACCTTGGGACCCCTTTCTTTAGCTTACCATCACCCCATCCAACTGGTCTTATTAAAGAGATGAACATATAAAATAGAAGACACCTGGTCCCCTGCAGTTTCAGGACTGTCTTCCCACACTTACCACTCTCTGAGGTACAGGAGCTGGAGAAGTCCAACTTTGGTCTGTGAAATAGAGAACAAAGCATTAACTCATGGTGCCTTCAAAGCCTCATCGAGTGCATCTTGCTGATCGACAGGAACGTACTTACACATCTGTCCTAGGGTACTCCACATCATCATATGTCTCCTCCGGGAGGGAACTTGACTTAAAGACTCCTAGTTCTGGGGTTTCTTTAGTCACCTCCAAAGCCTCCACATACCCACCTGTTAGGAAAACAGAACCTCCCTGAAGAACATCACATCGGCTACCATCAGGAATGCATCACATACTGGCAGTGGACGCAAGAGCAGGAAAACCCAGATTACATGTGCTAAAACTGGAATGTAATCTTGGTGTGTGGGACACTTGGACAACATGTTCACCTTGCAGAGTCTCAGTTACGATGCTCTAAGATGGGGGTCAAAAAGAACAGTACCTTCTCTATGTGACTATCACAGGATTAATGCACATTTATGATGCGTGCTGGCCCCTAGTAAATCAGTAACTCCTCCCTCCTTGATAGTTCTTCTGTTAATCTCTGTGCTCAAATGTTGAAGTCCTCCAGGGTATAACTGCATCTAGATGACCTTATCCGGTCTTGTATTTTTTTTCTCAAAGCAAAATTTCTCAGACAGGTTGGCTGAGCACGTCAACACTTATTATTTGTTAAGGATGGCGTTAGCCAGAAGATAATGTGTCAGGCTAAAAAGTGCATAGGGATTGTTTGCACAGGTAGCTAGCCTGCCAAATATATGTGTTGGTTTATTTCTTAGAGCTATAAATTTATCATAACCATAACACTGCCACCTCTCTATGAGTTGGCATAGGTTAATATTTAGGGTGATTCAGAACCACTTTCAGACATGAAGTATTAATCAAAAATAAGAAGCAATCTATCTGAAAAACAAGCAATAAGCAAAGTGACTTGTATGTATTAATTAAATTAACCAAACAAGATTTTCTCCTCTGGCAACAAGTAATTTAGCATGTAGGCTGCAAACCATCTCAAAGAATTCCAGCTCACAGAGGCAAAAGGCCCTGCTTTTCCTCAAGAAGTTATCAGAAAATTTCTCCAGCACAAAGATGCTGCACACAGAGATGAGATACTTTCCTTTCTCAATCTTTCCTTTTGGTTAAGGCAATTGTTTGTGGCATCATTTTAAAAACAGACATTCCCATATTGATGTCTTCAACTTAGACATCTCTCGTAAATACCAGAGACTCTATCAGCCTTCACATTATTCCTATCCCGTTGTCCAGGCATCTCTCATTCCAAATCAGACTCGCGATTTCTCTCTTTTAAAAGTTTGCTGTTCCTGAATTCCACTCCAACTTAATACAAAACGTCAATTACTTCCCTTCTGTTGCCAAGACCCCAAACCTTAGAGACAACCTCGATTCATTTTTTTAAAGTATTTTTTTAGATGTACATAAGAGTAGAGTGTATTTTGGCACATTATGCATACATGGAGTATCACTGATTCTAATTAGGATCCCATTCTTGTGGTTGTACATGAGTGAAGATTCACCGTGGCGTATTCATATATGAACATAGGAAAGTTATGTCCAATTCATTCTATTGTGTTTCCTATTCCCATCTCCCCTCCCTTCCCTTCATTCCCTTTTTTCTAATCCACTGCACTTATTTTCCTCCCTATTCTCTTGTTGTGTGTTAGCATACACATATCAGAGAGAACACTTGATCTTTCATTTTGGGGGATTGACTTATCTCACTTAGCATGATAATCTCCATCCAGATCCATCCATTTACAGGCAAAAGTCATTAAGTCATTTTTTTTATGGCTGAGTGATATACCATTGTGTGTATATACCATGTTTTCTTTATCTATTCATCTATTGAAGGACACTTAGGTTGGTTCCATAGCTTACCTATTGTGAATTGAGCTGCTATAAATATTGATGTGGCTGCATCATTGTAATATGCTGTTTTTAAGTCCTTTGGGTATAAACCGAGGAGTGGGATAGCTGGGTCAAATGGTGGTTCCATTCCAAGTTTTCTGAGGAATCTCCATTCTGTTTTCCACAGTAGTTGCACCAATTTGCAGTCCCACTAGCAATGTATGAGTGTACCATTTTCCGATATCCTCGCCAACATTTATTGTTAGTTGTATTCTTGATTATTGCCATTCTGACTGAAGTGAGATTGAATCTCAGTGCAGTTTACTTTGCATTTCTCTAATTGCTAGAGATGCTGAACATTTTTTTTCCCCATGTACTTGTTGATCATTTGTATTTTTTCTTCTGTGAAGTACCTGTTCAGTTCCTTTGCCCATTTATTGATTGGGTTATTTTTGTTTTTTTGGTGTTCAGTTTTTTGGGTTCTCTAAATATCCTGGAGATTTATGCTCTATTTGAGGCACAGGTGGCAAATATTTTCTCCCATTCTCTAGGCTCTCTCTTCACATTATTGATTGTTTCCTTTGCAGTGAAGAAGTTTTGGGGTTGATACCATCACGGTTATTGATTCTTGATTTTACTTTTTGCACTGTAGGAGTCTTGTTGAGTAATTCAGTTCCTATGCCACATGGTAGAGAATTGGGTCTACATTTTCTTCCAGTAGGCACAGCGTCTCTCGTCTAATGCCTAGATCCTTGATACACTTTGAGTTGGGCTTTGTGCAGGATGAGAGATAGAGGTTAAATTTAATTCTGCTACATATGGATTTTCAGTTTTACCAGCACCATTTGTTGAAGAAGGTATCTTTTCTCGAATGTATGTTTATAGCACCTTTGTCTAGTATTTGATAACTGTATTTATGTGGGTTTGTGTCTGTGTGTTCTATTCTGTTCCATTGGTCTTTGTGTCTGTTTTTGTGCCACTACCATGCTGTTTTTGTTACTGTAGCTCTGTAGTATAATGTAAGGTCTGGTATTGTGATGCCTCCTACTTCACTATTCTCACTAAGGATGGCTTTGGCTATTCTGGGCCTTTTATTTTTCCAAATGAATTTCACGACCGCTTTTTCTATTTCTATGAAGACATGTCATTGGAGTTTTGATAGGAATTGCATTAAATCCGTATAGCAATTTAGTTGTTTGGCCTTTTTGACAATATTAATTTTGCCTATCCAAGAACATGGGAGATCTTTCCATCTTCTAAGGTCTTCTTCAATTTCTTTCTTTAGTGTTCTGTAGTCTTTATTGTTTCACATCTTTTGTTAGATTGGTTCCAAAGTGTTTTATCTTTTTTGAAGCTATTGTGAATAGTATAGTTTGCTTAATTCCTCTTTCAGCTAATTCATCATTGATGTATAGGAACACAATTGATTAACAGGTGCTAATTTTATATCCTGCTATTTTGCTGAATTTGTTTATGAGTTCTAGACACTTTCTGGTGGAGTATTTCGGAGGGGTAATTCTAAATATAGGATCATGTTGTCAGCAAATAGGGATAGTTTGAGCTCTTCTTTTCCTATTCATATCCCTTTAATTTCTTTCGTCTGCCCAATTGCTCTGGCTAGAGTTTCAAGGACTGTGTTGAATAGAAATGGTGAAAGAGGGCATCCCTGTCTTGTTCCAGTTTTTAGAGGGAATGCTTCTAATTTTTCTCTGTGAGAATGATGTTGGCCTTAGACAACCTTGATTGTTTTCTCTCTCATATCTCACCTCCAAACAAAAGCCACCTGTCACCTGTACTTTTAAATTTTATCCTGAATCCAGACACATCTCAACAACGCTATTATGGTGGTGCCCTCCTCTGAGCTATCATCATCTCTCACTTGAGTTACTTTATTCTTCAACCTTCTTCAGTTTCTCTAAGATATGGCTAGGTGCATGTCAGTTTGTTTTATCATTTTTGAAAACTTTAGGATTCCTGGATCTGCATTTTTGTATTTCTGAATAATTTTGGAAAATTAATTATCTCTTTTACCTAGGATTGTTTTCTTTTTAGTGTTCTTTTATATAACACTAATTTGATGTCATTTTAAGACTTCTCATTCTATTTTCCATGATTCTTATCCTCTCTTTCATTCTTTCTAAATCATTTTCTTCTGTGGAATTTCCCTGGGTTGATTTTTTTAGTTCACTAATTGCTTTTTCAGTTGTGTCTAATCATATGCATATTATTCACTGCATTTTATATCAGCTTATCAATTTTTCAAATGTTTATTCCATATTCATATTCTTATATGATATATTGGGTCTGATAATTTTTTTTTTTTTTCTTTTTTTTGTGTGTGGTACCAGGGATTGAACTCAGGGGCACTCGTCCACTGGGTCACATCCCCAGCCCTTTTTTGTATTTTTATTTAGAGACAGGGTCTCACTGAGTTGCTAAGTGCCTCGCCATTGCTGAGGCTGGCTTTGAACTCGCAATCCTCCTGCCTCAGCCTCCCAAAGTGCTGGGATTACAGGCGTGCGCCACCGCGCCCGGCTGGGTCTGATAATTTTTATATCTCAATTTCTTGCAGATTGGTTCTACTGTCTGTTGTTGTATTGGTTTTTGCTCACTGTGAGTTGTTTCCTTGGGTGTTTAGCTATTTTGACTATGAACTGTGAATTTTTAAAAGAAGTATATGAATTATTTGAACCTGAGATAAAAGTAGATTTCATCATGGAGAATTTATATTTCTTTCTACCAGTTGTCTGGGAGGTTTACCAAGCAGAATTTAATTTATATTAAATTAGTTTTTTGGGGGGGATCATATAAACAGTGTGATTTTATTTATTTATTCTTAAAGTATTTTATTTGAATTGACCCATAAGCCCTAAACTTATCATTGTTTTTTAAGACTTACATTTACCACATTTTTAACACTTGAGGTGAAAGAAAGCCTGGGAAGTCTATATTTTGGCCATCAAAATCACCAAATATATATGTAGGCTAAGGTTCTTAATGTTTAATAAGAATGATGCTCAGGAATTTAAAACTGCTTAAAACATATTTGAGTTCTTTAAAAAATGTTTAATGTAAGTTAAATACAGTTATTAGAAAAAGAGAAGGGCATCTTTTAACAGGCCAAGGGGGAAATATTTGATGTTGGAGTTTGTAGCAGGTCAAATAGTGTGATTTTAAACTGCAGAAGTGCATGAGAATCAGCTTGTAGCAACAGATTTAAATTTTTTTTCCTTCACCTGGTACCAAGGTCAAAATGGTTTGACTTCCTCTATTTAGTGGGGTCTTGTTCATCCTTAAAGCATGGATGTAACTATTTGAGTTCTGCTATGGTTTGGATAAGTGTCCTGGAAAACCTGTGAATAGGCTTGGTCCCAGCCGCTGGTGCTATTGGGAGGTTGTTATTGTCAGCATCTATGATGTCCCCCCAAGATTCAAGTGTTAGAAATATAGCAGTGTTCAGAAGTGAAAGGATTGTATCATGAGGGCTCTGGCCTCATCAGTGGATTAATCCATTTGATGGATGAATAATTTGAATAGTCTTACTGGGAAGTGTGAAAACGATAGGTTGCTAGGGGTGTGGCCTTGGAGACTATCTCTGCTCCTGGCCCCTTCCTGTTTCTCTCTGCTTCTTGGTCGCCATGATCTCGTAGCTTCCCTCTCCCATGCCCTTCCACAGTGATGTTTCTGCCTTGGAGCCTGCTGACCAAGGACTGAATCCTCTGAATCCATGAGCCAAAATAAATCTTTTCTTCTTAAAGTCGTTCTTGTCAGGAATTTAATCACAGTGATGAAAGGATGACTAATCAGAAACAGTGGAAACTTTCTAAGGTCAGAACCAGTGGGGGGACTTTTGGTCACTGGAGGACTGCCCTTGATGGGGATTTTAGGACCCCATCCCCTTCTCCTCCTCCCTCTTTGCTTCTCAGCTGCCACAAGCCAAAATAAACCCCTCCTTCTTATAACTTGATTATCTCAGATATTTGCTATGTTAATGGGAAGTGAACACAGACCCAACTTTATACAGGAGTCTCCTGTTATGAAACTCACCATCCTCTGCACACCACAGTAAAGAGGTGCTCAAGGTATTCCAAGCTCTGCAAAAGCCCTCAGCAGAAACATGAACTTTGGCACTCACTTACCCGGGTTCCTGGTCTGTGGATGTTTCTTTTTTATGTCTATTCTGTGACACTTTTATGAATATTTAAAAAATTTGTTCTTCACTTTACTTGCTTCAATCATGAGAATCATTAGAATGTCTAATCCACCATATTCTCAGAACCAAAGTTAGACTTATTCTTTATTCCTTCACTCAACAAAGTTTTGTACAGTAGCTCCCTTATGTTAGACACTGCCAGGGTCACATAGATGTGGACAAAATCAACACATTGTCTCTGATCTCAGGATACTCACAGTGTATCATGGGAAGCAACACATAAACCATGAATTGCAAGACATGCTACAATTTTTCAAAATATAAAATAAATGAAGAGAACTAATAGTTATTTAATATCTGAAGCAGACACTTCGTATCAGTTAACAAATAGCCCTAGGAAGTAAGTATTATCCTCATTTGCACATGAAAATAAGTAAGTTTCCCAAGTTTACAGGATTAAGATAGTGGTCTTGGGTCTCAGAAATGCTTGACTGCAAGTCCTCATATGGAAGTGTGGTCATTGTGCTGTGTTGAAGAGTCATGGAAACAGGAGTGAGGAGTCACACTCCTCGGAGAATGGGAAACGGGGAGAAGGGGCTGAAGGTAAAGGAGGCCTCAGAAGTGGCTTTGGGGACACAGTCTGAAGGATGAATAGGACACCAGCATGTGGAGGAAGGGCATAAAGCATTTCAGTTGGAGGATCTAAATCATAGGGCTACTTCACCATGCGACATGGTTAGTAAGCTGTGCCCAGAGCAGAGAGTATGCAGGGAAGCAGGTGTGGGGCACAGCAAGGCCAGGGAGGCTCGCAGCAGACTTGAGTTCACCCATGGTCACTGAAAAATCACTCTCCCCATTATGACTGTAGCACTGGAAGTCAGTGACTGGCCATGGCTTACTGGGCTGGAGGGGACATCTGTTTTCTTCATCTACCCAGCATCTACTCCCACCCCCCACCAAGTAGCTGTCTTGTTTCCCTGGGGAATCCTCCAATCTGATGGTTTGTCATTTTGGTAGAACCAACACCCCTAGCTCCAGGGGGGTATGACCTGGGCTGGGCCAATCAGAGCATCATACACTTAATGACTGGCTCAGGGACCAATTGTGGGTCTTGACTCATATCCTGGGGCTTACAACTATTGGGAAGAGATAAAAGTTCTAGTTTTCCTCTAGGATTTAAGAGCACATAGGTTGTAAACTGGAAGCCATCTGCTGGAAAATAGAGTCACCACAGATGGGAGTAAAATCAGAGGAGAAATGTGATGTTGAGTCCTCGTGACATTGCTTGTGTCCCTGGATCCAGCCATGCAGAGATGTTCTATTAAGTGAACCGCCTTTAATTTTTTGATTAAACAGAGTATGCTTTAATCACATTTGCAGTCAAAAGTCTTGACTAACATGAAGGTAAAATGGAACCTACATAGTCACCACATGACACTGTATTATAACATCAGTGTGTCATCAATGTGTAGTCTCCATGAGTCTACAAAGACAACAGATACAATATGAAAAGAATAAACATTTTCTGAGTACCTATCATATGACATAATGTCAGATCTGGTCTCATAAAACCCCTGTAAGGTTCATATGATAATCCCATTTTATAAATGAAGAAATTGAACTTCAGGAATGGGAAGTCACTTACCACATAGTTGTTAAGTATTTGAGTGTAGATTTGAAGTTGTTCTCTGCTTCTAAATTCAGTGCTCTTTCCACTACTGCAGATACCCAACTAGGGAGAGTCCTTGGCACATAATAGCTGTTCAATTAATATTTGTAAAATATGTAAAGAGCGTCAGGAAGCCTGAAACTTACTCTGGCCTTCTGAGTGACTGGCTAGCTTCATGTTCTCTGGGCAGACCTTCATCTGGAGGATGTCAGTCAGGGTTTCCTGTTTCCCATCTGGCACGCTCCTTCGGCTTCCATGGACTCTGGTCATCTGGATTTTTGCAGGTGTCCCTTCGCAGACATCTACCTGCACATATGGAATAGAGAGTGTTCTGCAGGGTTCTGACTTTCCAATCAGATCTCTGCTTCTGCATGCTGTTTTTTTATTCACTCATTCCTTGTGTATAACAATTATTTATTATTCAATACTTAGTGCTAAGTACGGGCACACATTGTCCCCATTTGCCTCTGAATGGCCGGCGAATGCCTGGCACAGAGGCAGGCCCTGGGGAGGCAGGCACCAACCACATTACAGGCTCTCTGTATATTCCATCTCATGTAACCATCTTAACATCTTGTGAGAGAAATATCATCAGTCCCCTTGGCAAAGAGTTGAGAAAGGTGAAGTAATGGGTCTCTGGTCCCCAGTTGGTAATCCACTGCAGCAGGCTTGACCCCAGGACCTGTGCTCCAGACCACAGAAGGAGGCTGGGATTCCCTCCCCTTTCCTTCCTTGTGCCTGACATTTTGTCTGTCTACCCACCATTCTTCTTTCTTAACCTCTCTACACTTCCTTTGGCCAGACACTTCCTGAAGGTGAGACAACACCACGTGAAGCTCTGGAAGCAGAGAGACGCAGGGCACAGACGGGCCTGCCGGCTGAGCATGGTGACGGCACAGCCAGTCAGGGTGCGAGGTGAGCAGGGTTGACAGAACTGCTCTCCACGGAAACAGGACAGGGAGGCTGAGTCTCCTGGCTGGGAGATGGGGTGGGGGAAGATGTCAAAAAGCAGGATTTGTTAAACTGTATTTTTAAAATGTAAGCAGGAGATTGTGGAGGAGGTAAAGGGATACCTGGCGGATAATCAGCCAAGGTGTGCGTGAGGTACGTGGACAAGTGCTAGCGTCTTTAAAAGTCAGCACAGAAGTTGCTGAGGGGAAGGGCAGGAGAAAAGGGGAGGAGACAGAAGAAGAGAGCTGAGATAGAAAGAAGAGAGAATGGGGCTTCATTAGGAAGCCACACCTGCCAGAGCTGAGGGTCCTACACGCAAGACAAAAATTGGGGATTTCTTTCTTTCTGTTTTTAATATTTTTTTAGACATTGACGGACCTTTATTTTATTTATGTATTTATATGTGGTGCTGAGGTTCGAACCCAGTAGCTCATACATGCTAGGCAAGCGCTCTACCACTGAGCCCCAGCCCCAGCCCGGGATTTATTTCTTAGCTATGGGAAGAAACCTGATCAGCTTTATATTTCAGAAAGATCTGGATAGACTGGCTGGAAGAGACACTGCAGAGAGAATACTTCTGTCCACCTCCGTGTTTTCTGTTGTCAGATGAAGATGGGAGAGGCATCAGTATCCTTCCCACTACAAGAAAGTAGATGTGGGGGTGGGCTATGAGAACACATTTGAAAGTTCTGAAAAAAACAGCTAAATAACTAATAGAAAGCATGAATTATCCTGGCCTTTGTTGGGATCATGGGCAAGTTGTGAGGAAAACAAAAGGAGGGATATTCTCTTACTTCCTGTCATTTTAATAGGAAAGTAATGAAGTCAATCTTTTATGCAGACACAGTGACCATGGTCCTTCGACATAGTCCCAATTCTCTTAGGGCTACCTGAGGGAATGTTCCCAGGAGGCACTTTGAATCATGATAGATTTTGTATCTACTGCCTAATCATTTATATTTCACCCCAAAGGACACTGTCCAGCTAGATCGCCCACTTCGTTCACCTAACACACCTCTAACAAAACAATAACTTTTAACAATTTAAAAATGTAAACCCGCTCCCCCATTCCTGCCAAAAAAAAAAAAAAAAGAGGGAAGTGATTCCTTAGTGGTAGCCTGACCCTATGCCTGGATCCTTTCATATAACGAGCACTGAAAAAGAGCACACTACTGCTTTTTCATGGTCAATATCCTTGGATTTCTTATTGATTTTCTCATATACTCCTGATCAACCCTTTCCTGATCTCCAGCCTCACTAATGGCCTTGACCCTTCCCTCTGGCCTTGACACCCAATGCTGTTCCCCCAACTCCAGACCCTGTATTTTTTCTAGTCAGGGATTTATTCCATCCTTTGAATTATTTTATTATTATTATTAAGGTACAGGGGATTGAACTCAGGGGCACTTTAGCCCTGGGCTACATCCCCATTCCTTTTATTTTTTATTTTGAGACAGTGGCTAAGTTGCTGAGGATCTCACTAAGTTGCTGAGGCTGACCTTGAACTTGTAACCTTCCTGTCTCAGCCTCTCTTCTATGGATTATGCTTCTCAGTGATATTCTCTAAACACCCAACCTGCTCCAACATAGCTTCTGCACCTACACACCAGTTTGGGCTCACAATGCCCCAACATGCCATTTGATTTGATTAGCCTAGCCCGCAGATGGTGCTTGGGTACTCTGATTTTAAAATATAGGCCCATCTCAGACAGGCATATGGAATGTTTTAAGCCCTGGTAGTCACCCTGGTGACACCTGTTGCTCAAGCCTTCCTCCATACCAGCTGCTATGAAGGGGGAACTGTCAACCAGAGATACGTGTACACACAGCTACAGGTCTGATATTAATAAAGGAAGCATTTCATTTTTATGCTATCTTCTGTCTTACCAAGTGCTTACAGGCATGTTCTTCTTCTTCTTTTTTTTTTTTTTTTTTTTTTTTTTTTCATCACAAACAAGGTAGAATTGGGATGGGAGTGGAGATGGAAGTTGGGTAGGGATTCCAAACCTGCATTTCCAGATGAGATAACTAAACTCAGAAATGAAGACACTCTTCTAAGCAGGGACATAGGGCACAGAATTTAAGGAACTCCTGGCTCCAGGATGGTATAAGAGCAGGGTTTGAATGTGTCTCCCAAATTTCATGTACTGGAAACTTAATCCCCACTTTCATGTGTTAGCTGGATTTGGAGGTGGGGGCTTTGGGTCCATTCATGGGCTAGAAGGAGTGGCTTTTATCACCAAAGCACTTGCTTGTTCTGTCTTCCATATGATGCGCTCTGCCATGTGAGGCTTCAGCACGAGGCCCTCACCGGATGCCAGTTTCTCACTCTTGTACTTCTGGCTTCAGGACCAGGAGCCAGAAAAACCTCTATTCTATAAACTCCTTGGTCTCAGGCATTTTGTTCATAGCATCAGAAAACAGACTAAGAGAGACGGTTCCTAAGAGTGAGTGCCTGCACATTTTGTGCCCTGGGTGCCTTGCTGGACCTACTCTCATTCCAGCCCTGCTAGGGCCTCCTTCCTGAATCATAAGTGGAAAGTTGAGGGGGGAGCTCAGTGTTTTCACACATTTCTCCCTTGGCAAAGATGCCCAACACCCACTGCATCTCCTGATTCTTGTCTTAGTTTCTAAAATGTCACACCCTTGAGCAGATCCTGCTGCACATCTGAACTATGCCGTCTGACCAGGATCCCTGGGACACAGGTACCTTGGCAGGATTTTTTGCACGTGGATCCTTTTCTGTTTTTCGAGGCTCCAATTCACACGGCCCTTTTTCTTTCATTCTTCTATCTGGATCTTCACATTCAGGGCTGAAATATAAACAGACACTAAGGAAAAAGTGAAGATTAGAGTGTCAGATGGCAGCTCGATCCTAAATTAAATGAGAAAAATGAAACAGACTTTTATTTATTTTATTTTATTTTTTAATAAGGAGGGACAGGATCAGATCAACTGTAGAGATCATTCCCCTGAGTTCCTGTCTGCTCCAATCAATGCTGGAATGTCAATTCCTGCTTAAAATCATTAAACTCCCCTGTGGTCTATAGGATAAAACCCAGGCCTGGCTCCTAAATTTCTTTCCAATCCCATCTCTCTTTGTTCCTTCCCTCCACTTTTGCTCAAGTCTAGACTCTCATAATTGCCCAAACCCACCACCCCATTTGAGCAACTCTCCTTTTTTATTAGTTGATTATTTTTTCAGATATGCTGCATGCATCTTATACTGCTGACAAATGCAAGATCCTTCTTGATTAGAGGCATCTTACTACACTGATACATGCATACCCATGTTTATAGCAGCACAATTCACAATAGCCAAACTATGGAACCAGCCTAGATGTCCATCAATGGATGAATGGATGGAGGGGAAAAAAAAAAAAAAAAAAAAAGAAGGTGGTAGAATAAGATGGATATCATTATCCTAAATGCATGATTGAAGACTTGAATAGTACAAATGTACTTTGTATACAAACAGTGTTATGTAAAAAGATGCTCTATATGTGTACTATGAATTGTAATGCATGCTACTGTTATAAATACAACTTTGAAAAAAAATAAATAATAAATACCAAAAAAAGGATCTAATATGGCTCTAAAAAAATAAGAAAATGTGGTATATATACACAATTAATTTTTTTCAGCTATAAAGAAAAATGAAATCATAGCATTTTCAGGAAAATGGATGGAACTAGAAACCATAATGATAAGCAAAATAAGTCGTATTCAGAACGTCAAAGGTCGTATATTTTCTCTCATATGTGGAAGCTAGAAAGGGAAAGGAAAAGAAAGGTGGGGGTGGACCTCCTAAAAATCAAGAGAGATCAGTAGAGGAAACTGACCAAGGGGTAGGAGGTAGCGAGGGTGGAGGAAATGCTGGGGAGTGATACTGGCCAAATTATGTTGTGCTATCGTGCGCATGTACAAATACACAACAACAAATCCCATCAACATGTACAACTATAATGCACCAGTAAAAAAATAAGAAAAAAAGGCTCTCTTGATTTGTCTACAACATCTTACCTGAGAATCCTTCCCCGATTCTCCGAAGCAGTCTCAGTTCTGCTGCCCTACCACCCTGTCCTCCTGTGCTGTATGACCACCTGTCTTCAATTCCTCCTCTTTCCCTATCAGCTAGCTTGCTGAGTGAGTGCAGCATGGGCTGGAATGAGAGAGAAAGGATAACTGGGCCCTGCTGTAACCAGATACCTTCAAGGGGAAACTGAGGCAGGTCAGGCCCTGGACCCAACTGGCCCGGAGAGGAAAACTAGGTTAGTCATGACAGGGTCAGTGGCTAGGCCAATGCTTTCCTTTTAAAGATAAAACTCACCTAAGTTCTTGATGGAGAACACTCTTCCAAGGCTGAAAGTACAGAGAAAAATAGTCATTTTTCATAAATCCACCCAAATTAGGCTCTGTTGTACAGCTAAAGATCATTAGGAGGCTGGACCAAAGGGTTGGAGGGGGCTGGCACAGAGCTCAGTACAGAGCCAAGGAAGTCAGTCACCACAAAGTGTATCACAGAAAGTTCCACGAAGTACTACTACCTGCGGGGCTGACGATCAATCAGAAAAGAAAATAAGCATTTTGCCTGGGGATGCAGGATCTGATGGAAAATTAAAATGTTCTCTGTATACCTTTTTAGGGATGCAGTTGTAAAATAAAGAACTTCTGAATTGTGTGAGGAAATATGCACTTGTGGTATTTGAGCATGGTTTCAGTGGGCACCATGGGTATGGGCAGGTGTGTAGGTAATGCTGGGATTGCTCCCTGATGGACCACACCCTGTGGTCCAAACTCAGCTCTCCCATGATCTATATTTGGCTCCATTAAAATTATGTCCTGGGGGCTGGGGTTATGGCTCAGCGGTAGAGTGCTTGCCTAGCATGTGTGCGCACTGGTTCAATCCTCAGCACCATGTAAAAATAAAGGCATTGTGTACAACTAAAAAATAAATATTAAAAAAATTATGTCCCACTAATAACAATATAGACCCTAGTTTATTCAGTGGTCACATAGTTGATACCGTAAATTACTTGGAATCTCTCCAAGAACCCTGAAGAAAACTGAAAATAAGCATCTGAAATGCCACCATGAAATCCAGGTGTACTAGCTCACATATGCTCCTCTGAGGAGAGCCCTGTGGGTGTTCATGCAGGGCCTGCTGGTTCTGACTTTACATATAATTCTAGAACTGGTAGGAGGACCAGTTAGATGGAGTTTGTTTTCCACCTCTGCTACATTGTTTACAGGTTCCTTAAGTCCTCAAGCCTTTATGGTCCCATCTATAGCATGGAAGCAGTGATCCCAGCTCACAGTGCTACCAGGTATGCAGAAGTACTTGGCTCACAGCAGGGCCTTGGTACATCCTGGTCAGATGAAAGACACAGAGGTGTTGACAGCAGATGGAAATGGTAATTGTCAGAAAGAAAACAATGACAGGAAGCAGAGTTGTGGTGGTTTGGTGCAAAGGCAACAAGCTCTTCTACAAGGGCCCAGAGCCTCTTACAAGAGCATGAGCTGTGTCCACTGACCCTACAGTCAAGGCTACTCCAAGGCACTAAGAATGGATGAAATCAGGTGCTAGGGATGTGGCTCAGTGGTTGAGAGCTTGCCTGGCATGTGTGAGGCTCTGGTTTCCATTTCCAGCATTGGGATAAAAACAAAATCAAGAAACAAAATAAACAAAAAGGATGAAATCAGACTCCACTCACCAAGCTTAAAAATAGAGATGAATATAAAACATATCTGAGGGCTAAAAGATTTAAAAACTGAAAATGCTTTCATGCCTTTTTATTTGAAAGGTATGAGACTTGGTCATTTGCAGGGCTCTCTTATGCAGGGTGGTTTATCATGTGTTGATGTTACCAGGTAACTGAAGCTTTTCTTTGTACTGGGCATTGAACCTAGGGGTGCTCTATCACTGACCTACATCCCCAGCCTTTTTATTTTGAGACAGGGCCTCACTAAATTGCCCAAGCTGGCCTTGAACTTGTGATCCTCCTGCCTCAGCCTCCCAGGTCACCAGGAGTACAGGCATACACTACCGTGCCTGGCCTACGTGAAGCACTTTTATAGACTGTTTCTACTCTTGCTTGTAAGAATGATAGTCATTTATATTTTTTTAGCTACAAAATGTACCCACAAATAATCCTCATCAGAAAGCATAAGACAACCAAGGCAGAGAGTTAAAGGATGTAGACTAAATGAATACAGTAAGAAAAAGTTAAGACATTAATCAGTACCATAAAAACACTAGGTAAGCACCCACTATGAGCCAGGCACTGTGCAGAGTGCTTGCACACTTTGACTTGGTTCTCCCACCCATTCAGAGAGATAAGTATAGTTCCCCTTATTTATTGAGCATTTACTACTATAGATATGGTAACAAGGCCTATGCTTCCTGTTCCCAGGGAGATGACTCCATTTTACAGAGGACACAACTGAGTCTTATAGAGGTGAATGCTCTGTTCCAGAGACTTGATTACTCTTTACGCATGTTTACCTTATCCTCACAAGGATCCCAGATGTGGGTGCTTTATCATCCACATTTTATGGGTGAGGTCATGGGATTCAAGATCACAAAGCCAGGAACTCTGGTCCTGCATGGCCTTCATCAAATGCTATATCACCTCTAAGGTGGGCACCTGTTACCATGCCCAGCAGGAGCCCATAAAGCATGCCTTAGGGTTTAATTGATTTCTCAAAAGCACAAGATACAGAAGTGTGTTGGGGCTGGGGTTGGGGCTCAGTGGTAGAGCACTCGCCTAGCATGTGTGCGAGGCCCTGAGTTCCATCCTCAGCACCACATACAAATAAATAAATAAAATAAAGGTATTGCGTCCACCTAAAAAATAAATATTAAAAATAAAAGAAGTGTATTGGGCCCAGGGACTCTTCCCTTAGCCACTGGATTCTGGAAAAGCCTGACAAAGAGGGCAAAACCGAAAACTAAGACCTGGAATCAACCCTGCTGACTTGTTTACTCTTAGTTGTCACGGTGGTAAGGAGAGAGGAAACAGTACCTTTTGGAGTTCTTCAATTTCAACTTCGTAAGTCGCTAAAATAAAAATAAAAAATGATCTCAGGTCAGTTTGCCCACCCATTTCTTACAGTACTCACGATTAAAGCAATGGCGCAAGACGGTGAAGTTCAGTTTTACCAACCTTCAGAGCATCCATCTGTAGGAGGCTCTGTCTACACAGTTTGGGAAATTCTAGGGTCACTGATCATGGTTTCAGTTTCTGTAGGAATTTCCAAGATGGAATTTATAGTCGATGAAAGCATACCAAACCATTTTAAGTTACTTGGCTTAGTGAATAGTTAGATAGTCCATGCCTAAGAGAAAGCACTGGAATTTAGTGGTAGTACTTAGAAGGTGAACTTTAAAGAAAAAAGGGCCTAAACCCACTTTGAGAAAATGAACCCCTACCATGCCCCAAAGTGTGCTGTTTCCTGAAACACTGCTTGAAGAGGAACCCGAGATTAAGGCTCAAATATCTTTCGATTTTGCTGATACTTCTGTGGATTTCTTTCAATGACATTTAGTAATTAACAAATATAAGTAATGGTAAGAATTTGGGTTCAAATTCAGTGCTGCCACTTCCTACCTGGTGATTTCAGGCAAATTATTTCACTTCTTTGAGCCTTACCTTGTTCATCTGTGAAACCGGGCAAACTGGTACCAAGTTCATGAAAAATTAAAGGGGATGATATTAGATATAGTATACTCTTAGCAGAACACCAGGGGTTCTATAAAAAGTGATATGTTTTTTCACAAAATTGCTTATTTGGGTTTTTTTTTAGTTTCGTTTTGCTTAGAAGATATTTATGAAAGTTCTCTCCCTGCTCTTAATGAATATATGTGTGTAACAAGCAGGAATTCTCTGTTTCGTTTCTTTCTTGTAATTGGAATCCTAAAGCTTTTATTTAGAACACTGATCAAACAACAGATTGCATTTCTAAGCTTTCATTATTGCAAACACACAATACATACTAAAATTAATGGAATCCCAGGTTTTCCTTAGGAATTGTCAGCACATGACTCTTGACACACTGACCTAAAATTCAGCAAGGATAATTAGTAATATCTACTTCACCTTGGGTACACTTTAATTTTTACCAATTTTTAAATGAAAAAATTCTACTCTGTTACTTCTCGATTTAAAATTTAAACTATTAATACTTTCAAAAATATTTCCTTGCTGGGCTGGGATTGTGGCTCAGTGACAGAGTGCTTGCCTCACAGTTTGAGGCACTGGGTTTGATCCTCAGCACCACATAAAAATAAATAAATAAAATAAAGGTATTGTGTCCACCTACAAAGAAAAACAAATTATTAAAAAAAAATATCTCCTTGCCAGGCATAGTGGTGCACACTTGTAATCTCAGCAGCTTGGGAGACTGAGGCAGGAGGACTGCAAGTTCAAAGCCAGCCTCAGCAACTTAGTGAGGCCCTGTCATAAATAAATAAATAAATAAATAAATAAATAAATGGGGCTGGGATGTGGCTCAGTATTAAAGCACCCCTGGGTTCTATCCCTAGGTAACCAAAAAAAAAAAAAAAAAAAAAAAAAAAAAAATCTCCTTATAGTACAGTTTGCCCCATATCTATTCCTAGTATGGATTTGTTTTATAAGTTAAAAAATGACAATCTCCTTTAGTTTATTTATCTGTTCTTTTCAAAGAACAAATTATGATTTCATTTGCTTTCCCTAGCCATCTGGAGGGGTAGACAATACTATTTCTTATGCTTTAGGAACTATGAAACCAAGGCTCAGAGATGCCTTAATTGCCATGTCTAGTAAACAGAGATAATACATATTCCCTTAAAAAATATATTCATAATGTTAATATTTTAACAAAGCGGGGATTCTCTAGTGGTAAGTTATGTAATCCAAACCTACTCCAAGGTACAAAAATGTTGTATCCCAAAGGGTCAGGAAAGAACTAGGAGATTTAATAAGAGGATGTGACCCAAGCCCAGTCTTAGCTCACTTTCTATACTGAGTTATAGAACGTTCTCTCCATGGAATAGCTTTGCCTTGACTGGCAGAGGAAGGACAAATATCACAAGAGGGTCCTCAGACACCCTCTATCTACTAATGTCACAACATGGTCATGTCTGGGAGACCCTCCACTAATTCTCAATGTACTAACTCCCTGTGTGACCTTGGAAAAGTGCCTTCACCTCCTTAGACCAGTAGATGAGATGACTCTTGCTAATATTATAAAAACAATAATAAAAAGCAGCTAGCATTTGTATGCATATAGCTAGCAGGCACTATGCTAAGTATTTAAAGGCACTATTTCATTTAACTCTTATGACAATTGCTAATTCTCCTTCTTCACTGATGAGGGAACACACAGGGACGTAAAATAACTTGCCCCAGGTCACTCAATTGGGAAATGGCTTTCAAACTTTCTTGTAATCATGGATTTGTTTATTTAAATGGATTATTACTCAGGAACATAAATAGAACTTTACCATTTGAAGGAATCCCTGGGCCTCAGAAGCACAGTCCAAAAAGCACTGGCCCAGGTGACCTCTGAGGACAATTCTGCAGAGCTTCCAGGAAAACCTGAAGCCTGTACCCCAAGGCTGAGTTCTGGAAGGATGGGCCAGACCTCACAAAGGCCCCATGCAGGGCTGAGCTCAGTGGTGATAGCAAAAGCCAAACACCTCATCCTCTCCAGCTACTTAAGGATATCATTTAGCTCCTGTAATCCCAGCACTTGGGAGACTGAGGCGGGAGGATCTGGAGTTCAAAGCCAGCCTCAGCAATGGCGAGGCATTTAGCAACTCAGTGAGACCCTGTCTCTAATAAAATACAAAAAGGGCTGGGGATGTGGCCCAGTGGTCGAGTGCCCCTGAGTTCAATCCCCAGTACCAAAAAAAAAAAAAAAAAAAAAAAAGTATCATTTAGGTTCCTCACCTTCCTTGGTGGACAAGGCAAGGAAGAAAGATCCATTTTAATTTAACTTTTGGGTAAGGTATGAAAATTAGCTCAAGGATTTGTGTTTGTTTTGTTTTTGTTTTAATCTACAGATATTCCATTGCTCCAACACTATTTGTTCAAAGGCTATCTTTCCTCTATTGAATTGCTTTAGCATCTTCATAAAGAAAACAAGGGTGAGTTGTGATAGTTTGAGCTTTCAAAGGAATTGCTCCATTTTTATCTCAATTGTCAAATTTATAAACCACTTTTGGTCATAAAGTCTGGCATATTTGCGTCTATTTCAGAGTTTCCATTGGTTTCCATGTGTCTCTCTGCCAATGCTACAGTCGTGATTACTGTAGCTATAAATCTTGAAACTAGGTAGACTGATGTTTCCTAATCTTTCTTTTTCAAAACTGTTTTTAGCTGCTTTAGTTCCTTTGCTTTTCCATATGCATTTGAGAGTAATCTTGTCTATATCTACAAAACATCTTGCTGGGATTTTTATTGCAATTGACTTAAACCTGTGTATCTCTAAGGGAGAATTGAGATTTTCACTGTCAATTTTACTGTTTTGAGTCTTCTAATCCAAAAGCAGGGTATGTCTTTTCATTCACTTACACTTTATTTGATTTATTTAATCTAAATTTTACAGTTTTCAGCATTTAAGTCTTATACATGCTGTGTTAGATTTCAGTCTAAGTATCTTTATCTGAATGATCGTAATGGTATTGTATTTTTCAATTTTAGTGTCCATGTGTTCACTGCTAAGATATAAAAATAAAATTGTATCCTACAACCTTGCTGAACTCAATTATTAGTCCTAGGAGGGATTTTTAGGAGAGGGGGGTTATAAATTCCTTAGGAATTTCTACCTAGATAATCATGTCACTGCAAAGAAAGGCAGTTTTTATTTCTTCACTTTTGATCTGAATGCCTTTTATTTCCTTTGCCTTATTTCACTGGCTGGAACTCTCAGCACTGTGTTGAATAGGAGTGAAGAGAGAGGCCATTCTTGCCTTGCTCCCAATTTGGGGGTAAAGCCTTCAGAATTCGTGGTTAAGCTTTGTGTGTAGCTGTAGTGGTTTTTTTTTTTGTTTTGTTTTGTTTTTTGGTAAATGTCTTTTATCAAGGTGAGGAAATTCCCCTCTCAATTTTTCAAGAATTTTTGTATCGTGAATGCGGGTAGAATTTTATCCTTTTTTGCATAGATTATGTAATTTTTATTCTTCATCTGTTAATATGGTAGATTTTGTGAATGAATTAACTTCTCAATATTGAACCAGTTTGCATTTCTGGAATAAACCACTTTTGGTCACGATATGCAATTCCTTCTAAATTTTTCTGAATTCTATTTGCTAATATTTTGTTAAGGATTTTTATGTAACTCAAAGAATATGAAGTTTTCTCATTTATATGGTTTTTGTCTGGTTTCAGTATCAGGATAATACTAGCTTTATAAAATAAATCAAGAAATGTTTTCTCTTCCATTTTTCTGGAAAAGATTACATAGAATTGGTATATAATTCTTTAAATATTAGCATTTTCTAGTGAAATCACATGGACTAGGATAATTGGGGGGCTTTTTAAATTATGCAATCCATTTTCAAGAATTACAGGGCTATTCAAATGATTTATGTTGGGTGAGTTGTGATAGTTTGAGCTTTTAGTGGAATTGCTCCATTTTATCTCAAGTGTCAAATTCTATATGTATGCAGTTCTTTATAATACTCCTTTGTTATTCTTTTGATGTCTGCAAGATCTGTGATGATATCTCTCTTTCATTTTTGATATTTGTATCTTTTTTCTTTGTTTCTTTGTCAGTCTTGCTAGTGGTTTGTCAATTTTATTGATCTTTTCTAAGAACAAAGTTTTGATTTCATTGATTTTTCTCTATTTTTCTTATTTTAATTTCATTTACTTCTGTTATCTTTGTTGTTTCTTTTCTGCTACCTGCTTTGGGTTTATTTTGCTCTTTTTTTTTTCTATGTACTTTAGGTAAGATCTTAGATTATAGTTTGAGATATTTCCTTTATAATATTTTAATTGAAAAGTAAAACAGTATGTATTTAGGATGCATAGCATGATATTTTGATATGCATATGCTTTGTGAAATGGCTTAATCAAACTACTTAATGTACATATTATTTCATATACTTTTTGTGGTGAGAACACTTAAAATCTACTCTTAGAATTTTAAAGTATTCAATGTATTGTTATTAACTGTAGTCACCATAGTGTACAGTAGATCTCTTGAATTTATTTCCCCTAACTGAAATTTTGTTTCCTTTGACCCAACATCTCCCTGACCTCCTCCTACCCCTGTTGTTGGGAACTATCATTGATTGTACTCTCAGCTTCCATGAGACTCACTGTAGATTCTACATATAAGCAAGAATAATGCAGTATTTATCTTTCTGGGTCTGGCTTATTTTACCTAATATAATGTCCTTCAGGTTCATTCACATTGTCATAAATGACAGAATTTACTTCTAAGGCTGAATAACATTTCATCATGAATATATGCCATATTTACTTTATCTCTTCATCTCTTGATGGAAACTTAGGTTGATCTATATTGTGAACAGTGCTGCAGTGAACATGGAGTGCAGATCTCTCTTCTTCATACTGATTTTATTTCCTGTAGATGTATATCTAGATATAGGAATACTGTATCATATAGTTCTTATTTTTTTTTGATAAATTTCATATTGTTTCCATTATGACTGATTGCAAAAAATCCCTTCATTTTATTAACTCTCACATTTAAATTCTTTTTGTTGTTAGAAATTGCATATTTTATATTCCACCTCCTATCAATTTATTATAGCTATTGTTATTTTTAATAGTTTTGCCTTTTAACCTTCATACTAAAGATGAAAATGATTCACACCCCACCATTACAGTATTAGATAATTCTGAATTTGCTATGCATTTATTTTACCAGTAAATTTTTACCATTAAGTTCATACGTTTTCATGTTACTAATGGGTATCCTTTTGTTTCTGCTGGAAGAACTCCCATTAGCATTCCCTGTAAGACAAGTCTAGTGGTGAAGAATCTCCTCAGCTTTTATTTGCCTGGGAAAGTCTTTATCTCTTCTGAAAGACAACTGTACTGGGTAAAGTATTGTTAGTTGGTAGCCACCCCCCCACACACACTTTTCATTTCATTCCATTCTCTTCCTGGCTTGTAAGGTTTCTGCTAAGAAAACCACTGCTAGACATATTGGAGCTCCTTTTTATGTGATTTACTTTTTTTCTTGCTGTTTTCAGAATCCCCTGTGTCTTTGATTTTTGACAGTTTGATTATATCTTGTTGTAGTCTTCTATGGATCAAATCTGGAAACATTTTACCTTCCTACACCTAGATATTTTTACCTTTCTTCAGCTTTTGAAAGAAGAAAAACTTAGAAACTCAACACCTTATCCTCCTTCCTTGGGTCTCAGTGTTCTTAACTGGTCTATCTTCTCCTACCTTTCAGAGACTTCTTGTCTTCTTATGTTTATTTTTATATATTTTACACACATATAATGACCACATTTTGAAACTATACTTAGCAGGAAGGAAGGGGGAAAGTGTATGGGCTCCATCTTCCCAGAAGCAGGGTTCCACTTGACTTCAAATGTCTTATTTTATCAAACATTTAGAAAAACTCAACAATAGAAATATCATACCCAATTTCTAGATGAAGAAACTAAGGTTCATGTGTCATCCAGTGGTGTAAGGAGGATGGAAGACAGTAGTAAAACAGTCAGATGAAGAAGCACAGTTTGGGGTGAAATAGCTCCGCTTAACTCTCCTCTTTCTCTCTTTTTCCTGGAGAGGGTTATATGGTAGCTCTTTAGAGAAAGGCAGGGTAAGGGACGCACCACAGACTCTTGATCCCAGGCTATAGTTCCTCAGATTCTTCAGGCCTAGCAGATCTATTCTTGTCTCCCACAAAGATGTCCTTCTGAAAGGGGAAGCCCTAGCCACCATCCCTCCCGCAGCTCCTCCTTCCTCTTGCTCTGTGCTCTGCTGCCTCTCAGTGGGATTGGAGGCTTGTTTTCTGAGTCCTTTCTATTCTCAGCCATCAACACTTGGCTCCTTGGCAGCATAGCACTGTCCATGATGCACAACCCAGGATCCTTCACTGAAGGACTGAGCAAAGGCCTGCCTTAGTGATTCCAGTATCTAAAATGATGCCCCTTGGAAGTCTCACCTCTAGGATTTGTGGCCTGGAGAGAATAAATGCAGATCTCTGGCCCCATTTCCCATATTCAGTTCTTAGCTTCACCCTGTACCACGAGGACCCTTACATGAATCCAAGCTCTACCCACCTCTCCCCACCCCAAAAGCTTTCCCTGAAGCCCAGTCTTTCCTGAGGAAAAAGAACGTGGGGAGAAGACTCAACCAGGATTAGGGGAGTCATTGCACAGGGCTGGATTCTGGGGCAGGGGAGTCTTGTGTGGTCCAGAGAGAGAAGGTACAGGCTCTGATTGGAGCATCCCCTTGTCTCTGTATACCTTTTGGCCCTGCAGAAGGGCATACAGTTGGAATTTCCCAAAAGGAGCCAAAAGCCCTTCTATTCAAAGCATTACCAGTGAATCTCAGGCCACATTCTAGAACTACTGAATCAGAGCCTGTAACTGGACAAGATCCTTGGGAGATCTGAGGGAACCCTAGAAAGTGAAAAGCCCTGCTCCATGTGAGATGCCCAATACCCTGATGTACAGGCAGCATTGCCTTCTGGGAGCAACAGGGTACATACAGGAGTTCCTCTCCTTTATCTAGCATTTTATAAAACATAGGGGAAACCCTAACTCTGCCCAGCTGAGGAGAGAGGGAGTTTTCTAGTAGTTCTCTAATCTCTTATTTCCTGGGCAAGGGAAGGAAAATTTCAATAGGGTCCTCATTCTTCCTTCATGAACTTCCTAAGTATGTGTTCCTAAGAAAATGACTTCCTTTTCCTGAGCCTTGAGCTTCTTGTTCTGTATAATAAATTAATGAGACCAGATGATCTCTCTTTAACCTCCTTCCAGAGAAGCCACACTTCTGTGAATGAGAAGCAGCCTAAAACTGTGGAAAGAGTGTGGGATTTTGAGGGAGGCTGACCTTGTTTCCCACTGTTGCTCTACAAGATATAACTTATATGATCTTGTACAGCTCAACTGCTGATCTTCAGTTTCCTGTCTCTAACAGGGAGTGATAAAACTACTCTATTACAGACATGTACACAGGACCTAATGCAGAACTATAGTCCATAGTACAGGTTTGGAAATCACCCATGTTTATTTTGGCACTGATATTTATGATTTTGCAGATAACTAAGAGATTCTTCAGGCAGAACAGACATTAAAATTTGCAGAAATGTGAAAAGTCCCTGCTTCTTTTTTTTACCTAGGAGGGTCTCCCTTTTTCACAAGAAGTCTGAGTATTGTTGTCAATACCAGAGGTAGGAAGACTTAGCTCTGAAACAGTGGTCAGATCCAGAAAATAAATTCCCTTTTCCTATTTGGATTGAACATAGGAGCCTAATTCTTATGGTCTCTCTTCTCCATCTCCATACTCTGAGTAACCAGGGGACCTCAAGAAAGACACCATGAGAAGAAAGATGAGGTTTCTGTAGAAGGAGAAGGAAGAAATATGAATCACTATATCTTGACTTTTTTCCTCCTACATATCTACAAAAAGCAAAGAAGCTAAGTTAATTGGAAAAGAAAATAAAAGAAAGGAAAGGAAAAGTGGTAGAAAGAAGGGAATAATAGGAGTCATAAATATCACTGATGCCCAACTGGACTTATTTATATTTTTAAGAGATTAGACATGGCAAAAAAAAAAAAAAATGAGATGGTAGATGAGAATGGCTGTGATTTTTAAACTTACAGTTTGCCAGAGGGAAAATACCATTTTGACACATTTTTATTCCACACAGGATTACAATATTAATTGGCTTAGCAGACTTACAATCAGCAATTTCTTTTGCAGTGCACAGGTTAATGGAGTTGCCAGAGTGTCTCCGATATGAAATTGTTGCCTCATAATTATGTGGTTCTTCAAATTCAGCACTGAGAAGCACAGAGAAAAAAAATGTTACTTAAAATAAAACATTTCTTTAAACACAGTTTAAAACTCTTTGTATTTTTTCCTCATTAGAAAGTAATGTAAGTGTGTCTGGCCAATATGGTGACCTAAGCAGACATGGAAGGCAAACGCACAGGAAGTCTAGATGACATATAACAGTGAAAAGTACTGCACAAAGATTACATAGCTCACATAGAAATCAATAGTGTAAAATCCCCAGGTGCCAGATACAGTGAGAAAACCCACAGTAAAAGTTGCAAGGGAAAAATGTCGTCAAGGGACTCCAAGGGAAATTGAGACTAGATAAAGAGAGGACTTAATGATTGGGCAGTTGGGGATTTAATGTCTGAGTCAGAGGCAAGTCTAAGCCACAGGCTTCATCTGAAGAGGAAGCTGTCATTGAGCTATCAACATGAAGTCCAAACTCACAAAATGATGTCCTATCTGTAAAATAAGTTCTAGAAAGAAATTGTACACTCTCCCAGAGAAAGAGCAAGAATTTTTTTTTTATCTGACTATGGCCAGAGGAGTTGAAAGAATTTGATTTCTCAACCACAAGACATCAAAAACTCAAAAACCCAGCATCAATGTGGGATCTAAACTCATTCAACCTGTACATTGCAGAGACACAAAGCCAAAACTGGCACTTGAACTCCAAATCTTCCTCAAAAAGGCAAACCTGAAATAATTCTGTGAAGATGTGTCCACAACCTCTGGAACTTAAATCTGCAAAGAAAACAGTCCCCACTTAAGTTAGTCCCAACAAAACAAAGGCCGGATATTCTCTCTGATATGTGGATGCTAAACTATAACAAGGGAGCGTAGGGAAGGGAAGCATAGAAGTTCATCGGATTAGACAAAGGAGAATGAAGGGAAGGGAGGGGGATAGGAATAGAAAAAGACAGAAGAATGAATTGGATATAACTTTCCTATGCTCATATATGAATGTGAGACCAGTGTAACTCCACTGTTCATGTTCAACCACAAGAATTGGATCAAAACTATAATGGGTTGCACCCTTGTATGTATAATATGTGAAAATACACCCACTGTCATGTATATCTAAAACAATAATTTTTAAAAATAAATGGTCTTATAGCCCAAAACAAAACCGTGCAAGGAGATAGGCCACCACAACATGCACAGAAGATGCAGCTAGTGGGGGCGGGGGGGGGGATCAAACAATAGAGTTATATGAAAAGAAACTTAGAATAAGTGTGTTTTAAGTGTTCAAAGAAATTGAGTAACAAAAACTATTAAGCAGATTTATGAATAGGTTAAAGGAGTTATAGAAATCATAATTATAGTTATGACATAAAAAATTAATGTAGATGGGGCTGGGGATATAGCTCAGTTGGTAGAGTGCTTGTCTTCCATGCATAAGGCCCTGGATTCTATCCCCAGCACCACACACACAAAAACAAATTAATGTAGAAGCTGAAAAGCATATTAGATACAGCAAAAAAGGAAACTGGTAAATTAGTTAGATCTGAGAAAATCACTGGAGTATAGTACAGAGATTAAAATATAGAAAACAATAAGAGAGAAGTTAAGAGACAGGATGGATTGAGAGGGGCAGCATAAATATACTAGGAATTTGGGAAGCAAAGAAGAAAAAGAACAATGAAAAGGAGTCATTATTGAAATGACAATAGTTACGACTTTTCAAAAATTGAAAAGGGACCTGAATCTTTTTGTTGCAGTAGCCTCAATATGAGAAATAACAGTCAATCTACACATATGGTTTGTAATAAGTAAACACAAGTCAAATAAAAATGTAAAAGCTACATGAGAGAAAAGACAGTCAACTGAGGACAGAAATCAGACTGGGAATGTATTTCTCATTAGTACAGTAGTTGGTGGAAAAACTGAAGAGTACCTTGAAACACTGAGGAAAAAAACTGTCAATATCAGATTCTATTCCAGCTAAATTATCACTCGAGGGTGAGAGAGAAACAAAGATGTTCTTAGAATGCAAGTACATGCATTTAGTGCTTGCAGACCTTGCTGAAAGACACCAAAATGATACACTTTGGTAAAAAAGAAATTGAACTAGTAACGAAGTGTGATATAAGGAGCAAGGGTGAGCAAAGAAATTAATAAAGCAATGGGAAAATCTGAATAAATATTGACTGTGAGGATTACTAATTTGGAGAAGTTTAAGAGAATTACAATATTACATAACAATATGGAAGGTAGTGGGAGAGTGCTATTGAAAATTCTTCACAGGTATTATTGAGTATCAGGCTAAAAATTTTGAAAATAGACTTAGTTAATTGTAGGTGTCAAAATTTAACCATATGCACTAAAAAGCAAAGAAATATGATATTTAACTTCTCAACTGGTAGAAGGGGACTATCAATTGGAAAACTTACATTAAAAAAGGAGGAGGAAGAGAAAGAAGACAGAATACAAGTAAGAGAAACTATACAAACTATAATGGCAAAAGTCCAAAATAGATCAAGAATTATAATTAATGCACCTAGATTAATCTACTCCAATAAAATGTGTATATTTTAACAATCCAGCTAATGGCTGCTAAAAAGTAGCCCAAACACCAGATTTCCAGATAAAGAAATGAAGATTGAAACCAAATACTACCAAAAAATCCCTCTGAAGTAGGTTTATTAATATTAGATTATACTTTGACAGAAGTTATCAAGACAAAAGAAAGCAGTAAACATGAATGCAGACATACACAGGTGCGCCTGCACACACACACAAAGGAAAGAACAGTGACCAAATTAGAAATAGTTTTACATTCTCAAAAATCTGAGAAAACGTTATGATAAGTTTTTTTTTTTGCCAGTAAATTTGAAAATTTAGAGAAAACTGGCAAATTTATATAGAAATGCAAAATTACCATGCTAACTGAGGAAGAAACAAAAAACCAAATATGCCAATAGGTCATGAAAAGGCCTGAACCCACTCTGACCTCAATCTACCACTACCCTCCTACCACCTTTCTTCTTGCTCTCTACCAAATAATCTTTCAGGCAAGATTTAATGAAGTTTTAGAGAACAGAAAAAGAGGAAAAACTACTGATTTTAAGAGACTAGTATAATTTTGATATAAAAACCACAAAAGGATCATTCATTAAAAGAAAAATATAGCCCCATTTCACTGAAGAGATTTTAGTCCACACTCATTAAATAAAACCCTAGGAAAATGAATTCAGTGTTAAAAATAATTCAAGAACAAGTAAAATTTCAGGGATGGCTTAACATCAGAAAATGTATCACTGTAATTACTTTGTTTTAATGAGAGGGGAAAAAAACAGACCCTTAATAGATGTGAAAAAAGTGTTTATCAGAGTTAAACTTTGTTAATTAGATTAACCTCAAAATGTCATACTTCAGTGTAAATCATAACAAAAGAACAGTTAATACCTATATAAACTCTGTCAGGAACTTCAGCAATAGGAAAAAGACAATCCAGGGAAACTTGGGCAAAGGTATATGATAGACATACAGAACAGCAAAGTTGAAGAGTCTTTAAAAGGAAACTCTTGATTTCACAGTAAACAGGTAAATGGAAATCAAAACAGTGAGAATTTAGTTCATACCCCTCAGATTAGCAAGAATCCCCGTTCGAAAATAATACCTCTTTTGGCAAGAAAACAGAAAATCTTGTATTGTGCTCTGAGAGTAAGACTTGGCACACCCATTTTGGAGGATCATTTTCAGTATCTAGTAACACCAGAGCTGGTTGTTTATTGGTTAGAAATTCTATTTCTAGGTAAGCAGCTTTGAGAAAGTTGCTTGAATTCACCTAGAAGCCTTGGGTGTAGGGTTACTGCAGCATCGTTTGAAATGGTGAAAATTTAAAACAGCCTCATGTGCCTTAGTAAAGGAATACATAAGAGATGGTCACATGTGCATTTGATGAAATACAGCAGAGCAACTCTAAAGAATAAACTAGACTTTCATACGTCAACACAGAAGAGGGAGATAGCTTTTCTAAAAAACAAGTGGCAGAAGGATCAAGTCAGATGACATTTATATAAAAATTTAAAATCCTTTATCTTTAACAGATGTATGAGTTTGTAGTTCAACTATAAAAATATGCAAATTAGATACACTCCTAAATTCATGACAGGAGTTGACTGTGGGAAAGGAGGAAGAGAACAGAACAGTGAAACCAAGGGATGTCAGGGCACTCTCAAGTGGAGCTGCATCACACGAGGTGTGGATAGCTTGGAGCAGAATAATTACCATCATGAGCCCCCTTCCCTACCCCTTCACAGAATGAGGTCTTTGCATTTAGGTATTCTTCTTGATTTTTCCACCATTTATATTTATACTCATAACAGGTGGTATCACAGAAAAGGTTGGAGTTCTTTTTTTCCCTTTGTTTCCTGCATTTAGTATTATACCATAAGCACATTCTACCCAATTATTTCCCCTCCTGTTTTTTTTTTTTTTTTTTTTTTTGACCGTTTGGATATTTTAATGCTTTCTGTTCTTTGTTTTTTTCATATTCTCTGTAATATTTTTAAAGATATAGGGATAGTTCACTTTGTTGAAAAAGAAACACTATGAACTCTAACGCTTCAGTAACTTCTCCCATCATATTTCTTTCCCTTTCCCTCCACATGAAGTAATTGAGAGAAACTTCCTTAAATTATAGCCTATGCCATATATCTCATGCTCTAGTGCCCTAACAACCTCATCGGGTCTATGGTAAATTAACTTTATTAATAAGAAACAATTTGTGGAAAAAATTGAAAGAAGATGTCTAATCAATTACTTGTACTTTTGTCAGAAACGAATAAATATCTGACTTCACATGATGATAAAGAATTTCAACCAAGTGTTTTTCTTAAAAAAAAAAAAAAAAAGGATCTTTGAGATCAATTATCTTCAGAGAGAGGCAGTCCAGGATTAATGCTAGAAGGGAAGAGGATATTGTGCCTCCTTTGCTGCCTGAGAATGTCTTTTATCTTTTTTTTCCAGAGCATTAAAGCTAGACCTGAGATCCACCTTGAATTTATACAGTGTGGATCAATAAAAAGAACTTGAATTGTGAGGAAGAAATAACTCTATGATTTAAATTTATCTATGCTTCAATTTTTTTATTTCCACACTTATGACGAATGTCTGTCTCCAGAACTATAAGCCTGATTGGGAGGCAGCACAAGATGGTTGCCAGACCTGGAGTGTGGATTCAGACAGACAAGAACTTTAATCCCAGCTCATTCCACCTCCTCATTATAACGTACTGGATAAGTACCTTAATCTTCCATCTCCTATCTACAAAATAGTAATGATGAAATTTGCTTTAAAGGTCTATTGTGCATATTGAATGAAATACTTGCCCTTTGCACTTAGGCATTCTGCAAGGGTGCTAGTAATATGGTATTGGGGGAAATTATTGTATTTTAAAAAGATAAGCTTTGTGATTTGCATTTTATAAAATGCCTTTATTACTGATATAGCATCAACTTTCTACGTTTTAATAATTCTAATAATTTATACATGACATAATGGAGCTGCAGTGTTCCTTAATGATATATCATCAACATTCTCTTTGTCAAGAAGCTTCAACAGAAATAAGCCAATCCCAAAAGTCAAAGGTCAGATGTTCTCTCTGATATGCAGATGCTAACCCCACAACCAATGTGTGTGTTGGGGGACAGAAGTGCACTGGATTAAACAAAGGGGAATAAAGGGAAGGGAGGGGAGATGGGAATAGGAAAGACAGTGGAGTGAATCTGACATAACTTTCTTATGTACATATATGAATACATCACAGTGAATCTCTCAACATCGTGTACATCCACAAGACTTGATCCCAATTAGAATAAGATACATTCCATGTTTGTGTGTATATATATATATATATATATATATATATATATATATATATATATCAAAGCAAATCCTACTGTCCACTAGAAAGAACAAATTTTTAAAAAAGTGGCAAAAGCTTGACTGTTGTGTTAATGATAATTCACAAAATCAGAAATGTCCTAATTTTGACTGCATCTTTGAAATCCTGTTTTCAAAAGAGATGTTTCAACAGTGGGATCTCTCTGGGTGAAATACGGACAAATGACCTCCTCTCTCGGTTGGTTCCATTTGCTGCACTATCTGGGGACCACAGCCCTGAGATGCCTCTGCTGAAGCTCTATTGTCCTTTGAAGAACAATCTGTCAACCTCTGCATTAGGCTATACTCTCTAGACAACTGGATCACACAGCTCATTTAAAGATCTGTTCACTCTGTCAGTGAAATTATTATTATTATTATTATTATTATTATTATTATTATTATTAGTTTTGGATGGACACAATATCTTTATTTTATTTATTTATATATGGTGCTGAGGATTGAACCCAGTGCCTCACACATGCTAGGCAAGCGCTCTACCACTGAGCTATAGCCCCAGCCCTCAGTGAAATTATTAATCCTAGGAATAACTACTTCTTTTTTGGGGGGGGGTTTATCATATGTGAGATACTGTACTTAGATTCGCTATATGCATCACTCACTAGCTGTGTGGTCTTGGGTAGTCATTTAAGTTCTTAGAACTTGGATTTCTTCATGGGGTCACTGTGAGGTTTTAGTGTGGGAATAGCTGAGTTACTACATGGAAAAGCCTAACACATGAATTTTTTTTTCTCATTTTCCCCTGTCCCACAGTGCAAGATGGAGAGTCAAAAATCTCACTCACTGCAAGAAAGTTCTGGAAAACCTAAAGAAGAGCTTGTGTTCAGTAGAAAGATTGAGACTTGAATAGCAAATCTATTAGCATACTTTCATGTTTACTTTATTAGAAGGGTGAACTTAGGTTGAAAATTTAGTTTCTTCCACTTTTGATTTCAATAGGCTGTGCATTTTGGAAACTGGAAGAATAAGAGTATCTTGGCTAGCAGTTGCACTTGGGGACATTCTATAGGTCCTGATGACAAAGAATATGAACCATTTGATGTTTCAATTACCCCAAGTCTAAAACTGGAAAATTCCTATTTCCAATGAATACTTCTTACAATACTACTCTCCCCAAAGCCCTTACTTCACCTTAAGAAATCCTTCTCGTGAATTAAATGATCGATGATTAGCCAAAGGACTTAAAATCATCATACTATAGTAAAACAACCACATCAATGTTTATAGCAGCTCAATTCACAATAGCTAAACTATGGAACCAACTTAGGTTTCCTTCAACAGATGAATGGATAAAGAAAATGTGGTATATATATTCAATGGAATATTATTCAGCTTTAAAGAAGAATGAAATTACGGCATTTGCTCTAAATGGAGTTGGAGAATATCATGCTAAGTGAAATAAGCCAATTTTAAAAAACCAAATATGCAGGTGCTAATTCATAATAAGGAGGGCGGGGCACTAGAGAAGAATAGAGTTAGATTAGGTAGAAGGAAGTGAAGGGAGGGGAGGGGATGTGGGGATAGGACGGATAGTAGAATGAAACACACATTATTACTGCATGTATATAAATGACTGCATGACCAATGTGATTCTACAACACGTACACTCAGAAAAGTGAGAAATTATATCCCATCTATGTATCATATATCAAAGTGCTTAAATGCATTCTACTGTCATGTATAACTAATTAAAACAAATAAAAATATTTTTGAAAAGAATTAAAAAAAACATCTGTGTATTCCAAAATGGATCTCAAAATGCATCCACGCCAAATTCACAAAAATATGAGATCTATTCCTAAAGTAAGTTTTTCTCTCAGGATCTATGAGAATATCTGTCTTCTGTGAAGTAGGTGATAGTGAAGGTAAACAACTGACATAGCAGAGCAGCACACAGAGGGATGTGGGATTCAGAAACACAGATCTGGGCTGATCTCAGATCTGGCTGGCTGTGACCTGGGATAGGTAGTTGACCCAAGTCTCTTTCTCCTGTAGTCCTCCTTTATGAGGCTGAGGTTACGTAGAGTATGCTGTGCTTACTGCAGAGCTTGGTATAAAGTGTTCACCACTCCACCATTTCTACCTCTGCTCCTACACACTTCACCTGTGGTCAACTTCTACCACCACCTCCAGCCCTGGTGTTTCTATCCTACCATTTTTACAGAGTGCACACACACGCGCATATGTACATCTTTTTTTATATATATAATATTTACATACACACACACATGTATGCATCTGCACACATATCACTTACCACAACCTGTGACATGACCTTATTAATTCTACTGTGACCTCTGTAGCAACAAACAACAAATACAACATCTCCAACATCCCTCAGACCCAGGCACTGGGGATCTGTTTTCCTTTACTCATGTATTTACAATTCAGTTCTTTCCACGAAGGACCACAAAACTGTGATGACCAAGTAAATGTTATAGAAGTGCTTGGGTAACCTCACAAAATACACCATCTCCTTGGCCTGTTGCGCAATTAATGGGATTAACTCTGAAGCTACGTTGTCAAACCATCAATCTCATCTGTAAACAATAACAATAGCTAATAACTATCAAGCACTATATGCTGGGCATTGTTCCAGTTTTGTATGTCAATTCATCTGACACTATGGAGTAGATAGTACTTTTCCCAAGTGCAGATGAGGAGACAGAGGCAAAAGTCAATTTCACAAAGTGGTACAATGGCACAGCAGAGAATAGATCCAAGACTTTGACTCCAGAATCTGGGGTCTCAATCACTCGTCTGTACACCACCTCACACAGGGGGTGCACCAGTTGAAGTCAAACAGAGCATGGGTAGCTTACACTGTGATGGAAGTCATCAAAGAAGAATGTCATTAAGGCACTCAGCAAATAGGACCCCAAATGATAAACTATTACTCAAAGCCATAATGAGAGAACAGTATGTCTGCTACAGATGTGAGAGTAGAGAAGCTCTGAGATTGCTCATTCAATTGTCATATGCTCTTACCCACTTTTTTCTTTAAGATGGGGATCTCACCTATGTTGCCCAGATGGCCTCAAATTCCTGGACTCAAGCCATTTTCCTGCCTCAGACTCCTGACTAGCTGGGACTGCAGATGCATGCCACCACACCTTGGCTTTTACTTATATTTTTCTTGTACAGGGATTGAACCCAGGGGTGCTTAACTACTGAGCCACATCCTCATCCCTTTTAAATATTTTATTTAGAGACAGGGTCTTGCTGAGTTGCTTAGGTCCTTGCTAAGTTGCTGAGGCTGGATATGAACTTGAGGATCCTCCTGCCCCAGCTTCCTGAGTCTCTGGGATTACAGGCGTGTGCCACCATGCCTGTCTCTTACGTTTTTTTTTTTTGTTTTTGTTTTTGTTTTTGTTTTGGTGGGGAGTGGTGCTGGGAATTGAACTCTGGGCCTCACACATGTTATAGGCAAGTGTTTTTACCACTGACCCACATCCCCAGCCCTCTTACTCACTTTTTGAACAAACTATATTCACGTTAGTTTTATATATGTTTTCTAATTTAATCCTCTCAGAGAACTGCAAGGCATTTCACAGATGAAGAAGCAGTCTTGGAGATATTCAGTAACTTGCCCAATATAGCATGGCTGTTAAGTAGCAGAGGAGATTCTGGAAAACAGATGTCCTGCTTCCTCATGCATCGGTCTTTTCTGTGTACTACAGTCACTCTAGAAGAAGGGAAGGCTGGAGAATGGAAATTATAAAGCACCAGATGATGCTGAAGTTCAAGGAATTGATAATTAGATTTTTGGGATGATAGTTTTTCAAAGCGTTTTGAGGCTGATCCAACAGTTTCTATATATTAGTCATTTGCTTGGGAACAATGTGGTAGGGAGTTAGTCTTCTCTGTCACTGTCACCTATAAAATAAAAATAGCATTTATTTAAACTGTAATTTGAGGTTAAGATAGAACCAGTAGAACCACTGGGAATTTAGGGAAAACTTTCTAAAAGCACTTTTTCTTGTCTCCAGGCTATGTTGAAGCAGATTCTTAACACACCAGAGGCAACACCAGCAGCACGAAACAAAATGACCCCCAGTCCTCATTTTGATCACTCAGATCAAACTTTCAAAATCTGCATTTGAAACTTCAGTGTCTGCTTTGGGGTGTGCCATAACATCTCACCCTGTTTGTCTAATGCAAATGGAAGCGAGGTCCCCCTCTGAGCTAGTGGCAGGTTTTAACCAGGAGCCTGCCTCCTGAATGCCCATCTGGGGACCTTGATAGGCACCAACACAATTGTCATAAATCAATCACAAATCGCTACAGTTCATCAAGTGCTTACGTTGTGACTCCTATTGGCAGGATTACAGATTTTTATCTCTATTGTCGCAACAACCCTGAAAGTTAGGGTTTGATTTCACTATTCCCCATGTGAGGAAATAGAATGTTGAATGGTCCTAAATAATTTTCCCAACACCACACAGCTAAGATGTGGAGCTCAAAATGCAAGTCCAAGGCTACCTGACCCCAAAATCTATGCTCTTATCCCTTTATAATGCCTACCCTGGATCTTGTAATTTTCAAGTATTGTTCTAATTCAATTTAAACAAACTTCAATTATGCAGAGGATGAGAAATTAGACCCTCCTCCTGCTTACAAAGAATTTATAAACAGAGAGGTGAGATACACCCAGAAAAATGGGAAATAGCAAAAACAGACTGTACCATCTTCAGGGACTCTACTATTCAGCCAGCATCTGTTGACCAGCTAATACAAGCTGTATTGTCCCCCAAACATACCTACAAGTTTTAACCAGTCAGATGACCTATAGTTTCTCAATGTCAGGCTGTTTCCTGCTTCTAAGTGTTTGCACATGTGACTCTTCTGCTTGCAATATCTTTATCACCAGCATCCCCTTTACAAACACTTATTTTTTTTTCTTTAAAACTTTTTTTTTTTAAAAAATACTGATTAAGTGCCATTCTCTCTGGCTGTTCCATAATCTATTCTCCAAATAGCAGCTAGCATTATCTAAAAAAAGTAATTTAGACCTCTCACAATTCTGCCTAAGACTCTCCAGAGGCCTCCTGTGGTTTCTGATAATAATAGAACAGCACTAACCTCCCCACCTTCCAGATCTCAGCTTTGTGCACCTCTCCAAGGTGCTGCTCTGCATTCTCCCTCTCTCTGGTCACTCTAACCACACGGGTTTCTTTCTACTTTGCAAGGATGCCCTGCTCTCTCCTCTCACAGGGGCTTGGCAAGCACTAGTCCTGCTCTCCAACCTGCTAGCTCCTTCTCAGCCATCGGGTCTCCTCTTGGTCCCCTTTAACAAGCCCCTCTGCAGCTACCTTTTCTAAACAGCTCCCCCTTCCCAGCAATTTTTATATACCATAATACTCTACTTCATGCTCCTTTTAGTCATCATCATAGTCTTGAAATTATTTCACTACTTTTAAAACTAGTTTATCTTATCTCTGTTGCTCGGAGATCTTGTGATACTTTTGTGACCCTCAAGGGCTGCTGGGTCCCCAGTAGCTAATACAGTACTGGGCATTCTGTAGATTTCTGGGCTTTCTTGTTTGGATCCTCCTCTGATGTACATAGAAATACAGATTGAGCATCCCTTATCCAAAATGCTTGGCACCAGAAGTGTTGCAGATTTCAGAGTTTTTCAGATTTTGGAATATCAGCATAGACTTTACTGGTTAAGCATCCTTAACCTGATCATTCAAAATCAGAAATGCTCCAAAATTAAAAACTTTTTGTGCATCATGTCAATGCTCATTTTTTGGATCATTTAGGATCAGGGATGCTCAACTGGAAACTCTTAGGTGAATAAGTAGTCGTTGTATTCATTGAGCTCCTTCTCTTTGCCAGGCACCATTCGAGAATATAAAAGTGAGTAACAGAGAAGATTCCTGGACTCAGGACTCTCATGGTTTGGAATAACACAGAAAACACATAGGTTGAATAAATGTTGTCATTCAAGCCTTAATAAATAATAGGAAAACAAGGTTGGGTTATATATGGAATTGGCAGAATCTTGGTTACGGGGACATGGGCTATAGGTCAGGAAGCTGACATTTAAGCATATAATGTCACTTTACTTATATCATTATTTGCTTATTTGTTTTTCTTCTCATTAAAATATATACTCCATGAGCGCAGATCTTTGTTTTGTGTCTTGTTGCATTACCAGCATCTAGAACAGTGGCTGGCATGTGGTTGGGGCTTTATAATTAAATAAACAAGAACTCTGCAGAATGAGAAGGAGCCACCAAATGATGATCTAGGAGAAGATCTTCACACACAGGAAAAAGCATTTTTTTTTTCTTTTAGAAGTATTTTTGCTTGGTCTGAACCAACTTTTGTGTTTCAGAAGATAAAACACTAGGCAGCAGATTGACTACAGTGCAAGAGGGAGAGGGGTTAGGAGGAGCATTTGGAGAATAAATGGTGACCAGAATATGGCGAGGACCTTCTTGGCCTTGATAAAGAGTTTGGGATTTTCTGAATTTTGTTCTAAACTTCAAAATGGACACTAAGTGCTGGATGCATCATTTCATTAAATACATATTTAATCTGAGGAATAATGAGTTCACAGAAGAGGAGAGAAGAGAAGAAAGTGCCTTCCATGAAAGTTAAAAGCTAAAGCTTGTCATTACAAGCTTCTTGTCAATGTCACTTGAAGCTAGACGCCAAGGAGCTGAGGAAAGAGAGTTTCACGAGTCCCTATCTTCATGTGGTAGTAGCCCTTGCATGATATACAAGGGAAATATGAAGTGCTCAGATAGTCCCAATTATTGAGCTTTAATATTAGAAGGTTATGATACCAAATATGCAGATCAGTACAAAATAAAGAGATAACAGAGTCTGTATTGACATAAAGTTATTGGAAGGTGATATCATCATCCTTCCATCCTTCTCCTCATGATTCTGTATACCCATTATCCCACTTACTTACTCACTAAATTATCCTTTGCACAGCCACTATGTGCTAGGTCCTAGAGAAACAGATGAAGAACACAGATGATCCCTTCTTTCAGGGAGTTTGCATTCTAACATCTCTCCTAAAACCCTGCATGGTGGAAAATACTGACTGAGATAAGGAAGTGCTGCTGAAAATCTTTAATAAGGTCTTGAATTCACATCCTGAATAAGCTTTGTGGTACATTGTATTTTAGGGCAAGTCAAGAACCTTGACTTGATATACCTCACCTGTGAAATGGTGATATTTCCCACGGTGGTCATGGGGATAAAATGAATCTAACAGACATAAAAGGAACGAGCAATGCCCAGCAGGTGCCCATTCTTAAGTATTAGCTTCCAGTCAACCTTACTGAATATACCTATGTACAAAAATAGGCTTCAAGTCTGCAACTTGTAACTCTGATTTTTTCCCCCTCACTCATGACATTTTCCAGTCTGTCATCTGAATGCCACTAAAGAGAAAAGGTAATACTTGGCTCCAAATCCTTTCATATTTTCTCTCTACTCTGGCCAGTCTCGCTCACACAGATCTCTTTGCAGACAGAAAACAAAATCCTAAGGCAGGCATTCAAGAACAACTGCTTGGAGAGTATCCAGGCTCCATCTGTAGAGTGGGCCCCAAGTCTATTAAACTTGCCCTCTTTTGTCATGGGAGAAAAGCCCATGTGAGTCCTCAGGCAAGCAGCCCGGGTGGTTGAGAGGCTGTGTCTGGACCAGCCTGGCCAGGGCAAGCCTGGTAGATTGGGAGATCCAGCAGCACCACCCCGGGTCACTCTACCTGATTCTCTGAGGTCACAGGGCGCAGGAACTGCTTCCTTCATGAGGTGGCCGTGGTTGGTAGTTTTAAAATGAGAGTAGATACAAGTGAAAGACACAGGCTCTATGAAAAGTGCTCATTAAATAGAAGTTATGGGTGAATTTTTTAAAAGGAAGAATTTTGAAATTCTGTTATTAAATCCAGTCCTCTTGTTATTACTGTCCTTGTGAAAGGTAAGCCAAATGGTGGCTGTTTTGTGACCCCTGAAGTCCAATTAAAAGGGATAAGAAGATGGGCTGGGGTGTGGCTCAGTGGTAGAGCATTTTCCTGGCATGTGTAAGGCCCTGGGTTTGATCCCCAGTCCTGTACAAAATAATAATAATAAAAAATAAAATAAAGTTATTGAAATGGCTTAAACTGAAGTCACCTGAATATTCTGTATCTCATACTCCATAGGTAGAGGCTTCAAAAAAAAAAAAAAAAAAAAATTCTCTTCATTCTTCCCCCAGAGCAATTCAATTGAGCAACTGGGATTTCCAGGTTCCTTGTACACCCCCCCCCCCCCAAATATCAGTACGAGTAGCCTCCTTTTTTGTTGGTCACCCAGATCAGGTCTGTGCCATCTTAATTACCTGCAGTGTGGCCATTCAGGAAAGAACACTGTAAACAACTTTAAAACTAGCCACCACACACGGGTGCATGCACAAAGGCACATTGGTTTGCTTTGGGTGTTTGTTGTTATGAAGAAGAGAATAATCCCAAACAGCCAATCCCAAACAGCTGCAGGAAGAGTCACTACTGTTCTCTCCTGAGCATGGATTGTGGGCCAGGCACTTCACCCACATTGCCATCAACAGTGAGGGAAACAGCAAGTACCTTGTGCTGGCCTAGACTCCCCCCTTTCCCTCACATCTCCCACCCCATTGCTGAATGAGCAGTTGCTGGTTTTCCTCCACAACAGATCTTGAATCCATTTATTGCTTTTATCTCACGTCTGCCACCCCATACGTGTCAAGTTACTTAACCTCTCTCTGGTTCATTTTCCTCATCTGTGAAATATCTAATTCTTAAGATTGTTACAAATGGAATTCTGTATGTAAAACACAATAGAATGTTTTTGTTACTGTGGTTGCAATGGCTTCCTAGGCTGTCTTCCTGTTTCCACCTGATTCCCTTCTAAATTTATTACTTATACAGTATCCAGAGTGATCTTCAAAAAAATAAATGTCAGCTCACATCACTCTTTGGCTTATAACTACCCAATGGCTTCACAATGCATTTAGAGCAAACTCCAGTTTCACCACATCAGTCGTAAGATCCTCTACCACCACTCCCTAGTGCACTGGGCTTTGATTGTGATCCCATCCTTTAAGGTTTTTTAAACATGCTGAGGGTAGAGCTCCTTTGAGACTTTGCACCAACTATTCCCTCTCCTGGAATGTTCTAGATTTTCCTATGATAGGACTGGGTTCTTATCATTCAGGTCTCAAGCCAAATGTCACCACCTCATCCAGACCTTTCTTGATCATTCTAAATGTCCTTCAGTTATTCCAAACTTCCAGTAATTATGCTAATACTCTAAAAGATTTTCTCTGTAATGTTTACCACTATTTTAAAAAGCACTGGAAATGCATTTATTTGGGCACAGTGCTGCTGTTACTGCTGTTATCATTATTTTACTTGAATGCCTGAGGTAAGGCACTGGAACCCCATTTCCAAAGGATCAGCAGCTTCCTTTGTGTCATGCAGTCCTAGACATAGTCACATGACCACCCGGCCCTAAAAGGCTTTTATATTTCCACTCTGCATGGGTAGACTTGCCAAAAACACAGATACAAAAGTACACTCCAAAGCACTAGGAATGAAAGAGCCATCCAGGTGACTCAAAATAGGCTGATACTAGTTTTAAAACACTTTCCTCAAAAGTAAGGCACAAGATTAAAACGTTCAAGTGAGAAAATGATAGACTCCCGAGAACGTACCTGCAGACCCTTGTCTGAGCTACCACGCATATGTGTCTTCTTTACTCCTGAAATCAACAACTTCTCCCTTCCCCAGTCAGATTTCCTGAGTCGGGACTACCCTGTGCCACTTAATGGGAGAGAGAAGTCAAATTTATAGCTAATGAATAAAATATTAGCCAACTCTGCTAAATCCTGACAGAGGCCCAGTGTGGACTGCTGCCCTAGGACCCACCTGCTTTGTTTACACAAACCATGTCTGCTTATTCATAAGACTGATGCCAGCCAGCTTGGTTTACGTGAGAGTGATGACAAAGAATAATTTTCAAACAGCCACTTCTGTTGGGAGCTAATGAGATATTAATATTTCAGAGACAACAAGGAAAGGAGACACCAAGGGTTGAAAAAAACCAAGACTCATTTAGCGTCTTCTGTATACTCCATGCTTTACACAGTTTATCTCACTGATCTTCATGACAGCACTATGAGGAAATACTCTTACCATGTGTCCATTTTATAGATGTGTATATAGAAGCTCTGAACGGTTGCAATGACTCATCTACAGTGTGGATGATAGGTTTGAACTTATATTAATCTGACTTCAGATCTGGACTTGTTCTATGACGCAATGCTGCTTCTCAGCTTTAATACAAAAGAGGAGGAAGCTCAGAAATGAAAGATGGCTACTGCAGAGGCACTGAGTTATTAACAAGATGGCTAAAAGGTGCATGTACAGAAATATAGCCAGAACACAGAGACTCCTCTTTTATGAACAGTGATTGCAAACAATGGGAGTTAACTTGGAGAAGAATGCAAGACTTCAATGCTTTAAGGACTGTCATATAAAGAAAAGGTGAAGGCAATGTCTGCTGTGCCACTGATAGATCTTGGAGATGGTTGGGAGTTTGGAAGTATGGAGGTCAATTTTTTTTTTCCAGCTCAACTTGAAGGACTTTGAAGTAAGTAAACAAACAAGCAAACAGGCAAGCAAAACAAATGTGCACAGGTACATGTAAAATATTTTGTCTACTTTGTCTACTGCTATATACCAAGAATAATGGTACTTGATATATAGGATATGTTCAATAACTATGTGCTAAATGAATAAAATATGCCCCAAGAAAGAAAAATGCTGAACTTTCCAGGTACCGTGTTTTTCATCAATGAATTTTTGGAGACTGGGTTCTAAGCCTGGATTGTTATCCGTGGTGGAAGTTATATAGCCAAGTAAAACACTCTCCAGATGCCAGCCACTGCAACAAATACTTTACAGTTATTATTTCATTTAACCTTCACCACAATGATATAAATTAGGTCCTATAAACATTGCTCTTTTATAGGAAGTAGTATAAACTGAGGTCTTCAGAAGTTAGAGCATGCTCAAGGTTATAGGTATTAAATGTAGTACTTAGATTCCCAGGTTTTCATTAATTTTATACTAGGTACCCCAGCTACATCAGATAATTCCAGGTCCCTTTGCAGTAATGATATTATGTATTCTATTTCTAAATCTATTTTCTAAATTTAATATGGGCACCTTCTGAACATGGGAGATGATCTTCCCAAATAAATACTAGTTTCCATGGAAATTGTATCTAAGGCTATTGGGCATCATGGCACTTGTGTATCCAAACTAACATCTACAAGACAAAGTCCAAACCCCTCAGCTTAGCACTGAACATATAGTTGCTCCTCAGCATCTGGGGAATTGCTTCCAGGACCTCTCATGGATACCAAAATCTGCAGATACCTGAGTTTCTTGTATAAAATGGCTTAGAATTTGCATATCACCTATACGGATCTCCAGCATTATATTTTTTTTCTTTTGGTAATGGGGATTGGACCCAGGGGCTCTCAACCACTGAGCCATATCCACAGCCCTTTTTTATGTTTTATTTAGAGACAGGGTCTCACTGAGTTGCTTAGGGCTTTGCTAAGTTGCTGAGGCTATCTTTGAACTCTCTATCCTCCTGCCTCAGCCTCCCGAGCCACTGGGATTATAGAGCCTTGCCAGATCTCCAATATTCTTGAATCATCTCTAGATTACTTACAATATCTAATACAATGTAAATGTTATATGAAGAGTTGCTGGACTATATTGTTTATAGAAAAATGACAAGAAAAAAATCTTTGCATGTTCAGTACAGACACAACGTTTTTCAAACATTTTCCATCTGAGGTTGGTTGAATCCATGGATTCAGAATCCACAGATAGGGGGGGGCTGACTATAGGAGTCAACATTATCTCTTATGTATTTATTTTTTATGTTTCTAAAAGTAGTGAGTTTATTTCAAAGCATCACATTAAGTTTGAATCTCAGTCAACAAAGCCACATCTTCTTATATGTTGATTTTTGCAAAGAGTACTGACTTGCAAATAACAGATATGATAAAGTAGTTTAAAGTAAAAGGTATTTGTTTTTTAGGGCTGGGGATATAGCTCAGTTGGTAGAGTGTCTGCCTCACACGCACAAGGCCCTGGGTTCAATCCCCAGCACTAAAAAAAAAAACAAAAGTTTATCTCTTATTTTTTCATATTAGAATACTTTTTATTTATTTTCTCTTCTTCATTACTATAGCCCTACTTTCAGTCATGTTCTATTTCCATCCTGACTGTCCATTGGTCAGTCTGTCCATCCATCTACCCACCCACCTATGAATCAGTAATGTGGTTATTTTCAGGAACAATAGCCTGCATGGATTAGACTTGCAGTATCTTGAAAAGGAATAAATAAGTAAACCTATCTAATTCCTACTCATCATACAGGATACAGCTTGAATTACTTCCTCTTCCATGAAGCCACTCCTAAGAACTCTGCTCCTCTTTATCTCATCTTTCATTATTACTGTGGCTCATACCATAATTAATATATGACAAAACCTCATTTCAGATGTGAGTTGTGTTATAAAGTCAACATAAAGGGACAGAATGGTCAGAACTGTCCTTGTAAATCCTTAGGAAAGATAGCACCCTGTTGGAGACTGAGTTTTTTCTCCCAACAGGCACGTTATAGCAAGTTTGTCATTCATGTTGATGTGGCTTGCTGTTTCTGTGGTTACAGTGCCAGTGTCACCATAACTCAGTGCCAAAATGTGGGGAAAATGCGTAAACAACACAGTTGCAGCACATGCATGCTCATGCTGAGATGGTCACAGCATCACAGCCACGGGACAACCAAGGCCCACCCAGCCTAGCAGAGGTGCACTGTCTCTTTAGTGGTCCCAGCGGGGTCCTATGCTGGGTGAGTGGAATGTGCCACTGCATGAGCCATCAGCACCATTTTCTCCCTTTCACATACATGCAGCTCCATGGCTGGCCTGTGCTTAGGACACTTAACTCTTTCAAGTAGGCAACTCAACTAGGAGCACACAAACTGAGTCTAGTGCTACACAATCGGATCTTTGTTGAACAAGAGCATCTTATTAATCTCTTGGTGTACAGGCTTCTCCATGATGTGACTCCTGTCTATGCCACAATTCCCATTCTATACTTTCTATGCTCTAACTTTACTTAACTCTTTCTAAATACACACATAAGACAGGCAACTTCATACCGCTTGCCTCCGCCCATGGATCACTCGTTCCCAAGTCATCATTCATCCTCAATACCCATGTCAGGTGCTTCCTCTTTACTGATGGGTTGACCAGGTTCATGCCCCCTATTCTTCATGCTATCTAGATCCCTGTCATTTTCCATGTAAACCTTCAGTGCCTTTCTACTCTGACCTTGGACTTGGCCACATGAGTTGCTTTGAGCAACAGAATGTTAGCAAATGTGATACAGCAAAGGTTTTAAAATATATGAGAACCTAGTCTATTGGAATTGTCTTGATTGACTGTTGCCACTGTCAGGAGAGCATTCCTGGGGCTGGTTTGCTGAGGAATAAGAGACTGGTGGTGCCAAGTCAAGATGCCCAGTCATCCCTGCTCCAATGCAATCCTAGATCAGCCAGCTGCATGCTGACCCCCAGACATGTGACCAGCCCCAGACAGAATCAGCAAAGCTGACTGATAGTCCACAGATGACCTCAAAAATACCAGCAAGTCCAGATCAACTGTACTCCACAGACTCACATTGTATGCTATGAAGGTTTGCATTTATTAAATAGTATCAATGTAGCAGTAGATAGTTGATACATCTTTAGACTTCCCTGACCGGACACTCCCCAAGTAATGACCAATCCGTTTCTGATGCAAACTCTGAATCTTGTAACAACCTCTATTACAAATGTAATATACCTTATTATAAACATTTGATAAGTGAATCAGTAATATGATCATTTTTGATAGTCATAAATCCATTAAGAGGTTAAAGAATGCTCTGGGCAGCTGTGATGTGAGGAATCGGTAATGGTTTAAAGGGTGCACTATTTCTGGTGTGCTGCTTCGAAGAATTTTCCTCCTTCTAAGGCTAACCTTCTTGCAAACAAGAACATCTTTGTGGGGAAAGTAAGGCTTATAGTTAAAATAATCTGGGCATATCTGGGCTGGAATGATGCCTCAGTAAGTGGCAAACTTCCTGGACCCTAGTGTCTTGAGCTATAAAACCAGGACAGCAGCAACAACTTTGCAAAGGCTCCGGAGACAACTAAATGAGAAGTCTGCAAAAAGTAGCCAGCTCAATGCGTGTCACTTCAAAGGGCTCATGATTTGGTTGGGTGAATTAATGAACTGACACTTCCACAGCAAAATTCTTCGAAGCAGCACACCAGAAATAGTACACCCTTTACACCATTACCGATTCCTAACATCACAGCTGCCCAGAGCATTCTTTAACCTCTTATGAATTTATGACTATCAAAGCTCACGTTTCAATTTACTGAACCCATCTGTACAATAAAAAAAGTACTTCAGAGGACCATCTCTGCAACTTAATGTCAGCACAGTAGTTAAATGCAGTTTATTTAATCTTTCTTTTAAAACAAAAGTTGCAGGTTGTTGCTTATAAATCTGCTCTTCCTGCAACTCTTCTGAGGATGACAGACACTTGAATTATGCCTCCTGCCTGCTCTTAGGCAAGCAAAGTAGCCTGGTTGATGGTATGTACAATTAAGGAGCAGGTACTCACCTCTCTGGAGGTGGGCAGCCTTCTTTTACAATCACTGCAAGAACAAGAGGCAACATTAAAAAAAAAAAAAAAAAGTTTTTGGCAGCAGCCTGGTTAAAGTGAACAATACTCATGACATGGCAGGATCCCAGAGGCCAGGTGTGGAGTGTCAGTTCACCTGTGTTCCCAAACACCCCACTCCCACCATGGCACCTGCAGGGGGGAGGGTTACCCATCCCTACATGTCACACTCACTCTTACTTTATGGTGTTTATTTATGGTACAACCTCTTGCATTAGACTTTGACCTATTTGAGGACTGAAAGCTCTGTGGGATTTATTTCCATCTCTTTTGCTTCTATCATAGGGCCTGACACTAGCTGATCAATGAGTGGTTGAAATAACACAGAAGCTTTACTTACTGGGGTCCTGAGCAGTATGTAAGTTCTTTCTAGGCATCACCTTATTGTTCTTGCAATAATCCTGAGATTGGAGGTATAATTATTACCCAATTACTTCCCCCAAATGGGTTTTACAGATAAGCAAAATGAGACTTGGTGAGTACTAGTAGGTTAAGGAGCTGGGGGATCTACAAGGCCCCTTTGATTACAAAGGAAATGGTTTGTTCTATGTTGACAGCCATCTTCCCTTTCAGAGAGATGGTTTGAGACCTGAATCACACTTAGCCTTCCTTGATGTGGAGGAGGCCATATTACTAAAGGGTACTATACGATCTCTATCTTTCTATATAGTATTTTCTTTTAGGATAAGACTTAAGATGACGTGTAGCACTGATTCTCAAAGTGTGGTCCCTAGGCCAGAAACATCAGCTTTCCTATTAATTGGTCAAAAGGTGAATTCTTAGGCTCCATCCCCAGACCAAATGAATCAAGTCCTTCAGGAATGGGGAACCTACAACCTGAGTTTTAGCAAGTCCTCTCTCAAAGTACCATCTGTGATGGCCACAGTAAAACAAATGATGCATGCTCAGTTTGAGAATATACCGAAAAGGCATTAGAATGAAATTCAACCATGAGTCTGCCCAAAGCAGACAAATGAGCAATCAAAGACTGCATTAGCTCTCTCAAAGTACCATCTGTTGGTGCTGATGGCCACAGTAAAACAAATGTTAGCACAGCACTACATATATTGCCCCAAAGTGTATGTTCCCCTTATGTTTCATTAGCGTGAATATAAGCAAAGGCATTTCGAATGTCTACAGATCAGCCCATGGTGAGGCAGAAGAGACATTCCTTTAAATAGCTGAGCAAGACACAAAATGGCACAGAAAAATGACTTCTAAGGATGGTTCACTTCCTGGATGGGGTGGGGGAGGCTTTAATTAATTAGTGCAGGCAGATCACAGGAGCCCGAGGGGGACCTCTTAGGAACCTCAGGTCAAGTTCACACTTGCTCTCGCTCTCTTCACTTCCTTTTCTTTTCCTGCACCAATTGTGTCGGCAACACAGGTTTTACAATGAATGCAAAGCCTCTCTGCCTCCCTGCTCGGGGACTTTTCATTTTTTCCCTCTTGGACAGACTCCCAGTGATCAAATGCAAAGCCCTCAGGGGGAGCAAGCTGGCCCAGGAGTGATAAGGGGCCAATTCCTGCAGATCTGTCACTTCATGGGCAAATTGCCACAGCCTGCACATGAGAATAAGCAGTGACGAATGTGGAGCCATGTGGAGGAAAAAGTGGTGGCACTGGAGAGGGAGGTGACACTGGGGAGATAGGCACCAGAGCCGTGACTTCCGGCTGGCTTTGTGTGAGGCCCCGCGCTTTTCCTTACCTTCGTTTTGGGTCTTGGCAATAGAAGCTGGCTGCCTCTGGAAAGCCTGGAGGTTCACACTGGGGGGCTTTGATGGCTTTGGGGGAGGAGGACCCAGGGACTCAGTGGAAGGCAGTGGTTTCGTTTTGGGAAACTGGTTTTGCCTGATATCTGGCTGTTTTTCTGAGACAGACAGGAAAACACATAGGTTATTATTTATATTTCATGGCTTGTCAGGTGAAACTCAGTCTTGCTCTCCTTCAATCTATTCTCCACACAGCAGCCAGAGTGTCCCAATCCAAACTCAGACCAGTGCAGGTCACCCCTCCCGCTGCCCTCAAGACTTCCTCAACATGACCCGTTCTGGGCTGGGGTTGTGGCCCAGCGGCAGTGCGCTCGCCTCTAACGTGCGCGGCCCGGGTTCGATCCTCAGCACCATGTAAACATAAGTGCATTGCATTGTGCACAACTAAAGTAAATAAATAAATATTAAAAAAAAAAAAAAAAAACATGACCCGTTCACCCCATTTTCTGCCATTTCAGTACCACATGGCTCCAACTATGTCTCCAGATTCTGTCCTTATCACCTGGTGTTATTGTTTAGGTGTGAGGTGTCCCCCAAAAGCTCACATGTGAGACAATGCAAGAAGATTTGGAAGAGAAATGATTGGACTATAGCCTTAATCCAATCAGTGAATTAATCCCTGATAGGGATTAACTGAGTGGTAACTGAAGGCTGGGAATTGGGGACATGGCTATGGGGTATATATTTGTATCTGGCAAGTGGAGTCTCTCTCTCTGCTTCCCAATCACCCTGTGAGCTGCTTCCCTCTGCCACACTTCCGCCATGATGTTCTGCCTTACCTTGAGCCCCAGGAATGGAGCCAGCCTTGTATGGACTAAGACTTCTGAAACCACGAGCACTCAAATAAACTATTCCTCCTTTACAATTGTTCTGGTCAGATCATTTAGTCACAGCAGCAAAAAAGCTGACTAAAACACCCGTGTGATCCTACTTCCCCAGCCTTCAGCCCCAGCATCTCTCACTCATACCACTGGCTTTCCAGTTCTCCAGGTTTGATTTTAAAAGGCTCCCCTGTCTCAAGACTTTGTTCATGCCATTCCTGGTTCTGGGGTGCTATTCTCTCTCTTGCAAACTTTGATTCATTCTTCTACAGCTCTGTTGCCAAATGACAGCTCCTCTAGAAGGCTTTTCTTGATTTCTCTAGAAATCAAGTAAAAAATTAACTATTCTCTGTTTTACAACCCTATAGCTCATTACAATGCCCTTACCTCAGTATAATGGCTTATCAGAGAGACTAGTCTAACTTCTCATTAACCATGGGCTCCTGAGGGCAGGGATTACGTCATACTGATCTCCTCGCACCAAGCAAGGACAAACCACAGCTATTCACTGAAAGGATTCCTCAAACACATGGTGTGCAAATAACATGGCAGGGGCTATAAAGAGGAGTAAGAATTGATCTCTGATCTCCAGAGCTGATAGCCTAGGACTGGCTTCAAAGTTGACTTTGTGGAACTTGGCACCTTTGAGTTTTATGTCCTGGAATTTTTCCATATTTACATATTTGTCCTTCTGTACTCCTAAATCCAATTCCAACAGAAATTCTATTATTATATATGAAAATCCTATCTGATTCTCGTGAAAATAACACAATTTCCTATATAACCCAAGTGCCTGAGTTTTGGTTTACATAATGCAGTAGTTGACTACATAGGCCATCCACGCTAACACTAAAGAAGTGGACTCAGTACTGCCTGTGAGACCTCCTTGTACTCTGTGAGCTGAGTGGGGACAGAAAACTTTTTATTACCCTACTACAGTCATATTCCCAGAAGCTCAGAGCCAAATTCCTGGTCTAGATTCTTCTTAGTCTTTAATTATAAGTCACAGTGTCAGAAATTTTACTCTTTTATCAAATTAGGTCGAAGACCTAAGTGAAAATAAATTACCACTTACTAACTGATCTAATTTTTACCAGTCATTGTGCTAAGCTATAGAAATAAGTTATCTCATTTAATTCTCTCAATAGTTCTATCCCGTAGTTCTATTTTTCTTTGTTTTCTCCTATTCATCTTCATTTCTATTTATCCTTCCTCTTTTCCCCATCCCTTCATCAATAACTGTTTATTTGCTACATTCCAGGCATTGTTCTGGCAGCTGGGGATAGAACTGAAAACAAGAACAAATGTGGTCCTGTATTTAGGAATGTTCATTCTGGTAAGAGGAGACTAATGACAAACAAGAGAACTCCAGAGATCTCTCTGGCATGCTGACTATGGGAGACGTGCTAGGGGAAGAGAGGTAGGAGAAAAGCCAGATACACAGCAAGGACTGAGAACAGGGCCAAGAGGGCTGTGTCAGAGAAACCATGTGGGGTTGTGAGCAGGAGAGTCCTCCATTGATTGATCCATCCATGTAATCAATCATGTAATCAATATTTTTTGAAGACTTGCTCATCTGACCCTATTCTTTTGGGGATATGGTGGTACGGCAGTCTTCACAGTCTTGTAATTTATATCTTGTTGAGGGAAGCATGTAACAATGTACCAGGTAAGAATAAATGATATGAAGAACATCAAAGCAATATAAAACAACAAAGGGTAATGGAACTGGTGTAGCTATTTTAGACAGAGTGACCAAAAAGAACCACTCAGAATAGAGACTTTGATGAGGGGAGGGAGCAAGACATGAAAGAGCTAACAGAAGGGTGTACCAGGTAGTAGGGACTGACAAGGGCAAAGACCTGGGATGGAACTAGCATGGTGTAAGGATCAGCAAGGAAATGAGGCCGGAGAGGAGAGGGTAAGAGAAGTAGGCAAAGACTAAATTGTATGAATCCCTGTTAATGGTTGGAGTTGGCTTTGGGCAGAAGAATGATGTGATCTGATTTATACTTTGCGGGGTCACTCTGCAGACCTGCTGGGAAGGGAACAGACCATGAGAATGTAGAAGCAGGGAGCCCAGGGGAGCTACTGCAATGGTCAAGGTGACAGATGATGGTGTAGCAAGAGCAGGGGGCAGAGATATGTGGAAGTCCAGGGGTTCTGAACTCACCTCTGTGGTAGAACTGAGCCCTGGCTGATGGATATGATGCAAAGAATGAGAGGGAAGAAAGAACAGAGCTTCACTCCTCGGTTTTGGGCCCGAGGTGGTTGTGACATTCACCAACAAAGTCTGGTGACAACTCTGATTTATAGGAGAGCAGACCAGGCTCTAAGAAGTTTGTAGATTGCCTGAGTTCCTGAAGTTGTATAAGAACTAGGTCTAGGAATCATATCCAGGATGCCCAAACTGCATTGCAATGAATTCCAGGAGACTGAGCCCTTGACCCAGATTTGAGACTCTAACAGATAGGCCTACAATCCTCAGGCTAAACGTAGACCCATGTATGACCACTCTAAATCAATAGGCTTTAATTAGAAAAACATCACGACCCTTCCCTGGTCTACTTCTTACCTGGGGTCTGGCTGGCAAGCTCACACTCGTACACAGGCTGGCAGGTACTGCCTCTCGGGGTCCTCTCGGGACTGGGGAGTTCCTGGCTCTTCCTGCCACATGGAGAAAGCAGAGAAGAGGGGTCCTCAGAGGCGGTGAGTGATTTTCTTAGGGCCGCCAAGTGCCTCTGAGAAGGAAGGGTCTGGGCTCCTTTGGTTTCCAGCCTTTTCCTGGGCTTCACTGGGGCAAGCCCCATGCTTTTTTGCCCTTCCAAATGGAAGGCCTTCCCTCCACAGTCAGCAAGGAGAAGGGCTGACGAGGTCTCGATTCTCTGAGAGGAGACCTTCTCCCAGTTCCTGAGCTTGTCTCTGAAGCTGCTGGACGCCATCACTCTCTCCTTGGCGGTTACCTGGGTGTTTGATCCAGTCACATCCAACAGCAGAGAGGCCTTCTGGAAGTTTCCTGTGGAACACACAGTAGACTTTGCTGGAGGTCCTGGGGAGCTTGAACTCTTCTGAATTTCACTTCTCTGGGCCACCTTGGTTTTCTGGGTTTTATGATGTGGGGACTCACCACTGCAAGAATATGGTGGGGGCTGATTTTGGTTGGAAGAGAGGGGTTTCCCCTTTGCCAGGCTCTGACTTGACCGTGCGCATACCCTGTCATCCTTTTGAGAGTCACCTGCTGGGAATTTAATAGGTCCTGAAAGAGTTGGAGCATCAAACTTTTGAAATTTGGCTCGAAGTTCCTTGAAGGTTTTCACTCCTTCCTAAAGCATAAAGAAAGAAAGAAAGAAAAATCTCACTATTCCAGGTGAAACAAAGCCAGTGTGATTAGCTGACCTCACTGTGCATGTTGAGGAGCTCTAACAGCAGATGTAATCCAATTGCTTACTTGTTGGCCAGTGTCAGTCCGTAATGCTACTGGCTATGTGAGATGGAACGGAAATGATTGTCTCCTCTTTGAACCACTTCAGCTATGTTTAATTTTTTCACAGCACATAAAGAACACTTGCAGGTACTAATCAATAAGCCTCTTGGTACAAACTTCTAATAGCTTCCCACTGCCTATACATTATCAACCGCTTCATAGAGGAAGGTTCTTCATAAAGTTTTTCACAGCTTAGAAGATAGTGGAATTATGATGTCCAACCACAGCAAAACACAAGTACCCTGAAACTAACTGGGGCTGTTGATAATTTCCCTAGAAACTTTGTGCTCTCCAACCCCCTGGCTTTGCTCATGTGTTCCCGCAACACACTGTCAGCTATCTCCTGGGCAACTCTTCCTAACGTGTCCACATCCACCTCTCCATCCAGATTTCCTTGGGGAAGGACTAGGCAGAGCTAACAGCTTCTCAGACTCTTTGGTACTTCCATGGCTCTGTACATCTTGGCTACTGCACTTAAAACCGTGGAATGGAGAAAAGAACAAGTTGTGAAATGACAGGCTTGTGTTCAAACTCTAGGCAAGTGCTTTGGGAAACTTGATTTTCCCTCTACATACAGTTACATCATCAAAGCAGTTACATCATCAAAGTGGCCAAGTGGTAAAAGGATTGGGGATCCCATAGTAAAGTGTCCATCACTGCCAGACACATAGTAGGTCCGTGACAAATAAAAGCTCCATGATCCTTTTGTAGTTTCAGCTCCTCTTGGGAGATCTGCTCTTCCCTCTAAACTGGGCTCAGGTTCATGTCTGAAAGTGGTTGTGGCGATGTCAGCCAGAGCCTGGGGGTAGAGGAAGGGCCCAGGAGCAGTGACTGGCTGGTATCCAGCCAGGGAGGTTTGGGTTTGGCTCCTGCTTCATGCTCTTTCTACATGCCCCCCTTCTCCCAGTAGATCTCGTTTATTTATGTAAATGCATCTTGTCATCTTTTGCCTTTGTAGCAGGTAGGACATCTAATGGAGACTGTTCAAAAAGTTAAGAGCCACTACTCTCTCCTGGGCACATTGCAGGTTTCTAGTTTCATGTACACAGACCGTCTCCACGTCAGGGACTTCCTAACTTGCCAGCTGAGGGAATGTTGGGTGACCTTTTCTCACTGTTTCTAGTTGACTCACACCTGCCCTCTGAAGATTTAGGAAGGGAGGGAACTGAACAAGAGGCTTCAAGCAGGTGTCTGGGTGCTGGCTTGCATTTGTTTGCATGCTGAATTTCTCTCTCTCTCTCTCTCTCTCTCTCTCTCTCTCTCTCTCTCCCACACACCCACATCCCATGGACACTTTTACAGCTCTCTCCACAAATTGCCAAGAGTTGATTTCTTACACTGAAGCCAGCAGACAAGTTAATCCAGCTGTACTTCCTGTCCCCGGACACGGCAGCAGCCTTCACTGGGCATGAAGTCAGGAGACCTCAATGAAGCTCAGCCCAGCCCTTTCCTGCTGTGTGCCTTGGGCAAATCATTTCACTTTTCTGAGCCTTATTGTCCTCACTATAAAATGGGACTTTATTTCTAATAACAGTTCAGAGTTCTTGTATGGATAAATAAGGTAACAGATGTGCACACCTCAGTGGTAAATGTTTTCTAAATTGTGGCAAAACACACATGACATATAATACACCATCTTAACCATTTTGAAGTATAGAGTTCAGCAGTGTTAAGTAGATTCACCGTTGTGCAACGAATCTCCAGAACTCTCTTAATCTTTCAAAACTAAAACTCTATGCCCATTAAACAGGAACTCTGCATTCCACCCTCCCACTCTACTTTCTCTCCCTCTGGATTCAGATATTCTAGTTATCTCCTATAAATGGAATCATCCAGCATTTGATGTTTTGTGACTGGCTTATTTCACTTAGCATAATAGCTTCAAAGTTGAGCCATGTTGCTGCATGTATTAGAATTTCCTTGCTTCTTAGGTTGAATGATTATATGTATATGTGTATACACACATACATATTAAACATTGTGTTTATGCTTCATCCATCAATGGACATCTTGGGTTGAACAAGAACCATAAAACAGATATCTGCTTTAGCAATTGTGAATGATGCTGCTATAACTGAGGTACAGAGATATTTCTTTGAGATCCTGTTTTCAGTTCTTTTGGGTAGGTTCCCAGAAGTGGAATCACTGGATCCCATGGCAATTCTATTTTTAATTTTTTGAGAAACCTCCATACTGTTTTCCATAGCAATTGTGCCATTTTACATTCTCAACAGTGTAAAATGATTCCAAAATTTATTTGTCCTCACCAACACTTATTTGTTTTATATCAGCCCTCCTAACAGGTGTGCTTAGGTCAGTGACTAATATTTTTGAAGTCATATAATAATGCTTATATTTAGCTCTTCCTATCTGAAGCCACACGAAGTATGATGTTATTGTTTGGTAGATTTTAATCTCTGTGGGACTGATTGAGCAAAGTCTTAGCAGGAAATAGAATTATGAACTTGATAACCTCCAAACCAAGGTCCTGTGCAGAGAGAACAGGTTTGGTGATGGGCAGACCTGATTGTACCTGACTCATTCCTTTTTCAACCAATTTTTATTAAGTGTCCACTCTATAGACAGAACACTGTTTGATATAGTCAAGGACCTGCCCTTAAACGTGACATCCTAATATAAGGGAGACACAGAAAATAAGCAAACACACAAGAAAATGTTAGAGATGAGTGCTGAGTGGAGAATTAAATAGAAGAAGCAATGGAGACCAGACTGGATGCTGGCTACTGATTTTCAGGGGCAGAGTGGAGAAATCACTCCTTCTCTCAGTCATGCACCAAATTAGGGGTTGGTCCAGGTGTCCTCCAAAACCCCTTCCGGTACTAACATCTAGATTTTCCTCTCCTTGCTGTAGATGGGAAGAGATGTGATACATTTTGTCATTTGTCATTCAATACCCATATGTGGGAATTTAGGGTTGAGGGCATGAGGAGAAGTTCTGAGAGGTGGCTGAGAAGCCTTATGTTAAACCAGTCTCCAGTTTTCTGTTCCCATAGCAAATCGGTCCCCGAATACCCCCACCACCTGCCACATGCACCCACACACACATAGATAGATGGATAGAAATATCTATCTATATGTATGTGTGTGTGTATATATATATATATATGCACATATATATACATATACATATATGTATGTATGTAATATATATTTGTGTGTGTGTGTATTTGTGGTGCAGTGAGGTCCTGGGGGTTGAACTCAGGACATCGTGCATGGTAGGCAAGTGCTCTACCACTGAGTCATGTAGGCAGCCCAATCCTACGGATATGTAGCCTTAAGCCGCCCATGAGCCTGCCCCTTTTTCATGCTATTTCCATTGCCTTCAGGTCTGTCTCACTTATTGCTTGGAATGACTTCTTTGTGGTCTCTCTGGTTCTGCTCTGAGCCCTTCTAATCCTCCATTTACTCAGCTGTTAGACAAATCTGTTTAAAAACACAAATCTGATCATGTAAGTCCCTTATATATTTAAAATCCTTCAATTTGGCTTCCCAAAGCTCTCAAATAAGCTCAAACACTTTTGCTTAGCACCCAAGAGCCATCCTAATCCCAACCCTGTTAATTTTCTGATGCCATTTTGGCCCCTCCCCAGTGGGCTTTTGCTTTTCTCAACGAATTGTGCACATTTTTCTAAACCCATTTTTCTCTTTCATGACCCTGTACTTTTGAGTGTGTTATTTTCTCAGCCTTAAGTGCCCATCTTCCTCCCAATTTATTGAACTAGCAATTCTTACGTTTTCAAAATTCAACTTGTGTCATGTCAAAATGCATATTGGTGGCTTACTCTATGCCAGGCACTGAGGGTACAGAGATGAAGAAGGCATCCCTGACCTTTTGCAGCTCATGGAATGAGGGAGAGAGAAGTGAACAGATTGTTCTAATATCACAGAGGAAATTATTAATACATGGCACAAAATCTGCTTACGTGAACATAAAAAGGAGACACAGATGTGCCCTGGAGGTGCAAAGAAGGATTCCTGGAGAAGACTCCTCAGCTAAAACAGCCAGCCAAGCAAGGGATGGTGGGAAAGGAGCCCAGAGAGAGCAGTAAGAACAAGGCAGAGCAGGATGAAATGATATGGGAAGAAAGCAATTCTACCTTAGTGGAGTCCCAGTGTCCAGAGGGAGAGGCTGGAGGAGCTGGAGGCTAGCTCTTCTGAAGGTAATGGCCTGAATATTCAACGTGGAAGGCAAACTACCAATGTATTACTCTTGAGCAGCTAAATGTGACTTCTGACACATCTTTCGTGACCACGCCATGTAAAGCAGCAACTGCCCTGCCTATGTTACCTGTGTAGACAGTGAACCGCCCCCTAGTGCAGAGACTGTACACCTCAGAGCCACTTTCCCAGGCACCCTCTTGGCTAGAATGCTCCCAAGCAAAGGTGTCCACAGGAAGTGAGGAGATGAGCACGAGCGAGTGTCCCGGGAATGGCCAAGGCCAAGCTTGCTGTATTGTGCAATGGACAGCAGCACCCATGGGTTCCCACTGGAATAATTCCATGTGGACAGCAGACTTTTCCCTTAGCTGTAGCAGATGAGCTCATCCCTGGGGCCTCCTGGTAATTTCCAGAATAATCTATAACAAATCCCTTTTGGTTCAATATGATAACAGATTTGTCAGGATTTCAATATTTGGCCAGTGCTGTAGCATTAAGACCTGGAAACTTATTTGGTCCACACTGGTGAATGAACGAGTCCTTGATTTACAAGCTTTCAGAATCCATGGAAGATAAGAATAGTATCTTGGAAAGCTTCTTCTCAGCAAAAGAAACAATCAGTGAGGTGAATAGAGAGCCTACTTCTTGAAAACAAGTTATTATCCCTCACACATCAGACAGAGCTCTAATCTCTAGGGTATATAAAGAACTCAAAAAGCTAAACACCAAATAAATAAATAAATAAATAACCCAATCAATAAATGGGCCAAGGACCTAAACAGAAACTTCTCAGAAGATGATATACAGTCAACAAATATATGAAAAAATGTTCAACATCTCTAGCAATTAGAGAAATGAAAATCAAAACTAAGATTTCATTTCACTCCAGTCAGAATGGCAGCTATTAAGAATACAAACAACAATAAGTGTTGGCGAGGATGTGGGGGAAAAGGCACATTCATACATTGCTGGTGGGACTGCAAATTGATGCAGCCAATATGGAAAGCAGTAAGGAGATTCCTTGGAAAGCTGGGAATGGAACCACCATTTGACCCAGCTATCCCACTCCTTGGTCTATACTCAAAGGACTTAAAAACAGCATACTACAGGGACACAGACACATCAATGTTTATAGCAGCACAATTCACAATAGCTAAACCGTGGAGCCAACCTAGATGCCCTTCAGTAGATAAATGGATAAATAAAATGTGGTATATATACACAATGGAATATTACTCAGCAATAAAAGAGAATAAAATCATGGCATTTGCAGGTAAATGGATGGAGTTGGAGAATATCATGCTAAATAAAGTTAGCCAACCCCAAAAAACCAAATGCCAAATGTTTTCTCTGATATAAGGAGGCTGATTCATAGTGTGGTAGGGAGGGGGAGACTGGGAGGAACAGACAAACTCTAGATAGGGCAAAGGGGTGGGGGGAAAAAAAGAATAGTATCTTGGTATCACCAGCACTAGCCCTGCAGCTCATAAAGTCTTTGGTGAATAAATGGATCAGTGAATGAATACTTCGAATAAGTGAACAGGTTCACGTGAACTAAAACTGCTCCGAATTTAAAATTTTTCTTCTATCACCTTTGCGAAGGCAGCTTAGAACGTCCACTGAAGTAAAGTATCTACACACAATAGTGTCAGAAGACAACCTGGAAAACAGCCCTGGAAAACAGCTTGGGCTCTTCTGATCTGTACCCTGCAAGCCTCCGATACCTTATGTGGAAACACAGGTCAAAACAATACAGAAATATTGTGGAAACAATCTAAGATAAAAGACAGTGGTGTCCTCAAAACAGAAGGGGCTTATCTCTTTGATATGGGAAGTAGGTGGCAACCAGCCACAACCACTCTTTCAGAAGCTTGAGACCAGTGGGAAATGGTTACCAGTTTGCACCACAGTATTCTAGGCGCAATATTATCACAGCTAGATGAATATACTTAGTCAAACCAGGGGAACAAAACTCAATAAAACAAACTTCTCCCAGCCAGTTTTTGTTTTACAGGAATGTAAGCAATCATAATGACAATAATAAAATAGGCACTGTTCTAGCACTTTATATACATTAACCCATTTAAACCCAGTACTGAGGCACTGTGAGCCTAAGTGACTTCCTCAAGGTTACATTAGGAAGGGACAGAGCTGGGATTTGAACTTGTGCAATATAGCTTCAGAGCTTACACTCTGTCCTGGACTGCTTCCACCCAAGAATTTGCTTTCCTAGATTTAGACATTTTTGGGGGGTGTTGATTTTATTTTTTAGATCATAAAATATGAAGGCTGTAATATCAGCTTTGTGAGAAGAAATCCCCCCCGCGCTGCTAGTTTCAGGCACTTGATAACTACATTTTTTCTATTCTATTTTTATCATCATCAACTCATGTGTGGGGGGGTATTTTTTTTTTTTTTTTTGTACTTTTATTTTGAGACAGGGTCTTTCTCAGTTGCTGAGGCTGGCCTCTAACTTTCAATCCTCCTGCCTCAGCCTTCTGAGTTGTTGGATCACAGGTTGTGTGCTCCTGCCTGGCAACATGTATGTTATCTTAAGTAATCTCTGCAACAACCTAGAAAACAGGCACCATCACTGCTCCATTTTGCATGTAAGCTTGGGGGTAAAGAAAGGTTCACTTATGCCCCAGTTTACATAGAAAGTGGTACAGGAATTGGAATCCAAGTCTGTATGATTCCAGAGTCCCTTTCAGCTGTTCTGCTAATATACCTTACTTATAAATCTAGCTCTAATTTATAATTCTTTGGCTATCTCACAGAAATTTCATAACCAATTTAGAATATGTCCCATTTGCTTTAGGAATTAAATAATAGTCACCTGATCAAAACAAACAGGAAACCAATCTGCATTTGTTTTTAAAATACTCTCTCAGACTTTTTTGTCATTTACACTGACATGGGAAAAACATTGTTTCTGATATAATTGACATAGGGTTTAAGTGTGTAATAAATTACATGACTTTTGTGATTATGTAGTCTTGGATTTTCAAGATACTTCTGATTCAATGTAATTTACAAGGTGATATGAAAGTGCAAAACCAAATGAAAAAACACAATTCAGTGTTATACCCTTTCAAAATAAATTTGCAAATGAGAAAAATTCTGTTTATGAACCACGTCCCTGTCTGCAGTTTATAAAGTATGGTACGAATGTTGCTCCATACGCTCCCAAGCACATGCTACTGTGGAGGGCTGAGAGGTAACCTCCTCCTGTGTCAGCTCTTGGACTCACACCTATGATGGTACACATCACACCACGCTGCGTGGTGACGTGGAAAAGAACCACAGATGCTCAATAAATCACAAGTGACTCAGCACGTGAAAGCTATCATAAAAACATATGTAAAACAAGTTCCAAATGGAGAGGATGCAACTTCGATGCATATATTTTTTAAATTTTTTAATTTTTAACTTTTTATTTTTTTGGTACTGGGGATTGAACTCAGGGGCACTCGACCACTGGGTCACATCTCCAGCCCTTTTTTGTATTTTATTTTTAGAGACCGGGTCTCACTGAGTTACTAAGTGCCTCGCCATTGCTGAGGCTGGCTTTGAACTCGCAATCCTCCCGTCTCAGCCTCCCAAAGTGCTGGGATTACAGGCATGCGCCACCGCGCCCGGCTATTTTTTTTATTTAAAAAGAAAAGTTAACTAGTTTTTGGATTTCTGAAAATTGCTGAATATTGTCCTCTATGGGGGAAAAAACAGGCAACGTTGATGGCATGGCTTTATCACGGGTCTGAACACTCTTCTCCGGGTGAGCAAGTACTTTTGCCCCAAGGAACATGCACACTCAAGATCCAAGGCACAGACAGGGCAGCAGAAGCCAAGAAATTACATGCCCAGGAAGGGAGGCAGTAATAGCTACGAAATCCTACCAGGGATTGAAAGGGATAGATGTTTTTAAAAATAGCATCTGAGTCACCCTTCGTGAATAAAAAGGGCTTCACTTCAACCTTTGCACTCCAGGGGCTATGACAATGGTGAAGCTGTCTTCCTGGTGCCAGGGATTAATTTTTAAGCCTCCTGGGCAGGGGCAGGCATAGCAGAGCACAGAGCACTGTTTGAGTTCCTCTCACCTACCCTGGTCAGAGACACAGAAGGGGAAGGTTAGAAGCTTCTATCACAAAGGTATAAGGACAAATGCTTGTTCCTGCTGACCCTCAGGCAAGAGTCCAGACCCTGGTAAGTGCCACACTGGTAGAGCTCCTGGTGCTACCCGTAAAATCCCTCCCTCCCAGCCAGGACACTGCCCACTGAGGACGTCAAAGGCAGCTCACAGAGTCCTGCATGCATCATGGGTCAAGGCCAAGGTCTGGGGCTGCTTTCCTCTGTCGTGGGGCTTATCACACTGCAACTCACCAAAACTGTTCTGTTTTCCCTTACCACAACACCCTGTGGATGGTCAGTAGAGCTCCTGCACGCCCAGTCCCAAATGGTAGGCAAGAGTGCATCTGTGACCCACCTCCCCTAAAACATCAGGCTGCATTACAGTAAGCCTGGGTCATTGTCAGAAAGCCAGGCCAGTCTGTCAATCCGGAGCTCTGTCCCCCTCAGACCACTTTAACATCCTTAACTGAATCCTACTTGTCATTCTTCCCTCCCCATTCCTTCCCTCAAGCTCCCTGCCTCTGACTTGGTCTATGCTGACTTGCTCTCTGCCACTTGGTCAGGGGTCAGCAAAATTCCTTACATCTTCAGTCTCTTCTGTGAATGTGGCCTCCACCTACTCGCTCTAACTTAAATGGGTGCCTCCCCTAGAGAGGGGCTCCTTCGATGCTGTCCTTCCATGCCTTCATCCTTCCATGCTCCTCTACTTCTGGGCCAGGTGCTGGGTAGTGCTGTCCTAGCTCCTCACTGTTGCTTCCAGACCATTCCTTCTTCTTCAGAAATACCATCTCCCTTGAAGGGGATGCCAAACAGCCCACTGCTCCCTGTTGAGGTCTTTTAAACATCACTGGTCATTACCTTCATTTATTGAGGAATTGTTGCACCTGGCTCACTCCTCACCCTCCTTGACTACTTGTAGTCGCCTGAAGCGATGGCCGCTTGGAGCAAAGAAGCCGCGGGAAGAAGTTTAGAGACGAACTGGAAACAAACAGCCCTTTATTCTGATAACTTTTCTCTCTGGCTCTAACTACACCCCCACACGCCGTCCACACTCCTCTAACCTCCAAAATGGCGCAGACCTCCTCCGCAATCTCTCTCAAGTCCCTCGAGATCTCCGGCCAAGTCTCGCAAGATCCCGGGCCAAGTCCCGTGAGACTACGGAAGGCGCCAATGTCCAAACATGTCCAAAGCCCATAGTCAACCGCAATCTTAGCCATCTCCCCAAACAGGGCTCCTGCAACTACTCCCACGGCAATAAGCAAATTCCAATCCATGTAGATAATCCTTCTAACATCCCGGTGTCACTTCTGATAATCTTGCCTTCTACCCCACCTCAGTCACTGATTTCCAGAGATATGCCTAAGACTTTTTCATTGCTTACTAACACATTGATATCCTACCCTTGGATCCTATCTTACCCCTTACCTATTTTAGTACTGCAATGCCAGTAATTCTTTGACCTCAGATTAAGTTCCACTGATCATCCCTATGATGGCTTTCTGGAATACCATTCAAGTCTCATTCAAGGCACTGATTTCCCCAACTTCCTAGGCTCCTCCAGGTCTGGGCCACATGCCTCGGGCACTTGTCTGGGGTTGCTGATCTGCCTTGGTGTTTACCACACTCTAGTTTATCATAACCACTCACTGGTCTGTCTCTCCAATCAAATTTCATCTTTCTCAATTCAGAAACTATGTCTTTCCCCTCACTGTGTCTTCAGCTGGGAGCGGAGCAAACTAAACAGAACAATTCAAATCATTTGATCCCCATTCAGTGAAGGTAGTATGTAAACAATGACCTAAACATAGTACTGCATATGGTGTCCTAAGTACCTAGCGGAATCAAGAATTAGTTTGGCAAAGCTCTCCCAGGGAATCCTTTCCAGAGGAAGTAGAATTAAATGGCGGGTGGGGTTTCATTGGAGAGAGGGTGTGCCAAAGATATATATCAGGCTAAAGGAACAGCACAGGTCAAGGCATTGAGGTGGGAAGGGCCATTGTGTTTCCAGGTGACCAGATCAGAACAGCAAGAGTGTAGCACAAAGGGACAGAAAGAAGAAAGCTGTTATTCTTCCCAGAAGCCACTTGTAGTTAGGGCCTTTGAAGCCTTCACTCAAGGAAGTAATGAAGAATCTCAGTTGCCTGCAGGGAAATAAGGAGAAGCAGATATGCTGGTGCAGAGGTGCTCTCGGTGGAGTTAACATCATATCACTGTGCCACTCTCTAGTCTCTATCTGCCGGTGCCCTTCTCTTCATGCAGGTTTTTCCATCCATCCATCCACCCATCATCATTCATGGAACCATTACAATTTTCATCCAAGGGTCCTAACAGTACTTTGGCTTGACAAATGATCATCTCCCCAGTGACTGACAGGAAACTGTCAACACCCCTACCTGTCAAGCCCCTTCCAGACTCCTCTTCCTCTTCATAAGGATTCAGTTCTTCTTCAATCTTTGGAAAGTTGTTTGGATTACCTAACATCAGCAAAACAGCTCTAAATAAGGTCTACAATCTTCATATGAAAAGATGAGCCAGATATGTTTTGGAATTCAGAAAAGTTCCATTTTTAGAAAGAATTTGTATTACAAATTGTGTATACGTGCACCTGAGTGTGGTGTGAGGCAGCACGCTGTACTCAAACCTGTGACTATTTCTGCAGCAAAACACTCTAATGTTCATTTAATGCAGGATAAATAAGGACCATAAATTGTCTCATTGGTTCAGGTAGGCTTTTGATATTACAAAACCTTTATGACAAATTAGTGGTTTTCAGAGCTTATTAGATTTTGGAATTATGGATAAAAGGGTCATGGACTTGCTCCTATTCATTTCCTAGGATATTTTTTCAAGGCTTAAAGAAGAGGAAAGAGGGGCTGGTGTTGTGGCTCAGCTGTAGTGCGCTCGCCTAGCATGTGCACGGCCCGGGTTCTAATCCTCAGCACCACGTAAACATAAATGCATTGCATTGTGTACAACTAAAGAAAATAAATAAATATAAAAAAAAGAAGATAAAAGAAAAAGCAAACAATTATCCAGCTTCAGGCATAATAAATAGTAGTTCTAACTGTGGATATTCCCTAGTTCCACAGTCTTCTTCTACTGAGACGTTTGTGATCATTTTCTAACTGGGCACTCAGCCTCACCTAAAGACCTATTCATCAATCTGATGTCTCTAATATATAGTTTCATTCTAAAATTTCACTCTGTGTTTGAAAAAAAAATTTCACAATTAGTCATCAATTAATGATGACAATTCCTTCATCTCCTTGATCTGGTCCCAATCCACTGTTACATCTCTCTCTCTCTTTCTCTCGATGCTGGGAATTCAACCCAGGGCCTCACACGAGCTAGGCAAGTGCTCTCCCACTGAGCCACCCCCTCCCCATTATATCTCAGGCTCCCCCTGATGTGGGCCATGATTTCTTGCATTCCACCATAGCCTATGCTTCACCCACCATCTGAAATATCTAGAATGTCCTTTTCAGACACCAACTACCCAAATTTCACTCATCCTTCTAGGCACAGCTCAAATGCTCCCATGAAGCCTTCATCATGGTTCCCTTCAAAATTTAACCCTCAGCCCAGGCCTCTTCTGGCAATGGTTGTCATCCTTGGTTTGTGTGCTGGGGTGTCCCAGGGAGCCCCGAACTTGCCCCACTGAAACAGAATCTCTGGGGAGTCCTCATTTAATGACTCACCTAGAGTGATTATTATGCCAGCTCAGCATCTGGCCCAAGAATACATCTGGAAATGTCTTACAGCTTTTCATCTGCAAATCTCGTCTGGTCTTATACCTTTTGTCACTTCTCCTGTCCTACTACAACTACTCAAGTGGATGTCTCATCCTCCCTGTCTCCCATGAACTACTTAGGGCAGGTAGTAAAGCATACTCATCTTGATAGAGCCCACAGGTTCAAGCATGATGGTGGACTCCAAGTGCTCAATAAATATTTACCAAAGTAGTAATGAATGCAATGAATGAATGGATTTCTTGAGTAATGGTCTAGAGGAAACTCTCTTTTAAATGGCTTTTTCAGAGAACTACCAATTACTCTCACGTCAATGATGCATCTAAATTGCAGTTCCAATCATGCCACACTGATTTAAAACTCTTGAGCGCTCCCCTGTGAACCTGATAAGATATACATTCCTCAGCCAGACACATAAGGCTCTCTCTGATCTTGTCCTCCTGCATCTCCAGCTTCATTTCCTGCCACTTCCTTCTTCTAACTCAGCCCATCTGGAAAACCAAACTTGCCTCTGTACATTTGCTCATGCTGTTCACTCTGCCTGGAATGCCCTTTCTATACCTTTATTTCATTTATTTATTTATATGTGGTGCTGAGAATCAAACCCAGTACGTTACACGTGCTAGGTAAGCGCTCTGCCGAGCTACAGCCCCAGCCCCTGGAATGCCCTTTCTGTATTCATTTTCTGGGCTCACCTTGTTCATATTTTGATCAGTCTCTCGCAGACGGCTCTTGGGAGAGCCTAAGTGCTACTGCACTGTGCTCTCATAGCAGCCTCTGCTTACCCCTGTCTTTCCAGTTACCTAATTGTATTTTAGTGATGTATTTGTGTGTCTGCTTACCCACACTCATTCACACAGTTGGTCCTCAGGGGTATGGACTGGACTGGATTTTATATTTTTTAACTTACACTTCTCTCATTGTACCTGGACACAGAGAGTTAGACAATTCATGTCATTTTGAATTAATCTGAACTGACCAAAAAGCCTTTGTATGTATTTATGAATGTGGGAAATGAGGGAAAATTAGGAGCAGTTCTAGATAAAAGAAAGTTGGATTAATTCTTATAACTTGACACTTTTTTATTGCATTTCCAAGTATTATGCATAGCCATATGTGTATGTTGTCAATTACTCTAATCCTTACAACTGGCTTCTCAGCTTGCCCTCAAAGATGAAGACAAAAAACAAGTTTGCTCAGGTCACAAAACACATGAGCATTGGAGCGGAGATCTGAACCCAGCAGGGACCCACGCCAAAGCCTGTGATGTGCTGAAACGACTCTGCTGTAGCGCACCTTTGCCTTCACAACAGGGGTTCTCTCTTCTTTTCCAGATCCATCCCTCACTTATTTGTGGAGTGCCTACTGTGGATAACATACATGAATAAGACAGACACACACCTTGCCCTCCTGGGGTTCAGCCTTGTGGAAAGACCACTTAACCAGACAGTGACAGCACCCCAGGGTCACTGCTGTGACGGGGCAGCACCAAGGGCAGCACAGGGAAAACCTAGTTGGGTTTGAGAAACAAGGGGACCTTTGCAGAAAAAGCAAGATGTGAAGAAGGAAGAAGAGTGTGACTGTCAAAGTGTGGAACATTATAGGTTGAGATCAGCCCTAAAAGACGTGAGGCCTAAGAGATCCTGGCCAGTGGAGATTCCAGAGCCTGTAGTGGGGCTGAGACAGGAGAGGGGAGAAATGGGTCTGGGCTGCACCCCAGCTGTGCAAGTCACTGAAACAAACTCAGCAACACAAATGTGCATTTTCATGGTTCTGAGTATACCAAGGGATGGTGACTATGACAATGATATTTTCGAGACTCCAAATCCCCTCACTTAAGGCAAGTGAGAAACTCCAAGCAATGCAAACAACCAAGGGAGACAAACATTCATTGCAGACAGATGAGGTTAATGATGTCTTTTAGGAAATCCTCCCACCCCCAAATGATGCAGTGGGGGACTGAGATTGTTTCCACGCACAAAAAGGTTGCCTGATGGCATTTTGTGGGTGGAGGAAGGGTCTCAGAAGAAAAATTAGGCTCTCTGTCCTCAGATGCCAATTTCAAAATGCAGTTCCCAGCAAAGGGGCTCAAGTTGAGCTTAGTTGGCAGCCTGGGGATCAGGGCCACTAACATCAGAATTTATGATCTCTACCAACAGGCCAAGTTCTCCCACTATCTCCTGCCAGCTCTCCCCCATGCTCATTGGCACTGCAAAACTTGGGGCAGGAATGGGAACTTGAGCAGCGACTGCCCTCCAGGGAGATGGGAAAGCAGAGCACAGAGCTGTGCTTAGGTGAGCAGGCTTCCTGCTCTCCCTGCTGCCCTCTGTGCCCCCGACAGAACAGTCCCTCAGTGTCCTTTGGGTTGATGACAGTTATACGTAAAGTGCAATTTACTGAACTCCAGAATAAGAAGGGTTGAGTGACCTCTTTGAGTCCCTGTTTTGCTCTCAGCCCACAGAATACGTTGTAAACTCCTTAGCCATTTGAATTTCTTAGATTTTTTTTTTTTTTTAATGTAAGAGTCCCAGTCATAGGAAGAAACAGTAAAAGAAATCAAAGACACCTTCTAAATGAAATCAGGCCCATTAAACACACACACACACACACACACACACACCCCCATATATATAATTTTTTTTGTGTGTGTGTGGTTCTGGGGATTGAACCCAGGGCCTTGTGTATGCAAGGCAAGCATTCTACCAACTGAGCTATATCCCCATCCTGGCATTATATATTCTTGTATTTTAAAGAAGAGAAAAGCATCCTCTTTGTGGTTTTTTGTTTGTTTGTTTGTTGTTGTTTTGTCTATTTAATACCTCTTTCCCCAATAATAGCAAGGGAAGTCATTTTTAAGATCTGGAGTGCCAGAGCTGGGGTTGTGGCTCTGTGGTAGAGCACTTGCCTAGCATGTGTGAGGCACTGTGTAGTCGCCTGAAGCGATGGCCGCTTGGAGCAAAGAAGCCGCGGGAAGAAGTTTAGAGACGAACTGGAAACAAACAGCCCTTTATTCTGATAACTTTTCTCTCTGGCTCTAACTACACCCCCACACGCCGTCCACACTCCTCTAACCTCCAAAATGGCTCAGACCTCCTCCGCAATCTCTCTCAAGTCCCTCGAGATCTCCGGCCAAGTCTCGCAAGATCCCGGGCCAAGTCCCGTGAGACTACGGAAGGCGCCAATGCCCAAACATGTCCAAAGCCCGTAGTCAACCGCAATTTAAGCCATCTCCCCAAACAGGGCTCCTGCAGCACTGGGTTTGATCCTCAGCACCACATAAATAAATAAATAAACAAACAAACAAATAAATAAATTTTAAAAAGGTGTGTGTTCATCTACAACTAAAAAAAATTTTTTTTAAAAAATCTGATTTCAATTTCCTTTATAGTCATCATCATTCCCTCCCCTTCACCACTACCACCGACACCCCATTGCTATACCATAGCAATTACTGATGTCAGATTGCAGCAACTGCTCCTTCCCAGATATAACCTCGGATTCCCCTGTCAACCCAGAACAGCAGGTGTTGCTATCCCCATTTTAGTGATAAGAAAACCAATTCTTGGAGAAGACAAGGAAGTTTAGCATAGAGACTGAACACCTTGCTCAGTAGTCAGCTAATCTGTGTTTGGATCCTGGACCTTTGATTTACAGTGGGCAACTTTGAATTTAGTCTTCATCACCTTAATTCTTGTCAATAAAATGGAAACAATAATAGCGTTTATTGTCAATTAAGTCAGGCAATCTATGGTCAGTGTCATCATGGAGTCTGGTGTGTGGTCTATTCTCTCGGAGGGCTAATTGTAATTATCACTGGTGCTGTCAAGTTCACAATAAGAGACAAGTTCAGATTTAACTTGGTGGTCTGCATATGTCCCTGCCCCCAAGCCCCAAAGCTCACATGCTGGAAATTTATTTGCAAATTCGATATTAATGTATTTAAAGGTGTAACTTTGGGGAGGTAATTAGGATTAAATGAGGTAAGTGGGGTAGGGGGGCATGATCTTATTAGTGGATTTTAAGATGAGGAAGGGAGATACAAGCTAGCATCTTTGCTCCATCCTACTATGTGATACCCTCCTTCACATTAAGAGACAGCAAGAGGCCCTCACCAGATGCTGAGCAGATGCTGGTACCATGCTTAGACTTCCCAGTTTCCAGAGCTGTACTTTTTTTTTTTTTTTTTAAATAACCTACCCAGTTTCAAACATTTTTTTTTTTTATATAGCCACAGAAAATGTACTATGTCAAGGTCTAATTTCAAAACTCAAGAGCTTTTCACCATATCACATTAAGTTAGGCCCCTTCGAGACTTTTTTTTTTGGTATTGGGGATTGAACTCAGGGGCACTCAACCACTGAGCCACATCCCCAGCCCTTTTTTTTGCATTTTATTTAGAGACAGGGTCTCAGTGAGTTGCTAAGTGCCTCGCCATTGCTGAGGCTGGCTTTGAACTCACGATCCTCCTGCCTAAACCTCCCAAGTGCTGGGATTACAGGTGTGCGCCACAGCGCCCGGCTCCTTTTAGACTTTTGTTTACTCTGAAACCAGGCTACAAAGGAGAAGTGACCAACTCCACTGTGTAGGTGAGAAGCTAAAGCTGGAGGGGTCAAGGTACTTGCTTATGCTGAAAGAACTAATAAGTGACAGACCTCCTGACCTCAATCCTAGCTCTAATACATTATCACAGCCTAAATTTTTGAATGGAAGCAATCAAGAAATGCAACTGGAAGGTGATTGAAAGACACTTTCAAAAATTTTTTCAACCAATAAGAGTTGATGCTTGACAGTCTTTATGCTAAGTATATATTCTGCTAATCTTCTCATTGGACCTGGGGGATCTACTTTACTCAAAGAGCAAGCATGATATTCTCCAGGTCTATCCATTTACTGGCAAATGCCATAATTTCATTCTTTTCTATGGCTGAGTAATATTCCATTGTATATATAAATCACATTATCTTTATCCATTCATCTGTTGAAGGGCATCCAGGTTGGCTCCATAGCTTGGCCATTGTGAATTGAGCTGCTATAAACACTGACCTGGCAACGTCACTGTAGTACGCTAATTTTAAGTCCTTTGGGTATAAACCAAGGGGTGGGATTGCTGGGTAAAATGGTGGTTCCATTCCCAGCTTTCCAAAGAATCTCCATACTGCTTTCCATATTGGTTGCACCAATTTGCAGTCCCCCATCAGCAATGTAGGGGTGAACATTTTCCCTACATCCTTGCCAATGTTTATTGTTACTTGTATTCTTGATAATTGGAGAATATCATGCTAAGTGAAAGGAGCTAGTCCCAAAAAACAAAGTCTGAATTTTCTCTCTGATATGTGGATGCTAACCATAACAAGGGAGAGTAAGGAGGGGAAGAAGATAAGTTAATGGGATTAGACAAAGGGGAAAGAAGGGAAGGGGGGGAATGGGAATAAGACAGACAATAGAATGAATCAGACATAACTTTCCTATGCTCACATATGAATACATGTCCAGTGAAACTCCACATCATGTTCAACCACAAAAATGGGATCAAAACTCTAATGGGTTCCATCCCATGTATGTATAATATGTCAAAATATGCCTTACTGTCATGCATATCTAAAAACAACAACAACAAAAAAGAACGAGCAAAGCCAGAGCCCTTCTGAGAGAGGTTTACTGCAATTATTTACACACCAATCCTGACGAAGACATTAGGCACCAGCTCCTGATTTCCTTCACCTTGGGAGACTGCCAGCTGTGTGGTGCCCACACCACCTCTGCACCTTCCAGGGAAAGAAGCATCCTAGGCCCTTTGGAGAAATCCACACACTGACGGCTTTGAAAAGAAACTATGTGCTATGTAGAAAAGTGCAGGGCTTCATTTTGGCTCTGTCCCCAACCAGACGTGTGTTTGAGCAGACACTTTATGTCTCCTTCCTGCCTACGAAAAGACGATGCTGGTTCATAGCAGTGATTTGACGAATGTTCCTTGGAGAAGTAAGAGGGTAGATGACAGAATTCTCTGGGTAACCTTCCTTCCTGCCTTCGACAGATATTAATCTCTGCATCAGATGTGAACCCAAGATACCAAGCTGTCCACCCGCATGAGCACTGGTCACACCGTGACCACAGGGGCCTTTTATGTAGACCACCATGTGAATAGGGTCCTTTGGAGTTGTGCAAGTCAGTGCCCCCTGCAGCAAAAAGTGGTGGAACTTTTAGGTATATAGTTTGCTTTAAAGGTTAAGAGAGGGCTGGGGATATAGCTCAGTTGGTAGAGTGCTTGCCTAGCAGGCACAAGGCCCTGGGTTCAATCCCCAGCACCTTAAAAAAAAAAAAAAAAAGGTTAAGAGAGACTGTTCATGTAGTCATTCATTCATTCAATGACTGGTTCAATACCCACTCTGTAGTAGAATGCATTACAAATAATAAAACATAAAAAAAAGTACAGGTAGAGTATCCCTTATTCAAAATGCTTGAGATCAGATGTTGGAGTTCTTCAGATTTTAAAAAATATTTGCATAGAGTTTATCAGTGGAGCATCTCAAATCTGAAAAATCCAAAATCTAAAGTGCTCTAAAATTCAAAACATTTTTCACATTATGTTGGTGCTCAAAAAGTTTTGAATATAAGAGCATTTCAGATCTCAAAGCCTTTCTGATTTCCATTTAGGGATATTTTGACATGCGTGTTCTTAATGACTTATTTGCTTCTCATTTCTTCCTCAACACACTTATTTTTCTGGAAGCCTTCAGTCTTACTTCTTCCAGTCCATACACTCTACTGGATTTCCTATTCTCTTTCATTCACCCTTGGAGGTTTTAACATAGTGCCCAGAGCAGAGAAGACATTCCATAAATATTTGTTGGAGGAATCAATGCCTCCATGCCTCCACACACATTTTATCCTCTGCCTGGAATGTTCTTGCTGTTTATTATCTGAAAAGTGTTTGTCCTGCCTGGCTCAGCTCAGGGGCACCTGCCTGAGGAGGCTTTCATCAGGTCTCAGCGGGAGGTGGTGAGTTGCCGTGCTCCTGGAAAGCCCATAGCTACTTCCACTAAACTGTTTATCTTAGTGTTATTTTCTTACAGTTTCCCCTTCCTCCTAGGCTGACAGCTACTGTAAGAGCAGAAATAGGGCTAAGAACATGGGCTCTGGGTTGTAAAGTCCTAGGTTGGCATCCTACTTCTACAAAGCTGTTTCAGGTCTCAGTTCCCCTGTGACCTGATGAGTGAAATATCATAAGATATTTGTCATAATATCTTATCATAAGATATTATGTTCCTATCATAAGATTGCTGCGGACATTGATGCTGGCCTGGTGTCCGGCACCTAGATAGGTGGTCCACAGTGATGACGAAGGTAGTTGGGTTTGATAAGGAGAGGGAGGAGAAGGAGGAAGATGGCGGCCATGCTGATATGATTGTCATGGCGATGCTGACAGTGAGGAAATGATCACCTGAGGCAAAGAGCAGCAGCTCAGCAAATACATGTAGGGTTAATTGACCTGATGGCTTCAGATGGAAAACTGCTGGTTGGTTCTGATTGATGACGTCTTAGTTTCCAGTAACAGGAATGCTTCAGCTGTGACTGCCTCCTCTTCTGCATTCACTGGCATGAAGAACCCATTTTCTTCACACGTTCACTCCGGTCTGCACCCCCTATGCTCCCCATTCTGTGAGACCACCCTGTGAAGTTACCCTCTCCCCCTTTCCAGCTCTCCGCTTCCTCCCTTGTGCCCGCGCTGGCTGGCGACGCTCATTGAAGACGACACAGGACCCGTTCTTCTCTGCTAAGGCTCAGTCCACAAGCCCGTGTTCTCCTGGAGGTTCCTCTGCACTTTTGGTCAGCAAAAGATCTGGAAAATACCAAGGGGCCCCTAACAAGGAAAATAACTGACAAAGCCCACCAGACGGAGGTGGCCTTGAATGAATCTATGGGGACAGGGCCAGGCTGTGTCACTTGGCTCAGAGGACAGCTTGAGGTAAACAGCTGGAACAATCAGAGGGCAGAGAGAGGCAGGCGGCTTCACAGAGCATCAGCTGAGATTCTTTTTTGTGTTAATGGAGAAGAGGAAATAAGGAGGCTTGAATGCCAGATGATGCAGGTGGAAAGAAATGTCACTGGCAGTTGCTTAGCTTTGAGAGAAAAAATGTGAGAATAGGAGTGATCCGGTTTCTGATTCTAAGGTGTTGGACCCTTGGGTCCTCAGCAAGAATGCACAAACATTTTGTAGAGGCACCCCCTTCTCCACAGAAAATCTTAACTAAGCTTCTCCAGAAATCTTCACCATGGCTGATTTTAAGACTGTCAGCAAAAGAGTCTCTACAAAAAAAATGTTGAATGTAGGTAAACTTTCTATTTTCCTATTGCTCTATTACTTGGCCACTGGCCTAGAAGAAAATCAGCACTCCAGGTGCTGGACGCCCCTTTAAGTTCTTTTTCACAAGCATGTATCCAGTATAGCAGTTTGTAGAAGTGTGTTTGCAAATGCAAAATGTGATAATAAAAAGACAAATTCTTTAACAAGGCCTCTGGCCTTGAGCTAGAGCTTCACAGAGATGTCTACATTTCTAAGATAAGAGAAGCCCAGAAGAACTGGGCTCCTTGGTAACAGCTGTCAGGGGGAGGAAAGAAAGGGGAGAAGGAGCTCTCCCCTTCTCAGGTGTTGTCCTTGAAGGGTTAACATGCCCAGAACAGTGAAAGAAAAAAATTGCTTTTATGTGAACTTCTGTAAACTGTGAACTTTTGTGCCCCTCCTCTTACATGCTGGGTATTAAGTTCTGAAACTACCTGAACTCAGGGTTCAGGGGATTAATTGATTACAGCAAAAGCTGTACCCTCTGAACCTGGCTGCAGCCAAATAAAACTGTTTCCTGCTATCTTCAGTGCCTTGCCTCATCTGTCCCTACAACAATTTGACTCATTGGGGCCCAAATGAAAATAGAATTAATATTGGAATCAAACAATCCAGGGCTTGGATATCTGTTATGTCACTCTGCCATCTTGGAGAAGTCATGTGTTTTCTCAATTTATTCATCTATAAAATGAGATGGCTTCAGATCTTGAAAGCTTGTAGTAAGCTCCCCAGTGTCTATCTGAGTACTGGTCACAGAGTAAACAGTTAATAAATTCATGTTGATGCAATGAACATGCATATAGGAAATCTATTAGACATGGTCATATACAACTATTTAATAATTATTTCTAATAGAACTTACTACTGCCTGAGGAAGTTAGTTAAAACACTTGACCAGTTGGGGATATAAAATCTCTCTTTTTTGATAATATTTATAATGTGAATAATCATATTTTGTCCTGTGTCCCTTATAAAGTTCTGTGAATGTCAAATAAAGTGAAATATAAAGATGCTTTGAACAGAATAAAATGCAAAGCAGATTCAAGGCATTGTCCTTAAATATGAACCAATGATGTGAGTCTGATGCAAGAGAATGTTCCAGATAGGAAGAGCAATCGTCCCTTAGAACTGGCTTAGCAAAGACAGCCTGTAATTGACTCAAAATATTAGTGTCTGGCATAGTACCCAGCACCATAGGCCTCAGCAGAGGTGGGGAAATCCCCACATTTCTGTCCTCCCACTGTTCCTGTGTCTCATCTCCTATGATCCAGTCATACAGAACAGCCTACGGTTCCTCACGGCAGTTTCCTGCCTCAGGCCCTTTGTACATTCTGTTTCCTATGCCCAGGATGCCCTCCTGCTTCCACCCTGCATGGCCCGGTATATGCTTTTCATCTTTTAAAACCTGAATCAGAAAGAACCTGCTCTGGGCAAACCTGTGCTGACTCTCTCTAGTCCAGTTAAGATATTTTCCCTCTCTGTCTCCTCGGTCACTTGAGTATAATTTCATCGTTCACAAAACAATCATCATACAGCATTATAATCTTATTATTGTTGTAAATCTTCCTTATTAAACCCTGAGCCATTTGAGGAAGCTTTTAACTGTTTTATTTCATGGGTTATTGGCACCTTGTCTGTTAAATAAAAGATTTCTGAGATCACACAGGCTTGGGTTCCAATCCTGGATCCATTACTTGGCAGCTGGGTAACCTTGGGAGGTAGTTATTTTAATCATTGGGTTTAGTTTCTGCTCCTGAGAACAGAGGTGGTGAGTTACATCACGCATAGAGAGGGCACGGTGCAGAGCCCCCAAATCTCATTTGTTGTCACTGCTGCTGTCATCATTCTTGTTATTCAACCACTTAAGCCACCAGGAGAGAGAAACAATGAATAAGAAATAAACATTGCCTTTTCCAAGTGGAATTAACAGTAGAGAGTATAACAACGTGGAGAAGTTAAATAGACATTTACACTTTTTTTTTTTTAACAATGTTATGCATGCTCCAAAAACAGCTTCTGGGTCCAGTGTGTTCAGGATGGACTGGTCAGTGGTAGGCTGAGCAGTGCACTCCCCCTTGGCACCTGGGAATCATTTCTGTTGGGTTACTCCATCTGGTGAACGGTTATCCGTTATCTCTCATGTAAGAGAGAGGCGGGAAGGTCCTAGTCTTAGAAGATGTAAGGATGGTCTCCAAAGAACAGTGATGGCTTTAAAGCTGGAGGAAGGAGTCATTGAGCAGTGAAAGCAGGTGGCCTTTAAAGTGCAAAAGATAAGGGAACAGATTCTTTGCAGGTCCTCCAGGAGGAATGCAGCCCTCCAGAACCATTTTAGATTTCTGACCTCCAGCACTATAAGAGTGTGAATTTATGGCATTGGAAGCCACTATGTTTAGAGTTATTTGTTACAGCAGCAACAGGGAACTAATACACACGCTCTCATACATACAAACAAACAGACAGAAACCCCCAATACTCCAGGGTGTGCAGTGGTCAGGATAGGCTGGGTTTTGTTGTAATAACCCAGCAGCCCCCAAATCTCAGTGGCTTAACCTACAAGTCTTTCCCTCACCCCAAATGCCACATGGCCAGCATGAGTCTGATGTGAACTCATACTCACTCAGGGATTCAGGTCACCCTCTGTGATGTCGCCACTTCAGCATGTCCTGGGGGCCATGGGAGGATCAGAGAGATTCCCACTACCTGGGGGTGCCTGGACTTCACTGCCTCACATAGCTCATCGGCCAGGACTTATCAAGTGGCCCCGGTCTAATTGTAAGAGAAGCTGAGAATTGCTAGGAGAGCAAAGGGGATGTTTGGTGAGCAATTGCCGTCTTGGGCCCCAGCACGAGGGTGGTGGCTTGGGAAGGTTCTCTGCAAAGAAATGGCTCCCAAGCTGGGAATTGGCAGATGCAGCAATTAGCCAGGAGAAGTGAAAGGGAAACTGAAAACAGGCCAAGTGTGGGCGAACTGGAGTGGAATGAAGAGGGGGAAAGAAGGAAGATGGTAAGTATGATTTTTCCCCAAGGCAGGATCGACAGTACCATTCATTATGAATTGAACATCTGTTTTCCCAAGCAAGACAGGCCTAAAGGCATGAAAACTGTAGTTTTCCATATCATGTTTGTTTGGGATAAAATCTCATCTAGTTATTTTGGTTGAAAAGACTCTTCATTGTGTTTTTCCCTTTATTTGAAAGGGATGTTGTGAGATTTGGGAACTAGCAGACACTTTTATATTAGGCCTCCCCCTTTAAATTTTTTCCCCAACCTTGGGTTGGGTTGGATGGCCATATTTCAAGCCTGTAGATTCCCTCAGTGGAAGCTCAGACCCTAAGGATTCCACCTGGGAATTCATATATACTTGGGATTAGTCATTTAAAAACACATCTTGAGGAGCCCTGAAGCTTCAATCAACTCTACACCAAATGACAACTTGGGCAGATATGCTGCAATTTAAAGTAACAGCATGGGGGTGAGTTGCAGGTCAATCCCCACACCTTCCTACCCCAGGTATTATTTAGTATCACGTTAGTTACCTCTTAGTTGTAATCTTAGTTTACATTTGTATATTGCTTTATAATTCATAAAATATTTCCCCACAGATGATATCATTTGATCTTTATAACCATCCCTAAAGAAGGCAGACAATGTATTACCAACTCCATTTTATAGATGAGGAAACTTAATCTTAAGAGTATGAAGCAGTTGCCCCTGGTTGTGCCAGTAGGATGGGAACCCAGCTTTTATGACTCCAGTTTATGCTCTGCTGTAACACGTTTTCCTTCCCTCTTTTTATTCCATTCCTCCAGATGCAAGTAAGCTGTGAAGGCAAATAAGCTGTAACCACATGTTCCTTTGAGATACTTAGTGTCTACAAATTTTGTCATGCCACAGTTCAGAAAATTCAGGAAATATGGACATTTTTGTTATAATAGCAAGCATTTAGTGCCAGCTATGTGCTGGGTGGTATGCTAAGAACTTAATATCCCAAACTCACTTAACCTTTACAAACAAACTATGAGACAAGTTCCATCATTATTTTCATTTTTCAGATGAAGTAATTGAATCATAGAGAGATGTAATTTTTCCAATGACATGTGACTTATACCCATCCGGACCAACCTGACTTTGAGTTTTTAATGAGTTTAAGGGATACATTTGTTATATCCATGGGTTCTTTCTGCTCTGGGTCTGCTCTTCCCTTTGTTTAGATTTTAGCTTAAAGTCTTCTATGACTAGCTCAACTCCATCTCTCCTCCCTGTTTGGGATATAAACCCCTTCCCACGATCCTTAACATCCTGGGTGTTTCTCTATCTGAATTTACCATAATTTATTATGAATATCTATGTTTCTGATCTCAGTCTACTGTGGACTCCTTGGATGGATATCATCCTAGGTGTTTGTCAACAGATGATTGGATAAAGAAAACAAGGAACTCCGAACAAAACAGAGTATTACTTGGCCATAAAGAAGAATGAAATCATGGCGTTTATAGGAACATGGATGGAACTGAAGGACATCACATTAAGCAAAATCAACCAGACACAGAAAGACAACCATCACGTTTTCTTTTATATGTAGAAGTTAAAAAGAAAAAAAAAAAAAAAAAAAAAGGCAACGTGGGATAGAAGAGGGACTACTAGGGAAGGGGAATGAGTAGAGGAGAAAGAAAGGAGAGGTTTAGAGAGGGAGGACACGAGCAAGGCGCATAGTGATGAGTGGAAGGGACCAAATTAGACAGCGGTCCCGAGACGCCTGGTCCAGTATTCTTTTCTTGGACCATTACTAGAAAAAAGGCTCCTGTACAAAGGCTCAAAAAATAGCACTGTCGGATCAAGTAAAAGCACGGCAGACTTTTGAATGATTTTTTTTAAAGGGAGTGAAAAGTGGTAGGTGTTCTCGTGTTTATTCTGTAAAAGTGCAAGTGATGAATATTTCAGCATTCAAATGGTTAAAAACCTTTCCCAACTTTTTTTATTTTCCCCTCCTTTTCCTGCTTGAGGTCACACATTGATTTTGCAATAAGCCACTGGTTAGTTCACAAAAGAGTACAGAGGGCTAGGAAAGTGGTTTGAATTTTGATGTTAGCTCTGCTACAGATTTTAGATTGGGGGATTTTGATTATCTCAGCAACTATGAGTATTAGTGATGGATTTGATTATTTTATAGCACACTCAAATATATTTTCCTATGTTATCTTTGTATAAAAATTGACAAGTAGGTATTATTAGATTCACACTGAGAAAAGAAAGCTGGAGTTCAGAGAAGATAAGCAAACTGTTCAAGGCCACCTAGCCAGTGGGTGGCAGATCTGACTGGGATTTAGATCTTTTGGCTTATTATTATTTTTTTTTAAAAAACCTCTTTCCCATATACCATTCACTACCATCATGATACAAAGGGACCAGACCGGTGGTTTTGGAGTTAAGCATGTTTGAGTTTGAACCCTGTCCCATGTGCAAAATGAGGAAGATGATAACAGAAATAGTAATGGTGAAGAGTGACAAAACCTTAACTCTTGTCAGTATTGATAAAATGTTGCTTGCTATTTCTGAAGCACCTTACTTGGGGTTTTACAGGTATGAAGAACAAATGCATGGGGAGGGGAATCAGGGAGGAGCACTGGCCACTGTCCCATGATTCTTTCTGTGCATGTCGCATGCCTCGTGACTACACAGCTGCTCAGATGTCTTCCCTGAAGAGTGAGGAACAGCTGTTAGTTTTGAAGAGGTCAAAACAGCAACACAATACAAAGCGCCTCCCAGGCTGGTGGGGGAAGGGCACTGCCCCATATATTTACGTGAATGAATGTTCTTAATTTGCTGATAAGCTCTGCATATTAGTTTATTAGGGCTATCACAGAGTGTGGCTTCGATGAGGAATTTATTGTCTTAGAGTTCTGGAGGTTGGAAGGGCAAGAACAGGTGTGGGCAGGGGGGGTTCTTCCTGAGGACTGCAGGAAGGACCTGTCCCAGGCCTGGCGTCCTCATGGTCACTTGCTGTCCTCCCTGCGTGTTCGTGACCACTCGCCTCTGTGCGTCCCTTGTTCAAATTTTCCCTTTTCATGAGGACATCAGTCATGCTGGATTAAAAACCACCCTCCCCACTTTAATGATTACTTCTACACAGACCTTCCAAAGAAGGCATAACATCTCTGAATGAGGTCCCACTCTGACATGATGGGGGTTCAGGTTCCAACACATGAGTTTTGGAGGAGGTGGGAGAGATCCAACTCAAAGTATAACAGTCCAAATATTATTATTACATACTGCTATTTTTGCTTGTGAGTTCACTGCCATTTGAGGTCAATGAGTTGTTCTAAGCTCTTTGTGGGTATTAACATATTCAAACCTCAGTCAAGTGCTAAGAGGTGGGTATTATTATCTCCCCCTTGCAAATGAGGCTTCTGGGACATAGAGAAATGAAGTAAGATGCTGAACACTGAACAGCCAGTACATGGTAAAGCCAGAAATTTCTGCCAGTCAGGTTGCCCAAGAGACCATGCTTCTCGGCACCAGGCTTTGCTGTCTCTTTCAGCAAGACATAGCCCTTGTTTCCTGGGATCTCGTTATCCAGACCTGAGTCTGTTCAAAGGGCCTGGGGTCTTACAAGATGAGGAAAAACCAGTTGCAGCCATGGGGCTGGGGAAGGCTGCTCAGGGCAGTGGGGCCTCAGCTGAGTCACAACGAAGTGATCATCAGCCTGGGGGACAGTGGGGTGTACACACAAAACCAGCCAGGGACCAGGGCTGGAGGTCGGGCAGGGGTGCGGGGCTGGTGCCAGAGCACTTTGGCCTGGTCAGCCTGGCTGGAGGGCTTGGGCCCCACCACGCCGGCAACAGGAAGAGCTGAGGGGCTCCGCAGCAGAGGGACATGACCAGATGTGCCCGTTGGAACCATTTATCCCGGGGTGAGTAGTTTGAGGAAGGGAAGATCTGACTCAAAGTGAAAGCAGCGATGGCCAGATGCTGGTGACAGGGTGAGGGACAAGGCGGGCTGGCACGGCCTTCAGCCCCGCGGTGGCTCAGGCCCATGCCTGCCTCAGCCCCAGGAACCCAGCACACAGTCCAGGAGGCCCTGTCTGTGGGGACTGTGACTAACGGGGTGATCCTCTCCTTCCTCCTCAGAGGTCCTCCCAGACCCAGGAGCAGCCCCACGCCCCGTGTCTGCTCGCGCTCCCTGGGGCCTGCCCTCCACCTTCTTTGCCCTGTGGGTCCTTCTCCATTGACGGGGTTCCTTTTGTAGGTGTTCCCCTGACGTAGGACTCATTCCTTAAAACTAAGGAATTATTAAGGAAAATAAGAATTATTCAAGAAAAAAAATCTCTAAAATTGCTCTTAAAACCTTGCTAACTGACAGACCTGGGTTCTGTCAAAATCAAGCTATATGTGACCTCGGGAGTGTCCAAGGGTCCAGGATGTCAGAGCATCGTGACAGCAGGGGACATTCAGTTCAACCTCCCATGTAGAGGCTCCCTGGCTCTCAGGATCAAGTACAGAGAGCGTCCAGGGCCTTTTAATGTCGGGCCCCTTTGCACATCTTAGGATTCTACTCCGTTCTTAAACTTTCTGCTCCAATAACACCTACCTGCAGGAATGTCACTTAACCCACCCGCTGCACAACTCAGCTCTGTCCCTGGACTGTGCCACCCCTGCCCCAACCTGCCTTCTTCTCCTCCCTTCCTCTTTCCCTGAGTGAATGCAACTTGCTTTTCCGACGTTCAACTCAGTTCACCACTTCTTCTCATGGTCGCCACCCTGGGCTTGGGCACCCATTCCTGGTGTTCCCATCAAAACCGTGACTTTCTTCACCTTTCTGCTTTTTGATAACACTGAAGTTTTCTGCTTCCTTGACCTTCCTCACTGCATGCTGAACAACTAGATGGCATCCAAGATAGGCAGTCCCAGAAATTCCAAGATAAGGCCTGACCCCCACCCCCAGGAGATGCCTGGTAGATTCTATGGGATGATGAGAGAGGCTGGCCGGGCCACCAGATCATCAGACTCAAGTGTACTCTCAACATGAACAAGCATGGCCGTAGAGCGGCCATGGCACATGAAGGGCACGGGCTGTGGTAGTTATACAGTATGTGGCCATCTCTGCCTCTGGGTTTCAAATTTCCCCCTAGATGGGAGTTGTTGAGCTGGTTGTTCTTTGAGCAACTTCCCAACTTCTATGATTTTCTCAGATTGCTTGACTAATAAGAAGCACAGGTAAACTTCAGTGTGGTTCAATTATGACTCCAAAGCTCATTCATCAAGAATCCAAGCACCACCTTCAGAAGATGAATGGAAATGCAGTATATATACACCATGGAATATTACTCAACCATAAAGAAGAATGAAATTATGGCATTTGCTGGTAAATGGATGGATCTGGAGACTATCATGCTGAGTGAAATAAGCCAATCCCCCCAAACCAAAGGCCAAATGTTCTCTCTGATATGCGGATGCTAACACAAAATAAGGGGGTGGAGGGAAGAATAGAAGTTCATTAGATTAGACAAAGGGGAATGCAGGGAAGGGAGCAGGGATGGGAATAGGAAAGACAGTAGAATGAACTGGACATAACTTTCCTATGTTCATGTATGAATACACGACCAGTGTAATTCCACATCATGTACAACCACAAGAATGGGAAGTTATACTCCATGTATGTATGTATGTATGTCAAAATACACTCTACTGTCATGTATATCTAAAAAATACAAAAAATAAATAAAAAATAAAAAAAAAAATAGGGAAAAAGAAAAGAATTCAAGCACCATTTTGTAAGCTCCCTGACGGACCAGCTCTCCCACCTCAAAACTGCTCTGATTCTCTCTTGCCAAGACTGCAACTGAATGAAAACCTACCTGGCTGAGGGCATGTGTTAGGCTGCACCTTCATGTGCCAATTTAGAAAAACCCCTTGGCCTCTCTGGGGGTCTAAACTATATAATAAAACATATTCCTACAGAATTCCCTTAAGCCTTATGCCTGTGGAAGAGAATAACTTTTTAAATAGCAAAAGAGATTGAAGGTTATCTAATTGTTCCAATATCAATTGATACAAAACAAACCATCGAGGGGCCAAAAACAACAAAACATTTTTCTGAGCCTCGCCACGGTGTGGGTTAGGGATTTGGGCGAGGCTCTGCTGGTGACCTCTCTGCCCCGCCCCCCATTGATGGAAGTTATTTGATGGTATCTCACTGGCAAGTGGGCTGCAGGGCCTGTGTTGAGCCCTGTGGGAAGGCCTGGAAGGGGTGGCTTAGCTGGAACTGTCCTCTAGTGTCTACATGAGGTGTCTCCAGCATAAAAACCATGGGGTACAGACGGCTGCTCTGGGGGCTCAGGGCTGCAAGATTACGTGTTCTCAGGTGAGGTGGAGGCAGCGTGGCCTTTCATGTCACACTCCTAAGTCCCACGGTGCCAGGTATGCCTAACTGTATTGGTCCAAGCAGCTACAATCTTGCACAGTCTCAAGGGAAAGGAGCACAGGTCTCTCCTCTTGATGGGAAGAATATCAGAGAACGTGAGGCTGAATTTTAAAGCCACACAGTGACATCCTAAGCACCTGACACTCTCCTAATGCAGATGCCTTATCTTGGCTACCCTTCTAGGCTTGAACTCTAAATCTGAATAGCCAACAGCTTACTTGGCTCCTGAGGCTAGAACTGATACCTGATCTCCTTCCAAACCTGCTCTGTATTAAATTATCTCAGTAAACATTGATTGACTCTATTCTTCCAGATGTTCAAGTTGCACAACAATTCATTTCCAATCTCTCTCTCTAATCCATCAGTGAATCCTATCTACTCCTTTAATATACAGCTGCTCCTCAACTTACGATGGGGTTATAGCCCAATAAACTTGTGGCCAATTAAATATTTTATATATTTAAAAACTACAAAAAATAAATAAAAATTTAAAAAAACATAGGGAAAAAGAAAAGAATTCAAGCACCATTTTGTAAGCTCCCTGACGGAGCAGCTCTATGTATATATTAGTTGTAGTTGGACACAATACCTTTATTTTATTCATTTATTTTATGTGGTGCTGAGGATTGAACCCAGGACCTCGCATGTACTACGTGTGTGCTCTACCGCTGAGCCACAACCCCAGCCCCTATTTTTTAAAAAAATATTTTTAGTTGTAGATGGATGCAATAGTTTATTTATTTATTTTTATGTGGTGCTGAGGATCAAACCCAGTGCCTCACATTCGCTAGGCAAGTGCTCTACTGCTGAGCCACAAACCCAGGACCCAACTGAATATAGAGTAGGTCGAACATGCATTTAGTACACCTAAACTGCTGAACCTCACCACTGAGCAGCACAGCAGGCTGTGGCCATGGGTGGTGTCCCCTGTGATCACAGGCTGTCAGGGAGCTGCAGCCTCCTCAGAGGAGAAAATCGCATCACAAATTGCTAGCTCAAGAAAAGATCAAAATGCAAAGTAGAGTTTTTTTTACTGGATGCATATCGCTTTTGTACCATGATACGAGTGAAAAATCACAAGCTCAACTGTCTTAGGTCAGGGAGTGACTGTGTAATAGAATCTGACCTCCTCTGTCTGCCTTCACTGCTAAGACTGGTCTGAGCCTCCATCCCCTCTTGCTTGGCCAACTGCAGCATCCTCTTACCTGGTCAGCACCTTCTGCTCTTGTGCCCCTTGCCTTCTAGTTTCAGAGCCACAGCCAGGTGATTCATACAAATGTAAGTACCATCGATCTGCTCACAATGCTCAGGTGGCTTGCCATCTCTTTCAGGAAAACCTGAAATTTCTATAGTGGCCTCAGAGTTTCACATGATCTGACTCTATTACCTTTTACCATTCTCTCCCTGGCTTCCTCTGCATCAGCCAGTTTGGCCATTTTGATGTTATTTGTTCATATCAGATAAATTTCTGCCTCAGGGCCTTTGTATCTGCTATTCTCACTCTGAAGAATGTTCTTCCCTAAGATAATCACAGAACCAACCCTCTAACCTCCTTCAAGTTTCTGTTCAAATATCACCTTACGGTATCATTGTTCTTAAAACTGTCCCACTTAAAATGACAGCTTCTTATGTTGTCTCAGCCTTCTTAAGCCCTTCCTTGCTTTATGTATCCACATTGCATTTACGGCCATTTCTCAACACACACATACACACTGTATACACATATTTTATTGTAGATTATTTCTCTCTCTCACTAGATTTTCTTTTATGAAGGCCAGTATTTTTGAGTGTTTGGTTCCTTGCATTAATAGCACCTAAGATAGGCCCTGGCCACACAAAACATGTGTTCAAAAAATACATATTGAATAACAGAATTTTAAAAAATTTCTTCTAAAAATTACAATAAAATCCTCTTTTTTTCCGATTAAAAACTACCCATGTTTTTCTTTCAATCTTTTCTCCCCTCTTTCTGATCAGTAAAAGTTGAGTAATTGTGTTTACTTATCCCACAAGAATGTTTCTAGCTAACAAAAATGCCCTTTTGAATATCTTTCTCTAACTCCCCTAGCATTTGTCCCGTTCTCCTGTTGTAATCTTTGCTAGCAATGCCTGGCTCGGAGCTGGCAATCGGTAGCTTTTAGTGACAAACTGAAACTCGTGTCCCAGCTCTGCTTCCTACCAGCTGTGTGACACTGACCAAATGATGACCTGACCGTCAGCTTCCTCGCCTATAAAAAAAAAAGAATGGCACAAACGACATCCGCCCCTGTCGTAGTGTAGAGTCAACTGAGTAGCGGATGCTGCTTGCAGATGCTGTCCATCAGAGAGGGCCGAGTACAGTTCAGCTTCATTTTTTACGCCCACACTCAACCTGTTCAGCGGACACTTCTCCACCAAGGAGGAACTTCCCAGAGTTGCTCAACAGCATGGTCCGTGCAGGACGCTGGAGGAAATTTCAAGGGAGGGAGATGGCAGCGGTATCAGAGCGCCCCGGCTCACCCATTTCCAAATCTCAGCTAACTGGACTGAACCGCCAGTCAGGGTACGACGCCCTGGGACAAAGGGAGCTTGTCTTGACAGCAACAGCTGATAGGTCCTCTGTGCTGACTTAAAACCAGACACCTGGTGAAGCTGCACGACTCACGGGAGAAAATGATTTGCTTTCAGATGTATAATGAGGAGATATGAAAGCGGAACACACACTCTCCAAAAGAAACCGACGCATTGAAGAGAAAATAGAGGAGAGCAGAGAATGGGAGAAGGAAAAAGGAAGATGTGGTCAGTCAAGCGGAGAAACCTCCAAGTATGCAAACGGTGCTCAGTCATCCGAGGGGAAGGGAGTGCTGCCACCCCACTTGGTGACATCATGGGTCCTCTATTTTTATCAGCACCACCAATAATCTTGCAAAGTCTTGCTCTAGGATAATACTGTTTGACCAGCAAGGAAACCAGGTAATACTCTGGCTCCAGGCCACACAGTTAATGAGGAGCTGAGCCCAATCTAAAGCCACAGTGAGCACGGGGTGGCAGCGTCTTGCCAGCTCCAAGCTCTGCCCCTGGACCAGGAAGCCTGCTAATCGCCCCAGAGGCCAGGCAGTCCAGGAGGGCAGGTAAACAGAAATGCAGGCACCTGACCTGTGCCAGGGAAGCAGGCGTGAAGCCCAGCTCAGGGTTAGAGCTGGGACCCTCATGCTGTCCTCCTCTGCGCCCCTCAGACCCTCCTGCTCTGACGGGCACAGGACACAGCAGAGTCCTCCACATTCCACCTGCCCCAAGCAAGGCCAGTGTGCTCTACACCGTGCCCATGACTGACACGTTCATTCCCGTCCAGGAGGCCGGAGGCACAGGCAGCCTGTCCTCAGGGCTGTCTCCACGGGGAGGAACTAGACCTGGCAAGAAAGGACACAGAAAAACAAGATCCAAACCAACGAGTCTTACCTCTTCCATAGCTCTCCTCTGAGGCAGCGTCTGGGAGACAAACCCAGCCTCCCAGAGCTGGATCTAGAGATCAAGCGCGTGGCTCCTCTGCCTCTCCCTCTGCTGGTCAGGGAGCAATCACTTCCTGCGATTGCCTGGCCACACCTGAGCCCAGGCTCTCCACCTGCTCCACCTGGGTTGTGGCTCCTCCCTCGCCTGGGGCTGAGCATGGGCCCGCCTCCAACCTGGGAGTGTGGCAAGGTGCCTTCAAGGCCCCCTTTGTGCCCAGACCCAGAAGCCCCAGCCAGCTCAGCATGCGGCTCGTCCCTTCTCCCAGACTGGTCTGTCACTCTCTCTCCAGGGATGTCACTTTGTGCCTGTGTCTGGGGAGGTGATGAGGCATGGGACGTGTCCTGCCCCTCTAGTTAGTTCAGAATGCTCAGGCTGGACACTGCGATCCCCATTAGGAACAGTCTGGTCCAACTCCACCCTTGCTGGTGGTTACTTCATTTCATAATGACCTTCTCAGGGGACAGGTGTGGCTCAGCTCCCAGGGGTATCTCGTGGAGGTGGGAAAGGGAGTAATGTTATAGCGCCTGGTTTGGGCAGGTGTTACCTAGGTATTTGACTATAGACTTTCTTACAATAGCCCTGGGAAGTGCTAGTATTCTCATTTTAACTGGTGAGGAAACTAAGGTGGAGAGAGACTGCTTACTATAACCTGCCCTCAGTCACATGGGTGCTGAGTTGAAGGATGGAGGTTTGAACCAGATCTGGCTGACTGAAAAGTGATTTTGTTTTCTGCATTGTTTGTTTTCCGACAGAGCTGGCGCTGGAAAACCAAACCTCAGTTCCCAGCTTTGGGGGCTCCCAGCTGTCTTGGGATGGGGACTGACAGGGCAGGGCAGGTGGCATGTGCCCTGCCTTTGTGCAGCTGTGTGACTTTTCTTGCTTTGTTTGAGCCAAATTCTTGAATTACAGAGCATCTCCTGTCCTGACCAGGGAAGAGAAGGTTGAGGGCAGGCAAGGAAGCCCCAGTGGCATGCCCTGCTCCTTTAGCAGGCAGTTCCCAAACCTGGCTGACCATCAGGGCCACTGGGAATCTATCAAAAATACAGGCTTTAAGTCCCCAACAAGACACGAAGTCAAAGCTTCTGGTTTGGGGCCTGGTTGTGTGGACTTTACATAAGCTTTTAGCTCAGTGTCTTTTAAACTTTATTAATGACTCATAGTGAGATATACCCTTCACCTCATGTCTCAGTGCGCGCGCGCGCGCGCGCGCGCGCACACACACACACACACACACACATGCATTTATGGTAAAATAAAACCTTCTCTGAGCAAAGATCTCTCATCCTGCTTGTGATCATGCTCATATCTCCTATTCTGAGCCACGATATGCTATTTGATTAAACAGCACATCTCTCTACACTGGCTTTATGATCAACACGGCTGGGTGGACGGCTCACAGTCAGAGCGGGTCATTCCTCAAGGCTCCGTGGAGCGTGGCCACAGGTCCTCTGTAACCTCCCCTCAGCACTCGGCTTTCACCGTGTCTCTGTGCACATTTGTGGGTCTTGTGGGGTTGGCGAGGCTCTCATGCCCCCTGGCAGGGGTAGCTGGACGGACACATTTCCCTTGCTCTTAATGCCAGGGCTCCCCCTAGTGGCTCCAGACCAGCCCGCCATGGTGGCGGGGATGAGGAACTGCGGGGCTCTCATCTCCCTGGACCTGGCTGGGCTGGGAGGTGTGCGTTTTGGTTTGGTTGAGGTTAAGTTACAGCAGTAGGCCCTGGGACACAGCAGGCACTAATCACTGGCAGCTGTTAGGGGTGGAGACTGCGTTGCCTGTGGGCTTATGATCGATGGCTTGGAACATCCACCACCCCCTGCTCTTTCTTATCATTCTTTAGGTGCTCAATTCAGTTTGCCCACATGCTGCGGACCCTGAGAAAGTCAACAAGCCCCTCTGAGATGTGTGTGCTTCATCTTCATCAAAACGAAATCAGAGGGCCGACAGTGTTGGTGTAGGATTGATGGTGGTGTAAAGCCCTCCTGGTGTGGGGCGTAGGACTACGTGGGCAGCTACAATGCCAGTTCCTCTCTTCCTTCACTCTGTCCCCTCACTCACTGGTGGCTGTGTCAGTGTCAGAATGCACATGCTACACCTGAATGCAAAGACTAAGTAGCATTGTTTTATTTCCCTACAGTGATCCCATTTGCTTATGATCCCCCATCCCTTGAGTAGCAAGTCCAGCCACCAGCTTGGTAGAGAGTCCCCACAGGCTTACATGGGAGAGTGGCAGCACAAGATATGGGTATGGGTACAGGCATTACAGGGAGAATTTTGGATGTGAAGTTTGAAATTGACCAGATCTCACTACACTTTAGGGATGAATATTTCATTATAATTAAGTATGAGGTCCTACTACATACCAGGTGCTTTGGTGATCTGTTGCTAGCTACAGGCCAAGGTGACTGTCCCCATGAGCTCTACTTAATCACGGACAAGGAATGGATGATGGATATCTGTCTATTGCCTGTCAGAAGCAGTGCCCTAAACTTTGCAAAAATTCCTTATTTGGTCCTTACTATGATCCTCAGAAGGCTGAGGCCCATGCAGGCTGACCCACCTCCGCAGGGAAGCTCAGTTCCCCCACAGTCCCACCTAGCAGCCTCCTAGTTCCAGAGCCCCCACTCCCAGCCACGCTGTTTGCTTCTATTTAAATCTTCAAGAAATACTGAGCAGCCGGGCGCGGTGGCACACGCCTGTAATCCCAGCACTTGGGAGGCTGAGGCAGGAGGATAGCAAGTTCAAAGCCAGCCTCAGCAATGGCGATGCACTTAGCAACTCAGTGAGACCCTGTCTCTAATAAAATACAAAAAAGGGCTGGGGATGTGGCCCTGAGTTCAATCCCCAGTACCAAAAAAAAAAAAAAAAAAAAAAAAAAAAAAACAACAACAACAAAAAAAAAACTGAACAATAAACCCAGAACCTGAGAGCTTGAAGTGTTCTCAAAGCATGTTTTTTTGTTTGTTTTTTTCAAATTCAATTTCGAAAGTAGTTTGCAAAAAGTCTCAGCAGATACTTAGTCTGAATTTGGGCTCAGATCTTCTGGCTATTTCTGGTCTTTTAAGCCCCTTGGCTTTAGTTTGCTTTTTCTGGGCATGGGAATGTTATGCCATAATCTCCAAAAAGGTCCCATCCATCCTTTGGGGCACTGAGTAGCGGAAATCATATTTCTAGCACATTCTTGATGTTTCCAAACATTGCTTTCCATCTTAGATACTGTGTGAAACTTTTCCACGTTTCCTGTCATGTCTCAGCCTTTCATTACTTGGCAAATTCATTACTTTCACTTTGTACCCTAAGTAATGGTTTGTAGTGGAAAACTATAATGAGAAAAAGAAGCGTTGGGGAAAAATCTGAAAATGGGAAATCATATGCTTTCACCTCTTTCTAGGGCAAACTTTGAGAACCATCTGTTGTATGATGATGAAACTGGAGTGTATAGATGGATTGTCAGAGTTAGGATGCGGCTGCTGGAGTAACTGGCCATTAATATTAAAATTATTATTGGTTACATTAATCATGTCTGAGTATTTCCAGCATAACGTAGAATTTATTTATGTATAATTTATATCCTGACTACCTTCAAAAGGGAGAAAAGGAAAGAGGAGAGGAAGTCAAATTTACTGGGAGTCTATTGTGTAACAAGCCACACAGTTAGCAAGTATTTTCTTCTACTCCTCAGGACATAGTCGTGAGATAAGAGATACTATCCCCAGATGGCAAGGGAGGAAACAAGGCTCAGGGAGGACAAGGGGAATGCCTGCTCATGCAGAGAGCACAGTGTGGTTCCTCATTTGAACTCTGGCCTGCTTAAATCCATTGCTCTTGCCTCCACTACACTCCCCAAAGGATTTGAGGGAGTTGACAATGAGGTTAACAGCCACAGAGGGGACAGGGCAGGTGGGCAGGGAGGAGGGGATGGATGATCAACATAGAAATGCAGGGTGGATTTCTACAAGGTATACAATTATTTCATATTAATATATTTAAGAATAAAATGCCTAGGATTCTTTTGGAAGTTTGAGTGTTCACACAAGTTCCTTTTGACTAGTCTGTAATCCACCTGGTTTATCTTTCATCTTGAAGGAAGCTCACATCTCAGTTATTTATCTCAGTAAACATCATAATAACATATAATAATGTAGTAAAGCCTTTCTTTTTTTGAAGGATGCTAAGCAAACATGACCAAGCCAACTTTCTCCTCTTTTAATAGCCTTTTAACAAGAATCTCAGCTCCTACTTTATACCAGGTGTCCTGCTTGGAGCTAGGGCTGCAGTGACCCCTTAGGTTCTTGTAAGGAAATCATCTTCCTCCACCAATGCCAGCTACATTATGTATGCATTACTCAGATGAATTATTAAGATGTTTTCTGATATGCTTGTCTTGTTGAGATCAAAGGAAGAACATTCCCCTGTGGCAAGGAGATGGGGCTTGCCTGGAAGTGGGAAATCATTACCAGTATCAATCCCTCATGTGTTCCATCACCCAGAAAAGTGGATCCTTAGATAGAAAACTCAGGCAGGGAATCCCTGCCTCTCTTTGGGTCTCATTTACTTGAATCTGGACTTCAAGGCATAATCATACCATGTGATCGTAAGGGTTGAAGGCTCAGAATACCAGGATATGGGCATGGTAGGTCTTTCCACAATGTGCACAGGTCACCTGGTATCCTAGTCCATTTGTGCTGCTATAACAAAATGCCTTAAACTGGGAAACTTAAAAACAACATAAATTTATTGCTCACAGTTATGGGGGCTGAGATCAAGAACCAAGCAGGCATTTGCTGAGGGTCCAATCTGTGCTTCCGAGATGATCCTTTGGAGGGGATAAAAGTTGCATTCATCCTCACATGGCAGAGGGCAGAAGGGCAAAATCCCAGCTAGTTCCCTCCACTTCTGTTATAAGGCACTAACCCATCCCTCATGGCCTAGTCCCCTCCAAACAAACAAACAAACAAACAAAACAAAACAAAACCACCTATTAATACTATTGCATTGGAAATTAAGTTTCACTATAAATTTTGGAGGGGACCCAAACATTCAAACCACAGCAATCAGTCATGTGACCTAGGAATCATGATTTAGGTAGCCGAGTTCGTACGTATTAGAAAGCTCTGTGGAGTCTAAGAGTTAGCATGGTTCTTCCCTGTGAGGAGATGGGAGGCGTAGCTTCTCTCCTACACTCATGTGTACACCCCTTCTCTCTAGCTGCTCCCCCTTGGGTGCCATGTGTATGTTTTGTGGTGTAGGACACGTGTGCAGGCATTCCTGGATGGTAGGGTCAGATGGTTTCTGAATTGTGGCAGCAGGGCAGAGGCATGGAAGACCCAAGCTGAAGATTCATAAGCTCCATTTTTTCAAAATGTTAATTAGCAAGCTGTAGTGTGCTCTGTTTATTCCCCATGTGTCATCCCCCAATTGTGTTGGTAAAATCTGCTGTAGTTATGCATTTCATCTTAACTCTGCCATAGTGAAAAAGAAGGCAGCTTTGGCTCACATTGGGATGGACTGTTAAATAAAGGGGAAGCGATGTCCTCTGAGGCCAGCACGGCTCCAGCACCAACTAACGAGCAGTTCCATAGGCTGTGAGTCTGGGGCTATGGAGGTCATTCCATTATGGGAAGGAAGGGGACGGAGGAAACATTTTGTGTCCACCAAATCCCATTTTGAATTCCTTTTCTTCCATATGTGAGAAGACTATCTTTCTAGCATTTCTTGCAGTTATACTTAAGCATGTGACTAGGTCCTGGTCAGTGGGATGTGGTAAGAGATACAAATGTGACTTGTGAGATCGGCTGGTGTTCACTTTCTCCCTTCTCCTTCTGCAACAACCTCAGAAATCATGTGCTTAAGATAGCAAAATCACAAGATTGAAGGGACCTCCATCTCTGAGTCTCTCCTTTTAAGAAAGCCAGTGAGGAATCTTTCAAATAGTCACAAGATTGTGATATTAATAAACTTTTGTTGTATTAAGTTACCAAGAACTTGGGGTCCATTTGTTACTGTGGCATATCCTATCTTATTCTGACTAATACAACTTTCTTATATTTCTGAGACAGAGTAAAACATTATGGTGGGATAATAGGAAAAGCAAGGACAATAGAAACAGTTGGGTTAGGAGATAAGGAAACTTATCCTGATGTGGGTTTAGCTCCTTGGGGGAGTAAATTGAAGGTCAGGTTGCAATTTGTAATAACATGGTCTGGGCTGTTGGGAATAACAGCAGGCACTAGGGTCATTGCATATATTGTCCCATTGAATTTCTCAGTACTCTTAGGAGGTATGTATTATTACCCTCATTTTACAGATGAAGAAACTGATGCGTAAAGTTTTAAGAATTTTTCCCTAGACCACACAGCCTGTAAGAAGCAGAACTGACCTTCAATGTCAGACCTGTTTGACAAAGACCAATCAAGTGCTGTTAGCCATAGTGGTCTAGCCAGCAGGTGACTGTCTGTGCAGAAGAGCACAGGGATGACATCACCGTGACTCTAAGAGAGGGATGGTGACAGGTAATTAGAGAAGACTCATTGGCAGCATCTCAGGGGTAGATTTCAACACTCAGAGAGAGAACCTGCAGCACCCAGAAAAGATCTCAGAGCACCAGACAAGCAGACTAGGGTTTAAAGCCCTACAGAAAGGCACAGTGAAAATCAAGAACAGAAGCAGATGCTTAGTTGATGGAACCAGGATCAGTGAAGACCAGGGGACAGGTGAAACACAGTGACACCCTGGTGACAGAAGACTAGAGTACAATGAACACCAAGCCAGGGTGGGAAGATTAACACCAGATCTCTCTTGCTGGCGAGGGCCCCACCACCCTGCCTACTTGGTTAGGATGTGCTGGGGCCTGAACAGTCCTGGGCCTGGTGCTCATCAGTCTCTAGACCTGTCTGGGACAGGCAGGGAGATGGATTGGAGAAGATCCTTGCTCTGGAGAAGTGTTCATGAACAGATAAAACCACACAAGCTGTGCTCTGCTAGCAACACAGCAAAAGTGCAAATACTTTTGGAAATACAAGTGGAAATACTGTGCATGTGACTTTTGACCAATTTCAGCTCAAACCCGTTTTAACTGTGTCTCTGACCTAGTGACTTGTGGCTGACCCCTCAGATCTGCAAATCTGGGACTCACATCCTCAACTCCCAGACGGTTTGTACTTGTGAAATGATAGAAGATATATAAAGAATCATGCACAACAGTTGGCACTTAACAGGCCCTCAACAGTGAGAATGTCCCCCGCTTCCCATTCCATAGAGGTAGAGCTGTGTCTCTTCCCAGGGAGGGAAGGAGGCTTCATAGAGCTAACAAGGCTTGAGTCTCAAGGCCTAACACAGAGGGTGGGGTAGTCCGGAGAGAGACCACAGCTTGCACAACGTCTTGCTTTCCACAAAGGTGATAAAGGCACAGCTTCTGCTTTCAGGAGTCTGTTTCTTTGAGACCCGTTGTCATCCTGATAGCAGCCTAGGAGTGAGCATCCTTCCTAAGTTCATGTCCATTTTCCCTGCTCACTAGCCATGCTACCAGCGTGGCCATCAGCTCAGGCTCCACACTGCCAAGACGCATTGAGTGCAACAGCTTGTGGGGAGGTGAGGTGCGGCCAGGACCCTCCACCACGGCCCACGGGTCAGATCTCCATCATCGACGGTGAATATGGAGGTTGGATGGGACAGACTGTCTGGCCCCGGTTCAGATTGCAAGATGAAAGTCTTTTGTCACTGAAATTAAGGGCTCCTGGGGAAGGGAGGTGGCACGTGTCAATGAGCCCTTGTTCCCTACTGTCTCTCAGAACAGAGGAGGCTGCTTCAAGCCACAGTGGCACAATCTGCATGCACATTAGCCAGGTGGGACTGAGCATGGGGGTCAGCATATTTATGCAAAGGCATTTATCACTATGGCATTTAATCACTGATATCAACATTTGTTGAATTGAATTACCTCATTGGATGCCCACAGCCACCTCCTGAAGGAGGCAGGACACATAATAAATCCCCATTTTACAGATGAAGGACCAGCAGCTCTGAAAAAGGAGGTGAGGAGGGCCAGATCTTGGGGGTGCGGGCATGTGGAGGAGGAGGAGACAGCTGGGAAGTTTGGAGAAGAGTGTTGCAGACAAGTCACTTTGAACCTGGAGGCAGGACCGGACAGGGCCACGCAGCTCACTACTGCCCCTCCTCTCTCCGTTCCTGCCTATGTCCTCTCCACACCCACGTCTCCGTCCCTAGCCCCTCATTCATTCCACAAATATTTCCCTAATTTCCACTGTGGGCTGGGTTAGGCCAAGACACACGGAGAGGAACAAAAAGCACACTGTCCTGGTCTGTGGAATCAGGCCTTAAAGAAACAGGTGAATCATCATGGCAGTGCTCATACTCTCGGTTGTTGTGAAGGAAAATAACAGGGAATAAAATAAGAAGGCCACGCTTTGCAGAAGGTGATCTGCATGTCCAGGTCTCTCCTGAGTCCCAGACCCATTCATTCGGCAGATATTTATTAAATGCCTCAGTGTATTGAGCCGGGCACCCTCCGGGGTGTCGTGCACTCACAGTGAGTGTCTCTCGGCACCCACTGGATTTCTCACTTGGGTGTTCCGTGGACATCTCAGACTCAACAAGGCCATGACCTGATCCCTGCCCTAAGTGGCTTCAAACTCATCCAGGTTCCCAGGGAGACACCTTGGACATCCTCACAGAGCTACTAAAGGAGTTTCCACCACTGTGGGTGGCCTTGGTGACCACACCAGTGTTCCCGTGCTTGCTTTGTATCAGATAACGTCTGAAGAACTTCTAGTGCATTAAACTCATTTTATCATTTTATGCTCCAAACAAGTGTGAGGTAGGCAGTAAATCCCCCTTTACAGATGAGAAAGCTGAGGCTCAGGCTGCTGAAAGGCACACCAATGACCAAGCTGAGCAGTGTCAGGCCCTGGCCAGTGGTTAGCCATGGCCAGCCACTCCCAGAGCACCTGTTCTTAACTGCTGCATGCTGGCCACACAGGGGGCCTCTGGGCTCCAGTTCAGTCCACTGACTCTGTCCCTGTGTCTGTCTCCCCCAGGCAGGCAGTAGGGCCTTCAAGAACAGAAATGACTTCTTACTTATTTTTGTCTTCTGTCCCCACTTCAGGGCTAAGGCTACAATAAGTGCTTGTAAATATGTAACCTATTATGTCACCTCTCAGGAGAGAATTCACAAAGTTGTATTATCTTTCTTTTCTCGTTTTAGGGCTAAGCTGCTTCTCAGTACATGGCCAGCCTCATTTATAGAGTATTCCAGGACCAATGTGTGGGGCAGGAAGGGTTGGAAGGTAGGTCCCACCATCCTCTTCAGTGTAGCAGGAGTGTTCATGTCTGGTCATTCCTAGATCCTTTCCAAATGCCTGGTTTTTTCTTCATTTGGTCTCCAGACCATGGAATATAATGATGTACTGGGCAGCACCGAGGAGACCATCCTGCTGTGTGCTGGCCTCACACACATGGGAACATTTGAGCCACCAGACTAATACGTAAACCTTCCAGTCTGGCCAAGAATATGAATCTTCTCTTCATCTGCGAATCGCACTGGACTCTGAGAATAACTGCAAAATGGCCTCCTTCTGGCTCATGTCCCATATCAGACCAGAAGAGTGGAAGAATAATGTATCCTTCACCATTGTCCTAGGGGCCCAGCCAACAGCCTGGGAGTTTTAGATTCTGCATTGGTTTCCATCTTGATCTCGCTCTATAGTCAATGTCTTTGCCATCTGTCAGCGATGCAGCTGCCAAGCAGGACTGGAGTGTGGGTAAACTTGAGAAAGGCAGTTGGGGAAGGGGCATCCATCTAGGACAAGTGGATAGAGTTCAAGAAAGCTATCTTCAGAGGAGCCATAAAAGTATCTTGGGAAGTACAAATATAAAAATATTATTGTGCTAAGTAGACATGATTGTCATCCCTCCGTTCATCATTTTGTCATTAAACCAAACTTTCTCAGTACTGCTGGAAAGAGAGATGAACTGATGTATATCTATCAGGGTCCAATTAGGAAAACTGAACATTGGAAACAGGGGGAATTGAGTACAGAGAATTGGTCACACCAGGAGGGTTGAGAGGAACTCAGAGGTTAGCAACAGCTGGGAACCCTTATGGCTGGAGCGACACAGAGAGGAGGCAGTGTTGAGGGCCCAGGAGCTGGAATCACTCAGAGGAAGCCAGGACCACAAGAGGGGAAAAATGGCCCCTGGAATATGCATCTCCTGAGGCTTGCAGAGGAGAGGAGAAATACCTTGGTTCCTCCCTTCCTTACGCACACAGAGAGCTTTCGTCTGCAAGGCAGGAGGACCAGAAAAGCCACAAAAGCCACAAAAGTCACAAAGGAGGCAAGAGTAGGCTGTGTAGGGGCTCTGAATGGTACAGGAGGAGTTCAGGTTTAGCCTGGATACTCGGGAAGGGGCAGATTTTGCTCCTGGGTGATGAAAAGGCTATTCAAAGTATCTTGGAGGTGAAGGGAGAGCCCAACATCCTGCCTCTTTCCTGTCTTCTTCTCTTTCCTTATTCTCCATCCTCTTCTTCTATTAAACAAATTGAACATGCATCTTCCCATGTGTGCACACTTAAACATTTATTCTAATGCCAGGATCCAAAATATTTTTGTAATTCTCCATGGAGAACTGCCTTCCCATCCTAAGATATGTTATTTAAAAAGACAAATCTTTGCTTTGGAGGATAGATTCATTTTTTTTTAATGAAAACCTTACAGGGGACTGGAAATCAAATCAGATGCACAGTGTGGTCTATCAAGAAACTACATTTTTTGTGAGTATAAATTGAGGTATAATTAATATGATCTGAATTGCGACTCAAATATTCATTGGAATATGAAGATCACCTCTCTAGGTGACTGCTCAGAAGAGCAGCATTCATTCAAACATCTAAGTAGTCTGTTTAAAAATCAGTCTCACTCTTTTATGATAAAGTGTCATTTGATTTACCTTAGCAAGAACAGACCAACCTCACCTATTTGTATAGCACTTTATACTTTCTAAAACACTTGCACAAAATCAAAGGAAGTACAGAGAAATAAAGAGAAGAAAGGAAAGCAGAAAAGCAAGAAAGTAATTTATTCTTATGAGAATTAAAAAAAAATCTGTGCACTATCAAGAGAGTCAGGAAGCCAATATCTGAGCATATTTCTAGAAGTCAGCACCTGAGAATATTTTAGGAAATTCCTTGTCAAATGTTAAGAAGTTGAAAACCATAATATCCAATTAACTAACAGATTTCAGAAGGGTTATTTTCAGTGATCACAAAATAACATTCACTATGTACTCCTACAATTTGTTTCTTGCTTTAAAGGAAATAAATAAACCATTGCACATTTTTGGTGGACTATCTGTTCCCCAATTATTCTGCCTAACACCCTCCTCCTCCCACCCGACTCCCACTTTTTCCTCTTTAAAATGTGTGTGCTCATTTTTCTTCCATGATTCTATGTGATTTAAGAAAAACTGATCCCACCCCTAGCTTCAGATGATTGACAGTTCATCAGCATATGCTCTCCTCAACAAAAACGATTGGTTCAGGGTTGAGCTTGTGACCTAAGCCAATACAATTAGAGAAATCAGGGATTCTTTCTTAGAATCCTGGGGGGCGGGAAGGGGGTGTTTCCTCCCGCTCTCAAAACTGACTTAGGGGGCTGGGGATATAGAACAGTGGTAGAGTGTCTGCCTTGTATGCAGGAGGTCTTGGGTTCCATCTCCAGTAACACAAAAACAAAAACAAAACTCACCAACCCCAAAAAACCTGACTTGGAACTACTCTTGCAACTGCAGCAGCAGCAGTCAATGGCCATCCGGGGAGACCTTAGAATGAAGCTTACCAGGCAGAAGAAAGGTGATCCTTGAGTTGCTGGAGGGATTAAACCAGCACTAAGGCTTAATCTACGCTTGGAGTTTCTATCTTTGAGAGCCAGTAAAATTCCCTTTTGCTTTGCCAGCCTGAGTTGGATGTTTATGCTGACAACAGAACTAACTTCCCACAGTGAACGTTTTGTTTATGTGAAGCACAATAACTTTTTAAAAATTAATTAATTAACTAATTAATTTATTTATTGGTACTGGGGATTGAACCCAGGGGTGTTTAACCACTGAGCCACATCCCCAGCCCTTTTTAATATATTTTATTTTGAGACAGGATCTCACTAAGTTCTCTAGGACCTCGCTAAGTTGCTGAGACTGGCTTTGAACTTGTGATCCTCCTGCCTTAGCCTCAGGAGCTGCTGGGATTACAGGCATGCACCACCGAGCACAGCACACAATGGCTTTTCAGTCAGCATTTATTGAGCCCTGAGTATGTTCTGAATATTATCACATGCCTTGTATCATTGAATTTTCCTACATTAACTCTAGTTGGAGATGAGGAAACTGTGGCTCAGAGAGATGAAATGACTTGATTTAATAGAGTAACTGACCTTGATGACTGCTCTAGTAAATAACCCTCAGATCGCAGAGCTTCTGCACACGTGAGTGAGTATGCTGGGTTTGATGAAAATCCAGTGGCTCTCCTGCATGAGTGTCCTTTAAGTGATGACTTACGAACTTAACTAGCTCTCCTCCTGTGAACCTGATGTCTTAGAAGATTTCTTCTCCACTGGTGCGGATGCGGAGTTAGAGAGTGTGTAAACCTAGTGATGCTTTATCTCTCTTGCTCACTGGCTGGAACTCTGTCACGTGGCTCCAATCTAGCTGCAAGGAAGTTTGGGAAATATGGTTTTCTGTGTGCCCAGGAGAGGACTGAGAGCCTCTCTCTACCACCCTGTGGAGGGTCATCCCAGGATCCTGCCTACTGAAGGTTGTACGTGGATCCAGGATTCTAAGCTAAGCATATTATTCCATAACCTCATCTATTTCTCTTTCCTCCCCTCCCGACAACACCCCCCATATGCATTCACATTTAATCAGTCCCCTTAATAACTAGTTGTCCTGCTCACCTAAAGGTCAGTTATATTTCTTTCTTCAGTATTTCCTAAAGGAAAGAAGAAACTCCCAGCCTCCCTGACATTTGTTAGAACCACAGAAGCTGCCACTACCTTACAGAAATGTTCTCCGCATGATAATGTATATGGGGGATTGATCATTTACTTACCCTCGAAGCAGATGGACTTTATAAGGAGAAGTGCTCCGTAATGCAGACATGACTGGGAAGAATAAATCAAATTTCTCTGTGTACTTAGGGGAGAAAGAATTATTCAAATGCAGCGTCTGCAGCTTGGGATCAATTTACTGAGCTTGCAACCCTGAACTATGGCCACCAGGGGGAGCACTAGGCCCATCTCTGCTCAGGTAGTTATTTTTAGAGGCTGCTTCTAGCCTCAAGGAAGAAACCAAAGAAATAAAATACTATGATACTTTTCTTTTCTTTGAAAAAAAAAAAAAAAAAAAAAAAAAAACAGGACCAACTTATAAATTATTTGTGAGTCCAATAAAAGGCAATTATCAACATTTCCTACTATTTCAAGAGTAATATATTCTATGTTAGAAAAAGATTCAATTTATTCCATGGCTATGACTCAGACAATGGGAAATTGGAGGAAACTAAAAAAAAAAAAAAAAAAAAAAAAAAAAAAATTGTTATCTTGTGTAAATCTGTCTTTAAAACCCAAATCAGAGGAGGTGAATTCTGGCCCTGGTGGGCATGAGACATTTGCCCTGAAGGCCGTGGAATCTGATGGGCTTGGGAAGTGACTGGAGGGTGTGTGTGAGATTGTAGCACAAGGGAGTCAGAATAATCTCGTCCAAACAATTGAATAATGAGCATTACAGGATTATTTTAGGAAGTATAATTGTATTATTTCCAACTCTACAGGAATGCACTGTGATGGAGCTTAGAAGAGCCCTTGCTTTAGTAAATGAAACTGTTGTCTTCAAGACCCCACTGCCCTTTGCACTCACTTGCATGGACGGCACTCTTTGGCTAAGCAGCAGCATGGTGTCATGGGATAAGTGTGGTCCTTGGCTCCAGAAAAACAGCCTGCACCTTGCCTCTGTGAGGCAGCGGGGTGGGCAAATGACTCACCCTCTCTCGTCTTCAGTGTCTACACCTCCTCTCTCACAGAATGAACATAAAGATGAAAGGAGACAGTATACATGAGTACCCCGCTTATCACAGGTGTTCAGTAAATATCAGCCTTCTTTGGTAAGGTCAACTTTTGCTTTTGGTGACGATCTTCAAACCGAGGACCTCATGCTCATCTCTACTCCTTATTCCCAGTTTTCCTCTCTCCCCCACCCTATACTTTCCTCAGCTGTTTGTGTGCCTGGGAAGCTGACCCATATGGACTGTACTGTTGGGACCGGGCTGCCAGGTTCAGGCTGGGAAGCTCCAGCAGGGGCCCTGAGGTGAGATGAGAAGGAAGTTCAGGGCTTCTCCTCCCAGGAGTCTCCCTGCTTTGGGGCTCAAGCCCTGACTGTGTCCTTGCAGCACCTTCCTCTTGGCCCCTGGGCTCTAAGAATACCCCCTCCTCGCCTGGTTCCTGTGACCTCCTGGGTGGTGAATGCTTCCAGCTCTTGCTGTTCCTTGGGTGTCTTGCCCTCCCTTGTCAATTTTCTCAATCCTACTCAAAGCTCCGTGAGAGTTCCTGTCATTAAAATAGCTCCTTTGGGGCTACATGGGGTGAATTTTGTTTTTCACTGGGGCCTAGACTTTCACATGATCTCTGTGCTTATTTATTTACTATCTTGCTTTAGAAAGGAGCTTATGATAACATATCAAACATGAAATCACAAAAGCTACAAGTGGAATTTAAAAACTATGGCAACGGTGGCATAAATTGGAACAGAAGATCAAACAAAGGAAGCTGCCTAGCACTGTAATGGTTCCACTTGATCCTTGATAGGACACAAATGTTTTCTACATGCTTGCAGATAAAGTATCTGTTCAGTTCAGGGTCTATAAAATATCAATAAACCAATTACCTTGTACAAATACAAGTTGTGTGGAGACTGGAGTTTCGGAGGATTCTCTTGGTTGTAATGAAGAGACTTACACAGACAGCATCAGGAGCAGAGGGGTGGCCACGAAGATGCCCACGGCAGTGAGGGAGAAGGGAATGTCCTGAGAATCCAAGGTGCCATCTGCAGACGGCCCTCCCACTAAGCTACCTGCATCCAGGGGACCTCCAGCAACCCGAGCTGCGGGGCTTGCTGGGTTTGCATCCCATTTGTCTGCCATTAGCACAGCTGAGCTGTATCTCAGTATTGGCTTCTCTCTGCCTCTCTTTCTGCCAACAATTTGCTGCCTAAAATGCCTCTGGTCTTCCTCAGAGCTCTGGTTACTCAGGTTCCCACGCTGCCGTAATTGTGTTTGCACACATCAATTTATTCAAGGTCTCTGTCCTACCTCACCAGCTTCCTCTGAGCATCCAGTCAGTCTCACTGTCTGCTACTAAGAACTGCACATCTCCTGGTATTTTTAGTTCAGATTCCTTGGAGTGAAAATCTGGTTGACCAGCTTGCCCCTCTTTGGGCAGAGCTGTTTGCCCACATCATAACTGGCCTCTGACAGGTGTGTTCCCCTAGTGTGATTGAGGGGCTACCAGGATGGGTGGAGTCACATGCTAAACATGGTAGCCCAGGGGGTTGCAGAATGGGAAGGGGAGTTTCCTTCAAAACTAAAAGACTGACTGGAAGAGGCTGCCCTGTCTGGACTTCACCACTTTACAAGGAAAATGCTGTAAATCATTCTTTTTGCTCTTCATGAAGACATTGTAGATGATTTATGAGCATATGCTGATTCTGGTCTACTGGACTTCCCTGGGAGTCTCTAGCCTGGCTCAGTTCTCTTTAAAATTTTTCTGCTGATCTGCTCCAGCTCTGACAGCAGGACTCAAACAGCAGGGGAAATATGGCCCAGCCCAAATGGTAGGAATTTTGGTTTAGTGAGGCTGAAGGTCCCCGAGCACACCAGAGAGTGAGCTGAGGGCCACAAGGCATCCTGAGCAATGAGAAAATGTTATGTTAATGTTATGTTAATGAGCTGGCCCAGAATAAACATGAGCAATTTGCTGGTGAGGACAGAGCAGGGCTCTGGCCAGCAACAAATTGACTCAGGACAGGGGAGAGGTGAGTGATGAATGGAGGCCTGAGAGAAATCCAGCTGAGCATGGCTGGGAAGGCTCAGACCATCACTGGCCAGGTATGGGAGTGTGCTCCTGTGGTGTGGACAACCATCCAAGAACCTTCCCCAGGCCATTTAGCAATGGTCACTAATGGCAAAACTAGAGTTTGAATTCCGCCATCTAGCAACCGTGCGTCATCTGTCAGGGCAACGTGGGGAAGTGTGCCGCCCATGACCAGGCGGCCACAGCATCTTAGGTACACAGGGCTGTGCTACCCAAACAGAAGCTGAGGCTTCATGCCTCACGCAGCTCAGTTGGCTGTGGGTTGGATAATCTATTGCAAGACCCAGATTTGAAAATAAATTTTTTAAAAAGGCAGTGGTACAAGAACAGATAACAGCTCTCCCCAGGGGCATGGCAGGCTAGAAAGTGTTTTCTTGCGTGAAGACGTGAGGACGGCTCAGTCCATCATAGCATAACCCTGCCTTTGAAATCCAGAGGGTGGGAGGGGAAGCCCGGGAAACCCTGACCTCATATTGTAGCCACCACCTCTCGCGACACCTTTTCCTCTCCTATCTGAGGTCCTTTGTTCCAGTGAGGCTGCACCAATCTCTACCTGTGCTGCTGTCCAGAGAGCACTGCAGGAGGCAGATGGCTTAAGACTTCTTTCTGGGGGAAGAGGCTGTTTCCCTTCAGCCCAAGGGGCCATTTCTCTAGTCAGGAGGGAGCGAGCCCCTGCTTGGTTTTGCTGCCAGGCGCAGGCTGAATTATCTTGCAAGAGCAATTGGAGCCTACCTTGGCTGAAGTCAGTGAGGTTGTAAAATCACTTCCCCGAGGCACTCCAGCACCCAATTTGGAGATGAGTGGGGATTTACATGATTCAACGGAATGTTTCTTTCCGGTGTCAGGGCTCAGTCAGTCGTGAAGGGGGAATTTGTGAGCAAAGCTTAGCGGCTGCGTTTGAGCTTCATTCTTGTCCAGAGGGGTTGGAGGAGACGAGGCAAAAAAAGGCTTGATCTTTTGGGGGAGGGAAAAAAAATGATGTTCCAAGATGGGATGTATCTAGTCCATCGTGACCCTGTGGAACTCTCTCTATTGGGGTCAGAAGGAATGGGTAAATAGAACTTTTTTGAACCTAAACCTAGACTAAGAAGGACCCTCAATTTACAGAGTATCTAGTGCTATAGGTACTGTGTTAAGTCATTTACATAACAAATTTTCATCAGATTCCTATAATAATTCTATGAAGCAGGTAGCTTTGTCCTCATCTATGGAAACTAAGGCTCAGGGAAGATAAGAGGGAAGCCTACAATGGCCCAGCCAGCAGGTCATTCCAATGGTTCAGTACTGCCCTCATCCCTGGAGTGGCATCTAGAATCTATACCTGCGTGTGTTTATTTCCATATGCATATCATTCCTTCGAAGAGCAAAATGAGCCAGTGTGTTTGGTTTGTACTTGAAGTCCATGCAGGCTCCCACTAGAAGCAGGTTAACAGGTAGCAAGCTGGTAGCTGGAGAGAGGTAGCATCTGTCTAACTGCCCAGTGGTTTAGAGGGTGGAGCTAGGCCAGATTGAATTCAGATCTGTGCTGGTCCATTTGCTAGTATGGGGTTTAGAGTAAGTCAATTATCTTTTCTGAGCCCCAGTTTCTTCATCTGTTTAAGTGATTGCTGTAAAATCCTCAGAATGATGGTCAGTATGATGGCCTTGCCATATGGTCCTGGCTCTGCAGCTGTGAGGCTGGCCTGTCTTCTGATCATATATTGCGGTGTATTTAACCTTCCCAGAACATAGTGGTTTAAAAGTAAGTCAACCATTTGTTTTGCTCATGAAGCTGCAATCTGGTTGGAGCTCAGTGGTGTCATCCTATCCTTGTCCTATGCAGCATTGGTCTGGGGGCTCCCCTGGGTGAGGACCCTGTTCCAAGATGGCAAAGCTGCCTGTCAGTTCCTTTTCACATGGTTTCTCCGTGGTGTGTCTTAAGCCTCCTCATAGTTTGATGTCTGTGTTAGAGGCCCAAGTGTCTCGAAAGAAAGTAGAAGTTGTCCGGTGTACCATGGTCTGAACTTGGAAATTGGCACTGTGTCACTTCTGCCACATGTTATAGGCTGAGAAGTCCCGGAACCCAGACTCCAGGGGAGGGGACATTGTGGGGAAAAGCATCAATGAGTCTGGGTGTCCTGTTTTAAAAGCACCATGCTAGTCTGCCCTCTGGCCACAGAGTATTTACATTTATTCCACATGCAGTCATACTCGCTGGTTCCTAAAACCCTCCAAGCCTCATCTCATTATGGTGTTAGGTTCAAATTCAAGGTTCAGGATATTGTCATGAAATCAGGTCAAGATGTCCATGAGGCTCCTTGAGAGCAGTTCCTCAGATAAAGCTCTTTTCTTGATCAGAAATCCTGTGAACTAAAAAGACAGACAAGTCATTGGCCTGCACGTCCCATGGGTCAGAGAGACTCTATCCTGCTGAGCAGCGGCAGTGGAGGCTGGGCTACTGTGTTGGAGCCTGGGGGATTTCTGGCAGCAGCCTGGTGCTGGGGACTGAGCATGAGCTTTGACTTAGATAATCTGCATTAAAAACCTTGACTATACCCATGACTTTGTGGGTGACATTGCTCAGAACCTCAATCTCCTTATCCTTAGAATGAGATACTAACCACTGTTTTGCAGGACTTGTGAGATTTAAATCAAGTCTTGTATTTGAAACTGCCTAGCCAAGTGCCTGGCACATACTATATCTCCAGTATGTAAATGAATTGAGAATAGTGATATTTAGTTTTCAGTGAATGCAAAGACTCAAAGTATACAAACTATAAAGTTTAGGGAAAGAATAATATGTGTGTTTGTTCTCTTATGAACATCCATTGGCTGTTCCCAAATTGAGGCCCCAGGACCAGAGGAATGGTGAGTGACATCATGAAGACATCATGAAGCTTTTCTTTTCCTTTTGTGCTTGCTTTGCCCTGAAGTCGCCAGATTTCACTGACATGGGATTATACCCAATTATAGCAACCCAGCTTTTTGGTGCTAGGGAAGACTTCTAGAAAGGACAGTCAGATCAATCCATGTTGCAGCCAAAATCTCACAGTGGCAGCGGTGACACTGTCGTTTCTATTTCTGAGAGTCAACTATGATGCAGAATGAACATAGACTCAGAAGCGGATACACCAGAGTTTAAATCCAGATACTGTCTCTTTTGCGACATGGGAAAGTCTTCATACCTACTGGATCCTCAGTTTTCTCACCTGATAAATGGGAAAATAATCATTCCAGTGGATGTAGTTGTTTTAGAAGTTTTAAGGCAGAAAGAACTCACTTCAATGCCTGATTAAGAGGTAGTGCCAAACAGATGTTGCTCTATTATTTATGGGACAATAATATCCACCTCTTCAGCTGCTATGGGGATTGGATAAATTGCATACAGAACACTTCCACAGGGCTGGGCATGTAGAAAGTGTTCAGGAAATGTTAGCTGCTGCTGCGGCTGCCATGAACAATTTTAATTTTAGCAATAATAGTGTTAATTACACTTGACTAACAATCCTTGAATGTTTCTATAAGCTTGGAGACAAGCAGGTTTAAATTATTATACAAATAGCACTGGAAAGATTTCTCCTGCAAGAGCCAGATATATAAATAATTTATTGGCATAAAGTGAAGGAGAAAATATAAACAGAAAGGGAGCCATATGGAGCCCAGGGCCTGGAGTTTTGTATATGGTCCAGGTGAGGGTGCACAAGGAAATCTCCTCTTCGAAGGTGGCACTGAATATTTTTGGGCATATCAAATTACAATGGGCAGCATGTTTATTGAACAGATCCAACTGGAGGGGAGCAACCAGATATGGGTTCATTTATGTTCTAGGCACTGCCTTCAGCTAAGCTCTGCCTAAGTCTATTTTCCCATATGGTATTAGTAATTCCATAGCTTTGGGGCCACTTTCAGCAGTAAGGATAGATTCTTTCCAGTGCTCTTATCTCCTCACCGTGGTTCTCCAGGGTCTTTCCCTAAGTTCACGTGCATGGCTACTCCAACAAGTCTCCCGCCTGCAGAAGCCAGAAGAAAAGTAGATCACAGACTTTGGGTTTTCATTAGTTCCCAAAGTCTAAGGCACCTCTTTGAAGAACTTCTTACTATGTTTCTCTCCATATCGGGGTGGTCTTGGGCTGAGACCTCGCATTCTGCAGCTCCATGGCCAGCTGACCAGGGAATAAGATGCTGTCTTGGCTAGCTATTGTCACAATGATGCTGCACTAACTACCTGCAAAGCTCAGGGGTTTAAGCCACATTCTTCCCCACAGATTTGGTCAGTTGAGTAGCTCAGCTTCAATCTGTGACAGCTAAAGAGGCAGCGGGTGAATCTAGATTTGATCAAGTGACACTATTTCTGGCTGAAGGTGTGCAGGCTTGCTGGACTGTTCTTTCTATGTGTCTTTCCCTCTGGGAATAGAGAGCTACCTGGGCATATTCTCTTGAGGATGATAACAGAGGCATAAAAGAACATCTCCAAGGATCATGCCCTCATATAACTAGGTCCCAAAGCACAAAGAATGGCGAGGATTCTCCTTGAACATCTCTTTCTTTTCATCAAAATGGATAGTCTTCTCCAAAAATTACCCAGCATCTCATCTGGTAGAATTGGATCCCATGTTCATCTCCAAATGCAGCTCTGGAAGGGGAAAGAGATGACCAGGAGGGGCTTAGAAAAATGCTTGTCGAGCACACAGTTTCTTCAGAAATAAGGGAAACCTCCTTTAGGTTCCAGTGTCACTTCTAGAAATGAGCCAAAGTATACATACCTAAGTTCAGGGTAACTCAGTAAAAAGAAATGAGTAGAGGAAGAGGAGTATTATGGTTCAGATATGAGGTGTCCCCCAAAAGCTCATGTGTGAGACACTGTAGGAATGTTCAGAGGTGAAGGATATGAGAGGTATAACCTAACCAATGGCTTAATCCACTGATGTGGACTAACCCATTGGTAACTGCAGCAGGTAGGGTGGGGTTGGAGGAGCTAGCTCTCTGGGCGCATGCCTTTGGAGTATTATTTTGTCTCCAGTGAGTGGAGCTCTGCTTTCTGGTTCCACGTCCTGAGCTGTTTCCTCTGCCACACCCTTCTGCCATGACGTGCTGCCTCACCTTGGTCCCAGAGCTAGGAGGTGGTCATCTATGGAATGAGACCTCTGAAACTGTGAGCCAGATAAACGTTTCCTCCTCTACATTATCTTTGTCAGGTATTTTGGTCACAGCAATGCAGAAATTGAGTAAGACAAGGAGGAAAAGGAATCACCTTCATATTTTGCTGCTAAATCAGCTACTCAAACACAATGGCATAGTTTTGATAATATAGAGGGATAATCTGCTCAGGGTTTGAGGGCTGCACAGAACTTCCCGAGACTGGGCTTCTCATTTAATAGTTAATGTAATAAAAGCAGTTGCGATAAGGAACTTAATAATAATTATGATAATCATATGCTAATGTGCTATAATTAGCTATTAGTAATAATTAGCTATTACTCGTTCTTAAGTTGGGACTTCAGTAGTACCAACTAAGTGCTGGGCACCTTTCTAAGTGCTTTGCACAAATTAATTCATTATTACCTGTTGTTCGTGAAGATCGATGTGGTCAACCAGGCCTGGTGAACCATAGTTTTTGATATGCATGCCCTTCTCTCATCCCTCTTTACATTGATCCTGGGCTGAGCCATGCACCTGGCTTTGGCCACTGGCTGGGGTTTTAGTAAGTGAGATGTAAACAGAAGAATGCCCTTGGGAGTCAGCTGCGGTGCTGAGGAGAAGCCAAGGCCAAGGTCTGGAGGAGGAGAGGCTGTGGGGAGAGACACATGGAAGAGGGGAAGCCTGCTGCACATTCTGGCCCCAGACGAGCTCTCAGCTGAGTGCAGCCCCGCAAACAACCTTCCACAGGACCTGGAGAAATAATGAATTAATGTCGTTCCCAGTCGCCCAGCGTGGCGTGGTTTGTTACGCAGCAGAAGAAATGGAAGTCATTCCTACAACACATGTGTGCAAATTCCTTGGACAATTTATGTGAAGGGCTTTCTTGTTTCTTACTATTTGTGATCAGCCAGAAAAGCAACAGGGGTGATTATGAGCCTTGTAAGTTTAATTCATTCGTTTGACACATATTTATTGAGTGCCTGCTCCGTCCCAGGCAGTGTTTTGGGTGTCAGGGATGCTGCAAGGAGTACATGATGTTTTTTAGTTTATGACAGAGCTTCGATCTCTTTGATGCCTTCCTGAAAAGATTAGTAGTGCTCTCCTGAATGTATTACTTGTTTTCTTTATAACCTACTACATATTTGTCCCCATCTAAATCTGATTTAAATCTTCTATAATCCAAAGACGGGCCATTGGCAGACTTTGAAGTCAGACTAACTTGGCCTTGAATCCTCTTTCCCTCTCCTCTCTTTCTTTGGGCCCCAGCTTCCTCATATTTGGGCTGAGTATAAGAATTCCCATCTAAGCTACCACAGGACTGCAGGAGGAGCTCAGGTGCTCAATAACGTCAGTACTTTTCTTTCTTCCCTTATAAACAGTATCTAATTTCAGGGCAATTTTCATCAGAGGGAAGTTCATGGGTGTCTGTCTGTACTGCTTCTGTTTTCTAGGACTCTGATGTGGATGAGAATTTTATTTTTAAATATTTATTTATTTGCCTTTAGAATTTTTAATCTGCCTGTCTCCCTGGTCCTTTGGATGGAGGGCTGAGCCTGTGATCCCCGACGCACCGCCTCAGCCACCGGCTTTCCGCAGGCTCTTGTGTACATTATCTCAATTACTCTTCGCGGCTCGCCTGTGAGGCGCGTATTCTTAAGCCTCATTTTACAGTCAAGATCCTCAAGGCTCAGACAGCTGAGGTGACTTTTGCAAGGTTATAACAAAAATTAGTGGCTGAGTTTGCCTTGAAACCCAGGCACCCTACCTGCTGTCTTAAGCTCCTTCCAGTCTCTTTGCCCCGCCTCCCTGCCGCAACACCTTCCCCCAGCGCCCCACGCTGCGTCACCAAGATGCTGGAAAAACCAAAATCCAGGACATAGTCAAGAAAGGGAGGCATGCACGGTTATTGTTTGTCTTGCAACTGTGTACGTAGGAGGCATTAACATTCACCGAGGAGCTGCTGAAATCCACTCAACTGGAACCGAGACTGGTGAGAAGGGGACTGACCAAATTTGTTTACAGTGGGCTAATCCGGCTCTGTCTCTCCCGCCACACAGTCTGGCTTTCTGAGCAGGGAGAAAGTCTAATTACAGCCTGACAGCGTGAGTGTCTCATGGGAAGGCAAATCTTGAATAAAAGTATCAAAAGAGACTTGAATGGCTTGGAAATGTGTGTGTGTGTGTGTGTGTGTGTGTTGTACACACTATGCACATGCATTTGTTTGCCAGTTTTGCAGTTCGAGGAGGGATTTCCTAAATCAGGATTATAGACTTCAAACTGGAGGAGAGAGTGGAGATGAGCCAGCCCTTAGGTATGGACACTGAAGCTCAGAGAAGTGACTGTCCCACAGTCATAGCATGTGCTTCTGGAGCAGGTTGGCATAAGAATCCAGGTGCCTGGCTTCAGAGCATCTGAGTTTCCTTAACCTCTCTTGCCCCTGGGGATTTCTCCTGGTGTGGCAGACGCATGACATCCGGGTCCCTGGCAGCCGGTCTCTAAGCAGGTTTCTCTGCCTTCAGTCTTGGCCCCTCCTAGCCCACCCCCCCTCAACCTCCAGAGTGCAAAGAGCAAGTCTGATCATGGGGCTCTGCAGCTTCAGCTCATTTAGTAGCACCTCTGTGTCCTCAGGGATGCCGTCCATCTTAGTCTTAGCAACAATGAAAAAACAAACCCACCAAGTCCCAAGCCCTTTGAGGTGACCTTTGTTAGTCCTCCTGCCTCTGTGTGGTCTGTTTCTACCCAGGAGGTGCATGGTCGATTCCCACCCTGGCCTGGCTCCTTTGTGTCTCTGTGGCTTTGCTAATGCTGCTTCCTCTCTAATGCTTACTCTTTCTTCCTTGTGTCTACAAAACCACATCTGCATCATCCAATCTCCCATTCCCCTCCCCCTGCTTCCTCAAAGCCCGAGTCACATGTGTGCAGTGGTTCATGGATGCTCCCAGCTTGACCCTCTGCAGCTGTCTGCAGCACACTTGATCCCAGGCCTGGTGCCCTGTGATGGGCAGGACTGTGTTCTCTCCATCTCTGAGAGTTTGGTCCCCTCCCCCACAGTGTCTAACCCTGGCCCTAGATGGAATGAATGCAGTAGCTGATTGATGGCCCTGTGAATTTCATCATGGAATGTGATATAATGGTGAACAAACTGGGCTCGGTCAGCCCTCCCACAGTTTATCCTCCAACTTACCAGTACACTGGATGAGGAGTGGTTTGAGGCCTAAAGCCTACTATATCCTTAAGGGGCTTTATTTAAACTGTAAATATCCATGACAACATAGAATTGCCTAAAACACATGTAAAAGTGGCGGACACACAGTGGTCTAGTTTCTCAGTAACTCCCACACCATTACTGACTCCCCAGATAGCACAGTGAGCACTGGCTGAGATCATGCCCCATCTGAATGGCCACAGAGAGGTGTTTCTGAAGAAAGGGCCACAACAGAAAAGGCAGAAAGTGAGAAGATGACAAAGAGAAAGAGCATCCACCATGATTTTGCTTGCAAACCTATGTTCCTTCAGGTCAACTCAACAAACACTGCTTATGTAGATGTATACTGTGCCTATCTCATTCATATACATTTTAAATTCTATGACCATCAAAACTGTTATACAGGAGCGGTGATTAAGGAATGTCCATGAAAGAGAGTTACTTTGCCCTTAGAGTCTTGCACAGCTGGATAAAGAAAGGAGCTTAGGAGAAAGATATTGGGATGGGCCGCTCTGATTCTTCTGACCGACAATCTAGAATTCTCCGTATGTCCGCTTTCACCCGGTTATATACCTTAAAAGCTGGAACCCATGGCTTCCAGCTAGCTACAACAGCCCTTCCTAATTAGGGCTCCTTCATAACTGCGTTAAGCATGTGCAATCTAGGTATACTTAAAAGTACCAGCACTGGAAAATACAAGGATGATTTAAATAACAGTCCTGCCTTCAAGATACTCACAGCATATGGGGAAAATAGTAAAGAATAACTCAGTGCTGAGAGGAACAGAGGGAGAAGGTAATGTTCCTGGGGACCCTGTTTAGAATCACCTGCTCACGGTGATCACACAAAGCAAACGCCCTTCCAATCCGTTTTAGTGTGTCTTTTTGTACTTCTTACACACCATGCTCCCTATTGCTTGCATGAGGAACAGATGAAGCTGCCCTTCTATGGAGGGCGAGTTTATTTGCTGGTTTCACATACAGAGAGAGAGACTCTGGGCCAGATGCAGCCCTGCCTTCTGGGAAGTCACAGAAATCACAAGTGGGATAAGTGACAAAACCACCACTTCAGTGGGCCTTTAGAGAGGGAGGTGTGGTCAGACTCAGCTGGAGCATAGGAGGGGTCTACCCTGCATCAGGCTGTGAGTGAAGGCATTAGAGAAGAGACAAGTGGCCATGGGGGGAGCCTGGAGAATTTGCTCTGGTTCAAAATCAACTCTGAGTTTTTTTTTTGTTTTTTTTTTGTTTTTGTCTTTTTGGTACTGGAGATTGAACCCAGGGGCACTCAGCCACTGAGCCACATCCCCCAGCTCTAATTTGTATTTTATTAGAGACAGGGTCTCACTGAGTTGCTTGGTGCCTCGCCATTGCTGAGGCTGGCTTTGAACTCGTGATCCTCCTGCCTCAGCCTCTCCAGTCACTGGGATTACAGGCGTGCGCCACCACACCCAGCCCAACTCTGCTTTTATGGCAGCCCAATTCCAGGATGGATTTCCCAAAGGACCACCCAAATTTGGCCAAAGCTGCTAACAATGCAGAATGCCTTCTTTGAGAATAGGTCTTTAATTTCTACTCTAATGAGCCAGACACTGCCTCCCTCTCATCCCACCCACTCGCATGCAAATCAAAATCTCCATGTGAAGTGGGGAGCAGTAGGCACGCAGTAGCCCATCCAGTGTAAAGCCTCTGATTGAGACCAATTACTTAACCCAGCCCCACTTCATTTCCAGTGGAAAGCCCACCACTAATGTCTGCTGGCTGCCGCCAGGGACTGATTGGGCAATCAGGAGGAAAACAGACATAATAGACAGGTAATCTTAACAAAGGTTGAGAGAGGAGGGTGGGGAAGGCAGTGGGCAAGAGATACCTACTACTGCGTGCAGCCTTGCTGGTACTGTGCTGGGTACCTTGCAGGCTTCTTCAGTGAGGGAGCAAAATGTCTGTGCCCAGCCAGCACACACACCCCCTCAAACAAACCCACAAAATGGTATTCTCGGCCACTGTGCCGATACCAACTGTAAGCTCTGGGAGGAACATTGTGTCTGCTATGGCCGTTATGAGATTCCACGTCCAAGTTGAAATCATTCCTTTGAGTTGCTCCCAAAGTTTTAAGCCTTTGAGATGCCATGATGGTAACTGGAACCTGGGCAGAGATGGGAAAGGGGGCCTTCTATCACTGTGTTCCCAGCACAAACCTGCAATCACTCTATCAGCTCCTGCTGATAGCACCTGTCCTCTTGGGGGGACTGGAAGCAGTCGAAGGTGCTGGGGTATAGACTTGCCATTCCATTGTCCTCTGATTGACTCTTCCCTTTCTCAGTACTTAAATGAAGGTTCCTATGCATGTAAATGCAGAAAAATAAATACAGCAAAGAGGGACAACTGTTTCAATAAAACAGACATAGCTGTGCCCAGCTGTGAATAGATTTCCCCATTTAGTGTGTAATCTTATCCTGTTTGGTATTGTGTGATTTTATCCATTTTACAGATGAAGAAGCTAAGGTGAGGAGACTGGTTAGTGGTATTTTCTGATTTAAAACTGTATTCTTTTCACTCTAGGGAATTGCCTATTTTTTTTTTTTTTTTTTTTGTAATTTTTATTTTGAGGCAGGATCTTGCTAAGTCTCTAAGGCTGGTCTGGAAGTTGCAATCCTCCTTCCTCAGCCTCCCAAGTCACTGGGATTATAGGCTTGTGCCACTGTACCCCGAAAATTGCCTCCTTTTGCATTAGATTCGTAGAATTTAGATCTCCATCTTAACTGTGCAAGCCGCAGGCCCAGCACAGGGAATGCAGAGTAGAGCTTCTGAAAGCTCTTCAGAGAACACAGACCTGGATGGCGCCCTGCAGTGGCAGTCTGGACCAACACAGGACATGTTCTATTCTGAGACCATAACTCACAGGCTGATTTAGATAGTGAAAAGTGCTTCCTTGAGACAGGCAATGAATTTTCAAAATGAATTGCCATCTTGCTGTCCCTTCTGCATGGTATTTTATAACTATCTATCTCTGATAGCAGAATGCTACAATTAAGGTGAAATCCACATATGCAAACCTAACAATTTTTTGTCATCTCCTATTCATCTTAGAACAATTTGACTGAAAGCCAATGGGTGTCCCATCTTCATCCCAGCATACCCCATCTGCATGCATGTACACACACACACACACACACACACACACACACACACACACTCATGAAGGTATAGAACAAATCCCATTTGACTTAGCTTCTTTTTTTTTTATTTCATTCTGTAATTATCTTTATTTTGTTTTCTTTGTTCCTTGGAAATAATTTTCATTAAGACATAATAAGAAGAGGACATGGTACTACAAGACCCATGCTTAGTCCTGATATAGTGTTTACTTAGTAGTTGCACAACCAGACCAAATCTTAAGTTTTGCAGTGGGAAAGATTATAAATCCATGTCTCTGAGACTCAGCAGCTGTGTGATTGTAGGCAAACTGCTTAACCATTCTGAATCTCAATATCCTCATCTTCAAAACTACCATAGTATTATTGGTCTTGAAAGATTGCTATGAGGATTCAACAGACCTATAAAGTGGCAGGCCCAGGACCTGCTGCTATATACATCCTCTTCCCTTCACTTCTTCAGTTACTGTGTCTCTGACTCTCATGATTCCCTTCAGGATAATGATGCCTATCTCACAGATGACTTAAGGGATTAAATGAGAGAATAACACCTGAAAGTATTAGGGAACAGTAATCTATTTTTAATTGACTCATTTGCTTATTTACTCAATCAACAAATATTTCTTAAGTGACCTGAGTGACCATAAAGAAGAATTAAACACAGAACTTGCCCTAAAGAAAGGCTTATTCTCTGAACACACCCTGCTACCCTAGAAAAACATAGCATGAAGTGAAAATTAAAAGTGCTGGGGACATGTTTATGAGATTTAAGTAACAAGAAGATTCCTTGCCATTGGAGCCATCTGCCAGGGATCCGTGATGGAAACAATTTGAGACGCTATTTGGCAGAAAGGTAGGAGGTGATGGAGGAGGACCATCTGGGTAGAAGGTCCAGTGTGAGTAAAGTGACCACAGTGACAAAGTACCAGGAAGGTAAGAGACACCTCAACCATATTGTTGGGACAAGTAGAGAGTTGTAGAGATGAGGATGCAAAGTTGGCTGGGGACACATTTATGGAAGAATTTGGACTTGTACTTTGACAATGGGGAGCGGAGAGTGCCGTCGGAGCCAGCTTTCTTGAAGATGGATCCAGTGGAGATGGAGAGGAAGGTTTGAAGAAGAAACAGAGGCCCACGAAGAGTTTCAGACAGAGATGAGGCAGGAAGGACGAAGGGGGAAGGGGAAACATCGCAGAGGATTAGGAGAGAATTTAAGTGACCATGTTGGGGGACAGTAGATGTAACTGAAGTTTAGGTAGGAGCCTTGAATGTCACCAAGGTCCTGGGTCAGAGAAATCTCAAGAAGGAGCTGCCTTGAGAAAGAAGACACCGGTCACCTATATGTAAAACGGTCAGTTCCCCGGGGATCCAGAGGCGGGAGGCAGACCAGCCTCTTGGTGAGCAGCTTTCCCAGCCTCGGGTCAGATAGTTCTTTGTGGTGGGGACTGTCCTGGGAGCTCTAGGATGTTTAGCAGTAGCCCTGGCCTTTACCAACCAGATGCCAGTAGCACACCCCCAAGTTCTGACAATCATAAGCATCATTAGACATTGCTAAATCTCTCCTGAGGGGCACTGTCACCCCCAGTTGAGAACACTGTGGTAGAGGGGACTCTGCCCCCAGATGACAGCTTAGGAAGTGATCAGGTAACTGAGTCCCACTCCCTGGGGGCTCTGTGTCAGGAACTTTGGCCTTGAATGGGACAGTGTTGGGACATTGGTGGAAAGAGTTGGGGTCCAGATGTGCCATCCCACGCTGGTCCAAGGGTGTCCAAGTGTGATATCCATCACGAGCCGCCATTATCTCCAAGGCATACAGAATGCCAGTTGTGGCTGACTTGTGGAAAAGGAGAAAGCAGTTTTCCAGATGGTTGTAAATAGGGAAGAAATGAGGCCAAGAGGACCGAAGAGTCAAAGAGAGGCGGGAGGAGGACGCACAGGGCAGAGGCTCAAGACACTTCTGGGACTTAGAGTCAAGATTGGCTTCTATCAAGCATCACATAGACCTCTGAGGAAAGGGAAGCAGTGACTCCTGGTTGCCTTTCTAAAATCTGCACATGTGAATCAGGCACACATTTCTTAGGCATCACATTCCTCATTTTTAACAATTATGCAAAAGGCTCATCCTGCTAATGAGGGAATCTAGATCTCCCCAAGGATGTTGAGACAGCTGTACATCCTTGGGCAAGTTGATTAACTTCTCTGGGCCTCCATTCCTTCATCTGAAAAATGGAGTTCATGATTTTCATGTCATAAACTTGTTGTGAGCATTAAGTAAATGCAATGCCTACCCCATAGCAGATATTTAACTGCTGTCTATCCATCTCTATTAATTTAGTTTAATTTATGTTCAGAAACATAAGAGATCAGATGCAAGTATGGCATCATCAATGCAGATAGAGGTATGGCTATTATTGACATTATGATTCTAGAGGGTTCTCCTGGAGATATCTGTTTTAGACAGGTGGATTTTAATACTGTGTGTACGAAAAGTTGGAAGTCCACTGAATTACACATATATCTCAGGCTCCAGATATTTAGCAATATATAGGGGAACCTCCATGTAACTGTATTTCCTACATTTTTTTATGGTTGCTTATGTCTGAACATTAGTCTTGCAAAACAGATCTGACCTCAGAAGTTTCAAGAGCACCCTCAGAAAGGCTAGGAATTCTGCAACTGCATCTTGGTTTGGTTTTTTGCTTCTATCTGAAAATAAAATCTCTTTGCTAAACTGATATTGGTTAAATATCAGCTTTCCTTAACCATGTGGATATTGTTTTTCAAAAGGTCTAAAGGGCAGTGGCCTTTAGAGTCTGGGCCACTTTTAAGGTGTTTGGCTAATCAATAGCCTGGTTATTAGTTAATCACATTTGAATGGGAATCGAGGGAGTTCTGTTGGTTTTGCACATTGGATAGATGTCACAGGTCCCAGCTTGTAGACATCTTTTACTCCAACTCCCTGAACAGTTTTGTTCCTTGGAGTTAATGTAAGCTGGTGGCTTCTGGATGAGATGGTTGCTATTGCTTTCCTCCTCCTGTATTTGATGATTTGGCAGCCGCGGGTAACTACACAGGAGAAGGTGAACCAGTAAGTGGGCCTGATGTCTCTGCAAAATAGGGGTCACCTGCTGGGGAGCAAGACACTCTGGAGTTTGCAACAGGCTGTGCTAGGCTGGAATGTAATCTCTTTTCCTGTTATTACTAATCCAGCGCAGAAAGACGGAGCAGGGCAAAGGCCCTGCACTGTGAGTCAAATCAGCCCGGGTGTGGGTCGCAGTTCTCATCCTCAGGAGCTGGGTAATGCAGAGCAAGCCACTTACCCTCTTTGATCCTCAGTCTCCCTATCTGTAAAATGAGAATAACACTGCCTCTTCTATTTGTGTTAATGCAGTGAAATAAATTCCTGCATTTAGAATGTACTCAGCACATAGTAGGCACTTGATAAATGATAATTCTCTTCAGAGATGTCAGATGGTTAACTTCTTCTTTATCTATAAGAGAATCATAAAAATACCTGCCTCAGTGTTGGGAAGGATAAAATGAGATAATGTATGCAATATTTTTTTGGGGGGGGGGAAATGTCAAGAGACTGTAGAGATTGCTCAGTTGTATCATTCTGAAAAGGAGTTACCTTTTGCTGTGGGGTAATGGGCAGAAGTGATATTTCCACGTGCACATTACCTGTTCTATTTCCTGGAGATTTCCAACCTGGCTTTATGTTGTTTATATCTTAACGTCAAATACTTAGCAGTGTGTACACAAGCCCTTTATTTCACCTTTGGGATAGCTTTTAAGCAGTTCCTGACTCCCAAACATTGAAGATTTTAAATAGAGCTATTTTATTCAAATTCTTATTAAATAATTCAATTTTGAATCATTATTGCTTTTAAATGTGAGAACAAGAGGGATTTCCTTTAAGTAACAGTTCAGAAGGGGGAAAGCGTTTTTATAAGCAGTTAATTTGTAACTTGTATTTAAAGCAAATATAATTTTGAAAAATCAGAAAATTCATCTCTAATAATTAGAAGATAAAGGCACGAGAACTGTGGAAAAGGAAATCTCTGCTGAGATACTCTTAATTATAAAAGCTTATCGTTGTAATCCTTTTTGAAAATGAGCAAAGAGTCTTGATGTTTGATGAACTTATCAAACAAGACAGACCAGTGAAGAGGCAAATTTTAAGTCAAGGCAAAAGAGAACCAATTAAACACTTCACAAAGTGCTGAAGGAAGAAATCATGCAGTTTTTGTGTCTAATGCCAGTGTGTCTGACATTTGGTTTTGAAAATGGAAAACTTCCTGGTTATAGCTTTACTAGGCTCTGATTTGGGGATTGGCATTTGCTAGCCGTATCATCTCAGGCAAGTTATGGAACTTTTTGATTTCCTCAATTGTAAAATGGGAGGAAAGTAAGAGCAAGAATTAAAAGCATGAAAAGTACTTAGAACAATGCCTCCTCCTCAGTAAGCTGTTTAGAAAGTTGTTGCCAGTGGTGCTTTGTGATTGTGATTGTTATTTGTTGGTATTTCCATTCTCTTGGCTGGCTGGCAGTAATCAGAAGAAATTTATAATATGCCAATTGGCATGGATGTTCCATATAAGTTAGGGATTTCAAATCTATTTATTATTGATTATTTTTAGCAATAGTACTCCCCCCACCAAATAAAATCTCATATGAACCCTAACATTGAAAGTAGGACAAAGATATTTATATTTTTAATGGTGCACGTTTTAATAAGCTCATGTTTAACATTTGCTTACTATGATGTTTAAATAGAAATACAGTTTTGAGAACCATGTTTTTTTTTTTTAATAAAAAAAAATCCAGGGCCTCACACATGCTAGGCAAGCATTCTACCACTGAACTACATCTCTAGACCTTTTTATTTTATTTGTGAGACAGAGTCACTACATTGCCCAGGCTGGACTCACTCAGTCCTGGCCCTGTAATCCTCCTGCCCTAGTCTCTTGAGTAGCTGGGATTATAGACATGTGCTACCAAACCTGGTGAGAAAAAAATTTTGAAAGCAATGGTGATGAAAAGAAGTTTTTAAATCATTAGCTGCAAAAGCAACAGCTCTCTATTATGTTTTTATGTGAATAAAATCTTTTGGTACATGTGTTGCTCCAAAATTTTTTAAATTTGCAATTTCTTTAATTTATTGAAATGTGTTTTGTGACTAAGAATGTGGTCTTAGTGATTATGCCATATGCATAAAAATATGTGTTCTCTGGTTGTTCAGTGTATATGGTTCTAAATCAATTAAGTCATGTTGGCAGCTAAAGTTTCTCAAGTTTTCTTCCTGTTATATCAGTTACTGGGGGAGGGAGCTTACAATATCCAGTTATACTTGTGGATTTATTTATTTATTTTAGTTTTTGCCTAACATATTTTGCCTCATATATTGAAATACACATCTCAATAAATTTTAAAAAATTGCAAATTTGAAAAACTTCTAAGCAACACACACACATGCAGGTTGTCATGTGTTTGTAATGATTTGCCACTTTATCATTATGATAGGCTGTCATTATCTCTGGAAATTGTCCTTGTCCTACAGTTTGCCTATTTTTAACATAGTTGCTCTTGCTTTCTTATGAATTGTGTTTGCATGGCAAAACTTTATCAAATATTTTGTTTTCACTTACATGACCATATTTAAAGTATACTTTATATAGACATACAGAGATGAGACTTGCTTAATCTAGTCTAAGAATCTCTGCTTTTTTACTTGAGTAGAATTTGACCATTTACATTAAATATAATTATTGACAAGTTTGGCTTTGAAGCTTCTATTTTACTATTTGGTTTCTATTTGTCCCATCTCTTCTTTGATTCTATTTTCTCTTTTGGGGGTCATCGTTTAGATTTAATAATTTTCTAATTTCTAAATGGCATATTAACCATTCTACTTTTTGTTTTTGCTCTGAGATTTATAACTTACATCTTTAACTGATCACAGTCTAAATTCAAGTAATACCATACCACTTCTAATATTTTTATTCCACCTGAATAAATTCTTTTGACATTTATTGTAGTACACATCTTTTGGCAGTGAATTCTTTTGTTGTTCTGAAAAAGTCCTTATTTTACCTGTGTTTTGAAAGATATCCTTGCTTAATATAAAAGTCTAAGTGAATAGTTTCTTTCCCTTCCGTATTGATGTTACTTTAAAGATGTCATTCCATTATCTTAGGCATTGCATAGTCTCAGAAGAATTCTGCTTTGTTCTTCTTTGTGTACTGTATTATTCTTCCTTTTTTCATTTGTTTCTTTGAAGATTTTTTTCTTTATCATCAATTTTTAGCAGTTTCATTTACAATGTAACTTGATATGGTTCTGTGGGTTCATAGTTTGCATTAAACTTGAAATCTTTTTGCCTTATTAATTCAAATACATTTTCTGGTCCATTCTCATGTCTCCTTCTGACAGTCCAGTTGTGGAGATCTTAGATGCTTGATATGGATATGGTCTCACAGGTCACGGAGGCTCTATTTTTCTTTATTGTTGTTGGCAATCTTTTTTACTCTCCTTGTTTCATTTTAGTTAGTTTCTATCCCTGTGTCTTCAAGATTACTAATCTTTTTTTCCTGCAGTGTTTCATCTGTTGTTCAGCCTATCAAGTGAAGTGTTCACTTCTGATGTTAAAATGCCTAGCTTCAAACATTTCACTAGGTACTTTTCCAAATCTTGTACTTCCTTCCTCATCATGTTCATAATTATCCTTAAGTAATCTAGGTTTGATTTTAACATTTTAAAAATTCTTGTTTGCTGAATTGATTATTTATATTTCATAGGTCTTTGGAATTAGGCAGGACTTAGCATGTAGCTCAGTCCACTCATGTTACAGAGAAAGAAACTGAGCCCTAGAGAGAGAAGGGGAGATTTCAATAGCAAGACTACTTGGCTAGCACTTTAGGAATACTGGCCAACTTAATCATCATTATATCTCCTAAGATTGTTGTTATTATTATTTTCCCAACTGATGGTCAGAGAAGAACAAAGTAATTTGATATGTCGGGTCATGCAGCTGCTAGTGACACAGCCAGGACTTCCAGGTCCCAGATTAGTGGTATCACTGGTATGACCACAGTCCCACCAACTAACCAATAAAAGAAAATTCAGTGCTTCACAAATAAGCACTTGTGTTGATAAGAAAGATTCATATTTAATTTGGAGTTAAGATACTCAAAGATTTTTTTAAAAAATATTTATTTATTTGCTTTAGTTGTACACAATGCGTTTATTTTTACGTGTTGCTGAGGATCGAACCTGGGCCTCGCACATGCTAGGCGAGCACTCTACCGCTGAGCCACAATCCCAGCCCCACCCAAAGATTTTTCACAACATTTTCTACCCAACATTTCCACTGATGAAAACTAGAATTCTTTAGGGGATTAGAAGAAATGTGAATGAGAACCCTAAACAGAAAGCACAATAATCTAAGCACCACCTAAAGGTTTTTGCTTTAAAAAAAAAAATAGGTCATATAGGCAGTAGACCCTTAAAAAGTCTCAATTATGCTCCTCCTCTTTATTTTAAGGCTTTTATGGGCATCAGAGTGTGTTTTCCAAAATGCCCTGGGTCAGGGCCATGTGGATGCTTTCAGTGGTTATCCAGATGACTGGAAATTACGATGCATCCAGGCAACAGGAATTTTTTAATTAACATAAACAATTGGAGTACTGGCTTCCAGTCAAAAGCCAGTGATGGAGATATGGAGACTTCTCTTCAGGGTGACTAATCCTTAGCTATACACCAAGGGGCATCAGGTGTGGGCTATGGAGTGTGGTCAACCTGGGATTAAGTCCTAACGTCACCACTTAGTGGCTACAGAACTTGGATAAGTTACTTAAACTCTGAAAGCTTCAACTTCTCCAGCTATAAAATAGTGATAATACATATTTCATACAGTTCTTGTCAGGAGTCAGGAAATTTCAAGTGAGCACTTAGCATAGAGCTTATTACATAGTATATCATCAGAATTTTTTTTTTTTTTTTTTGTTATTCTATTTCCCATTTGTCAGAAATTCCTCACAGTACATTTTGGAATGCTAAAAAAAATGGATAGGCTTTGGAGCCAAACAGCCTTGTTTGAATCCTGGTTTTGCCACTTACTATCCATGTAACTTTAAGCAAGACATTTAATCTCCTTTTGAATCTGTTTTACTCACCTACAGAATGGGTATAATAATGGCTGTTTCACAGGGTGATTATGGAATTTTAATGAGATAATATATTCATGAGAAAATCTGGTTATTCATTTCCCATTGCATACCAGATGCTGTGCTCAGGGCTAGATCCAAGGGTGAGCAATATAGATATGATATCTGCCTTCCAGAGCTATCAGTCTATGGGTAGGAATAAAGTGTGTGAAGCTCTATGTACGTGACACTTAGTAGGCAAAGGGCAGGCAGGTCAAGGTAAGTTACCTGGAGGAAAGGTCAGGCCAGATGAATGAGGTATGATTAGCATGGTACATGTAGGAAACAGTGTTGTGCAAATACTGCAGAGAGCCTGGCATTGCCTGGAACTAAAAGCCTATATGGAATTCTATATGTCTCTGGCTCACAGAAGATACTTTTTTTCTTCACTCATTTAAAATGTTCATTTAATAATAAATATCATAGGTGTGCTAGGTAGTGAACTAAATAGGTAATAATCGCTACACTCATGGAATTTAGCATAGTGATACAGTCAGTAAACATGTAAACAAACAAACAAAATCATTGAAAATGGTGAAAAATACTATGACAGAATCAAATGCATCCTTTGATAGAGAAAATAGAGTAAAGAGGCTGCTGGTTAGGGGTGTCCTCTTGTGGAAGTGGCATTTACACGGAGACATAAGGTTGGCAGAGAGAAGCTAAGCCGTGTGGCAGGAAGGGAGAGTGGAGAGATCACATGTGCTCTCTCCCTGTGATGGGAAGTGTTCATGGTGCCTGTGGGCTGAAGGAAGAGACAGCCTGAACACAAAGAATCGTGCCATGAAAGGATGTCAAAAAGGTGGGTCCCAGAGTGCCTGGGGCATCACCAGGGGAAGTCTGAATTTTAGTTTGTGTGTAGTAAAAGCAAAACACCAAAAATTTCGGGAGGGACTTATAATGAAGGGATATCACCTGATTTCTCATTTAAAATAGCCAGGTCACATCTTGGTTGCTGTGCAAAGAATAGATTAAAATGAAATGGAAGGTCTTGGCCCACAGAAAACCACAGAATGATCTGGGTAAGAGATAACGGTGCCTTAAATTAGCATGCTGGCAGTAGAGATAGGCTTCTGGAAGAAATTTGAGATACATTTTGATGGCAAAATTGACAGAATTTCCAAAGACTGGATGTGAGAGAAAGGAAAAGGAAGAAATTAAAATTAAAGACCACTCTTAAGTATCTGGCTTGAACACAGACATGTCATGGTGGTTCTACTAATGATGGTGAAATTGAGAGAGGAGTTGGTTGAAGGAGAAAATGAAGAGTTCAGACCTGGAAACTTTTTTAAGGTTTTCATGCTGGAGAGGCAACTGGTAGAGATGTAAAATGGATAAACAAAGCAGAATTACTGAGCAGGAGTCCAGGGTGAAGGCCTACTTTTAAAAGACATTAGCACAGATGGGTATAGGAAACAAAGGAGTGGATCTTACTTCCTTTCAGGTGAGAAAAGCAAAAAGAGAGAAGAAGAAAGGCAAGACAATGCCCTAGGGAATTCTAGTTTTTAGAAAAACTAAAAAGAACTGGTCCCAGAGGTAGGAAGAGAGCAAGGAAGTTTGGTGCTGAAGAGGTCCAAGAGAGGGAAGTTTTCACGAGGAAAATAGTAGCTAACAGAGGGCAGATAAAAGGAAGCTGGAAAACTCTCTACTGTGTTTAGCAACATGGAGGATGCTGAAAATGGAGCATTTTCAAAGTCAAATTTGGAATACTTTGATTTCACCATGCAATTCCCATGTCAGTGAATGGGCTTGGCTCAAGGTTATTAATTAGTAACAATCAGCTTTGAATATATGCACAGCCACTTTGTTAGGAAGACCCCCCTGGCAATAATCAGGAGGCTTTCTGACCTTCTAGCTTGGGAGTGGTAGCTAATTAATTATTTTGTTTTCTGAATTGCTGAGGTGGCCACAGTATGGGGTCAAGCATTTGACTTGCAGGTTGCATGATTCAGGCCTTTTGCCCAATATGAAAAACTTACTTTAAAAAGTAGACGAACTGTGCTCTTTATATGTAATATGAAATGAAGTGTATTCTGTAAACATGTATAAAAATTAGAATAATAAGAAAAGGGAAAAAAAAGAATAAAGAGAAACTATGTATTAAAAAAAAAGTATATGAGAAGTGTCTCACTAGTCCACATGGCACATTATTGATAAAGATGGAGTGGGTTGATGAGCACTTGTGAGATTGAGAAGATTAGAGAGAAGAAACTAATGTGTGCTAGGCCTCTGCTAAGGCTTTCGTACATGATCTCATTCCATATCCCAAAGACTCCCAAGCTATTAGCTCTGTTTCTTAACTGTTAGAAAATTGAAGATCAGTGAGTGGCAGAAACTGGATTTGAATGCATATTTGGTAGACTACAAACCTCTTTCTGTTACTTCCGTGTTTCTTCTACTGCGTTACATGGTCTTACCTGATGTTGCATGAGAAAAGAAATGACCTGTGTTAAAAACACTTGGGAAATTCTGGGTTCAGCAAAGTAGAATGAAGAACTTCTCAGGGGCTTTAATACAGTATTAGGCATTTTAAATTTCCATGAATGGGGTCTTGTGGGCAGCTTCTCCAAATGAATTTGACCACGGAACTTTTCTTCACTTCCTCTTCCGCCTGTGTACATATTTCAAGAACTAGTTCTCCACAGAATACACATTGAGAAGTTTTGCAATAGCACTGTATTGACTTGTGCTCTATCTACAGATGAAAAAACTAAGTCAGAATGTTCAAGTAACTTGTTTATATAGCATAGCAAAATTAGAAAAAAAATTAAAGGCTAATATCAAATGCTTCCAAATCCTATTACTCCATGTTAAATGTCTCACTAATTGAGTAGATTCTTGCTAGCTGGGAGATGCTTTAAAACTATCTGCAAAGATTTTCTAGGTCACAGAATTATTAATTAATGGGTCCTTAAGGGAATTAATCCATTTTACATTGATATAACAAAAAATACCTGGGGCTGGATACTTTATAAAGTAGAGATTCTGGAGGTTCAAGAACATGGTTCTGGCATTCACTAGGCTCTGGTGAGGGTCACCTGGTTATACTACAGTATGGCAGATGGCATCATGGTAGGAGCATGTAGGAAAGAGAATGTATGGTGAGATAGAAAGCCCGAGGCTGTGGAGTAGCTAGGCTCACTCTTTCTAAAGCAACCCATTCTTGGAGGAATTAACTCACTTCTACCAGCTCAACCACTCTGAGAGACTGACTCTAATCCCTTCATGAGGGTGGTGTCTTCATATGTCAGTACCTTCCATAGGCCCTACCTCTTGAAGAATCCACCACCTCGAAACCACCTCATTGGAGACCAAGCCTCTGATGCGTGAACCACACCAAGCATGAAGTAATGAAAAATGGTACAATCCCTTCGGAAAGTCATTTGGCAATGTGCCATAAGCTTTAAAAATCTGTCATCCCAAACTCAAGTATTTATCTTCAGTAAATAATTTAGAATCCAATAAAACTGAGGGCTTAAAAATCTAATTGTTGTACCTTTGGGAAGTGGAACAATGTGTAGCCATTATAAGTAGCTTATATTTCTGCTCTACTATTAAGTGGAAAATCAGGATATAAAATGCCCTCAGTATGCCTCAACTATATTATGAAAATAAAGAGTGGGAGAAAATACAACAAAATATTAATGGTGGTGGGATTTGAAATAATTTTTTTCTTTTACAATCAATGCTGTGTTTTCTTTATTGAAAATGCACTCATGTCATCATCATCAAAAATTACAATAAAAAACTCGCTGGGATGACAAGAGGAACTCATTGGAATGACAAGGGTGAAAGTTAGAACACTGTAGTGATTTAATGAGTGGTCCTGGTGCACCTTCTGTGCTCTGGCCTCAGTGATGGCATTACTGTGTGTGCCTCAATCTAGACATCATGTCACAAAGCTTTTAAACCGATAGCAGCCCAGCTCTGCTCTGTCCAGGCTTTTGCTTCCAACCATTAATACTGTTTCCTCCCATGTTGACATCATAATGCAGTCTCCGTGGGCTTGCAATGACATTATCTTGACAATTCTGTAGTGAGATGCAGAACTAATGCTGGAGTCCTTTTCTGTTCCCAAATCTTCACCCTATACTTTCTTCTTACAATCTTCTCTCTCTTTTCCATGTTTCGGCAATTCATACTTTCATTACTATGGCAATCTCTTATAAAAATGATGGGTAGACCAACCCTTGAGCCATTTGAATTTCTAGATGATTTAATTAGATTCTAACCAGGAGTCAGATTCAAATAAATCTCTCAACTCTGTCACGGCTTATTTCCCAGAAACTGGTTGTAGGTTTTCCCTTCCGTGCTTCTCTTCTTCTTCCCCTACTCTTTCCTAGATATTTACTGAGCACCTTCTACGTATCTGCCCATGATCGATGGTAGGACTTCAGTAGCAAATACACAGATGGTACCTGTATCCATAAGCCTTAGAATTGGTGGAAGAGACAGGAATCACACCAATATTGCAAGTGTGATAATTAATTTTGGAAAAAATGTGCAGAAATTGATCAAACCATATGAAGGGAGGTAGCTAATAGTCTGGGTATTGGGAAATGTTTCCCTAAGGAATTGACATTTTTGGTAAGACTGAAAGATATTTAGGAGTTAATCAAGTAAAGAAGTAGTCAGTTGAATTCACTGAGAATTGGGTTGTGCAGGTAGTTGTAATGGAGGAAACACACCTAGTTAATATTTTAAAGTGACAAACCATTGAATCCAAACTGTTTATAAAGGAAAATGAAGATAGAAAGGGTCTTAGTGACAGAAAGCGTTGGTGTCAAGATAATGGAGGCCCAATGAGGTCCAAGGAAAGTGCAGAGAGTTCTTGACAGATTTAAAAAAAGAAGCAGCAGCAGTAGAGGGTTAAGTAACCATTCACAGGTGACTCGTGAATTAGTGATTTGGTGAAGGAGCTGTTTCAGAGAAGAGGAGGTCCAGAATGTGACGATGGAAAATTCTAGAGTGCAGAGAAGATCATAAGTAACTATGAAAAGGAGGCACCAAGAGGGCAGAGTGCTGTAAGGCTCGTTACGGGGACGATGAGTTGAGGGATGACAGGAATCCAGGTGGAGAGGAAGTTTGTGAAGTTTCTTAAGTTTTTTTGAAGGGATGGTAGGCCTGTGTTACATTCTAACATCATTTTATGAATTAAGAGTTTTTCTGAGCATGTTCTGCACAGCTCAGTGCAAGTATAAAAACCATGAAAAGTGCAAAGAGTGTCTCAGTATTATTAAAGAGTTTTGTTTTAACTCACAGACCCAGGTAAGTTCAAAACAATTTTCATAATAATAGTGGGACATTACTTGCCCTATGCTTATATTAGCATTGATGACGCAAAAGCAACGGTGAATAAAACTGCTGCAGCGTGGTAAAAATCAAGGCAGTGGCACCAAATTCATTGGAAAAAAAAATTAAATTTTACTTAAGAAAGTCCTTTTTGAAGCAGTAGGAAATGTGCCTGGTAAGAGCCCACTTCCTGGTTTATAAATGTCCCCTCTCTTCATATGTCCTCATATGGCAGAAGGGGTAAAAGAGATCTTCAGGTTTTCTTTAGTAAGGACACCGATCTCATTCACAAGGGATCCAACCTTTGGACTTAATCACTCACCTCCCAAAGTCCCCACCTCCAAAGAACATCACAATAGTGATGGCATTGTTTAGGCTTCCATGTATGCATTTTGGAAGGACACCTTTCGACTTGACATAGATAACTGCCACCAAACCATGGTTACTCAGGAATAGATATTTGGCATAGATTTTCACATGAACACAGAAAGCCTATCACTTGAAAATAAAAAGTAACATCGTTTGTTGCCAACAACTAATAAGTCTTTATGGGAAAATGAGCATAACTCATTCACCAACATGAACTCGATGGGATTACTAGTGATATTAACAAGTTTGGTTTTTTCCCTATTATATAGTAGAATATGCAAATATTTATAAGGTATGCATACTTAGTGAGTTACCATTTCCCAAATTTCCAATGCCTGATGTTAAAAAAATTATCTATGGGTACAAGATTCATTCAGTGTACCTAGACCAACAGATTTTATTTTAAATTTTTTTCCTTTTATTCTAAGATGCTATATATGATAGCAGAATGCATTATAATTCATATTATACATATAGAGCACATTTTAAAATATCTCTGGTTGTATACAAAGTATATTCATACCATTTGTGTCTTCATACATGCACTTAGGGTAATAATATTCATCTCATTCTACCATCCTTTTTTTTTTTTTTAACCCTTTTCCCCCTCCCTTCCCATCCCTTCCCATTGGCCTTTCTAGTGTTCCTCTAATTCTCCTATGCTCCCCGTCCCAACCCCACTTTGAATCAGTCTCCTTATATCAGAGAAAACATTTAGCATTTGGCTTTTTGGGACTGGCTAATTTCACTTAGCATTATATTCTCCAACTTCATCTATTTACCTGAGAATGCCATTATTTTATTCTCTTTTATTGCTGAGTAATAGTCCATTGTGTATATATACCACATTTTCTTTACCCATTCACCTACTGAAGGGCATCTAGGTTGGTTCCACAGTTTAGCTATTGTGAATTGTGTTGCTACAAACATTGATGTGGCTGTGTCCCTGTAGTATGCTGTTTTTAAGTCCCTTGGGCATAGACCGAGGACTAGGATAGCTGGGTCAAGTGGTGGTTCCATTTCCAGTTTTCTAAGGAATCTTCATACTGCTTTTCATTTTGCAGTCCCAGCAGCAATGTATGAGTGTGCCTTTTCCCCCACATCCTCTCCAACATTTATTGTTGTTTGTGTTCTTGATAGCTGCCATTCTAACTGGAGTGAAATGAAATCTTAGAGTAGTTTTGATTTGCATTTCTCTAATTGCCAGCAATGTTGAACTGACCAGAGCAATAAGGCAACAGATTTTAATATAAGAGAGCACAAAAGATTTTGTTGACAAGCTTTCAGATTCTGCATTGCACCTAACATATAAGAAATCACTGCTTGTCAAGTTTTGGTATAATAACAAAGGAGAATATTCACAGTTATCTGAAAAAAAAAACAAACAAACTGTAAAAGAGTCTTCCCTTTTTCAACTACATAGATGTCTAGGTCTAGACGTTTTTTATAGACTTCAACCAAAACAACACATAGCTATAGATCTAATAAAGGAGCCTCATTGAAGAGGCTTGCAAAAATGTAAAATAATGATACTCTGCTAATTATTATACCTTTCTAAAATTATTTATGTAATGGGTTTTTATAACTTTTTTATAACCTTTCTAAAATTATTTCTATTATACCTTTCTAAAATTATTTATGTAATGGGTTTTTATAACTTTAAATACATTAACAGCTTTTTAAAAATACCTGTTTTTATTTTGAATTCTGTGAATATTCATAGATCTAGTTCACTGAAAGCCCTCTGGGGTCTTAAATAATCTGAGACCAAAATTGTGAGAACCAGGGTGAAGAGGGATATGATTTTCCTGACACTCTGTGGCCGACTGCCTAGGGTTTAGCCCAGGGCTCATCTGCAGGATGAGTACCAGCTCACTGCAGAAGCAGCATGACTTGAAGCATTTTTCGTCAATGCAAGGGAGATAATTGTGCAATTGATCACAGCCAGGCTAACCAGCTCCCAGGGGTGAGGGCAGTTCTGATGGTAAGGGATGACATTCCACCTTTGTCCAGCAGGCTGAGCTGTCTTGGGCTTAGAGCCAGGCAAGCTAGGACTGCTCTCCCTGGCCCTGAGTGACCTGGGCAAGCTTTTTTTTTTTTTTTTTTTTTTTTTTTTTTTTTTTTTTTTTTAAATATTTATTTATTTACTTTAGTTGTACACAATGCAATGCATCCATGTTTATGTGGTGCTGAGGATCGAACCCGGGCCGCGCACGTGCAAGGCGAGCGCTCTGCTGCTGAGCCACAACCCCAGCCCCAGGGCAAGCTTTTTAATTCGTGAGGAGGCAGCATGGGGTAAGAGAAGATCCCAGGCTTGGAAGCAGACCACTTTCTACCCTGTGGCTAGCTACGTCAACCCAGGCAAGGTCCTCACTCACTTCTGACAACTGATTTGTAAAATGAGAAACCAACGTGGTGGAGTAGGAAGTGGGTTTTGCCATTAAAACAACCAGTTCAAATTTTGCCAGTCATCCTTGGGCTATGACTAAGTTTTAGGAACCTCAGTTCTTATAATGAAATAGGGCTAATAATAATTATCTCATAGGACTGTCACAGAGAGAAAATGAGACAGTCCATGTAATGTCCCTGCATGTAATCTCTTTTTTTTGGGGGGGGGGTGGGTATCAGAGATTGAACTCAGGGGCACTCAGCCCCTGAGCTACATCCCCAGCCCTATTTGGTATTTTATTTAGATACAGGGTCTCATTGAGTTGCATAGCACCTTGCTGTTGCTGAGGCTGGCTTTGAACTTGTGATTCTCCTGTCTCAGCCTCCTGAGCTGCTGGGATTACTGGCATGTGCCACTGTGCCCAGCCCCAGCATGTAATCTTAAAAGTAAAACCTTTACTTTAAATACATATCATATCATGCATATAAACATATCACATGCATTTTAACATACTTTCAATAATTCTTATTAGGTAACATTATTATTATTATTATTTTTGTGTGTGGTACTGGGGCTTGAACTCAGGGGCACTCGTCCACTGGGCCACATCCCCAGCCCTTTTTTGTGTTTTATTTAGAGACAGGGTCTCACTGAGTTGCTAAGTGCCTCGCCATTGCTGAGGCTGGCTTTGAACTCGCGATCCTCCTGCCTCAGCCTCCCAAAGTGCTGGGATTACAGGCGTGCGCCACCGCACCCGGCTAGGTAACATTATTTTTAATATAGTTTTATAGATGGGAGAGCTATAGCTCAGAGATGTTAAGTAACTTGTTCAAGTTTTCATAGCCAGGAAGTGATTAAGATTAAACTCAGTTCTCAGCCCCCAGATCCCACATTCTCACCACTGAACTTTCTGCTATTTTTGACTTTTCAAAAACTGTTAGTCTTCCTTGGTACTCATCTAGCTAAAGTGATAATAATTTGACCCACCTGTGATGTATATGATATTTAAAGGGACAGTTTATACAAACCTTCCAGTACCACATCTACATATAGTGGCAGCACAATAAACGTTCATTTCTATGAGTCATGTTTTACTGGTAGGAAAATGGGCACACATTTTTCCTTTGCTTAAACTTTGCATCTTGGCATTGATGCGGGGTCTTTTCTCTCTCTCTAGGAGAGCAAGTCAGGCTGTGACCCCTGCAGCCGTTGCCTGCCAGCTGAGCAACTGGTCTGAGTGGACAGACTGCCTTCTATGCCAGGACAAAAAGGTAAGCCATCTATCACCAGTCGGGGCCATTTCCTAGTTCATCTGTGCATTAGGAACTCAAACGGAGATAAGCAGTCAGGGATATGAGTCTGGGGTTCTGAGGAGAAACTGGTCTTTGGAAGGAACAGGTATTTGGAAGCCTCAGGTACCTAGATGGTGAAACTTGTTCCTGCCTCACCTGATTTTGTTTGTAAGGCAGTATTGGGTGAAGCTGCAAAAGATGCATATATTATAACTTGTAGGTGAACAAGTAGCCTCTTGGAACTGGGCACATTTATCCCCCATAGTCTCTCTGGGTCCAGGCCAATGTATTGCCCTTGAATGAGGTTTAGCTGGAGGGATTGATGATGGGTTAGTAACAAAATTCCAACCCGCCCATGGGCAGCTGAGCAACAAGGGCTAAGGTACCCATGGGGACCCGAGATAAACAGGGGATACCATGGAGGGCATTCTTGAGGACTCTACTTTTATGGATTGAAAATAGGCCCAAGGAATAGAAGTATGCCTATCTTGACTGCCTAAATGATTTTGATAGATTCAAAATGGTCCCCAAACCCAGTGGTACACAAAGGGAAGGGAGGCATCAGGTACCCTCTGTTCTGGCAGAAGGAGTATTAAAATTCTCACTTTGGAGTTGCGTGCAGTGGTGTATGTCTATAAGTCCAATGACTTGGGAGGCTGAGGCAGGAGGATCACAACTTAGCAACTTAGCAGGACTCTGTCTCAAAATAAAAAGGGCCAAAGGATCCTAGACTGCCCCTGTTTGAAGTATGTGGTTCCCCCATTTTTTTTTTTTTTTTTTTTTTTTGTACCAGGGATTGAACTCAGGGGCACTGGGCCACATCTCCAGCCCTTTTTTTGTATTTTATTAGAGACAGGGTCTCACTGAGTTGCTAAGTGCCTCGCCATTGCTGAGGCTGGCTTTGAACTCAGGATCCTCCTGCCTCAGCCTCCCAAGTGCTGGGATTACAGGTGTGCGCCACCGCACCCAGCTGGTCCCCAAAGTTTTACTCTACCCTGACATCCTGTGTTATTTCCCCAAGCCTGCTATGACAGATTGCCACAAACTGGCTGACTTAACAGAAATCAACTCTGTCATGGTTCTGGAGACCAGGAGTCTGGAATCCAGGTCTCAGCAGAGTTGTGCTACCTTTGAAAGCTTTGGAGACAGTTGGGTCTCTTCCTCCACCAGCTTCTGGGGGCCATCAACATCCTTCACCTCTGAATGGAGACTCCAGTCTCTGCTTCCCCGGTCTCACTGCCCCCTCCTCTCTCCAGCGTCTTCTCTGCAAACTCCCTCTGCCTTCCTCTTGTTACAGACACTGTGATGGTGTTTAGGGCCACCCAGATAACCCAAGGGAACCACATCTCCAAAACCTTAAGATTGCCTGCAAAGGTTTTTCCAAACAAGGCAACGTTTACATGTGCTAGAAATAAGGACTTGAGATCTTTGTGGGGCCATTATTCAACCTATTACAGATTCTACACTGCTGTTTTTCTCATGTGTCTCCGTTTAGATAGCAGACAGCATAAGTGAATCACTTATAGTTTCAGTCCGAATTGAATTACTTCCTTAGTGACTCAAAAAGACATATGTGTCTTTAAAGTAATCCTTGAGATAATTAAATTATGTTAATTATTTAAGTAAAAGACCACCTTAGTTTATTTTTATTAATGTTTCTTCCTCTCAAAATTACCCAAACAAGACGTGCATTTCTGAAAAGAAATAGTATCTATTACCTTGTAAAGAAAATTATGTCTTAATGACACCAACCATAGGCAATAGCACACAGCGGTCCCTGAGGGGGTATTGGCACCAGCCTTCCTGTACCACTTCATCTTCATTAGTTAAGAGCAACCTTGAAGCCAGGGGACAGACAGAAATGAACCTTGAGGCTTATAGCATCATTCCAAGTGTGGGAACTACTGGAAGGATGATAATAGCATTAATATTTGTCATTTATTCAATACTTTCTATGGACCAGTCACCTTACTAATATTTTAGTAAATAAATTGTCTAGTTTGATGTTCACAGCCACCTGGAGATGATAGACACCATCATCCACTTTGTGTAGATCATCCATGGAGAAAGTGGCAGAACCTAGATGTAAACCTTGGTCAGTCTGACCTAAGGAACCCTGAGAGGTTGACCACTCCACTCTACTGCCTCCTGAACTATACTGGAGAGTCATAAGTGACATTAGCCATCACCTAATCCAGTTCCCTCTGGAGTGGCCTAACACCTAGTTCCAGAATGACGATGGTGTTGAAAACTGTTATTTCTGAGTGTACACCAGGAACCAGGGAAAGTGATGGTTTTTTTTTCTTTAACCTGTTTTATCACTAACCTTGACAATACTCTCAGATGTTTCTCATTTTAAAAATGATAAAAATGAGGGTCAGACTGAGTTTATTTATTTATTTTTATTTATTTTTTTTTGGTGCTGGGGATTGAACCCAGGGCATTATGCATGTGAGGCAAGCACTCTACCAACTGAGATTTATCCCCAGCCCCTTATCAAAACAAAAAAAAATGAGGGTCAGAGACATTATGCAGTAGACCTGGTAGTGCCTGTAGAGTCAGTGAGCGGCAGAACTGGAACTTGAACCTGCCTTGAAATGGAATTTGTAATAACATTTTAACTCATGAAGTTGAGAAGATTAAATGAAATAATGGATGTTAAGTGCTTGGCCAACAGTAAGTGCTCAATAAATGGTAGATTCCATCACCACTGTCATCATGGTGGCTACTATATTGGTTAGATATCTGATGCACTTTTTAAAGAGAAAGAGCTGGCTCTATGTCTGTGTGTGGATCAGTCCTTTATTTGCACATTGATGGGCAAGAAAGGGAGCAGAAAACGAAAACATTCTGATAATCTGAACTGATCATTAATTCTAACCTCTTCCCACTGTTATTAACCCAAAGGCAGAAAAGGCAGGTGGACAGGTTTGATCTCCACCTCTCCCTACTTCCTCTGCCCCTTTGCCAATGAGCAGTTAAGTAGACTGGGGTGGGCATGCTGTGGTTTAGATGTGGTCTGAATGTCTCCCAAGGCTTCGTGTGTTGTATTGTGAAATATTAAGAGGGCGGAAACTTAATCCAACTGTGGTGTTGAGAGGTGGGACCTTTGGGAGGTGATTAGATTAGATAAGGTCATTTGACTGGAGCCCCATGATTGAATTTGGGTGGCTTTGTAAAAAGGAGAAACTAGACAGATGGATGGACACACACACACACACACACACACACACACAGATGCACTCCCTACCTCTCACCATGTGATGCTCTGCACCCCCTGGGACTCTGCCAGGACAAAGGCCAGATGTGGCCCTGGACCTTGTACCTCTAGAACCATGAACCAGATTAAACCCCCTTTCTTCATGACTTACTGAGTCTGTGTGGTATTGTGTCATCAGCAACAGAAAATGGACCAATACAGGCAAGAGGAGAGGTGGGCTGTGCTCTCCACAACTCATCCACTGGAATCATCTAGAAAAGAGTTCGTAGATAATGACAGCAATGTGAGAACTGCCTCTGTTTGCTGAGCACCAGTGATAAACCAGGCAAAGGGCTGGGTGCTTCCTCACACGCTCTGTCCCTTAGATCTCACAGTCCCAAAGGTGAGGCACGATAACTCCCATCTTATATACTAGAAAGCAGGAGTTCAGGGAAAGAAAGTGACTTGCTCATGGTCAGTTGGTAGGCAAATCTGGGATCTGAACCCAAGTCCGTCTAATTTTGATGGCCGGGCTCTTTCAGCTACAGGACACATGTGAAAGTCATTGTGATTAGTGACGTCATGGAGGTTGACCACCTCATTTTACAGGTTTGGAAACTGAGGCACAAAATCCCAGGCACTGATAGATCATTACTTTCTTAATTACATATTAGCAGTCTTGATGGATGGGCCTGTGGGCTGAGCCAAAGTCAGAGGCAGAGAAAATAGAGGGCTGTAATTCCCTTACCTGACATGGTAGATACTCTCCATTCAGCATATTTTGTATTATTTTACATTTTATCTCCTCAACTAGACTCCAAGCTTCTGGAAGCATATTTCTCTGGATATCCTAAGGTTCAGTTTTTTACTTCTATACCACTCTTTGACCCCAAGCACAGTACAAAAAACATTATGAAATCCGAGAGCCCCCAAGATTGTGTGCATTTTAATTCTCCCCTTCCTTCCATCAACAAGTATTTGGGCCTCTGCAGTCCATGCTAAACTCAGGGACTAGGATGATGTCTTCAGAGCTCTCTTGGTCTCTCTGGCTTTTGGATGGGCTCTTTCTACTCGCCAAGGTGATCACTTGATGCCCATAATTCCCTTTAGCTCCAATAAAAAGTTGCCATTTTTTTCCCCCCAAAAATAAAATACCTGGAGAAGATTGAAGCAAGCATTGCAAACAGGAAGCTGTGTTTTTCTGATGGGCCTGCCTGGTTAATACTCATATATCCTGTGACTGAAGGGGTGAGATCATTTCCACCTGAACCAATGAGATATATCCAGGGACAGCAGAAATGCATGAGCAGAATACTAGGAAGGAAAAGCAAAAATGTCTGCTAAAAGTATACCTGACCATACGTCAAATGCCAATCATAGGATGTCAAATAAGACATGGGCTTTTCTTCACTGCCCCCACCCACTTATGCAAATTGCTCCCAGACTAGTGGGAGAGACAGACAAATAAGCAGATGCTGCATTGTAACCTTATATGACAGCTGTCAGGAGGGAGGGAAGCACGTGGACCTGCAGAATATATTGCTGAGGTAGGGAAGGACTGCTAGGAGAGATAAACCATGAATCCTGAAAGAGGACTGTTTATCAACTATTTGAAGAAGGGAACAGAGGTACTTCATTGCAAATAGGAGGACCCATGAAATATCTTTGTCCCAGTCTTGCATTTGATGGTCAGAACACTTGTCCAGTATTCCAGCCGGTGATCGTGCCACCTCTGGTGGAACACTATTGTTGATGCACTTCATCCCTCAGAAGACAGCTTTGCAGGCAGGTCTCAATCATTGCACGGTTCTTCCTTATGTTGAGCTGAGCCTGCCTGCACAAATCTTGGTTGATTGATTGACAAAGATGTGTTTGGTTCAAAATTTGATTTAGTACCGATACCGGAGCCTCTTGCAGCCCAACAAGTTTGGGGGAACCATATGCAGTGGTGATGTCTGGGATCAAGCCAGCTGTTACAGTCCCACATCTTGTCTGAGTCGAGCACAGTGTGGACAGGATTTCCAGTGCGCAGAGACAGGTGAGTAGCACTGGGGCGGGGGGATAACAGCTGTGCCTGTCATTTAAAACATGTAAAACACTTACTCAGGGAACTTGTTAAAATACAGGCTCCTAGCCCCTTAAGCCCTAAAGGTTGCCATACTGCTGATTTGGAAGGGGGCCCAGGAATCTGCATTTTAGGTCAAGCCAGCAGCCCAAGTAATTTTGATTGAAGTTTGTAGGAACACTGGTTGATTTATTTAGAAAAGGTTCAATTCATTCATTCATCCACTCATTGAACAAATATTTACTGGGTACATATTTTGTGCTAGGCAGTGAAATATCTGCTATTAATACAGACATGAGACAAATAATGTACTTGAGTTTGAGGTACTCCTATTCTGTTGGGGAGGGAGACCTCCAAGGAGTCAGTCACACTATAATGTGATAGTCACTATAATAGGTATATATGCACAGTCATCGGGGACTCCCTAGCAAAATGGTTTTGAGCTGTGACTTGAAAAATGAAATATAAGTTCCTAGGAGAAAGAAAGTGCAAAGATACAGGGTAATTTAGGGACTTTGGATTGTTTTAGAATATTTGCATATCAGTCTGTAGTGTTTGGCAGGGGAGGAATGGATAGCCACTGCAGATACAGAGCAAGGGGATGATAAGGCCAGACTGGCATTTTAGAGAGATTCCCCAGAGGTTGCAATGTGAAGGATTAGTTGGAGAGGGAGGCACAGGCAGGCCAGAGCTGGTGGGCTGCAGGTGGGAGCTAGCGATGGGGGGAGGAGGGCAGAGGTGGTACAGACAGAGAGGACGGAGCAGACGGGAGGGCTACTTCGGAGGTGGAAATGGCTTGGTAAATATGAATGTGGGTCACAAGGAGGGGCTCTCAGGAGCATCTTCCCTCTCTCAGGTCGCTGCCTGAAACGCCACCTCGTGTGTAATGGAGACAGGGACTGCCTTGATGGCTCTGACGAGGACAACTGTGAAGATGTCAGGGTCACCGAAAATGACTGCAGCCAGTATGAACCGATTCCGGGATCAGAGAGGGCAGCCCTGGGGTGAGTGCCTGCCTCCTGGCTGTTCAGGAGCCGGGGGCGATTTCTCTCCCACCACGAGCATTGGTTGGAGGGTTCCTCTGAAGTCCAGCCTGCGAGTGGTTCTCACTGTTCTCCGAGGTGGCCTGTCTCTGTACGTGACTGTGCTCTTCCTTTGTCTCTCCCTGAGGACCCTCTTTTTCTTTCACCCTCGCACCCCGCTGTCCCTCACACTCCCACACCAATTCCACTTCCAAGGCCCACTTGGAAGCCACATCTTCCGAAGCCATCCCTAATGCAAGCGTCCTTCCCACAGCTTGTGATATGGTGCAAAGAAAATGGGTGAGACCCAGAGGGGCTCAGACCCTCCACTTTGACACTGCTGACTTCAACTCCCAGCTGATGGGGACTTTATCTGTTGAGATTAAATCAGCCTTGATTCTAATTTCTCTCCGGGCACCTTATGTTCAGGCTCAGTTTCTTGAACATATCCCACTCCCTTTGAACCTTAATTGGAACCTTAATTTGGTTTCTTTTTTTTTTCTGAAGTGTCCTTCTCCCTCTTCCTAACCTGGCTAATTCCTTACCTGGTGATGCCCATTAGTCATGGACTAATTTATGCTCCACCTCCACCATCCTATGTGGACCATATTTGGAGCAGGGGTTTTTGGGAGGTGGTTAAGGTTCTATGAGGCCATCAGGTGGACCCCTGACCCAAGAAGACTGGTGTGCAGATGCAAAACCAGAGCCAAGAGCTGTGTGAGGACAGAAAGGCAGCTGTCCCTAAGCTAGGAAGTAGCCTTCACAGGAATCCAAACACGAAATCACCTTGGTTCTGCACTTCCAGCCTTCAGAACTGTGGGAAACTAAACTTCTGTTGTCTAAGCCACTCGTCTGTGCTACTTTGTCAAGACAGACCCGTTGTACCAGCAGTCTTCACAGAGTCCCTGCCTGCTCTTGACCCTGGCTAGGCTGGCTAAGTCCTAAAGCCTCCTGTACCTCCTGTTGTCTCAGCACACACCAGCAGGGCTTGGGAGGTCTGTTGGGGTGTCTGTCTGCCCAGGCTGAGAGCTCTTTGTCATCTCTGCTTCCCCAGGTCCCAACTCAGGGCCTTCCTCATGGTGACATTTTGTATTGTCAGCTCCCTGCCCTGGGTCTTGTCCCCTAATTTGATTATAAACTCTGAGGGCAGAGGCTGCATGTGATTCTTCTTTCACCTCCTCAGCCCTGGGTAAGAGCCTGTCCTCTAGAGCCTGTCACTGAGTACTGGCTGCATTGAAACACATCGCTACGACCAGCCAGTTCCTTACAGATAAGGAAATGGGGGAGTGTTGTGATGGTCACAAGTGACCCAGCCATGTTGCAGTCCATCAAAGGAGCAGTATGAGTTCTGTGATAGGCAGCTGTCACTTATCAGGGATTCTTTGCTCTAAGATATCAACCCACCTACTAGATGGTATGGAAGCCTGTAAGGGCTTGTAATACATAAGTGTGAAAAGATGAGCAAATTCTGTCTTCTTTCAGACCAGTTATATTAGTTTGCTGGGTTGCTATAACAAAATACCCCAGGCTGGGTGGCTTAAACAACAGAAATGTGTTTTCTTATAGTTCTGGAGGCCAAAAGACTGAGATCAAGATGTCAGCAGGGTAGATTTCTCCCAAGGCCTCTCTTCTGGGCTCATTGATGGCCAGCCCTCCCTTGCCTTCATGTTGTCTTCCCTCTGTACATATCTGTGTCCTGATTTCATCTTCTTATAAGGACACCACCTACGCTGACTTCATTTTAACTTAATTATCTCTTTAAAGGCTCTGTCTGTAAATACAGTCACATTCTGAAGTTTTGAGGGGTTAAGACTTTAGCCTATGAATATTGGGAGATAAATTGAGCCCATAAAACAATCAAGAGGGGATTCTTATTGATTTTGAAAATGACCATCTGTGAACAGAGTCGAACATGAAATATCAAGGCACTGTACTGAAAAATGTCCTCCAATCCTTTTTATGGTAGTGGAGACTGAATCCAGGGATGGTCTACCAGTGAGCTACACCTCCAGTTTTTTTTTTTTCCTTTATTTTTTTTTTGGTACTGGGGATTGAACTCAGGGGCACTCAACCACTGGGCCACATCCCCAGCCCTTTTTTGTATTTTATTAGAGACAGGGTCTCACTGAGTTGCTAAGTGCCTCGCCATTGCTGAGGCTGGCTTTGAACTCGCGATCCTCCTGTTTCAGCCTCCCAAGTGCTAGGATTACAGGTGTGCGCCACCACGCCCGGCTCACCTCCAGGTTTTTTATTTTTTATTTTGAGACAGGGCCTCACTAAGTTGCTTAGGGTCTCGCTTAATTGCTGCGGCTGGTCTTGAACTTGCGATCCTTTTGCCTCAGCCTCTTGAGTAGCTGGAATTACAGGCATGTGCCACCACGTCTGACTTATTCCCTAGTTATTGGCGAAAAAGATCACTGACTATGACTCACTCTTCTCTCCTGTGATTCAGGTAGGAACATGTCAAACATGTTTCCTAAATTCTTCTGTGCATCCCAATATCTCAGTGACTCTCTTGGAATTCAAGCATTTCCTAGTTTCAGATTTTTAATTTACTGCTAAATAAGCTTGAAGTAAAAACCTAGAATCTTTATGCAGCCTCCCACACACACCTGCACCTCACCCAATCACCCCCTATCCCTTCCCAGCCTAGAGCTGAACTCTATTTACAGTTTGGTGCAGGCACTTCCAGAATAGATTAAAAAATGCATTGGCACCATACACTGGTTGGAAAACAGAGCTATAGATCTATGTGTATCGTTCATTATAGATGTAGGTAAAATTTACATAAATGTGATCATGCTTCACATATTGTTATAACTTGCTGTTTTCATTTAATAATACAGTTTGAAGGTTCCCTCACCGGTTATTTTCTATCTCCTTTTCCTCAGCAACATAGTACTTTAAAGCAGGAGTCAGCAAACGGCGGCCTAAAGGGAAAATTCAGCCTGCTGTTTTTATAAATAAAGTTTTATTAGAACACAGCTTTCACCCTGCCATGGCCTAGTGAAGCAGCTGCAACACACAGCTATGTCCTGCAAAGTCTAAAATACTTACTGTCTGGCCCTTTATAAATATACTTGCTACCTCTCCTACTAGAACTATCAATCAATTTTTTTGAGTACTTCCTATTGAAAGAGATTCTTTTCCACTTCTCCTCTCATAAATAACGCCTCCATGAACATCCTTATACACATGCTTCTGTACATGTGTGATTATTTCTGTAGGGTAGGTTTCTGAAGGGTAGAATTTCTCTGATTATGCCTTTTCATTTTCACCGGGGCTTTTGCAACCAGCTTTTCCAAAGATATGTGGGTTTTCCTAATGCTTAGCCATTAAAGTATAATCCTAGGGGTCACTGTTGCTATGAATTTTTGTTTGGTTTGTTCAGAGGCTATATTTATAAGCTACAGGCAGAAATATGTTCAATCAGTAGTGAGATAGAAATTGCAGGGTGGAATAAAAGTAGGGAACTCAGATTTACTGTCAAAAACATCTTAGGAAAAAAAATCCAGCTGTGACTATAGGCAAGTTACTTAATTTCTTTGAGCTTCAATTTTTGCATTTGCAAAATTGTCATGAGGTTGAAAGTTAATGTATGCTAAATGTCTAGTTTAGTATGTATTCAATTCATCATAGCCATTATTACATCACTTCCACTAATAGAAGAAAGAGGGAAAGGAAGAGAAAAAGGAAGTTAACATACATTGAATTTCTACTGTATGTCAGGTGCTCTGTAATTATTCATTTATTCTTTGAGGTAGGTTTTATTCACAGTTTATTCCTTGCTCCCCTTCTGCCTTTGTTCCTTACTGAAGAGGGCATAAGCAATCATGATGAATGCAGAGGTAATTAATGCCATGGGAACAGAGAGGAGTTAACTGTGTCCAGAGCTTTCAAAAAGGTCATTTAGAGGAGGTGGCGTTTGGGTTGGGTCTTGAAGGCTAAATAGGAGTTTGGGAGATGAAGACAAGCAAACATTTTATTGTCTATAACATGAGGGGCTTTGATTGTCTGGTCTTAGAACTCTTAGCCAATTAAAAAATTTTTGTGTGTGTGTGTTAACAAAGTCACAGCCACAGGAAGTAGCAGAGCTGGGAATTACACAGGAGACTCCCTGGCTTTCACACTGTACACCATCGGATATCACATGCTGCTTTGGAGACAACGACCTGAGGACTACAGTCTCAGCCTTAGCACTATGCATTACACCCAATATTTCAAACCAATTTTTCGGCAGCAGGGGCTGTTTTTGAATAATGCTTATAATAATAATAGCAATACTTATTCAGTACTTAATATATGCTAAGCACGGTTATGAGTGCCTTGCATGTTTTAACTCATATTTAACTCTGTAAGGATATTACTAATTGCTTTTTACAAATGATTAATCTAAGGAACAGAGGGATTAAATGATTTGCCTGTGGTCACACAGCTAGATGTACTGTGCTTAGCCATTCTTAATAATTGTGTGTGATTTCTAACTTACAATTTAGGGAGCGGCCAGAACGTGCCGGTTACAGAAGAGAAACCAGATTCTGGTCAGAGTTAGGCCGAGGCTCCTGAGGAAGACAGAAGAAAGAAGAAGGAAGAAAGAAGAGAGAAGAAAGAAGCTCTAGTCTTTCTCTACATAAAGGAGCTGCTCTATCTTCAGATGCTGAACAGAATTGTCTGGATGCTTTGGTTAAAACAGGAACCTGGGAGCCCAGGGGTGCCCAGCCCACTTTTGGTCTCCCAGTGGTACCTAGCCTTCCTGTAGACCCTTAAAGTACTTGGAGGAACCCTAGGGCACCACAGAACACAGTTGAGAAACAAGCTGCTCAATCTACAGCTGCAACAGTTTCCAGAGGATGACATGTTATATTAGCTTTGCCTTCCAAAACTCTTTTCCCAGAAGCTGCCTTTTCAATGCAGGTACAATATCCTGACTCAGACAGAAGCTCAGAGTGTGTATGACGCGAGGTATTATGGCGGCCAGTGTGAGATGGTATACAATGGGGAATGGAGAGAGCTGCAGTACGACCCCACCTGTGAGCGTCTCTACTATGGAGATGACGAGAAGTACTTTCGGAAACCCTACAACTTCCTGAAGTACCACTTCGAAGTAAGTCTGAGCAGAGACCCTCAGGCCACTGTAGGGTAGGGAGCTAGGATAAAGAGGCTTGTTGGTGGAGATGCCTTGATCTGGAAGCTTTTGTTTTCCAGAGAATTTGCTGGTGGCTGAAGATACTTTACCTCTACCCCCAACACATTCTCAGTATGGAGGGTGCTGAGAGGCAAGGGCAGGTCTCGGGAGAGGCCATACTGTGGCCACCCATCCATCCAGTATCGGCTCCACTTCAAGGCCAACAATATAGACCTGGGCCCTCCTCTCTGGGCTGCCAGTCAGAAGACCTGGTTCCAAGTTAATGGGTGTGTTTGAATATAAGCACCGAAGACCATGAGCAACTAACCCACTGCTCCTCCCTGGGCCCACTTTCCTCATGTGTAAAGTGGGATGGTGGACATAATGGACAGGGTCCTGAGCCTTATGCTCCTGCTTTGCCAAGAGCAACTCACATTGATCATTTTCTTTTTCTTTTTTTTTTTATTTTGGTACCAGGGATTAAACTCAGGGGCACTTAACCACTGGGCCACATCCACAGCCCTTTTTTGTATTTTATTTAGAGACAGGGTCTCACTAAGTTTTTAAGTGCCTCGCCATTGCTGAGGCTGGCTTTGAACTTGCGATCCTCCTGCCTCAGTCTCCCAAGTGCTGGGATTATGGGCGTGCGCCACTGTGCCCGGCTCCACATTGATCATTTTCATAAGTTTTTTTGGTATGTGATTTTGTTTGAATAAAGGGCTCTTCTGTTCAAAAGTGCTTGCAATACACTAACGATCCCTAAGACTCTCCATCTCTAAAATCCTACAGACTCTTGGTCCCTCAGATACAACAAAACTCATGACCAGCTCTGGAGCCTGCTCACGGCCATTCATTTTCTTACCCCTCATCTTTGGGTGAGATGCCCATATAGCAAACCTTGCTGAATGCTTACAAGTGTCAAATCCCCTATTTCCACATAGACTCTGCTATTTAATCCTAATGATAGCATAGTGGGAGAGATATTATCATAGTTCCATTTTTAGGTCTAAAGAGAGAGATGAGAAGAAATGAAGTGCCAGGCATACAGCTGTGCTGCAGTAGGTGGCAGAGACCAGGTCTGTCTATGGGAACTCTAACAAAGGCTATTCATCATTGAGAAGATGGATTTATCCATATCATGTGTATGTATTCACATACGTTATATCCATAGAGACAGATGGCAGGATACCAGGGTTCTAAGCAATTATCTAGGCACATCCTTCCCAACCCCAGGTTTCTCAAAAGAAGAGTATTGACAGAGATCTCACCAGGTTTGTGGGGTCTGTTTTGAAGAAGTCTGCTTCCCCAAACCCATGCCCACCTTTACATCTTATCAGACCTATGGTTGAACCAAGATGGCAGACATAAACAATTCCATTTACCAATCTGGAGGAAGACCTAGGGTCTGTGTGTTAGGCAAGATGGATGAGGCCTTGCTGTGGGCATGAAGGATTCTCAAGTCTCAGTGACTGGAAGCTACAATGCCTTGGTGATACTTTCTGTCCATCCTCAGGCGGAGAGGAGACTCTGAGCATGGTGGAAACCCAGGGACTCCCACCCACGGAGGCTCCACTTCAGCCAATGTTCTCAGTTTTGCAGAACAAACTATGCTCTGAAGGCTTCTGTGGCTCAAGCAAGGTGTGAGACCTTGCCTCAGTTCAAGTCAGCCGAGCGGTGCAACCTGATCGTGTGCTTATAACAAAATTACCAAACACTTGTGGGCAGCACTGTAGTTCACCACTACCTACGATTATCATAATTTACATGGCTTTCTTTGCCACTCTCCTCCAAGGTCCATGCCCAAGATGGCTTTCTGTTTCACCAATGCAGAGCCCTCCTTCAGGAAGGATGAGCTATCCAGAAAGAAATTCATGCTGAAAACACAATAGCATTTTATCAGAATTGTCTGTGTATGTGTGTGTGTATATGTGCATACACACAGTATCTTAATCATTATTTCACTAAACACTAACATGGCTGGATTTTCCGTATTTTAGTGAGTATCCATCTGATGCCTGGGTTAGCCTTTTAAAAGAATTATTTACAATAATCTGAAACTTTCAATATTTGACAAAGCAAAGAATGAAATATTAAATATGAATTAAAAGATAGCTAAGATAGTTCTGTGTGCACAAAGCTAATTTTTTCTTTTTTCAGGCCCTGGCAGATACTCGGATCTCCTCAGAGTTGTACGATGATGCCAATGACCTTTTTATTAAAGTGAAAAATGACAGGTCTAAGTCGAATGGAATCACCTTTGGGATTGGCCTGCCGGACAGCCCTATAACAGTGGGTGTGGGTGTATCCGAATCAGAAGACTCTTCATTCTTGAATAAGTTAAGCAAGTATAATGAGAAGGTATTAAAGCATAATGCCTGTGTCTCACAGTATTCCATAATCTACACTGAACACGTATTACCTTAATTGCATTAAAAAGTACAGTAGTAATTGAACCTTAATTTGCTTGTGTAATTGGAAATGTCTGATCAGTGGTAATCATGTTTGTTTTTCTTATTACGCTTTTGCACACAGAATCATCACAAAGGGAATAAAATTGAACGATAGGACTAAACTCTTATCACTTCACCCCATCCTTTTTCATGGTTACCTGGAGCACACAGGGAAATGCATAGAATGGCAATGTGTTAAAGAGAAACAGCAAGAACTTCTAAATTTGACTTGGAAAAGCAAGCCTTGCTTTATCCAAACAGATAAGAGAGGCATGCTCAATAAATCTTTCATTTATCCATCAAACATTCACCACTAAAGACCTATTATCTGGAGGGGTCAAGCTGCTGCCTTGAGGAAAGGACATCAATCTAAGCTGAGATTCAAAGACTAGTACAAGTTGTCCAAAGGGAGGTGCAAGTTGAAGAAGGATATTTAGATTAGTCAGCTTTCCATCGCTGTAATGAAATGCCTGAGATATAATTAACTTATAAAAGGAAAGGTTTATTTAGCTCATGGTTCTAGAGTTTCCAGTCCAAGAAGGGGTGGACCCATTGCTTTGAGCCTCTGGTGGGGGTGCTGGATAGTAATGACGGTCAGCAAGTAGTGAAGCAAACTGCTCACATCATGAACTAGGAAGCGAAAAGGGAAAGAGGAAGGGGTTAGAGTTCCATGATCCCCTTTGAGGTCACATCCCCAATGAACTAAGGACTTCTCACTAGATTCCACCTCCTACAGGTCCCATCACTCCCCAACAGTGCCACACTGAGACCAATCCTTTAACACATGGATCTTTGGGGACATTCAACATCCAAACCAGAGTGACGTTTTAGGCCTGGGAATCAGCATATGCAAAGGCTCAGAGACAGAAGAGAACCTCACATGAACGTGTGATTCAAAGTGCTTCATCTGGCTGAAGTGCAGGATAGGAAGGAATGTAGGGAGAGATGAAGATGGAGGGAAAAATCAGGAGCCAGTGAACTATTTATTGAATTGATTAGAAGTTCACAGTAAGCCTCAAGAGCACTGATACCAGGACTGTGGCTCTAGTTGGGGTTCAAAAAATTATCTTGGACGATGAAATTACACTCAACAATTCACTTACTCAACAAACATAAATTGAGATATGGAGCTTTTGCATAAATTAGCAATTGATCTGAAGGGTAAAGGGTGCTCTGAGGTCTGGCTATAGCATGTTAATATGGACTTTCTAAAAGCTAGTAGCATTTTCAAATGTTCACTATTGCTCTGAATCAAGGTTTGTAGTACTTGGAAGTGACGTCCATAGATGATCTTTTTCCTCTAAAACCAGACCACATCCTTCTGGTGCTATTTCTTATTATTATATGAGGCTCCCGATTTTCTTTATTACTTAGTAGAACAAGATTGCCATTAGACTGTAAGCTCCTTGATGGCAGGGGTTGACCTTGTTCAAGTTTGCATCCTCTGCGTGGAGGGTAATGCATGCAACTATAGGTACAATAGGTGTTTGTTTAATACGTTAAAAGATATTTCACCACATTGGCAAAACCATTCTAATCATAATTGTCAATGGATACATGGAACTTTCATATGTGGCCCCACAGTGCAGTGCTTTGCTTAGAACTGGGGGCAGAGTGGATGTGACAATGGACTGGAGACAAAATGAAGCAGGTAGCACAGTGGAGAAGCCCCTGTAGGGACTAACCTAGGTGGGAGCCAATGAAAACTTGCCTTGGCTGGGACAGAGGGATAAGAGATGAGGAAGAAGAAGGAAGAAGAAGTCTGGCACACCCTGCTGTCCAATACATGTGTGTAAAATCTAATAGTAATTATATGTGTTTATGTTCACATATTTTTGTCAGTTACTAAATACTAGCCTTTTGCATTATCTCATGGTCAATACTCTCTGTTCTTTTGCCTCTTGAATGGTGGCTGCTTGCTGGCAGAAATACAGCTTCATGAGAATCTTCACAAAGGTGCAGACTGCCCATTTTAAGATGAGGAGACACAATATCATGCTGGATGAAGGAATGCTGCAGTCGTTAATGGAGCTCCCAGAGCAGTACAATTATGGCATGTACGCCAAGTTCATCAATGACTATGGCACCCACTACATCACATCTGGCTCCATGGGCGGCACTTATGAATATATACTGGTGCTTAACAAAGAAAAACTGGAAGTGCTCGGTAAGTAGAGCAGAAACTGCATGCACAGCACGGCCAGTGCATATGCCAGGGCGGGCTTTGCTGTTTCCTAAGCACCGACTCTGAGGCCTGGGTGATCTCATTCAGTGTTCATGACAAATCGTTCAGGTAACATTAGTCTTGATATTTTTGGGAGAGTGAGATCCAGAAGGGTAGAATTGACTAAACAGGATTTGAACTCATTTGTCTAGACCTCCTAAGTTATGTACTTCCCTTTACCTCCAAGTTACCTCTTTAAAAAAGTTTTGGAGATTTTAAAATTTACAACGTGAAAACTTCCTTTATATATGGATTTTTAGTTAAAGGAACTTCTGTACAGTCAGTCAGTGACACTGTAAACCCAGTCACCCAGATCCCCTGTGGATCTCTACAGCTCTTCAGCTCTTTCTCATCCATCCCTCTTCTCCATCTCCACTCCTGCAGTGGTAGACTGGGCTCTCATCTCTCACTCACGACACCAGTTCCTGAGTGGTCCCTTGGGGCAGGTTCCTCTGTTCATTTTCAACAATCCTGCCAGACAGACCTTTCTACTTCATAGATCTATGGTACCACTTCCTAGCCTAATATCCTGAATGGCAAGCATAATGTCTGAGCACCCTAGTGTGACATCAATGACCTTCACAATCTCATTCACCTACTAGAACATTGGTTCTCCAAATGTGGGTCCCCAGCTAGCCACGTAGCATCATCACCTGGGGACTTGTTAGATAGGTTTAGAATGAGGACTGAGAACCCACCTAACTAAATCAAACCAAAAACTTTTGAAGTGAGCTCAGGAATTTGTTTTCACTAGCCTTCCAGATGATTCTGATGCTCACTACAGTTTGAAAACTACTGATTAAGTCAAGGAATGAGTGAAGGTTAAGAGGTCTACCAGAATTGCAAAGCCAAGTTCAAAGTGCCACAGTTTCAAGGCATTTCCTTAACTATACCAGCCCAGGCTAGTCATTCTTTTTTTTTTTTTAAATACATTCATATAAATTTCATACAGTTTAGACTTTAAAACACATTTTTCCAAATGTGATTTTTTTTTCCTCCTCATCTAAATAGCAAGATCTGTGAAAGCAAGGATCATGTCTGGTGCTTTTCTCTCTCCCTAGTGCTCAACACAGGGCTTAATACACAGTAAGTGTGCAAAACAAGACAGGAATTCCTGGCTTGGGTTATTCATTAGTTCATCCACCTACCTGTCTCTCTTTCAAAAAGTAATTCAACTCGCATGCACTACCAAAAAAAAAAAAAAAAAAAAAAAAAAGCTAATTCAAAGTGCTCTATTGAATATCCAATATTCCAGTATGTTTGTGCTAGGGACAAGTAGTTTCTACCCTTAGTATTCAGGTTTCAATTCAATAGGAGGTCTCAAAATCAATGTATGAATCACAAGCAAAATTCTTAATAACAGCAATAGCAAAGATAGAACAGAAAATAACACAGTGGGTTATAGGCACTGAAGTTAAATTATTGCTTCAGGAAATTTCTTCCAGTTAAATAAAGATAAGTATGCATGCATTATAAAATAATACAAAATAAATAGCTTACTATGGATCACTGTGGAAAAGAGTTAGAAAAACTATTCAGGTGGGTTCTTTTAAAATCATTAAAAATGTGAGGAATGAGAAAGAATTAATGTTTGGTGAGCACTACCTGGGTTCCAGGTACAATTATATATATTCTCTTTTTACTTTTACAACAACACTTGGAGGTAGCTGTTACCCCAGTTTTAGCCACACAAGTTGTGCGGGGGCTCCTCAGGGAAGCTAATTTAGTTTCCCATGGTGGTATGGTATAGCCTTTCATTTGGGCTCCTGTCTTTAGGGTGGAATTACTATTTAATTGCCTAGGGTCTGTAGTGGCCCCTCCCTCTTTAAAATCTGTGGGGCAGAGATGGGCTTCCAATGTGGTTAATATTCAAAAGGAGCCCACCGACAAATTGTCCCAGGGATAATTACCTCAACTCTGTTTATAGAAAACCATATGTCGATAATAGCACAATTTGCTATTTGTGAAGAGCTGATTTTCTATAAAACTGGAAAGTTAGTGTTGCTTTTCTATAAATATGGAAATGTGCTAATCATCACCTCATCTGCTGGAGACCGCTAATAAATCAGAATGTCATTTACATATTAACCTACAAAGAACAAAAAACATCTACCTTCTCTCCCTTTGACAAATTGCACGGCGCACACCCTTTCTCTGGATTTGATGTTTCCTTAGTTTTCTCGGTCTCTCTCTCATCCTCTCTTTCTCATTTCCTTTCTTTGCAGACATCTGTCTCTCATTTCTCCCCCTTTTTTCTCTGTCTTCCCTCTCTGTGACCATTTTTTTTCTCTTTCTCTACCTTTGATCTATATGACTTTAATTTATGTTCTATTAAGTGCTTTATCTAAGATACATCCTGGGTGGTACATTCATGTCCTCAAATGGCTAAGCTTGATATGGAATGATTGAAATGAAACATACTGGTCTGCTCTGGGGAATCTTTTGTCCTTGAGTTTGTCTCAGATCCTCTCTGGGTTTGTCCCAAAGGATGCACAAGATAGTTTTCTTCTAATGTGTCCCTGAGATCCAAGACTTCTCCCCCAAAGACAGCATGGGGCCATGCATCAAACAAATCAAGGGGGAGTCGTGGATGTTGGGGAGGTGATGTTAGACTTCAGTGAGATCCAAGAACTTCCTCATGGGCTGCAAATGACAGCTTTCTACTTTCTGCAGGAATCTGTATGGTTGGGGCTTGAACTTCTGGATCTGAATTTTTTTTTTTTTTTCTTCATGATCTTTCAAGCTCTCATTATTGGTTTTGGTATCTGGGTGTGACAAAGACAGCCATGTATTCTCCATTCTGGCTTTTCTGGAATCTGGCCCAGTTGTAGAGCTGACAGTTCACTCTGAGCAGATCAAGGACTTCAATGACACTGTTCTGTTTATTTCATGTTTTCTGCCTCTGCAATGCTGTTCCCTCATCCTCTGATGCCCTTCCCTGTCTTGCTTTACCTGACAAACTTCAGATCACCTTTCTGAACCTCATATGGGCCTCCTCACCTCTGTGAAACCCACCCTTACCTTCCTTTGCCCCTTCTCCCATAGCAAGTTCACAGATACATTCCCTCATTCGGCCATGTTCAGTGCCAGGTAAACAAAGTTACAATGGTCCCTGTTTTTGGAAGCTCACCCTCCAGTGGAAGAAACTAAACAGCCCAACCCTTCTCCTTCCTGCCTCCCATCATTGAGATCTGACAACTTTACTTCTAAAATGGACGTGGACCTCTGTTCCCCCCTCTCTATCGTCATCTCACTAGTCCAAACCAGCCATCTCGGTCATCTGGATATTGCAGGAATATCATGTGCTTTTTGTTTACTTATTTTCTTTATTTCATGGCCATTGCCATTGTGTCGACAGCACTCCCAACATACCAAGTTTCTTTTCACCTCAGGTCCTTCTGGTGGCTGCCCCTTCTGTGTAGGTGTCCTTTCCACCAAACTTTGCTGAGCAGTATTCTTATGCAGATATCAGCTTGGTGCTGCCTTTCCAGAGAGGCCTTTCCTTACCACGTGACCGTGACACACTGTTCCACGACCCTATCTTAATTCTCAGCACACCACTATTTATTCACTCACTACTTTGCTCAGGAACTTATTTGTTTATTGCCAATCAATCTCCTGTTTCTGGAAATGTGCATCTCATGAGAGCAGAGATTTCATCTTTTTTGTGCTTTGCTGAAAATCCATTTTCTACCAAGGTGCCTGGCACATAGTGGGGCTTAATAACTTGCGTTGAGTGAGTGAACCAATCTATCCATATATAATTGCAAATTAGGATAACAGCCAGGTAGAAAACGCACAGGTTGTAGAAACAGAGAATAACTTCAAGGGCGGGAAGAGATGCTCAGCTTGGGATGGCCTGGCAAAGTCTCTTTGAAGAAGTGAAATCCAAGCCGAGACGGGAGTCAAAGGATAAAGAGGAGACACCAAAGACAAGGTGAAGGTGTCGGGACAGAGTGGACAGCCTGTGCAAGAGGAGGGAGCGTGGGATGATGGGGAATGAAAGAGGCATGCGTGGCTGAGAGAATAGCAGGAACTGAGGTTGGAAGAAACCTAGAGAGGCCTCGAAGGGTCTTGCTGGCCATGGGAAGAGAATGGAGCAGATCTGCAGAGATGTGGGTGACCCCAGGGCTGTGTTGATCACTCCACTGCTGGGCAGAACACAGACTAGAGGAGGTGGCAGTGGGCTCAGGAAGAATGCTTAGAAGGTTATTACTGATGTCCAGGTAAGGGATCAAGAATGAAGATGGAAGAACATCACAGAGCTGGGACACATTTTGAAAGTAGATTTGAGGGAATTTGCACATGGACTGGGTATGGAGTGGGAGATTGTTTCTGGAAACAATATTTCTACCACACACACAAGGTGCATACATATGCACACATACACTGTGGTAGGAAGACAAGCTGTCTCTGTCTGGGAAAACAGGCCTCTGGTAGAGATGCCTGCAGGAACTTGAAATATGGGGATTCTTTTTTTTTTTATTTCTTTTGTACCAGGGATTGAGCTCAGGGGTACTCAACCACTAAGCCACATCCCAGCCCTATTTTGTAGTTTATTTAGAGACAGGGTCTCACTGAGTTGCTTAGTGCCTCACTCTTGCTGAGGCTGGCTTTGAATTCTTAATCCTCCTGCTTCAGCCTCCTGAACTACTGGGATTACAGGTGTGCGCCACTGCCCCTGGAGAAATATGGGGATTCTTGAATGAAGAGAGGACTGTGGCACCCCTAGGCAGTCACAGCATCCTTCTCACCCCAAACCCTGCACATTCCTCTTCTAAATCCTCAACTTCATCAACTTCCTGATAGAGAGGTGGAAAAATATTTGTGTGCCAAGCTCCACACTAAATGCCTTCACCCCAGTCTTCCCACTTAATCTTTTCAATGATCCTGGGAGAGAGGAGACATTTTTCTCATTTTTACACGTGAAAGGTCATGTCACTAGTAAATGGAAAATACTCAAGATATTCTAAGTTAAAAGTCGCCTTTTCCCCCCTTGCATCCCCACTGACCTTAGGTCTCACAGCGTGGGAATAACGTCGGCCTCTTCCCTCCCTCTTCCCACACATCTCGTTAGTCACGCCCTCAGTGTTCACCACCTGTCCCTTCCTCTCATCTCCATTCTCCCTTCTACCACTGACAACTCGGCCTGTTTTCTTATAGCTCTCACCAAGCGGCAGGCAAAATGAGAAAAGCATGAATGGTGAGATGAGTCTTCTATTCGTGTCGTCAAGACTAAGTGGTCCACCTTGGACCTATTTTTGTTTTTTTGCTAATGTAGATAGGGCTTGACACATTTGTTTCCGCTCAGGTGCCCTTGGCCTCTCCAAAATGCAACATGAACTAGAATGCTTCCTATTGATTAATTTAAGGGAATCTGACAGGATTCCTCTCCCAGGAATGTTGTAATGAAAACCCTGCATGGAATAGAAAATTCAACTGAGAGACCTCAAGACTCTAAAGGCTGTGATTCTACGATCTGGGGCCATACGAAAGGGTTTTGCAAAGACCTTACAGAAAACGATGTGTGTGCATGTTCTGCTGCGAAGGAAACAACAGTGTTCTGTGGCCCCATTGTAGCCAGCAGGCAGTATGGGAGTGGAAGGGATTCTTTTCTCAGAGGTATGTTTTTTATCCAAGTTCTGCCATTTTGAAGCTGATACCTCACATCTCCGGAGTCAGTTTTCCCATTACTAATGTAGGGATAATTATAACTACTGCAAGAGGCTATCATGAGAATTAACCAAGACAATGGTTACAAATAGCACTGCTAAGTAAAACATGGTCCAAACTGTAGTTACTATGATGGATTATAATTTTTATAGGTGGCGCACACCTGTAATCCCAGTGGCTCAGAAGGCTGAGGCAGGAGGATTGAGAGTTCAAAGCCAGCCTCAGCAACAGTGAGGCACTAAGCAACTCAGTGAGATCCTGTCTCTAAATAAATTGGGAATTAAGAAATTAGACTTAACAGCCTTCAGAACAATGAATGATGTGGTCTAAACTGACCTAAAGTGTAGAGCCAGACACTTCTGGGTGGGAATCTTGGTTTTACCACTTAGTCCCTGATTAATATATATATATATATATATATATATATTTTTTTTTTTTTTTTTTTTGGGGGGGGGTACAGGGGATTGAACTCAGGGGCACTCAATCACTGGGCCACATCCACAGCCCTTTTTTGTATTTTATTAGAGACAGGGTCTCACTGAGTTGCTAAGTGCCTCACCATTGCTGAGGCTGGCTTTGAACTCGCGATCCTCCTGCCTCAGCCTCCCAAGTGCTGGGATTATAGACGTGCGCCACCACGCCTGGCTGATTAATATTTTTAATCTCTCTGAATCTCAGTTTCTTGAAGACCAAATAGGAATTATAACCAGGGTTTGTTTGAGAGTAATTTCATGTTACATAAGCATTTAATAGATATTTTTCTCTTTAATGCAGGGTATTAATATGGCATAGTGATTAAAAGCATAGGTACTGTTACTGTGTGACCTTGGGTAGATTATTTAATATTTTATATCTCAGCTTCCTCACCTGTAAGCTGGACATATTTTCATTTCCCTCATAGAGTAGTCATGAAGAATAAGTGCACTTATCCACAGAGAATATTCAGTGCAGTGCCTGCTCTTTAATACAAGCTCAATAAATCTCACCTGCTGAAGCAGTTTCTAAATCAGATTGCCTGTTTCAAGTCCTGCCTCCACCTTTGATCAGCCATGTGACCCACAGGCAAATTAGCATTTCTGTCACTCAGTTACCTCTTCTGCTAAATGTGACAATGACAATACATGGTTCATACAGTTGTCATGAATAGGAAATGAAATAATCTGTGTGAACACTTGGCCCAGTGCCTGACAGAGTAAAAGTCTGAAAATGTGACCTATTGTTGCTGTGCCATGTTGGTGTTTGTCTTAGTTCATTTTCTGTTGCTATAACAGAATACCTGAGACTTGGTAACTTATAAAAAACAGATTTATTTTGACTTAAGATTCTGAAGGCTGGTAAGTCTAAGAACACAACATGGTATCTGTTCAGCTTCTGCTGGGGGCCTCGTGCTACATCATAACTTGGCAGAAAAGCTTAGAGGCAGTGGGTGAATTCAGAATTGACAAAGCACTTTATAACATTCAGTCTAGGAAGAACGTACTCATTCCATAAGAAAGGCATGAATCCTTCTTAATGACCTGTGTACTTCTTAAAGACCCTCCCACCTTTCCCACTGTGACATTGGGAATTAAATTTTTTTGGGGGGGGGTACAGGGGATTGAACTCAGGGGCACTCAATCACTGGCCCACATCCACAGCCCTAGTTTTTGTATTTTATTTAGAGACAGGTCTCACTGAGTTGCTTGGCACCTTGCTTTTGCTGAGGCTGGCTTTGAACTCGCAATCCTCCTGCCTCAGCCTCCCAAGTGCTGGGATTATAGACGTGCGCCACCACGCCTGGCTGATTAATATTTTTAATCTCTCTGAATCTCAGTTTCTTGAAGACCAAATAGGAATTATAACCAGGGTTTGTTTGAGAGTAATTTCATGTTACATAAGCATTTAATAGATATTTTTCTCTTTAATGCAGGGTATTAATATGGCATAGTGATTAAAAGCATAGGTACTGTTACTGTGTGACCTTGGGTAGATTATTTAATATTTTATATCTCAGCTTCCTCACCTGTAAGCTGGACATATTTTCATTTCCCTCATAGAGTAGTCATGAAGAATAAGTGCACTTATCCACAGAGAATATTCAGTGCAGTGCCTGCTCTTTAATACAAGCTCAATAAATCTCACCTGCTGAAGCAGTTTCTAAATCAGATTGCCTGTTTCAAGTCCTGCCTCCACCTTTGATCAGCCATGTGACCCACAGGCAAATTAGCATTTCTGTCACTCAGTTACCTCTTCTGCTAAATGTGACAATGACAATACATGGTTCATACAGTTGTCATGAATAGGAAATGAAATAATCTGTGTGAACACTTGGCCCAGTGCCTGACAGAGTAAAAGTCTGAAAATGTGACCTATTGTTGCTGTGCCATGTTGGTGTTTGTCTTAGTTCATTTTCTGTTGCTATAACAGAATACCTGAGACTTGGTAACTTATAAAAAAAACAGATTTATTTTGACTTAAGATTCTGAAGGCTGGTAAGTCTAAGAACACAACATGGTATCTGTTCAGCTTCTGCTGGGGGCCTCGTGCTACATCATAACTTGGCAGAAAAGCTTAGAGGCAGTGGGTGAATTCAGAATTGACAAAGCACTTTATAACATTCAGTCTAGGAAGAACGTACTCATTCCATAAGAAAGGCATGAATCCTTCTTAATGACCTGTGTACTTCTTAAAGACCCTCCCACCTTTCCCACTGTGACATTGGGAATTAAATTTTTTTTGGGGGGGGTGGTACTGGGGATTAAACCCAGGGGCACTCAACCACTGAGCCACATCCCCATCCCTAGTTTGTATTTTATTTAGAGACAGAGTCTCACTGAGTTGCTTGGCACCTTGCTTTTGCTGAGGCTGGCTTTGAACTTGCAATCCTCCTGCCTCAGTCTCCCAAACAACTGGGATTATAGGTGTACACTACTATGCCCAGCAGGAATTAAATTTTAATATGAGTTTTGGAGGAGACAAATCACATGTGATTCATGTCATTGATATCCTCACCATATGCTATTATTCCCAACTTTCCAAGGGTTAACTGTGGAATATTAACTGTTCTCCCACCTGTAAATTGTAAATAAGGAGAAGACCTGTCTCACTGGGCTCTGCAATGGGTCAGCCCTGAAACACATTCAAATGGAAGGGACATCATTACCACCATGTCCTGCCCGGGGTGGCCGATGTTTTTGGCTCGGCAATCACGCCTCCTCCTCCACCTGCCCATTGTTTTGATCAAGGTCATTCGTTTCTGTCTGCAGAGCTTCATCCAGTTTTGGAGGGACCAGTCTTCCCATTCATCAAGGTCACATTGAATTCTCATCACTATCTTTCAAAGTGTTAACAATGCTGCCCAAATCAGTGCCTGCTCTCCATCATCCCTGCCCCTGATAGATGCCAGATAACAGTGACCCTGGGAAGACCCTTACAGCAAGAGTGTAGACGTCCAACCATCATTGATCATCCCCTGTCCATCAGAGTGCTTGGGCCAGCTGGCCACCACTAACACACAACATGGAAAAGCCACAGCGACAGAAGTGAACTACACCTCGCTCAAGTTCATGTCAATTATAGCTCTATCTCCTTTTCCTCCCTCTACCCTCCTTCGTCATTCATTTCTTTAGCCTTTCATTCAACAAAACACATATTAAGCACATTTACCGTGGGAAGCACTGTCTAGATACCAATGTGATAAATACATGGTTCCTCTCACTGGGGGTTCTGAGATGGTAACAGGTTTCCCTTTGTTATAATCATCTGATTATAGTCAGGAATGCTTTGCTTTGCGGACAGTCAAATTGGTTACCCCCCTGAGTGAACTAACAATTGTGTTCTCATTCACTGTATTAGAATCAACTGAAGTATTTGGTTTTAATAAAATGTATTTACATATAATAATTCCTAATATTTGTAAAGCAAATATACATTCACATTTGGTATTCAAATGGATCTTCATAGTAGTTTTATGAGGAATGGTATTATTATTTGCTCCAATTTTGTAGAGAGAAGGCAGAGAACCAAAGAGATGAAGAAGCCAGGTACTATCATGCATGCCTGTAATCCTAGCTACTGGGAGCCTGAGGCATAAGGACTGCAAGTTTGAGGCCAGCCTCAGTAACTTAGTGAGACCTGGTCTTAAAACAAAAAAAATAAAAAAACACCCCTGGGGATGTAGCTCAGTGATGGGACACCTAGGTTCAATGCCAAGACTAAAAACAAAAACAAAATGAATAATAAAACAGCAACAACAGCCAGGCACAGTGGTATACACCTGTAATCCCAGCTGCTCAGGAGGCTGAGGCAGGAGGATCATGAGTTCAAAGCCAGCCTCAGCAAAAACAAGGCACCAAGCAACTCTGTGAGACCCTGTCTCTAAATAAAATACAAAATAGGGCTGAGGATGTGGCTCGGTGGTCGAGTGCCCGAGTTCAATGCTCGGTACCCAAAAACAAAAACAAACAAAAAACCCAAGGAATTTTTTTTTTTTTTAGTTGTTGATGGACCTTATTTATGTATATGCAGCACTGAGAATTGAACACAGTGCCTCATACATGCTAGGCAAGCGCTCTACCACCGAGCCACAACCCCAGCACCCCTCAAAGAGTTTTTAACAGGTCAATGTGACACACTCAATATAGAGCCAAGGTCTTCTGGTTAAGGTTTTGTGTATCTTCCACATGTTCCTTCCTTTGCCCTACATTTTGTCATTCGTTCTGATGCTAGCGAGCAGAGGCTTAGACTCTAGCAGGGGCAGAAAGACCACCAACAGTTACTGAGCATGTACCAGGTAGATACTGGGTGCAGCATTTTCATAGCACTATCTCGCTTAATCAAGAGACCTGGGAAAAGGATACTATAATCTCCAACTTACAAGGGAAGAACTGAGGTTCAGCAATGATAAATAACTTGCCCAAGGTCACACAGCTATACACCAGTGCATCAGGAGTGAAATTCAGACACGGGTCATCTTAACCAACATGGTGCAATGCCTCTTAAGGATGTCTTAACCTACAGCTTTTCAAACTGCAGGCCATAGACCAGCAATAGGTCAAAGAAATTCACTAGGTCATGGTCAGCATTTAATAATATTTAGTAATACGTAATACACTAGGATGGGACATATCAGAGGCATGACTCAAAGTATAACCAAGTATGGAGATTTCTTTTTGAGGAATCTGTGTGGGTTGGGATCACGACGTAATACATATTTCTTGCCAGGCACGGTGGTGCATGCCTGTAATCCCAGTGGCTTGGGAGGCTGAGGCAGAAGCATCACAAGTCCAAAGCCAGCCTCAGTGACTTAGAGAGGCTCTAAGCAACTGAACAAGACCCTGTCTCAAAATAAAATATAAAAAAAGGGCTGGGGATGTGGCTCAGTGGTTGAGTGCCTCTGGGTTTAATTCCTGGTACCCTCCCTCCAAAAAAAATAAAGTATTTCTTATTTTGAGGGGTGGTCAGAAGATACTGAAAACACTGTGTTCACAGTGTGCTGTAGGGGCTGTACTGTAGGTGGGTACTTAATCATCTTAAATAAAGGAAAAATCACCAGGGGCAATGAGAGGGGCCTTGGAAAGTGTATGAGTTTGTGTTCTGCAGAGAAACAGAATGAAAAGTTTATTTCTAGTTCTAGCTATCCTCATGTAAACAAATGTATAAACAAATAAATGTATTATTAAAGGGATTTATATAAGGACTTTTCTCACACAATTATGGAATCTGACAAATCCCAAGATCTTTAGTCAGGAAGCTAGACACCCAGGAGAGTAAATACCGAACACCCACGATTTCTGAGACCGCAGGGATGAAACGTGCAGATCCTGCCCTAGAGAATCGTGCAGTGAAGAACACACGAAGCTTGAATAGAAACAGATACAGTAGAAGCACAAAGGAGGGGGAAGACAAACTTTTCTGCCTCTCCCATTTTATAAGCTCCAAAGATGCTCAAATCTTATCTTCCCAAATTAGCAGGAGTAGGTGCTGATCTGGGTCATGATGTAATACAATAATCTCTAACTTACAAGGGAGTGGGGGGCTTTCTCAGTAGGGGGCATTGCAAGGGAATGGCTGGAGGCGTAAGGGGGTGAGGATGGTAATAGGGAATGAGTACCCACATTCACCCCAAGGCTTGCCCCTGGGCCATGGTATAAATGAGAGCAGTCCTGTGGCTGGGTTATGTCAGGAAGTGACAGTAATGTTAGCGAGGACATGGACTGGGTGTTGGCCTCACAGAAGCCACGAGAGGATGGCCCGCTGCAGGAGCCAAGCAAAGATGAGCTTGAGACAGGAGGATCCCTGCTCTGGAAAGGCTGGCCAGCATTCAGGTGAGCGTGCTCCGACCCTGCTCACACAACCAGCCACCTCGCTCACTACTGGCCGTGCTGTGTGAGCTATGTGCTGGTCCCTGGGCACAGCACTCTGACTTTCTCTTTAGGATTCTGCACTTCTACCCCTCCCTTCCTCGCCCGCCTAACACTTCCATCCTTAGGTCTCAGCCTCGCTTGGCAAGGATTCTTCTGGGCAGTCATTCTGTCTCCCGAGTTCTGGGGTTGGCAGTCAGTCTTAGATGCTTCAGTGTATTTGGGGCTTTGCTCTGAGTGTCACAGTATTGCAACTGCCTGTTTCCAGGGTGCGTCCTGTTAATGCTGTATTCATGGTCCCACTCAGAAGCAGAGGCTGACCCACAGCAGAGACCCAGGCCCTTTCTAGCTGGGTGCATCAGAATCCTACACAAGCTGCACATTCTATGAAGCTCTACTTACACTCTACAGAGTCAGGGGTGGTATCCTAAAGGGTCTGAGATGAACTGGACAATGAAGGGAGTCAGGTCAGCAGAAACCTGATTGCCAAGGGTCCTGTATTCATAGCCAAGCAGTCTGGGATGGCCCAGCAGGTATTTGCTGTGCCTGCTGTCCAACCAGTCACCCCGAACAGACTCTCACTGGATTCTAACAAGCTCCGGGCTTTATCCCTAGTTACCATGACAACCAGGCTTCACGGTGATGGATGGTATTGATTGACTGACAGACTCCTGGTGTCTTGGCTCTGTCCCCCATTCCCCTTAAGTCATCTGCATACACATGGAACTGAGTGACACTCGGTGCCATCCTTCTGATTTTGAATTTCCACCTCTAATATCATTGAAAAATGGATTTGTACTTAAAGGAGAAAAGCTGAGATGATGTAAAAATTCTTCCCAGAGCTATCCTCAGTGCTCTGCCCTATGGGCAATATAATGTAGCACAGAGAACATGGGCTTTGGACACAGAATTTGGTCCTATTCCACTCAGTTATTTACTTCTTGTGTAATTTTTGGCAAGTGACTTTAACTATCTCATTTTAAACTATCAGGATTTACTCCTCTCTAAAATGGGAATAATTCCTGTTGTGGAGTAGCATGTGAATATTAAATAACATGGAGACTTCCTACCTGGCACATAATAGGTTTTTAGCAAATTGGGGTGTGTCCTTCTTCCTCTTCGCTCACTGGTGGCCCAACAGCTTATACTACAGGCACATTGATGAAGGAAACTTGTCCTCACAGACTCACCTGTCTCTCTCTTTCTCGAACCTTCCAGATGAGACTCAGGAGCCAAGAGTCTCAGCATAGCCTGCAGCACTTCCAGCAACAGTAACAGCCCTTGACCATTATTACTAGACCGCCTTGAGCACTTCACCCAGCGTGGATTAACTCACTTAACCCTCTCAATGATGGTGTGAGACAGACAGTATTAAAATCCCACCTTCCAGATAGGAAGACAAGCACTGAGAGGTCGAACAATTGCCCGATAGTAACTGGGCAGGGGTGGCATTCCAGCTCAGGCAGCTTCTGTTTCAGAGGCTGGCCTTCCATGTGCTGCCTCTTAGCATGGCCCAGACCAGCCAGAAGAGCCAGAACATCTGAAGAGAAGCCCATATTGGATAGACAAAGGCCTGGGACTGCAGCCCCGACATTGCCACTGGGAACACAGCTGCCTTCCTCTGAGCTTCCTTGGGTAATGAGGGAGTCAGGGAATGAAGGCTTGGCAAGGCTCCTTTGGGACCACCACGCCCACTCATGGCACACGATGAGTGTTTCCCTGCAGAGTGCCGCTCGCATGACCAAATAGAATGGCCCTGGAGTTTGAGTATAGCCTACCTTACTTCAAAGACCTGGTTCTTGAGCAAGTTACCTAACAGGAATACCTAAGATTTGTTGCACACTTAGTTGTGCCAGACATTACTTTTAGGGATTCATGTATAGCAATCATGATCATTCCCATTTTCAAGACTGGGAAAATGAGGCCCAGGAGGTAAAGTAACTCAATCACATTACTAGCTAATGGTAGAATTCTGTCCCCAGAGTGCACATTCTTAACCACTACAGCTGTGACCTTTTCTAGTAAGTCTGTAACATGCTAGGCCTCTTTGCTCAGAGGGTTGCTGCAATGAGATAAAGCAGATGGAAGTGGTTTTTAGAAAATGTCAACTCTTCATCAAGCATAAGCTGTTACAAAGCTGTGGTTCAAATCTTCAATTAAAGGAAGGCCTGTGTCTCCCCATTTTAGAGGTATTGTCTAGAGAGGCTGAACATGGCTATCCCCGGCACTCCCGGGGGCTGGGGACAGGCCAGGCTTTGCACTGAACCTTATGAACCCAAGAGATGACTTAGGGGCATATTTCTAGTTTAGTAGGAAGAACAGGCCAAGAGGTTGAAGATTATTAGGGTGTGTTAAATACAAGGCTGGAGGGAAGCAGAGGGGTGTTGTGGGACCCTTGGGGTGTAAGAAAAGGCTCTCTGGAGCTGAATAGAAGAAACTCAATCAGAGACCAGGAAACTTTATAGCCAGAGGTAACAGCACATGCAAAGGCTGAGAGGTCCTTATACCATTCTCAGGTCCTTGGGAAGAAACACGAGTTTCAGTGGCTACATGGAACCTAAGAGGGCAGGGTAGTTAGCCAGCACTTCCCAACCTGCCCTTTGGAAGACTCCCCAATCGCCTTCCCAATATGAAGGCAGGAAATAGAATATATAATGCTCTTTTCTCTTCTGAGGCTGTCTTTGGGGGCAACCAAGGTAACAAAGCAACATAGCAGATAGATCCGAGCAACCTGAATGGTATTTGCTTGTCGCAAAGAGATAAATAATGCATCGCACCTGCTGCTTTCCACCTGATGCTTCTAATCTGAGAATGACAGAGGCTCTCTGTGTTCTGGCATCTCAGAAGTCAAGCTGAGGTTCTGCCTCAGAGCCCTATCGAGGTAGCCGTTCCACAGAGGCATGAGGACAGCTTTCAGACCTGCACCACAGCCAAGGCCAACAGGAATCAAGCTTAAACACGGTGGCCAGAGACCTGTCCTTTTGGGCTTCGTAGGATCGAGGGGAAGGACTTCAGGGCCCTCTGTATTTCCTTGGGGATTGTAACATTAGATCTCCCTCTTTTCCGCTCTGGAGTTTAGGTCATGTTGGCTGAGCAGAATCTTGCTGCTGGGGACATGGTCCTCCACATGGTCTCCCTGTCATCTCAGCATCCTAACTTTGTTTGGCTAATCCCTGCCCGTGCTGGGTGTCCCCAGCATCCTGCCTCTGGCCCCCAAGGCAGCCTTCCCCGGCCCTGGCACCCTGGATCCAGGTCCTCCTCTAAGCACAAATAACTGCCTCTTTACCTGTGCATTTCCCACACTTGACTCCATACCCACTGACATTCCTTAGTCCCTTGTATTTCCAGGACATCTTGTGCACAGTAAAAATCATCAGGTACTTATCAAGGCTCTCCCAAATCTTCCTGGAGCTGTCTCATTGTTCTTAAAGTTTCAGAATCTCAGTATTAGAGGAGACCTTAAAAGACCCTGGTCTTTTGTACACTTCAAATCTTTAGGCTGTACCCCTGACGGGACGGCAGCCTCCCTTTGCTTGGTCCCCCCAGTCATGGGGAGTCGTGCCTCTGAGACAACTCGCTCTGCCTGGGCTCCTACAGTCATAATGATCTGTCTCGCATTGAGTCAAATCCAGCTTCCGGGAGCCTCTGTCCTTTTGGTGCCAGTTTTTGCCCTCGAAACCACACTAACAAGCCTTTTTAAATTCTTTTCTTCACAACACCACTCCAGAGAGTCTAATCCAGTCCTATTGGTCTCTTAAAGAGAAGGCTTTCTTCACTCCTTCAGATAAACATTCCCAGTCCCTTTCAAAAATTCCCAAAGGAATGTGGCTTTGAATTTCTTCACCCTCATGATGCTTCTTCTCTGTTTTCTTATTAAATTTTTAAATTTTACTGTGGTAAGAAAATGTAACAGGGCATCTACCCTCTTTACAAAAATGTAAGCATCCAATACAACATCATTAACCCTAGGGACAGTGTTGTACAGACTCTTGAGATTACGCATCTTGCAGAATTATCCATTGGCAACTCACCTTTTTTGCCATCCCCCAGCCTCTGGCAACCGTATGGTTCTCTTTAATTCTGGAGTTTGACTACTTCAGACGCCTTGCGTAAGTGCAATCACGCACTCCCTGTCTTTCTGTGTTGGCTTACTTCACTTAGCAGTGTCCGTGAGGTTCAGCCATGCTTCCATATATTGCAGGATTTCCTTCTTTTTAAAGGCTGCATAGTATTTCTTTCTTTTTTTTTTTTTTTTTTTTTTGTGGTACTGGGGATTGAACTCAGGGGCACTTGACCACTGGGCCACATCCCAGCCCTTTTTTTTTTTTTGTATTTTATTAGAGACAGGGTCTCACTGAGTTGCTAAGTGCCTCGCCATTGCTGAGGCTGGCTTTGAACTCGCGATCCTCCTGCCTCAGCCTCCCAAAGTGCTGGGATTACAGGCGTGCGCCACCGCGCCCGGCTGCATAGTATTTCTTGCAGGAAACTCTGTTTTCCTGCTTCCTTTTAAAAATGTGGCTCCTGGAAGTTTATACCACCTCTGGGTTTCTCTTACTTGTGGAGAGGAGTGTGAGATTATTCCCTCCTTTATTTTACTGCTTATAGTTTCCACCTGACTTCCTCACCCAACAGGAGGTAATCAAAAACTCCAAGGCCTTTTCTCCTGTTTTTGCACTAAACTCTGCCCATCACACCCTGTGTTTCTGCATTTGGTATTTTGTCCCTATGGGGAGGATGTTACAGCTTTCTCACCCAAGTTGCATTTTTGCTATGCATGTTCTGGGTAGCCACCTAGTCACCTGAGGGCTTTTTGGTTTCTGATCATTTGTCTGAATTCCTAATTCTTATTCTGAGCAGATGTGATAAGCCTGGCTGCTCTTTCTGCATCCAAAGCATTGACAAAAGCTTTAACAGCTTAGGTAGTTGCCAGCACCTTGGGGCAAGCCACCAGAAGCTGTCAGTAGACCATGACACTTAAAATCTGGTCTAAGATTCAATGCATATAAATAATCTGAGATACTAGTTGAAAATACAGATTTCTGATTTTCCAGAAATATAGAATCAGAATTGATGGAGGTGGACCCAGGAACCTGTATTTTTTAATCAACACGCCATATGATCTCAGTGTGTGGCAAGTTTGGGAACAATCAACTCCAGAGTTCAGTGCCTTCTGAAGTGCAGAACAAACTCTAGTTTGATCCAGTCCAAGGCTGACATCAAGTCCAGCCTGTCGGGATGGGAGTGGAGCACTGGCAGAGTGTTACCTGGTGCTACAGATAAGGTCAGTCTACCGGGAACACAAGCTCTCCACAACAGCGCCAGGCCTTTCTCTGCTCTGTCCTCTGAATCTTTGCTTTTGTCGCTCTGGTTCTGTGTTGTGGCTTCCAATGCCAGTTTCAGCTCCTGGATTTCAGCTCAGGTCTGACCTCCTCTGCCGCCACTCTTGATTTCCCACAGGCTCTCTGCAGACAGCTGATTCCAGGGTCTCCCATCGCTTCTGCAGAGAGGCGCCTCTCTGATCCTGGCGTCCTGAAACAAGCAACTCTTGGGATACAAGTTAAGCTTCAGTTAGTGCATTGCCCCAAACCTCCTAGCTTTGAAGGCTGGATCTTACTTACTTAGATTCACGTCCGATTCACATTAGTTTTATTCCAAGATACCTATGTTGCCCAACACATAATGTGCTGGGGGAGGGAGGTGCACAGTAAGTGTTCACTAAACCTTGGCTTCAGGAGAATCAGTCAGTTTGATGCCACAGCTGGGATGAGTGAGAACACTGTGGGCTTTGGGGCGAGGCTGACACGAATGTGCATTTTAGCACTCCTGTTTTCAGCTGTGTGGCCTTAGCCAAGATAATTAACCTTTCTGAACCTCCAGTGTCTCAAATATAAATGAGATGTGTGGGCTCGATGTCCGAGGGGACTTCAGCTCTCAGGTTCCATGACTCCTTATAAGTCACAGATCTCCCCTCACCGGCTGGTACCAACTCCAGGGTCCTCCCTCAGAAGGCAGTCCTTTGCAGTCAAGTCTTGCAGCTCAAATCAGCCTGGCGTTCTCTTCCCCCCGGGGTGCGTGGCAGGCTGTGGGCAGATCCTTCATGAGCATAATCACTCCACAGGCCTCCGCCAGCCCCCGCTAATCACCAGGCTGTCACTCTAACTCGGCGGCACTCCGCCACTCACCTAAGTAGTCACTCTGGCTTCTGCCCATGAGCTCCTTTCATCCACTTTTGTTGATCACTGTTGAAGCATTTTTTAATCAAAACAATTAAATATGCTAAATCTTTCTCAATTAGTTATGCATTAAAAATTAAGAGTACTCGAATGGAAATGGCAGAAGGCCCTCTGCTTGGTGCTCAGTGCTGGTGCTTGGAGCATCACTCCCCCAGGCACTGTCAGCTCTGGAAACCGATACTCACACTGTGACGGAGGGAGGCTGACGCAGGCCAGGGAGGACAGCCCCTTCTCTCCATGAATGGGAAACTGAGGCCCAGTGAGATCCGGGCCCTTTCCCAAACTCACAGAGGGTGTCAGTGACTGGGATTTGAATTTCTAATATTTCTTCCACTGGAAACCCTTACCAAAGGGCTCAGGACTTTCATTTATTCACGAGTCTTTTGTTTTTCCATTCATCAGTCATTTATTCTGAATACGTACACCACAGCAGGCACTGTGCTGCTACACCGATGAGAAAACGGGGAATAAGACGCAAGTCACTGACCTCACAGAAACTGCCATTTAATGGGAGATACAGGCAAATAAAGTTTGATTCTCCATACCCCCTTGAAAATATTGAATCTAAGTCTCAGCTCAATTGAAAAGGCTAAATTATTTTTCCTTTGTTCTTGCCAGACTAATAATCCAACAGCTGGTAATTACTTCATAGTTGCTTTAAAAGGAATTATATTTTCAAGTGCAAACTCTAATTTGCAATTTTCAGAAGACCCCTTTAGCTACAGATAAAGTTGACCTCTGGACATGGTCCACGTCTTGCTTCTGTCTACTTATCTAACCCTGTCTTTTCAGGCCAACTCAGGCTTGGGAAACAGCTCTGTTCATTGATGAATTCTGTTCACTGTGTAATCAGGGCGAATGGCCTTCCTGCATTAAAGAGTACTTTCCTCATCTGTAAAAGCAAGTTCCTCCGTGGGTCCTTCAATGCAGACAAAGTCAGAGGCAGCTAATGTGCGACTGACAGTCCTTGTGGGGTTAAAGGGCAGGCAGATGTACCATGGTGATCAATCCATCTTCTAACAAGAAACTGACCCCTCTGTGGTACCAAGAGGACCTGGACAAAAATATTGTGATGACTATGAGCATTAGGGTGCAAAAGACATTGATAGCTCTGAAAAAAGTGGGGATTATTCTGATCCAAAGATGTTCCATGGAATAAATGAGATTTGAATGGGAGCTGGAGTAGACTTTGGAAAGACAGTGAAGGAGGAGAGAGGAAGACATTTATGCTAAGGGGCAACCTGTGCAAAATGGTGAGCAGCATGGGGAACACGTGGAGATGGATGTGTTAGAATCATTGTCTCTAGGAGGCCCATAGAAAATGGGCAAAGGAAGAAGAATTTACATCTTTTTAAAAAAATTGCATTTGTTTTAATTAGTTATACATGACAGTAGAATGCATTTATGTACTTTGATATATCATACATAGATGGGATATAATTTCTCATTTCTCTGAGTGCACATGTTGTAGAATCACATTGATTATATAATCACATATACACATATAATAATAATGTCTGTTTCATTCCACTATCTTTCCCATCCCCACATCCCCTCCTTCCCCTCCCTTCATTTCCCTCTACCTAATCTAAGGTAACGCTATTTTTCCCTAGTGCCCTTCACCTTATTGTGAATTATTAGCATTAGAGAAAACATTTGGCCTTTGGTTTTGTGGGATTGGCTTATTTCACTTAGCATGATATTCTTTAACTCTAACCATTTACTGGCCAATGCCAAAATTTCATTCTTCTTTAAAGCTGAGTAATATTCCATTGAGTATATATACCACATTTTCTTTATCCATTCATCTATTGAAGGACACCTAGGTTGGTTCCATAGTCTCTCTATTGTGAATTGAACTGCTATAACCATTGATGTGGCTGCATTACTGTAGTATGCTGATTTTAAGTCCTTTGGGTATAACATCTTTTAAGCAACAAGTTTGTACAATATATGTCCCTTCTCATTTCAAGAAATATTTGGATTGGAACCATACAGAAGAGAAAACTGAAACTGGTTCAAGAACAGGCACTTCAACCCAGATCTCTCAGACTCTTAGGCTGAAGTTAGCTTTTGCCAGTGTGAGCTGGTTGTACTGTCTCAATTGTCTGTTAGTATCTCAGCATTTTGTGTTTTTCCGTCTCTTTATTGCAGGTTTTACCAGCAAAGATGTTACCACATGCTTTGGAGTTGCCGTTGGCTTTGAATATGATGATATTGTAAACATTGAAGGAAGTTTATCAAAAGGCCACTGTGAAAAATCTGGATCGGGCAAAACTGGCAAGTGTTTAGCAATGAGTCTCCCTAAAAGAGAAGCTAGCCTTTCTTTTGAACCATCAAGGAATGAAAACATTTTTTTTTTTTTCCTCTCTGACTGGTTCCATTTAAGTCAACAGTCACAGTGCAGATGCTAAACGCCCCACACCATGTATGTAGTAGCTGTATTTTGAATCCCCATGCCCTGTAAACCACCTTGGAAATATTTGACTTTGTATGGAGCAATCCCTCAGCCCCCACCCTCAGATTTCAAGTACTAGACAAAGATCCAAGCAAGAGCTGGAATGAAGGGAATGTGTAGGCAGAATCTGAAAAATGATCTGTTGGAATGAAGACTCATCAGATAACAGTCCTGAGGGAAGAAATGAAGCTGTAGGGAGAAGAGAATGTGATTACCAAGTCCAAGCTCACAAGAATATTTGGTGGCATTTCCTTAACAAATGAATATGGGTATTCATGTATTCGTTCACTCATTCATTCATCAAACATGCATTGAGTATTTTTTTTTTTTTTTTTCATGTGAGAGGCAGAGGATTCAGGGATTAGGAAACAGTTTATAGAGCAGTGGGGGAAGCACATACTAAACCAGTCACAGTCCACCCTTAGTGCTAGGTTGCTCTTGCCTCAGGGCCTTCAGTCACATGGCCTCCACTCCCTGCTGTCCTTCCCTCCCCTTCCCTTTCGCTTGGCCAACGCTTACTCATCTTCCTAGACAGCTCACCTTTCCTCCTGACCCCCACCACCCTCTACTGAATATCTGACCACTTTCTGATGGCCCCACTGAGCCCCATGGTGAAAACTGTCATGGCACCTGTGATATTTGGTTGAAACTCTTTGGCATATAGGAGGACCTGAGTTAACTTTTTTTTGTGGGGGCAAGGAGAGATACCAGGGATTGAACTCAGCAGGCACTCGACCAGTGAGCCACATCCCCAGCCCTATTTTGTATTTTATTTAGAGACAGGGTCCCATTGAGTTGCTTGGAGCCTTGCTTTTGCTGAGGTTGGCTTTGAACTTGCGATCCTCCTGCCTCAGCCTCCCAAGTGCTGGGATTACAGGCGTGCCCCACTGCGCCCGGCCTGAGTCAACTTTTGACATAGAAATGGAATGTCTTCCCTGTTGGGTGTGGCTACCTCCTCAGTGTCTGTCTCTACTTCTTGGTCCTTCCTTTGCCTTGTCCTGTTAGTTAAGCAAAGCAGAAGATGGGAAATGGCTCTATGGAGAGAACATCAGCATTATCCAGATCTCATTAGTGCAGCTCGGCCGCCCGTTCTCTGGCTTTTCGGGAAATGGACTAACACAGTTATCCCCTTGGTAGGAGAAAGAGACAAGAGGGCCGCGGCTGTGGAGGACGTCATTTCTCGGGTGCGAGGTGGCAGTCCTGGCTGGGGCGGTGGCTTGACAGAAAACAGCAGCGCCATCACATACCGTTCCTGGGGGAGATCATTAAAGTATAATCCTGTTGTTATCGATTTTGAGGTAAGTCTTTTCGCAGCTGAAGAAACCCTACGTCCATGAGGAATGGAAGTGAAGCAGACCAGATCATTTCATATTTCTTATTATGAGCCCATCAAAGAACAAGATTAAATGTAACGGCACGCTGACTGGAGGGAGGGTGTGGCTTGAGACAGGCCCCGGGAGAGCCCGGGTCCAAAACTGACTAGCTCCTCAGGGGCCAGGCTTATGCCAGGGGCGTGGAAGTTCAGCAGGGTCAGGCCCCATTCAACAAATAAAAACTTGTTTAATCACTAAAGATACATATGTCGGGTAAGGGGTTGGCAGGCTTCTTCTCTAAAGGGCCAGAGTGTAAGTATTTTTGGCTTCATGCACAGTCTCTGACACACAGTGTGCCTGGCAGATGCTTCCTTTTTCCTCTTCTTCTTTACAACTCTTTAAAAAAAAAATGTAAGTGCCATTTTTAGCTCAAAAAAAAAAAAAAAATACAAAAACAACCTGTGGGTTCAACCTGGACTCGGGCTATAATTTGCTGTCCCTGTACTAAATTATCTCATCAGTGAACAGATCCTCTGGCATAGGTGTGATTCTCCCCATTAAGCAGACTGGGAAACTGAGGCTTGGGTGAGTGTTTAAGGACACAGAGTTCGCTGGGGGCCGTGCCTGGATTTCAGACCTTGGGACTTCATACTCAATTCTCACTTCCCTCTGTCCTAACACCCTCCTTCCAACAGCGGGGGTGATTTTGCTCCACAGGGGAAATGTGGCAATGTCCAGCGGCACATCTGATTGTCATAGCTGGCAAGGGACAAGGTCAGCACCACTGGAATCTGAGGCCAAGGATGCTGGATACAAGACACAGAGCAGCCCCTACACGCGTCAAAGAAATCCTGAGATGGAATAAATGTCAATAGTGACGAAGTTGAGAAAACCTGGTTTAAACCACTAACCTGACAAAGGGAGTCAAACTACCAAAACTGCCAAGGAAGCAGCTTATTCTAGCAGTTATCCAGCTGCTTCTGTTAATAGGCAGGGTAGCCTGTTTTTTTAAAAGTTTGTGTTTCAGCCTTTTAAGCAAAATGTTGTTTTCCCAACCATTTCCTCTCTCTCCTTGTCCTTTTATCTACATGCATTTACAATCCCAGGTATGGATGTACTTCTTCTCCTAAAACACAGACCAACAGTTAAACCTAAAAGCCTCTCGTACCAGCCTGCTTTCTATGAAGAAAGAGGTCAGATGGATTAACCTTGCTTTCATTTCTTTGCCAATAAGTAAGGGACCACTTTCACGCACCTGTAATTCACATAGGGTCTGAAAATTGCTATCATCAAGCTATTAGTGATTTGGGCAAAAACTGTAAAATTGATATCAGGAGAAATATATAAACTTTCATGGTCAAAAGGTGAACTCTGTGTTTGCCTTGAACAAAACTTCCAAAACGAAAACTGAGGTTCATAATTTGGAGAGTCAATATTGTTTTTGTGAAAAAAAAAAAAAAGAGTCTGGTATTTGGAAGGAAGGGGAAAGATGGAATTTGAGTCAGGCTTGGCCACCTTTTATCTTTTCTTTTCTTCTTCTTTTTTTTTTTTTTTTTTGTACTAGGGATTGAACCCAGGGGTGCTTAACCACTGAGCTACATCCCCAGCCCTTTTTTTGTATTTTATTTAGAGACAGGTTCTTGCTGAATTGCTCAGGGCCTCGCCAAGTAGCTGAGGCTGACTCTGAACTTGAGATCCCCCTGCCTCAGCCTCCTGAGCTGCTGGGATTACAGGTATGCGCCATCGTGCCCAGCATAGCCACCTTTTCCAGGTGTGAACTTGGATAAGCTGTCTCTGTGAGTCCAGTTTCCTTTCAATAACATGGGAATAATATGCTACCTTACAAAGTTAGAGAGGCAGGAGCAGGAACTTAGCAAATGTTGGTAGAGGAAGCAGGTACATGGAGGCTGAATAGTCAGCCTGGGAGCTCATAACCTGCAGATGATCAGCCCCACTTGAGCCTGTCGGGCTGACTCTCCCACCCAGGATCTCCCACAATCTACACTGCTCCCCAAGAAGCACAAATCTGACACATTAAGCCACTGGCAGGATTTAGAGCGGGGAAATGAAACAGCTGGTGCTGCTTTAAAAAGAAAACGCTCACAGGGAAAAGAAGGACAAATCTGAGTAGAGAGAGGGCAGGCGGGGAGGTCTCGTGAGGGCTTGGGGGACCAGTTGTCCAGCGTGGAAACGGGGTCTAATGTGCATGTCCTCTGCGCTGGCAGTGATTACTCCCAGCAGGTGCTTGGAGGAGTGAATGCAGGAGTTGTATTTTGTATGTTTTGTGCTACGTACACTATGTTGCTGTGTTGTTGCGTGTGTGCTGTGTGTCAGCTTATAGTGCGTTACCGCCTGCTCTGAATCTGTTTGTTCCTCTGTAAAATAGGGGATCAGATCATCGCCAATGTCTTTTGGGAGTTCACGTCTTAAAGACTCTTCTCCACCTCTTTCCTTTGGGAAAGTCCCACCGGCCCTCCCCGGGTGGCTTCCTGCCCACTTCCTGAGGGTCCCGAAAGCGGGAAGGCTGAGATGGGAACTTCGTGCTGAGCCCTGCTGCATGGCCAATGGCCTACCCTGGAACTGAGAGTCATCTTTAACCAGAGCCACAGGGCAGCCCGTTCTGCCCCGGTGTCCTAGAGTGGGGCCAAATTCCCTGAACTTCCAGTAAGTGATCTTCTCCCCTTGGCCAGGGGCCCAGCCAGTCCGGACATCACCTGCCTGGTGACCTGGGCCTCAGGCCCTGACCACATGCCAAGGTCTTTTTGGCCATATTTCCAGGAACCGGTCTGGGCTATTGCAAGCACCCTCTGTTGACTGCCTCCAGAGGGGTGCCCCCTGTGATGCCCACTCTTGACTGGCTCGAGACCCCAGCCGGGCACTTCCCCTCTTTGGTTCCTCTCCCACTTTAATTTTTTTTGAAACTATCGTCACATCTAACTAATGAAATGGTACTTTAATATTAGTTAAATTATGAACAATTAATCATTGATATTAATTTAAAATATTAATTTCATTTAGTATAAAATGGGATTTTGTATTATTCCTCCCCCTTACAGTAGACTCCTGCACTCATTCCTTCTTTAGGTTATGAAAGTTCTAGGAAATAGGTGCAATGTGCATTTTATACACAGAGGACCAGACTTAAGAGACGGGGGTAAAGAGTCCCCAGCCAGGCTGCTGGGAAGGGAGCAGCAGTTATTCAGTCTTCCCTGTGTGACAGAGCTTTCCACGTCACCTCCCGCCACTCTCACAGGGAACCTGGTGGGTGGGATGGCTGTTCTCACTTTATGGATGAGGCAGGGAGGCTCAGCGCGTTGTGTGCCAGAGATCCCGCAGCTGGAAGTGGGAGGCCTGGGTCTGAGGCCAGGTTTTCTGGCTCCAGATTCTGTGCTTTTCTACCACATCTACTGCTTCTCAGCCAAAGGCAATTGTGCCCCCAGGGGACATTTGGTAATGCCATGAGACAGTTTTAATCATGGCTGCAAGGGTGTTGCTGGCATCTAGTACACAGAGACCAGGGATGCTACTAAATACCCTGCAATACACAGGACAGCTCACTTCCACCGATAAGGAACTCTCCAACTGAATGCAGTAGTAGCGCCCAGCCTGAGAAACCCTGGAGTCCTTCCTGGAGTGGGTAGCCTCGAATGCACATGGTCTCTACTCACCTGCCACCCCACTTACCTCATTGGGGGATTGCTCAGCAATAATAACACAACTGCCTTTATTAAGATCCATATTGAAGGGTGACAATCAAAACCAGAAAACACAGCCAGGCGTGGTGGTGCACACCTGTAATCCCAGTACTTGGGAGGCTAAGGCAGAAGGATTGTGAGTTCAAAGCCAGCCTCAGCAATGGCGAGGCACCTAGCAACTCAGTGAGACCCTGTCTCTAATAAAATACAAAAAAGGGCTAGGGATGTGGCCCAGTGGTCGGGTGCCCCTGAGTTCAATCCCCGGCACCAGGGTACCAAAAAAAAAAAAAAAAAAATCAGAAACTACACCCCCAAACCCAGACAAATGCATCATATGCTTCCTTGTTCCTGAAAGTGCTGGAGGAGGCACAAGTGATGTCTAGGGTCCCTTTTACTCTGGGACTGGGAGAGCACAGGTTTCAGAGGTAAGCAAGTCCCTGTTCGGAGAGGCTCTTGCACTTCACAGCTGTGTGATCCTGAGTCACTCGCTTGAACACTCTGTGCCTCTATTTCCTTATCTGCAAGCTGGGGTGTTTAGTGCCTATTCATGGTGTGGCTGCCAGACCAAAGGTGGTAGAATCAAGTTAGGCCTCTGCCTCTGTGCCCCGCGTGGAGCAGGCCTACCCAAAGCTTGGCAGCTGGTTTGGGGCTCCTTGATTCCAGGAAGGGGCCCTTGTTCTTTCCGTGCCTGCAGATGCAGCCCATCTACGAGGTGCTGCACCACACAAACCTGGGGCCTCTGGAAACCAAACGCCGGAACCTGCGCCGGGCCTTGGACCAGTACCTGATGGAATTCAACGCTTGCCGCTGTGGGCCCTGCCTCAACAACGGGGAGCCCATCCTGGAGGGCACCAGCTGCCGATGTCAGTGTGGCCTGGGTCGCCAGGGTGCTGCCTGTGAGCGCATGGAGCTAGAGGGTAAGACCCTGCATCCCGCTCTGTGCCGGCCTGGCCCAGCTCAAAGGGGCCAGTGCAGGAGGGACCTTAGGGTTCCTGGCCCTCCTTTCTATGTCCCCTCTGTGTCCACCAACCTGGGAACCCACACACTATTGTCCCATTGCTGACTCCCCTGTTTAATGGCTCATGTGCTTTCTCCCGGCCATCAAGACCCTTTACTGTCTCAGTCCTCTAGAAGCTGGAAGTGCAGACTTCAGGTGCTTGGCCAGGTTGGTTCTGGACTCTGGGGAGCCTGTGCTCTGTGCCTCTCTCCTAGCTTCCTTGGGTCCCTTGGTTTGTAGATGCATCACTCCAAACTCTGCCTCCATCTTCACATGACATTCTTCCCTCCTGGTCTGTTTTCTTATAAACATCCAAGTCGTTGGATTAGAGCCCACCCCGATCCACTATGGCCTCATCCTAACCTGACTTTGCCCGCGAAGACCCTATTTCCAAACAAGGTTATGTTCACAAGGAATGGGGATTTGGACTCGAACCTATCTTTTTCAGGAACACAATTCAACCCCTACAAGGGCTAAGTGTTGTCACTACACTCCTAAACTAGCCTGGAGTTAAGACCAAACACAAGATGGGGGCAAGTAGGTTTCAATGTATAGGCTGCAGCAGGAACTGGTGGACACCAGGAAGAGTTAAAACTTTGTGCTGTAAAGATGAAGTGTGAGGACCCAGATATGAATCCCAGCTATTGCACTCTTTTCTGACACTTAACTTTCCAATCTACATTCCTTTGAGTTCCAAGAATCTCAGTGCATATACCAATACCTAAGCTTCCAATTTTCCAGGAACACAAAACAGTTTTTCTATGGTGCACAGAATGATAGCAAAACACAAGGGCTGCCAAAGCAATGTATAAATCAACCTCATTTGGCTGCTGTAGGGAAGAGCATGTAAAGGAAGTCTGTGGGTAAATCTAAGATACTTGGGTCCATGAAACAAACTGTCAAAGCACAGGGTGGATGGGGTGGGGTGGGGTGTGACTCCACAGCCATGTGAAGAAAATGGACCCGGCATTGAGTACCAACAGGTGTCCCCAAAACGAAGCTGGATTAGTATAAGTAAAGAGCCAGAATGAGATGCTTCTCTGATGTCCCAGGAGCTGTGCTCTTGGAGCACGCTTCATCAGACGTTAGCCAAGCAAAGTGGGCAATTGAGGGAATTTGGAAGATTCAAACCTATGTCCTAGCCGGGCGCGGTGGTGGCGCACGCCTGTAATCCCAGAACTTTGGGAGGCTGAGGCAGGAGGATCGCGAGTTCAAAGCCAGCCTCAGCAATGGCAAGGCACTTAGCAACTCAGTGAGACCCTGTCTCTAATAAAATACAAAAAAAGGGCTGGGGATGTGGCCCAGTGGTCGAGTGCCCCTGAGTTCAATCCCCGGCACCACAAAACAACAACAACAACAACAACAACAACAACAAAAAAAACCTATGTCCTAAAAGGAAGAGCATGGAAAAGACTCAGGAGGGACAAATCCCTTGCAAATGACTGTGTGGGAAGGGAGGAGACTTGCTTTGTGTGGCTACTGAGATGACTAATGAAGAGAAACTAGAACAAAGGGATTTTGGTTTAAATGAGGAACAACATTCTTCCAGAAACACTGTGACATGTGTGTGGTAAGAGAGGGCGAAGGCTACCCACTTGTCAGGGAGTTCTAGAAGGGATCCATTCATCCAGTGGATGGTAGAGTAAGATGGTCTCAGGGTCTCTTCCACTGGAATCTCTGAGTCATACATATGGGGTTAGCATGATGCTTGTGATCTGGGTAGGGTCTGGGACAGAGGAAGCATGTGAAGTCCCAGTCTTCCTGCATCTGTTCCCCTTACACACAGTGGGTTGCAGGCAGCTCACGGTGCTCCATTAACTTTGTTCCAAGCAGGGTATGGATGTCAGGTGGCCTTGGGACTATTGAGCTGAACTTTCAGCCTGACAGTTTGGCAAGGAAATCGGAGGCTGGGGAGTCCATGAACCACCGTGGAGACCCATTAGAGTCCCTAAGAGTTTTCCCAGCAAAACACTGCCTATGGGAACCGAGTCACAGAGATGGGAGAAACAGAGACAGAGAATCCTGATGTGGCTGCCCCACCAGGGTGTGTAATTACAGAGCTGGAAGGGACGCGGAGATAATCTAATCCATGATACTCATGCTGCGATCTGAGGAGGCTTGGGGTCCTCGGGGCTGCCCCAGAAAAGGAGGGAGAGCCTGATAAATACCCCAGCTTCAAACAGAACAGTTCTCCTTTCATCTGACTAGAATGTTGGGGTCCGTGGAAGATTTCATTGAGGAAAAAAAAGTAGTGATGAAAAAATAATAATGAAAATAATAGATTAGTCCATCCTTCTTGTGTTACAGAATTGAAATAGCCTTGGTGAGGAAATGGGCTTGCCTCAGGGCGTAGAGACCCTGGTAGGAAATCAGCACCCTGGACTGGATCCTAGGTGCTGGATTTTCAGACATTCAGCAGTCAGTGTATGTATTCTGATGCCCTGTGCAGAAAATCTGTTACCCACCGTGTCCCCATTATCAGAGTCTGTGGGGAGTTGATTTGGAAAACTTCATACAAAAGCCCAGCAATCTGCTCGGGAGAGGTGTCTGGCTAACCCTTTGCTCTGAATTCCCAGCTGGGCAGTATCCCTGCTCGGCACACCCTCCAGTGTCTTGCTGTCATTCTTCCAGAGGAGCACGCCTCCAGCCTCCCTCTGCTATCCATCTTCCATGGAACTGCAGATTCCAATTTCATGAGATGGGCTCCCTGTGTCCTCTTCTCACTCTGTCCAGAGTCTCAAATTAAGTGTGAGGCAGCGAGCACAGAGGTCTTGGTTGGCTACCCCAAGGCATTTCCCCACGGAGGGACTGCAGGCCACTCCAGGGTGACAGGATGGCCCTCCCTCCATACATTTCGACCAGTTGCTTCCCCTGGGCTAACCTCCTCCTTTTCTGGGAAATTTTCTCTGCAGGAGCCAAAGCGGATGGTCGCTGGAGCTGCTGGAGTTCCTGGTCTGCGTGCAGAGCAGGCACCCAGGAGAGGAGGAGAGAGTGCAACAACCCTGCACCCCAGAACGGAGGTGCCTCGTGCCCAGGGCGGAAAGTGCAGACCCAGGCCTGCTGAGCGGCGGGGCACAGGCTGGGCCGGATGCTGCAGCATGGCCACTGGCACTGGTTTTGGATACAATTTTCTTTCAGCTGAGAGAAAATGCGGATCAACACAGACCCGTTTTCTTTGCTCATTCCTGGCATTGTGGGCTTTTCTAGCATGAACCCCCAAATTCTTCCAGTCCTAAAGCTGCTTCCATGTTGTAGATATTTGCTACAGCAGCACCTCCTCTTTGCAGTATCATTTTTCTGTCCTTGCCTATTCATGCCACTATAACAATACAAGGGGTAGCTTATAAACAACAGAAATGTATTTTTTCACGGTTCTGGATGCTGGAAGTCCAAGATCAAGTTGTCAGCAAATCCAGTGTCTGTGGATGGCCCACTTTCTGGTTTAGCCATGACCATCTTTTTGCTGTGTGCTTCCACATGGTGGAAGGGACTAGGGTTTCTCTAGGGCCTCTTTCTTGAGAACTCCACCTTCATGATCCAATCAGTTACCCTCCCGCCAAAGTCCAACATCCTAATAAGACCAACACCTTTGGGGTCAGGACTCCAGTATATAACCTTGAGGAGACACAGACATTCTGACCAGAGCACATGCAATCAGTCCCATACCTCCTGTGACTATTTATGATCTGTTTTTTTTTTTTTTTTTTTTTTTTTTCCCCCAAGAGATGGTAAATTTGAGGGCCGGAGTCAGGTTTGTTTTGTATAGCACTGTATTCCCAGAGGCCAGGGCTGAGCCTGGAATATAGCAGGGAACTAGTCAGCATCTGTTGCTTAAACAAATGAATGGATCCATGGGCCATTTCATAAACGAGATCTGTACCAGTCAATCTTCCAGTCAATCTCTTTTGGAGAGTCCAACCAGTGACCATCAACTCATCTTCCCTGACCTATCCCTGGGACAATCACACCAGCCCTTCTTAGTGTCCCACGGCACTCTAGCCATGCCTCAGGTAGAGGGCCTGCTGTGTGACACTGAATTTTCTGTTTTTCTTTTAGTTTTCTGTACTAGATTTAGAGCCACTTGTGTAAGTCAGCTTGTTATTGCTGTGACCAAAACACCAGACAAAAACAACGTAGAGGAAGAAAGATTTATTTTGGCTCATGGTTTCAGATGTCAGTCCATGGCTGGCGAGCTCTGAGGGGTAAGCATCATGGCGGAATGGGATAGCAGGGGAAAGCTGCTTGACTCATGGCAGCTGGTGAGGAGGGGAGCAGGGAGAGAGATTGAGAAGGAGGAAGAGGAGGAGGAGAAAGGGGAGGAGGAGGAGAAGTAGCTGAAGCATCCAAGGACAAGATAAACCTAGGGCATGCTTCCAGGGACTTACTCTTGCCAACTAGGTCCCCCTCCCAGTAATTCTTTCAGCCATCCATGGGTTAATCCACTGATGAGGTCAGAGCCCTCATGATCTGATAATTGCCTAAAAGCTCCACCTTTGAACTTTGTTGCATTGTTGACCTGTTTTCAACACATGAGCTTTAGGGGAACATTCCAGATCCAAGCTATTGTATCCCTGAAGGCCAAATCTCCATTCCTGATGTACAGTAGGTTCCTGGGTACAAGGTCTGTAGACGGACATGTAGTCATGCTTCATAGCTTGCTACAGTCCCTAAATCTTTATTAGGGTAGTAATAGATTTATATACAGTTGTCCCTTGGAAGCTATGGAAGATTGGTTCCAGGACCTTCCACAGATACCAAAATCTATGGATGCTCAAGTTTCTTATACAAAATGTCAAAGTATTTGCATGTAAGCTGGGGACATCCTTCTGAATACTTTAAATCATCTCTGGATTACTAATAACACCTAATACATTATAAATACTGTGTTCATAGTTGTTACACTGTATTATTTAGAGAATAAAAGTCAGCAAAAATGTCTGTACATGTTCAGTCAGACACAACCCTTCACAGTCCTGGTCACATTTTCCTGCCCAAGTTGGTTGAAACCACAGATGGGGAACTCTTGAGTATGGAGGACCAACTGCATACATGATGCAGGTAGAGATTTTAGAGCCCAACTGCTGAGTTAATACCCAAATATGTGGCACATAAAATAAATGCTGCACATGACCAGGATGGAGAGAGACTTATCTGTCCCCTGGTGTGTAAGTTATGGATGGTATGAGTTTGACCCAGGCCTTGAAGGATTTTTGAACTCAGTAATTTGGGAGGTGATCTTTGAGCTAGACATTCAGCACAAGACAAAGTTTGAAGGGGAGACAGAATAGTGTGTGTGTGCGTGTGCATGTGTGTGTTTGTATGTGTGTGTGAGAATGGGAAAGATAATTCCAGAAAATAAAACAAAGTGCATAAAACACTTATCACAATGCCTGTCACATAGCAAATTATCATCACCATTAGTAATTAAAGAATATGGTTTAGAAGTTATTTCTAAATAAACTTAGATCTTCTATGTGAAAGGAGGAAAAAGAAAGATGAATCCCTTACTGATTTTCATTCTGTCATTAATTTAGTTTTTACCCTCACAATTAATTTACATCAATAATTAATTTACATTCATTATTTACCAGGGAGTGGCAGTTACATGCTGGAAAGTGACTGGAGGCCAAACATGCCAGGCCAAGTGGGGAATTTACAGAGGACATTCAATCTTGATCTAGAAACAGTGGTTTCAACCTGGGTTGCACAGTAGATCTATTGGGGAGTTTTATAAACTCTGATGTCCAAAAACTGCACCCCAGACTAATTAAATCCAAATCACGGGGGGTGGGAACCAGACATCAGGAGTTTTTTAAAGCTCCCCCAGGCAATTCCAAGTGCAGCCAAGGTTGAAAATCCTTCAGAGTGGAGAAGTCCTCATATGGGGTGTGTGATGAGCGGAATGGCAGGAACAGAAAGGTTCATCTGGCAACTCTGGAGGCTGAGGCAGGAGGTTCACAGGTTTGAGGCCAGCTTTGGGTACTTAGCAAGACCCTGTCTCAAAAATAAATAAATAAATAAATCAACAGGGCTGGAGATATAGCTCAGAGGTAAAGTACCCCTGGGTTCCATCCCCAGTACAGAAAAAAGAATTTTTAAAAATCTGTGCTATTTTATCTAGTCTTATCAAAAATCTCTTACGGTTTGTTCTGTGAGATCTATTTTACAGCTAAGGAAACTGGATGGGTCTCATGGGTCACTGGGCTGCAAGGCTGTGGATTGAATGCGTTCCATGGAGCCCATGCTTGGCACAGCCCTTATCGTTCTGCTCTGTGTTGTCTGCCCGTGGAGAGATCTGAAGGATCACTCGGACTGCACAGGAAAGGGGAGAAATGAGAGGCGAGGAGGCTCCTAAGGAGACCAGGGTAGTAATCTGGGTGCATTTGGAGAACTTTGGGTTTAAGCAACTACCTGGATCAAGTGTGAGCCCAAAGCACTAGCTGAGCAATGCCATCTGCCTGTCCTCTGAGTCCGAGAACCAAGCCCAGCCTCTGTCCCACTGCTCTGAGGAGGCCCATCCGCAGAAGTTTAGAAATTAAAATCCAGCAGCAGGTGGCCATTTCAAAGGTAGCAGCCCTTTACCAGATCATTGCCTTCCTTTCTTCAGGCATTATTTGCTCCCACAAAGCAAAAAGCATAAAATGCTCTCAGCACATTCTTCCTCGGTCCTTTAAGGAGCTCTGTAATCTCAGGGTTTATAGGTAGTGGGTGTAAACACATGGTTTAAAGATATAATCTTCAGCTTGACAAGGTGTCTTTTGAAAAGTAAATTAATGACAGAGAGAAAAGCAATAAGGAGAACGTTCTTCTTCTTTTTTTTTTTTTTCCTTGAGAGAGAGGAAGATCTAAAGAGCTCAGCATTCAATGAATCTCTTCTGAACGACATGCCTTCAGGGTGAAGAAAATGGACAGAGAGAAAGGGGAGGCTTCAAAAGCCAGGCTGCAGAAATGAGAGATGGCAGAGCGAAGCTATGGAGAGGAAGGGGCGGGATGGGGAGTAGCAGAAGGGCGCTTCTCTTCTATGAAGAAAATTCACACTGCTGCCCCTCCACTGTGGAATCGGGCACTCGACTTTCTGATGATCTCTAATGCCAGCCCTGTGACAGGTGCTGGAGGTTCAGAGAAGCCACATATGGTCCCAGACCTGGAGGGATGCAGAGCCTGGTAGAAGAGATCTGTGAAGGATGGCGATGGGTCCCAGGCCAGCAAGGAGCCCAGGGTCTGTGGGAGACAGCCCAGCCAGGGGAGCAGAAAGACAGCTGGAGGAGGGGCAGGAAGCCTGCAGAGTCTTGGAATCCAGCAAGAGTCAGAAGGGCAGCACAAGCCACAGGGGCACAATGATGTAGGGGAAATGGCCCATGCAAAGTTCCAGAGCTGGAAGACCATGACATAGGCTGGGGCAGTTTCTGCCCAGCTCCTTGGATACTGGTGCTGGTCCTCATCAGGCTGGGGATGTCACTCTTTTAGTCAGCCTTTTTCACTGCTCTACCTAAAGGACCTGATCGGGACAATTGTAGAGGAGGAAAAGTTTATTTGGGGGCTCACGGTTTCAGAGGTCTCAATCCATAGACAGCAGACTCCATTCCTCCGGGCTTGAGGTGAGGCAGAACATCATGGCAGAAGAAGAGGGTGGCAGAGGGAAGCGGCTCACATGATGATCAGGAAGCAGAGAGAGAGAGAGAGAGACTCCACTCTCCAGATAGAGTATATACACATAGCCACGCCTCCAGTGAGCCACTTCCTCCAGCCACAGCCCACCTGCCTCCAGTTACCACTCAGTCAGTCCCATTAGGGATTGATTCACTGATTAGGTTAAGGCTAGAACCCAGTGATTTCTCCTCCAAACCTTCTTGCACTGTGTCACACATGAGCTTTTGGGGGACACCTCATCTAAACCATAGCAGTCACTTGGCCTTTCCAGCCAGTGCTAGGTGTGAGGGAGATCTTTGCAGCCACTCCCCAGCCCCCTCTCCATTTACCTTGGGGTGCTCTGTGGGTGGGGGGTTCAATACCCCACAACTATTGTTATAAAGGCACAGCATTTCAAATCGGATTCACAACTTTCCGATCTGAGGCCAATGTGCCACTCAGTCCACCTTTCTCTCTTAGGCTCCATATGTCCACTATGTAAGGAAATTACTGACCCTGATGTGATGGACAAAGCCCTCTATGACAGCCCCGCTCCTCCTCTGACTTCATTTCCTCCCATCCAGTCCTTCTCTTGGTCATGCTGTCCCCACCATGCAGGCCTTTTGGCCGTTCCTCACCCAAACCAGGCCCTGCCCTACCCTGGCCTGTGCACCTGCTGTCCCTCTGCTTGAAATTCTTGCCCCTCCGTGACCTCATCTAAGCGTCTCTTCTTCATTCTATTCAAGTCTGTGCTCAAATATCACCTCTCCACAGACCTTCTCTGTCTGCCCTACATAAAAGGCTCACCCTGACCCAGTTTTCCTTGCACGACAACCATCACTACCTGAGATGATAGATTTCTTTTTCTGGGTGTATATTATGGACTGTATGTTTGTGTTCTCCCAAAGAGCACATGTTGAAATCCTAACTCTGATGGGATGGGTACTAACAGGTGTGACCTCTGGGAGGTGATTAGGTCATGGTGGGATCGTCAGTCCCCTTTTAAGAAGAGAGTGGCAGAACCCACTGTGATCTGCCACAAGAGGACACAACAGGAAAACAGCCATCTGCAATCAGGAAAAGCAACATCACCAGACACCAGATTGGCCACCACCTGGAGCTTGGACTTCCACCCTCCAGAACGGTGTTGTTTAAACCACCTGGTCCGTGGTTTTTTTTTTTTTTTTTTTTTTTTTTTTTCGGTTATAGAAACCCAAACTGACTAGTCTGCCTCCCTCCATACACAACACACGCCTTTTCATGGTGTCATCCCCAGGACCAAAAATAGTGCTTGTCCTTAGCAGGGGGCTCAGTAAATATTTGTAGAATGAGGAACTATTTCCAGTTTAATTTCCCACATAGCTCAGGCCTTTTGTCCCCTCCAGAGCTTTGTGCATGTTACTCCCTAAAGCACCTCTCACCCCCACCCCGGCTCCCACCTTTTCCAGCTTCTTACCAGCTCTCTTCGGGACATAGGTTAGGTATGCATTTGCACAGAAAGCCAACCCCAACACTTTGAATGACTCCCCATCTCATCAGGTGCCACACCTTCATGTGGCTATTTTCCGACATTTTCCATGCACTGTCACTATCACTTGCTTGTCCCTCTTCTCCACCCAGTGACATCCTGAAGGGAAGGCGGGCTCCTGTTTACCTTTGGAGCCCCTGCACCTAGCATAGTGCTAGGTATGTTTGAGCTTTCTTCTTGACGCTGTCCCCCACCCCTCTTTCCATTCAATGCTAGCGGTAAAGACCAGAATGGCCTTTGTGTCTAGCATGCAGGAACTCATGAGAGGGAACAGCATGGAAAGCCACTAACCAGGATTCCTGGATCCTGCTACCTTCCTGGTGCATCAGAGGACAGCAGAGCCCCAAGGCTGCACAAAGTCAAGAGAGAGTTTACCTCTTCCACCCTAGTGAAGAGAAGTCCATCAAATCAAGTCAAAATTCCTTATTCATGGCCTTGGGACTCCCCCCCACCCTACCCCCCCCCCCCCGCCACCAGGAGAGATAAAGGAGAATATGTTTCCCTTCTATATTAACAGTTTAAAATGTGAGATAAATCCTCCCATCCTAGCCTGTTTTTAACAAATAGATTTTGCTGTCCAGTGCATGATACATCCCTGACAGATCTATTTATCCATTCTATTTCTTTAGTGATAGCAGCTAAGAAGTTTTATCTATGATTCGTCTCCCTCCCCCATTCCCATTTTCTTAACCAAGCGTGTGGAGCAAGCAGTTGATGGATGGATGGTGTTTGGGATAAAAGGGGCCAGAATCAGATAATTTTCAGGATGTGAACAAACTGGCTTATTAACAAGGAGTCATCGGGCAGGAGGTGGTGGGGGAAGGGGAAGTGGATATCAGACAATGGCCAGTGATGGATGAAGGAACACCTGGGGGTGCAAGGTGTAGACTCGAGATAACTGGTGGGTGCAGCCCATCGCGATAATGGGAGAGCCCAGCTCCGCTGTGGCCTCCTGAGCAGAGGTGAATGTCAGACCAGCCACTTGAGTCCTCGGAGAATTCCTTGCTGCAAATGCGATCACGGTTTCTTCTCGTTTTTCTTGCCATGAAATGCATTTACATGCTCAAGGAGACAAGAGTGAGGCTGCTAAAAAAGAGGCGGAAGGTAGGCAGGGTCGTCTTGTTTAAGGCCCAAGAACGGGGAGCATCTGCCACGTGCCAGACACCCCAGGGTGACGGCCATCCCTTAGTGCATGTCATGTCATTTAGCCCTTATGCTTGTGCCACGTGGCTGAATGACTATTTTCCAATAAGGATAACAAGGCACAGAGAAGATAAGTGATGTGATTAAAGTCACGCAGGAAATTGTGGCATTAGGTCTCGACCCTCTGTCTGCCACAAAGACCTCCAAACCCTCTCGGCTTCTCTGCAGCAGGTTTGTCAGAGCTGTGGCCGTTCTCATCTCTTCTACGCAAACGGGCAGGTGGGCACTGGCCCCGTGGGTGAAGCCAGGTCTGCATCTGTTTCCGGGGGCGACATGAGCATGGCAAACAGCAGCAGCCCTGGGACGGAGCTCTGCCTTTTTTGAGCTGTGTGGTCTCGGGCAAATCACTCAGTCTCTCCGAGGCTCTGTCTCATCACCTGTCAAAGGCAGATAATAAATTCTTCCTCTTGCAGGCATTGAGAGGATTAAGCTGGATTAGGTATGTGAAAGTTCTTTGTAACTGGTAATGCCCTCTGCAAATATTAGTTATTATGCTGTTACATTTTCCCTTAATAACCCAGAGCTTGGGATAGAAAAGCCCTCCATGTCCTTTATTAAGATATTTCCCAGGAGCTAAGCTATTTTATGTCTTTTTGTTCTCACACATTGTAGTGGGTGTTGTACTGAAATTTCTTTAAAGCTTTTTAAGTGACTTTTTTTTTTTTTTTTTTTTTTTGGTACTGGGGATTGAACTCAGGGGCACTGAGCCACATCCCCAGGCCTATTTTGTATTTTATTTAGAGACAGGATCTCACTGAGTTGCTTAGCTCCTTGCTGTTGCTGAGGCTAGCTTTGAACTTGTGATCCTCCTGACTCAGCCTCCCGAGCAGCTGGGATTACAGGAGAGCATCACCACACCCGGCTTTTAAATGACTTTTTTTTTTTTTTTTTTTAAACCCAACAACCTGTAGTTCTTTTTGGTGGTTGAGAATCCCTGGAAGTGATCATGGCAATGACATAGCTAGTTATAGCTTACTGGGTCTAAGGTGTCCTCTGAAGTGCAAGAAACCAGATAATTCCAGGAAGTTGCTACTGCCATCATCCCCATCTTACAGGTGAGGAAATGAAGGTGCAGACAGGTACAAAGCCTGCTTACAGTCACAAAATAGTGAGCCCCAGAGCCAGGCCTCTATTGTAGCACCTTGGCTTCAGAGAACATGTCTAAGCACTTTTCTGCTTACCCTCTGTCTATGCCGTCTCCAGTTTTACCTGAGAAGTAACATCATACCATCTCCAAAACAGGCCTTGGAGTGTCTGAATGCTTCAGGATTGGAGTCTGGCTTAGTACCGAGGCAAAATGACTCAAAAAGAGAAAAACACTGTATAGAAAAATCTGATTTTATGACAACAGCCAATAAACAAGTAATCTCAAAGACCTAAGGTGTATTGTTTTGTTTCAATGTGTTGCTGTTAGATTTCAGGTGCATGGCCAGGTTTACAACTATTGTGGAGATGAGAGACCTGAGGCTGAGGCAGAAGGTTGGAAGAAGAAATTTTTAAAAGGTTATTCTTTCCTGCCTCTGCCACATATAGGGCAAGCTTTTTGCAACTTCTGGAACCTTGGTTTCCTCGACAGCCTCTGGATATGCTCTCAGGTGTGCCCACTGATGATTAGAGCTTTCTGCACCCTTCCTTTGTAAATTTCCCTGGAGATTCCTAGCTTTTTCTGAGGGTGTTACCACCACAGCCCCCAAACATGCACTGTCAGCCCCTTCCTGCTGTCAGCGATAATTCTTCCTCTTATATTTCACTTTTCTTTTGCAATGTTGCCTATAATGCCAGCTGAAGGTATGTCCCCTTCACCACTGTGTAGGTTGCCCCTATTTGGGCATTGCTATGCCCCAAGTCCCATGAGCCACAATCATATGCCACCAACTCACTCAAGTTTCTTAGCAGCATGGGGAGGTTCTTCCCTTGGCCCCATTCCTCCCCTCTCATTAGCTCATTAATTCATGCAACAGTTATTTATTGATGGCCCACTAGTGCCCAACACTGTGCCTGGTCCTCAGGATCTATTACTCCAGTGCCCCTGCCTCCATGGGCATTATATTTGTGAAAGAATAAGAGATCACCAAGGAGTAAGTTATAACACAATGTCTGCAAAGTCCAGAAACATTGGTGGATAGACATGATGTTATTAATGATATTTGCCATCTGTATAACAAAATGCATCTATGTTTCAGACTTCATGCCTCGTCTGTGCACTGTGATGGGGGTCATGATGAGGGAAGTACAGGATAAAGTGGGAACAGAGAGAATAAACATCTATTCTATGGTGGTCAGCTTTCTGTTACTGTAACAAAATACCTGAGAGAGTGAAGAATATGAAAGGCTTATTTTGGCTTCTGGTTTCAGGTTTTATTCCATGGTCAAATAGCTCTATTGCTTTTGGGCTTGTGGTAAGGCAGCACATCATGGCTGGGAGCATGTGGGGGACACAGCTGCTCACCTTCTCACCTTATGGTGGTCAGGAAGCCAAAAAAAAAAAAAAAAAAAAAGGATGAAACAGACAAGGGATTCACAATCTCCTTCAAGGGCCTGAAACCTCCCTCTAGGCACCACGACTTTTTTTGTTGTTACCTTCCAGTAGCACCACACTGAGAACAGGGTTTGAGCACATGGTCAGCCCTTGGTGTTTGGTGTGCTGCTGTTGGAGAACCTTCCAGATGCACACTATATCATCTCCTAGCCTAATGGAAAGAGTGAAGGCTGAAAGAAGAGATAATCGGAGACCTGAAGGATGGATGAGGAAGGCAGGCAAACGTGGGACTGCCGTGTGTGCAAGATCCTATGGTCAGGGTACTTCTCCATCAAAGTGCTGATCATGAAGACCCCAAGGGGACCAACTCAGCATCCTCAAAAGTACCAGGCACACTCTTTCCCAAGGGCTTTCCTGTAAGTGCTGGGGAGGGCGCCAGCGTCATCTTAAGACAGAGAGGGCGCTTCCCTGCACCTGGATTCTCTGCCAGCAGGAGCTTTTTCCTGGCCTCTCTATCCCATCTCGATTTCCATAGACAGCCCATTCTTAGTAAGGATCTGGTTTCTGTTTGAAGCTTTCTCTATCTGTCATCTGATGACTGTATTAATAACCACCCCATCAAATTCAGATAAAAATTAAATGAGATAATGCAGGTTAAAAGACTTCATAAACGGAGAAGCACTCTATAATTGGCAGCTATTATTATTATTATTACTATTGTTAAACTAATTACAATAGCTATTATTCCCACAGACGTTATGTTATTAGTCCAAGGTCACACGGGAAGCCTCCCACCCTGACATTAAGTGCTCAGAGGAGCTCGCAGCATTTCAAAGATTCATTATTCTGGATGCAGAAATCTCCCACACCAGGTATCTCGTACTGAACTTACGCTTCCAGGACGTCTGCCAAGCCACCACCGGGGCCCTGCCCCTTGGACAGCCCAGCTCCTTCACAGGTACGCCAGGGCAAGCGACAGTGGCCGCGATTCTCCAAAAGTACAGTTTGCACTTATTTAGTTTAATTCTCACATTATGTTTCAGTCTCCTCCTAAATGTATTTGTTTGCAAAAAGACCCATGTGGGGAAGTTTAGCCCACAAATAAGAATATAATTATTACACAGTTTAGCAGTGCCTGGGCGTCACCCGGGTATTCACCGGTGCTTGGCAATTCAATTGTCTCTCCTTCAAGACCATATTTAATAGGATAAACAATTTCTGCTAAATGCAATAAACGTGAACCTGGGCTGTCATCTCCATAATCAACTCAAATTTCCCATTAGAAGCGGTGGCTGTGATTGAGATTCAGAATTTAATTTGGCGGCGCCTGCCTGGATGTGCTGGTGTCGGCTTCGTGGGAGCCTCCTGTCAACCAAAGACAACTGCTCTTCTCTGTCTCTGGGGAATCTTAAAAGAAGATAGATTATAACTCAAGAAAATTATACGGCCTCCGTATAATGAAAGAGATAAAACATTATTGGATTAGCCTGTTGAAATAACAGCAGACAGCAAAGCAATAATATTCAGCCAAACAAGGGGCCAGACCCGTCAGCTCCATGGCAGGGGACACGGGTTTGTGGGAAGGCAGACAATCGCAGTACTTGGTGCAACAACCCCTGGGTGGCAAAAAGCAGCTCCTGCCCAGGGTTGTTCTGTTGACCCATTCCAGGTAGTGGGTTGGACCAGACCTGGTGGTCCCTGGTGGGTGGCAGGGACCAAAGCTTTGGTGTCATAGATGTGTTAACGTCTGAACCCAAACCAGGCAATTTGACTCAAATTAAATCTGTCCAAAATAAATAGGATGATTTCTATTACATAAAACCTGACTTAACTGTGATCCATTTTGTTGTTGGAAAACAACATTATACTGCCAACTTATAAAAAGAACAGGAACACTGAAATGTAAATGCTGATCCCCAAATGACGAATCTTTGTGCCTACTAGGTCCCTTTGTGTTCTTTAATGAAACCAAATGTTAAAAACAAGATCTGCTGACTCAGAAAATGAGGAATAAAATTCTGAGTCAACTGCAGAGAAAAGACATGAACAGGACGAGCCAATCCACCTCTAACTGCTTTGTCTCCCCATCAGTTTCACTTCCACGAATGCACCTGGAATTCTCCAATCAGACAGGAAGTGCCTAAGAGCAAAGAAAATCTGAAGTGATGCTTTAAGAGGATAGTGATTGAGAGGAACAGAGTCCAAATGCACACTTGACAACTTAAAGAACAAAAACATGTGGTTGTTTTGTAGCCTAGAGAGCAACCATTCTCTTGTGCTCTTCAACACCCACCCCGCACAAAAGCAAAGTAGAAGGTTCGGACGATGTCGTGTGGGAAGCCACACTTCACCTTGTCCCACAGACGCCAGCTTGACTTGTTTCTTCCTCCAGCTGCCACGATGGTCTGCTTTTTTAACTCTCTCATGCAGTGGTCAGTTTCCCTGACCCCTGGCTTTAGCTCAGGATCTTTCCTGGGCACCCACCATGTTGTTCCTTCGTTAATCCCAATTCAACTCTGGCCCAGAGTTCCTGCTTCCTAATTGTACAACCACACCCTCCATGTGCTCGGTCGGCACCAAGTGGCCGAGGAACCAAGATCCCCTCTCCTCAGAAGGCAGCAGGTGGACCAGGTGGAGATTCGTCAATAACACACTTTCTCTCTCTCCCTCTTTAAACACACACACACACACACACACACACACACACACACACACATACACATAGAGTATTTTCTGCTGCATTTTTTTATTATTATTTCATGGAAAGTTCTTTTAGCCAGATGCTCATTCACTGAGAAGTAGGCGAACATCATGCTGAAGAGGTTAAACTTTAGAGTCAGAGTTCGCAGCCCTGCTCGGCTGCTTTCTAACTATGGAAACTTGGAGAGAAGTCACTGAACTGTTCCAAACCTCAGTTTCCCCAGCTGACTGATACCTGCCTTATGAGGTTGGATGAAATCAATCCCCTGAGTCAGTGGCTGGCACACAGTAGTCACCCAATAAACACCAGCTGCTGTTATTATTGTTGGACAAGACTGTGGATCTGTGAAGGTAAGAATAATTGCCTAACAATTAGTAGCCATTCATCTATTAATTGTTAGGCACCTACTATGTGCCTGTCACTGCTAGATGGTGTGGCTTCATGGAGAACAACTCCCAACACAGTTCCTGGTTGGTAGTGAAACAAAATGACAGAGCAGACAAAGTGAGGTTTATAGGACGCTCCACCTTCAGGGAGCTGTGACTTTTGTTCAAACTCACTATTTATTCAAATCAATAAATACATTTTACAAATCAGCTTTGTTCTGGAAGGCCTGGGTGACCCTGCCTCTGCCCTCGGGCAGGCCCCAGGTGGGAGCACCTGTGTCCTGAGGTCCAGAGCGCACACAGCAGGAAGGCCACAGCTGGGCCACCTGCTGGAAGCGCTCCCTCCCCTAACAGCCGAGTGTTTCCGAAGCTGGGCCTGAGCAGGGGCTGCCTCCATTTTGAGGAAGTGGATTGTTACACTGCCTTTGTCTGGTTTTATGTCCTCCAGAGCACGGAGACCACTGGGACCAGCAACTCCACTGCCCATCAACGGGGACGTCTGTGAGAGAGAAGGTCGACTGACATTAATTAGTTCTTAAAACACCCTGGTGCACGATGGGGATGGTGGTGGGGATAAGCCAAATGCCTTTGGGAAGCCGAGTCTCCAGGCTCGCCCTCCAGTGGACAGTCTTTATCTCTGGCCACTGTACGTGACCTGCTCCCTCTCACCACAGGCATCGTGACAGGCTGTCCTCCTGGTCCAGGGCCCTTGCCGCCTCGATTCACCGACCCCTCTTCTCCCTCCAGATCTCAGCACAGTGCATTTCCCCAGGAAGCCCTTCCTGACCCCTAACTCTTCATCAAGTCCCCATATTTGAAGCTCTTGGAGCATTTCACAGCAGTGGTTACAGCGGAAATGTTAAATGCATTTGTGGACCATTCCAATGATATTGACTTCCCCTCCCAGGGTGCCGTCGTTGGATGTCCCAGTGAACCTCAGCACCTAGGCTGGTCCCTGGGAGACCCTGGGTGAACCCTTGCCGAGTGCATGATTGAATGAATGGTTTCTAGCGCAGACACTGCTCAGCTGTGGGATGCTGCACAGTTCATTTCTTCTCAACCTGTAAAATGGGAGCCCTGCTATCTACTTAAATGAGGTGACAGCCAGCACAGGTGCTCTCTGCTCTTTGACACTTGCCTTCTGTGTGAGCTTTTCCGGTTGTTGATGAGACTGGTTGAATGATCAGTGACTGCCATCATGGTGTGACCTAAGTCTGCCTTTGCCACTAACTTGCAGTGTAATTTGGGGTGAATTTCTTTACATCTCTGGGCCTCTCCCTATGCAAAATGAGAAAGTAGGAGTGGATGGTTTCCTAGGTCTCCTCCAATCAACAGAAATCCTGTGGTGGTATGGACGCATGCTCAGTGGACAGATCACTGCTTGGGACCTGGTTGAGATGGGAGAAAAGAGAGCAAAGACTTCCTGAGCATTTCCCTAGGGAGGTGGTGGGTTGGGGGCAGGCAAACTTTCACATCAAAAGCTGTGGGGCCAGACCCACCAGAGCTGAACCTAGGTTCTCACATTTCCTGTGTGATCAGTGGCCCACTGACCCTCAGTTTCTTCATCAATAAAATGGGCATATCAATAGTTTTGACTTTGTGGTTGGCTACAAGGGTCAGGGCTGGGGATGTGGCCCAGGGATTGAGTGCCCCTGAATTCAATCCCTGGTGCCAAAAAAAAAAAAAAAAAAAAAAAAGATTTGATGTATTCAATATACAAAAGAACCCTGTACCCTGAAACAAAGAAACCAGTGTTTGTCTTTCTGCGACAGTGTATCAGGCACCATTCTAAGTGCTGTCAGGCCGCATTATAAAGTCAAGATAACTCTGTGAGGTACTTAATGCAGTCATCTTCCTTTTACAGATGTAGAAACTGAGGCACAAAGTAGACAAGGTCACAGTTATTAAACGATAGAGATGAAATCTGAACCCAAGCTAAAGGCTCTCAGCAAAGTGCCTAGTGCATAGTAGATGTTCAATAAATGTTTCTTCTTTTCCTTGGATGTGCAGTATTTATTTTTCAGGGTATCACCAAAAAAAGTGACATGAAGGAATTAAAAAAAAAAGTGTGAGAAGATTGAGAGGATTTTGAACTCTTAGATAATCAACTGGCGAAAGAATTAGAGAGGCAGAATGGAATTTCACTTGTTAATTCAATATGTCTCACTGAGCAGCGACTGTACCGGGCCAAGGAGACACAGGTCGATGGGCTACAATCCCTACTCACGGAGGCAGGGAGATGCACAAACAACGCATGCCCCCAATCACAGTGTGCTAAGAGCTGTGATGGACGTGTCCAAAGTCCCATAGGCACCACAGGAGGAACTGACTAATTCTACTTGGGGGATTAGAGGAATATCTGTGCTGGATTTTGAAGGTTGAATAGGAGTTCGCTAAATAGAAAAAGGGATAAAGCGTTCCTGAACAATCCAAATCCAACTTACGAATGCCGTGCCACATAAATCGTGGAATACATAGAACTCTCAGTTGTGAAAATAGATGAAATACAAAAGGAGTCAGGGTGGGTCTCAAGGTTCGCGGTGCCCAGCCCCCGACTCCTCAGCCCCAGCTGACTTGTTGTGAACTGTTCTCTGGACTTCCCCAAAGGTCCCCTTTTCCAACCTATTCTCAAAGACTCCTTACCTTCCCCAGAGGTGACCTCACAGGCGGGGCCTTGGAAACCCAGAGGGCAGACACAGTCACAGCGCGAACCTGGGGAGATCAGGTGGAGAGAGTGTGACAAACACCACAGGGAGCAGTGCCCCCCAGCTCAGCCTCCCGCATCGTGGCATCTCCATTAGGCGAACACAGGGCGAGCACTGACGTGAACGGTTTGCATCAAGCAGGTTCCAATGCAAGAATACCTGTCCCTTCCTGGAGGGCCCTTTGGTCATAAAGGATGTGTACAGTCATCATGGGCGGGGTTGGGGGAGGAGAAAGTGGGGTTGGTGGGGGCAAGTACTCCTCAGCTGACATTTGACCTATAAGGCTTCAGGATCAGAAGTCCTCATGGAGACCCATCACCACTGGCCACAAGGAATCACCAGTCTCTGCTTGAGTACCCCTACCGAGGGGGAGCTCACTACCCTTGCCTGGCTCACCCTGTCTTTCACCAGTCCTGAGACTTTGGAAGTGCCTCCTCATGTGAATCTGTAATCTCTCCCCTGGCAGCCCCTCTCATCTGCTCACACCAAATCCCTTTACAGGATCGTCCTTTGTAGATCAGGCCCTAGGAACATGCCATTCTCTGGCTCTGTGTTCTCCTTCACCTCCATTCTCCTGTCTCAGGTGGGCCTCAGGTTAGGATGCTTCTAGGTTTTAATTCTGCACAAAGCAAGGAGGATTTCAGCAACCCTAGACCAAAATCTTGAGCTGATGTACTGATCCACTTCCTGTGGAACTGATCCCTCATGGAAGGTCAAATGTCAGCAAATGTGCTGTGGCGGAACTCCCAGGCTGGACCCCTCACTACGTCTGACTTGCTCATATCCGTTCTGTTTGAGGACTAGAAACATCCTTCAAAGCCAGTCAGGCAACGGGAACACCTGGAATCTTCCTCCTTGAGAACACTTCTCCAGTCACGCTCTGCAGGGCGACTTCCTTTCACCTGTGCTAGGCCCTGACCCCAGGTGGCTCCCTGGGCTGGGGCTGGCTCCTCATATCCTGTTTGGAGTGCTGGACTGGACTCTTCCTCAGAGTCTTGCCAGCCTAGCACCACAGGAGCAGGCGTTCCCAGCCCACCCCTCCTTCCCAGTTTGCTTCAGACCCCAGACATTGCAGCAACCCCAGACGTGACCCTGGAAGTCAACAGCCAATTTCTGCTGGGCCATCTTTGCTGCTGCCTTCCCATCTTCTTGCTGTGTATTGATCAGAGCATGCACAGAGGCTTCCTCCTGCTCAGCCCAGGCTCTCTTCCTTGACGAAGGGAGGTTCTCGGAGTCTTTGGCCACTCTTTGTTCCTGGCTCCAGCTAAATGCTGTTGTCACCCACTGTATCCCTGAAGGCTGGGGCCTAGGTGTTCTGATGGTCAGAGGAGTACCTCCTGGTGACCTGCATTCTAACTTCTTAGGAAACAGAAGTGGGCAAATGGAACCAAAGCCAGATAATGGCTTCTAGGAGGGACCCCAGTGGCCTGGAAGAGGTACCTTTCAGGACAGGGACTCCGTTCCCTCGGCATGGAGCACAGTGGCAGGAGCTGACTTCCCTCTGGAACTCCTCCAGAGCCTGCTTCATGTTCTGCCTCACTGTGCTGGAATAGGCAAAATCCGTGGCCGTCACCAGCTCATACAGAGGCTCCACCTGGGAAGAAGGAAAGCATTTATTTGGAGAGAAGACATTCATCACATTGAGGCCCAAAGCAAGGCTACCCAGGAACGGGCAGAGGGTCAGTGCAGGGAGATTCTAGGTGGACTCCCGCAGAACTGGACCAATGCTCCAGCACCTAAAGGGAGGCTCCACCTCTCTCTGCCTCCGTGTCACCCAATACGTGCACGTGAATTCATTCAGGTTCTGGCCAACAAACACCGATACCTACTAAGCACGGAGTGTTGGATAACATAATCTTTACTTTCCAAGAACTCAGAATCTAGACAGACAGACCCACCAAAAAGTGATTACAGATGGCCTGTGACTTAGAATGGTTTGACTTAGGATTTTTCAATGAAAGTGATTCCCATTCAGTACAAATGGTATTTTGGATTTTTAATTTTTACCATTACCTACTGGCTATCTGCCACATGAAACTCTCTTGCAATCCTGGACAGTGGTGACCGCAGCTCTGAGCCGAGCTCTGAGACAGCCCTGCACTCAGGAGGAGAACCGCTGATACTTTGCATCACTCTGTGTAGCTCCACAGGTTAGGGATGTGAGATTCATTTGTGACCTAGGATATTTGTAATTTATGAGGGTTTATCTGGACACAGCCTCATGGTCAGTTGAGGAGTATCTGTACCGTGTGTTGGTTACAGCCACCTCACAGGTAATGAATGGTGAGGCGCAGGTGAGACAGGAAGGACTGCACGTTCATCTGTCTTTGGTGAGGAGGTGACTTTCTAGCATGTCTTTAAGAGTATTTTAGAATTATTATCCCCACATCACTCTCCCCTCAAACCTCTCAGAATCATTCCTGTCATGTCAGAGCCACTATCAGAAAGCCTCTCCTGAGCTCTCATGCTCACCAAGGACCATCCCTCCACTAAACACTCAGGAGACTTATCTGGTACAAATTCTGTTTTTGACTGACTTTTTAAAAATGTTGTATCAGCTATTGAATCCAAGGATGCTTAACCAATAAGCCACAACCCCGGTGAGACCCCAGGGTCTCACTCAGTTGTTTAGGGTCTCTGTAAGTTGCTGAGGCTGCCTTTGAACTTGTGATCCTCCTGCCTCAGCCTCCTGAGCTGCTGGGATTATAGGTGTTTGCTATTGAGCCAGGCTTGACTACTTCTTTATTGTCATTAAATTTTTGTTTTATGTCAGAAGCCTCTTGATTTCTGCTGTGACTAGACTGTAAGCTCGTGGAGATCAGGGCCAGGCCCTGCTCAGCTCTGTGTCTCGAGAGTCCACTCCACAGCTTAGTGAGGAAAATGGATGAGAGGGGACAGGAGGCCTCCCTAGGGTGATGGTCATAGGCACAGAGGAGTGCACGCGGCTGTCAGAAACAGAGAGGCAGAAACAGCAGGTGCTGGTCCTGCGTGTGTGCACAAGCGCGTGCACACACACACACACACACACACACACACAGAGTTCAGCTCCACTTGGCTAAAGTGTCAGCTCCTATCCAGAGCCAGACTCCTCTCCAGATTTTGTTTGTGATCCTGCCCTAATCCAGCCCTGGAGAGTTTAGGGTCTGTCTAAATGCAGGCAATCATGCTTAATAGAAGCCTCCAGTGGGAAGAAAATTGCTTCCATTTCTTAATGCATCTGATGCTGACCTTCGCTCCAGTGGGCAAAGCAAGCCCCTCGGTGGTCCCATTGTCTCACCGTTTTGTGGTCAATGAATTGATCCAGGAGCTGCTTGCAGAGTGGTCCAGCCTACTGGCCACACATGGTGGGGGCTAGGTGGGAGGAAGGGGGAGCCTGTTTTACACCCGTGAAGAGCTCCTCCAAGGATCTGCCTTTGCTTCCATGCACCCCGGAAGACTACCTTCACCTCCACGGCATCTTCCTGCAAACTCGAGACTGCTCCCAGGGAGTGAGTTGGCAGGTCAGCAGCCAAACCCCAGTCCACCTTTCACATACACCATGCTCCGGGGGCCGCGTGGGCGTTGACAAACAGATCCATGTCATCCTCACAAGGTAGTAATTTTTAACCCCATTTTCAGACAAGGGTAGGTAACTTGATCAAAGTCACACAACTCATAAAATGGCATCACGAGGATTCTAATCCAAAGCCTGTGTCTTTCATGCTCGTTTGGGATGACTATTGCTAAAAATGGCTCAGTTATTCCCACTTCCAATCTCTCTCCCAAGGTTCTCCAAATTTTGCAGACTCCGGGGATTTGCTTTAGAACTTACCAGCAACTCCACAGAATTCCCTAGCTCCTTTTCAAACTCAGTTAGAATGGCAATGTGTCCATTCTTAGATTTGCTGTTCCTTTTTTTCTTTTTGCCTTCTCTTTCTTCTTCTTTCTTTCTTTCTCCCTTTCCCATCCTCTTTCCTCTGCATCACTCAATTCTAAATACTCACATTGGTCCTTGGGTCCTTGACATATCCACCCTTGCAAACCTTTTATTTATCCCATTGCTGGAAGGAGATGATGGGCAGTATCTGTTAAACTCTATGCTGTTCTCCACAGTGGGCTGTGCTGCTCTTACTCATAACAAATGGTTATTATCAGAGCCAGCATCTATAAGCTGCTGAGGGAAACACTTCGCACATGCTATCTAACAATCTTTACAACCACCTTGGGAGTTGGGTAGTCTTCTATTTCCCCATTGTGCAGATGAAAAAGCAGAGGCACAGAAAGTTAAGTAATTGACAAAGGGCACATAGCCAGTAAGTGGCAGGAAGGAATCGAACTGTTAAAACATGCTGGTCTGTTTCCTGTACTGTATCTATTTAGACAGGTGGATGACAGGTATTTACATCCAATTGGTGCATGAGTGCAATTTTATATCCCACTTTTTTTCACTTACTATACTATAATATGAACATTTCCCCACACGATTCAGTATTCTTTGATAAAATAAATGCCTTTTCATGACTTCAGAGCTTCCTGCTGTATGAACCACAATGTATTCAGCTCTTCCATGGTTGAGCCTTTGAGATGTTTCCTTTTTTCTTTTCCCTTTAGCTACTACAAATAACCAAACCTCACATGTCTTTATACTGACATCTTCATCGACTCTTCAAATTAGTTCTTTGGTAGATTCTTGCATTTGGGGTTACTGGATCTAAAGCTATAAAGGTTTTTAAAAAAAATATTTTGGAGGTATCTGCTTCTTTCTTTACCTAAAGAGTTGGATCAAATTATATTCCCACACTGTCACTCTCAATGCTTTTGAATATAGATTTTTATTCATTGCCAATTTGATAGGTAAAAAATAATTTATTGCACTTGTTACTTTAGGTTTTATATTTATTAAAGAGGTTAGTATTTGCATATCAGCCAACTGACGTTTATTTCCTTTGAGATGTTTCTTTCTTATAAACTGTATCACTTCCCACATACTAAGGATTCCATTTATGACAAAATATTTATTATTATTATTATTATTATTATTCTGTCTGCCACTTAATTATACTCAATTATACTCATAGTTTCCTTGTTTGAAATTCAGAATTTATTTTGAGGGGTGAGATCTATCAGTTCAAATCTGATATCATTTTACCAAGCAAGTGTTAGTATATTATATTTTAGATTTTCTCTTGATTGGAGTAATTTGCTTTTAGAAAATCTATAAATGATTTTCCTTTAGAAAGATATGATGGTAATTTTAACTGATTATCAAGTATTTCAGCTTCTTTCCCTTCTGGGCACGTGGTGGGGCTACAGTTCTTCAGAGGCAGGTTTGCACACAGTAGGGCTGCCTCCTTAAAGGCAGGTTTGCAACGTGACTTGTACTGACCAGTGAAAGGGGGGCAGATGAGTGTCACTTCCAAGCAGAAGCTTTCGGTGCAGGTGCAGAGTGAGGTGACTTTTTGCCCTCCCCTATCCCTGCTGTGGTGATCACCGGAGCACATGACAAGATAAATCCCCTCATCTGGATCCCTGAGTGACCACCTGGAGTGGAGTCCTTCAACCAACACTTCTTGGAGATGTCATGAATGAGAAATAAGTTTTTATTGGACTAAACCACTGTGGTTTGGGGGTTATTTCTCTGCAGCAAAACCTAGGCTATCCTGATCTCCATGTAAGCACTGTTAACTACCATATTTTTCCCCCTCTACTCTGGGTGTGCCAATGCTCCTGTAAGGGCTTGTGCTTCAGCCTGGTTCCAACCCACAATCTAGGTACCCTGACTAGTGCAGAAATGTGCATGGATGATAGACCTTGTGACTAGGATTTCCAGTTAAATACAGGATTGTCAGTTATATTTGAACGTCAAATAAACCACAAATAATTTGGGGGGATATGTATATCCCATGCAATATTTGGGAGATGCTTACACTAAAATAAAATTATTGCTATTATTGCTACTTTATCTGAAATTCTAATTTAACTGGATATCTTGTATTTCATTTGCTAGATTTAGCAATGCCTTTCTGTGACTCTTTCATTATCTCAAAATGTCTTTGAAATTCTTTACCCATTAAAGACCATTGCACCACGTAACAAGATTTTCCTTTTAAGACCTAATCATTGGCACTCCCCCCTATCTTCAGGCCTTTCCTGTTGCAAGTACTTCTAGGACCATTTGACTTTGATTCCTGTAGGCTATATTTGTTCCTAAAAGTAAAACATCCCTCTGGGATGGGTTTCAGAACTGTTTTGTTTTTCTGTATTTTCACTTAGTTTTCAGTGAGCTGTTCATTTTGTATTATCAGCTCAGGGAAATTTCTCTTATTACATGCCTGATTAATGTGTCCTCACATTTAATCTTTTCTCTTTCTCAGGCAGAAGGCTTTGTGTTTTCAGTTTCCACGTCTGTACTCCATCCATCATATTTCTTTTCTGTCATTGTTTTAATCTCTTTGTCTTTTGTTTCTGCATTATAAGAACATTTTTTTATAGCACTTCCACATCACTGACTCAATTTTCTGCAGTGTCAATTCTGTTCTTTATAGTTTCCAATGTAGGTTTTAATTCTGCTATTGTGCTCCTGGTTCCCTACATTCAGCCACTTCCCTTTCATCTGATTAGTGTCTAAACATCTCAGCTTCTATTTTTATTTCATAAATTCCTCATTTTCCTTAATGTTATGATAATCACAAAGCAACACATTTAACAATTTCTTTCTATTTTTTGACCGTAGAGACGTACACTCATTTTCTGCATCTTTAACATAATTTTGAAACTTTGTGTTCAAAAGTCTCTTTATACGTCCATACGTTTTAACTCTTCTTTGAATGAGGCGTCACCTCTCCCTGCCGGAAGTTTACCAGCAAATAGCGTGAATGGGTGCTTCTGGGGTCTCCTTCCCTGTCTCCCTGATGCCTACAGAAATCCAGTTTCAGATCTTGATCTTAAGGACTCATTAATGTCCTCAAGCCTTAGCCCAATGTGCTTGTGTTTAGGAAGTGCTTATCTAGTGGGCTTTGCTGTCCTGAAAGTCAATCATCACCTCAGCTACCTGGTCAGCTGGCTCTGCAAAGAAGAGTTATCCCAAGATACTGTGAAGCCATCAGCAGTTTTCTCTTTCCAGAAAGAGTGCATGAAAGTGGTCACCACAGGGGGCACATTTGCAGCACGGGTTAGGGAGGTACGGAGGCGGGGCACACAAACATTCTACCTCCTTGCCCTCCCCACTCCCACAATGCTCCTGCAAAACACGTCTGACCTCCCTGCCCCAACTCCTGCCCCATCAGGCTGCACGCTTGACACTTGATGCTCCAGTGTACACACGGCTAATGTTCAACCTCGCTGAGTAGCCAGAGCATTCTTTCTGTGTTCAGTTTTTTTTTTTTTTTTTTAATTTAGATAAGATATTTCAGTAAAAAATTTTAAAAATCAGGGACCTATTTTTCCATGAATTCTGTTCTTTTCCATGCCCAGCTGTGATACCAACCAATGTCACCATGGCATCAGTCAAGCCTAGATTTTTCTGGAGCTGCCTGTAACCCATGGCTGACTTCATCCTTCCTGTGATCACCAGCAACTATGTCCTCAGTGTCACTGCTGAGTAAGTGCAGAGGAGAGGATGTGAATGACAGCCTTCTTGTTCTGTAGGAACTGTGCATTTGACATGCAAATGAAGATACTGTGGAAAAGTGCCAAGGTCTGGGACTACAGAGTCTCTTGTCAGAGCTCCAGCCTCTCAGTCCCCCTCCTTGACTCAAAGGGCACTCTCCAGGGGTTGGACAATGGCCCATCAATAACTGTGTAGACACTGGTCAGAAAAGGACAGTATAAGACATGCTGTGGGTACCGTGCAGAAGTCCCCACAGGCAAGCGCGTACCTGTGCTGATGTGTGTGACAGTGTTGTTCTAACATATGTCTTTCCAGTTTAAGGCTGTCAGACTCCTCTTGTTTGGGTGACAGGTGGTTAGGATCATTATTAATTTTTTTTTTCACCAAGCCCATAGGAAAGTCTAGCTGGTAGAGAACAAGTCCAAGTCTCCTGTCTGAACCTAGCAGAGACTCTTGAGCAACTACAGATGGATAAAACCTCTCTGACCTTGATTTGATCAGTTACAAAAGCAGGTAAACATACTTAGCTGGTAGACCATTGCAAAAATTAGAGAAAATAACATTCTTACTGCCCTTGGCTGAATGTCACATATCCAGTAGGTGCTCTGAACATGTTAGTTACTATCATGATGCGTCATCCTATCCTGTAAGACAGCTGTCCATGTGTGTATCTTACTGTGCATCCTAGACCGTGTTTTCCATCTTGGCATCTTGTGTTTTCCTCCAGCACCTTCCTCACTTCCTGTGATATCACAGTGGCACTTAGCCACTGTTTGTTGGTTGAATGGATAAGTGTTTAAATAAACAAATGACCGAATGAGTGATTCCCTGATGAAATGGAAAGAATATTAATTTAAGAAGGCTAGAATCAGAAGCTGGTTGCTAATTTCCCAGCAACTTAGGGGCCCAAAGAGGGAGCCAGGGGTCTCTAGGTGGTACTGAGCAATGTGTTCTAATCTTCTCATTCCAGATGTGGTTTCTGCTGTCAAGGATGTGCCTCAAGAGTTAGAGCGTGCCTTGTTCTCATCTCTGCGTTCTGCGCCCTGGCTCCTGGTGGGCCCTCAGAAGCTGTGTTCTGATGGAGGCCAGGGTGAGGAGAGCGGCTGTGTGTACCTTGATTTTTGTGATGGCGGGGTTGTACTGCACGGCGTCTCCCCACTCCTGCATCAGGTCGGCTGTCGGCAACTCCTTGTAGGCCAGGGTGGTGATGTGCTCACTTGTTCCTCCTCGTACACGGACCACCAAGTCCTCCACCACGGTGCTCCTCTTGTTTCTGTCTGGAATGAATGGACAAGAAGGGCTGGCGATTCACCAGAGGGTCCACTTCTACACCTTGGATTCACTGCCGCCCAACGAGCAATCTGGGTACCACGATTTTCACTGGCTTGCTTGGGAGACGCAGGAGAACAAGACACATCCCTGCCTGCAAGGGAGGCATTGTGTGTGGAGCCAAAGGAAAGCTCATCCTGTCACAGATCACACAAGCTGGGGGCAGGACAAGAGAGGGACATTTACCTGGAGCATCTGTAAGTGCCAATCACCAAGTGTATGGAAGATAGATAGGTAGATAGATGATAGAAATCGATAGATAGGTAAATAGAAGGATGATACAACCAGGCCTGGTGGCACACGACTGTAATCCCAGCACTTGGGAGGCTGAGGCAGGAGGATCGTGAGTTTAAAGCCAGCCTCAGCAATGGTGAGACATTTACCCTGTTTCTAAATAAAATACAAAAAAGGGCTGGGATGTGGCCCAGTGGTCAAGTGCCCCTGAGTTCAATTCCCAGTACCAAAAAAAAAAAAAAAAAAGATGGATGATAGGTAGAGAGGTAGGAAGATAAAAGGCAAATAGATAATAGATTGGTAAATGGAGATTGATAGATGATAGATAGCAAGTAGGCAGGCAGATATATTTTCCTCTAGGAAGTCCACCCTGATGCCCCACACTGGAAACAGCCATGTCATTACTTCTTTTATTGTTTGCTTACCTCTTAGGAGCACTGTGAAGATAGGGATTTAATCTAATTCATTTTTGCATGTTTAGCTGGCAAAAGTAGCTTGCAACACAGTAAGAGCTTGGTGCATTTTTATTGGAGAGATTCCTGTTGAAATTGAAATTTTTGCTGCCTTCAAATACCCAGTGCTTGGCTTAAAAGGAGACTGGGAACAGAAGCTCCAGGGAGGAAATGATTATAAGATTGAAAGTCCCATGCCCCTGCCTCTCACCTTTGATTTCATTCAGAATGCCCCTGCATGTATTTTCTGACACACCCAGTTTGATGTCGAATTCTTTGATGGTAACACCAACTTGGAAATTTTCTTTGGCACAGTCATGGACATCATTAAGAGAAAAATCTGAAGGAAGCAAGGAAAGAGGTACATGATCTAAGAGGTAATTCGCTCTTTTCCTTCTCCTGTGATGACTCTAACCCTTCCGCGATGTCACAGGGACTTGGGTCACCACCCTTATGATAAGAAATACGAGCAGCTACTGGTAGCAGAGCAGAGGCTTTATAAAGATCCTCAACTTTCAGGTTCAGCCTCCTCCCAAAGCAGGATTTTTCTGCCTTCAAAGAGGGGAATAACTCAGAGTTATCTCTAAGAATCTGACTTCTTATCAGGTCAGTAGGAATTGATTCAGTGAATATAGAGGCTGCTGCAGCCTGGTCACCTTCACTGACCCAGGCTTCTCTAATATTTGATAAAATAGAAAAAAAAAACTTGTTACTAATAAATTGAAGAAATGCATATACAATGTCTGGTATTGTACTTGGCAATGAAAAAGGGACACTTTCCCCTATTTTTCTTCATATTTGGACTCTTGCCTGCTTCTCTCCTCCCTAATTCTACCCAAGGCATTTTCTCCTAGTCTTGCTGAAATCTCAGATTGAAGGCAATTTCAGTAGTCCTGTGAGACTGGTCCAGAGAGACAAGAGCAACTTTGACCACTAGGATTTCTAGCAATATTGGTGTAGATCAGTTTTCTCTCAAGCATATTCCTGAAATAGGAATCCCCTGAAACAGGAATCCCCTGAGACAGGTGTTACAGGAAAGAGAGCTTCTGTGGTCATGTGACCTCATGGAGAGGTGACTTCAGTGCAGGACACTGGTGACACTCCACAAGTGAGACTAATCATAAGTTGCCCTACAGTTTTGGAACCACTGAAATGGAGGAAGGTGCTCCTGATCTTGGCAAGACAGAGGTTGTGCTGACATAAATTTACATTATACACCATGTGTCCTCTTGCAAGTACACTGGATTTACAACTAAGCCCTGGCTCTGCCACTGAAGTCTATGTGACCTAAAGTAGTTCACATAATCTGATGAGGGTTTCATTGTAGGATTGAATACTGGATTGGAAAGCAGGACTCAAAACAGAGACATTCCCAGTTGGAAAGACATCAGATACCTGCCTGGAGGATGGATTATAAGGGCGGGATGGGGATTGGATACTGGTTGGGAGACTTTAATGATACTCTCAGACCTTGTTACTGAAAGTGTGATCTGTGGACCAGCAGCAAGGATCAGAATCATCTTCAAGCTTATTAAAAATGCAGAATTTCAGGTCCCACTCCAAAGCTACAGAATCAGGACCTGCTTCTTCCAAGATTTGTCCATAATTCACATGCACATTAAATTTTGAATGTGAAGCACTGGCCCCAAAGTGAGTTTACAGTGGGAATAGTAAAAATGGGATTGGAGGACTGGGATCGTGGCTCAGCGGTAGAACTCTCGCCTAGCACGTGTGAGGCCCTGGGTTCGATCCTCAGCACCACATGAAAATAAATAAACAAAATAAAGTTATTGGTCCATCTACAACTAAAAAATAAATGTTAAAAAAAACAGGATTGGAGGTAAAGCTAAGAGAACTTACTAATAGATTGGAAGGAAAGAAAAATAACTGAGGTTGACTCCTAGGCTTGAGCCACTGGTTGGATTGTGGGATCATTTCTGAGATGTGGAGAAACATATTGGGGTGGGGGGGGAACTATTCCAAGTTTTCTTTAGGGCATGTTAAGTTTGTGATGGTTGTTAGACATTCAAGTGGAGATATCAAGGAGGCATTTCAACATAAAATAAGCCGTTGGGTGCAGGGAAGAGATCCAGGGTGGATATATAAATTAGAAGCTATCTGCATGTTGAAGGTATTTAGAGCCATGAGACTGGATGTGACCAGACACAGAGACTAGGTATATAAAAGATTGACATAAACAAGTCCAAAGAGGAAGAGAAAGCTGTAAATGTGACAGTGACAGCATAGTCCAACAGGCAGAAAGAATCTTATCCCAACCACCCTTATGAGAGTCTTCCCATCAGCCTGTCACTCATGTGCCCTGTCAGGCAAGCCACAGTCTCCCAGGCAGTGTACCTGCTCTCTCCATGGCCTCTTGGTTCAGAATGAGCGTGTATTCATAAATGCCCCCCGAGCACGGCCTCTGTGATGTAGTGGGTCCCAAAATCACGGAAGAGATCTCTGTATTCCCCATAGCTGTACTCCAGGGGCAGGAGCTTGACTCTCTGGAGGAATTCATGATGGAGCATGAGGTTTCTGGATTTCAGCTTGTAATGTGCTCCTTCAAGGTCAGAGCGAGCGTGCAGAAACTTACTTTTCTAAATGAAATACCAACATGGGAAAACCAGACCTTTAAAGTTAGGAATCTGGAACGAGAAGATGAACTTTACAAATACCAGCCGATGTTCTTGGCCCAGGGTCACCACTCTTATGATTCCTTTAGGAAATTTGAGAAAGATGGCCTGTTTGACAAGTTGTCAATTCTCATGAATATTCCGATGTCCTTTTCGGCGTGGAAGAGCTTGCTCTTAACCCACCTCCTTACTGTAGCACGTGGTGACTGTGAAGGGTCACCAGAGGCAGGCCCAGCAGAGCAAAGGTAGGGCACCTTGGGCTGCTCTGAAGGGAGCAGGGTTTGCTAATTTGCAAAAAAAAAAAAAAAAAAAGAAATCTGTTTGCATATGTCTTTTGAAGTGTGTGAAGAAAAGCCACCCAAGAAAGTAAAAAATGGTAGGGCTGGGAGGTAGCTCAGTGGCAAAGTGTTGGCTTTGCAGTCGCAAAGCCCTGGATTTGATACCCAGTTCCCAAAACAACAAAACAAAACAAAAAAACCACCACCACCATCAACAACAACAAAGTAAAAATGGTGCTTTAGGAAGAATAGATATGATAGTGTGTGGCAGGAGTTGGCAAACTTCAGCCTGCACCAAATCTGCTGTCCGTTTCTGTAAATAAATTTTATTGGAACACAACCACGTCCATTAATTTGTGTACTGGCTGTAGCTGCTGTACACACAACAGCAGAGTAGAGTGGTTGTAACAGAGACCCTAGTGTCCTGACAAATCTGAAATACTGCCTTTCTGGTCCTTTAGAGAAAAAAGTTGGTGTCACTGAGGCATGGGAGAAAATGAAATTTGGAGATATCAGAAAAAAATACAAGCCTCTAGGGGGTATTACTACCACCTGGGGTGAGAGGTTCCTCTCCTGGGGTGTAGTCACAGGAAATGGTGAAGGGTGGAGAACATCTGTGAGGCCCATTCTGCTCCAATCCTAAAACCTTCAGCTCTGTGCAGTCCTACAGCCCTGCCTGTGGCTGTCCCCCAGGGTCCCATCTTGCACCCCTGTGAGTGGCTCAAGACTCATCCTTCTCCCTTTCCCTGCCTACCCAAGCAGTGACTAGGTACTCTGCTCACGACTTTCCCAGATCTTTTAGGTTGCGTCTCCTCTTTATGTGTTTATGAAAGTTGTCAGGATCAAAATGGAGCAGATTGTGTGTCGACCTTAACAGAAAATAAATAAATAAAACCGAGAGGTTGTTAAAGAAGTGTCCTCATGCATGGTTACCTAAAAGTAGTAACCATCACAAAGACCCTGCCAGGATCACAACTTTGTGCAAAGGCTACAGCCTTACACAGAAACATACTCCATCAAGGACCTTTGCCCCGCCACGCTCTGTTCCACTTTGAATTGGTGCCTCCTGTGTTATGGAGCCTTGAGGTCAAAGATGTTTGTTTTAAAATATCATATGTAATCCTGCTCATGATGGCCTTAGAAATGCTTCCCCTCATCTCAACCTCTGTGAAAGCCCATCTGGTGTGGGATGGCACGTGTACTCCATTGCGGTTGGCCTCTCCTACTTGACCTTGAGCACACAGGAAAGAGCAATTTATTACATATTTTATGGAGAACTGGGAGAGGGGAGTTAGAAGGCTCTCGTGTCATGTGGGAGTCATAAGTCTTTAAGGAGATGGAAATGCTAATTGCCCTGAATTGATCATTACACATTGTATATTTGTACCAAATTATTACATTCTACCCCATAAATAGGTGCAATTTTAAAATAACAAAATATTATTTAAATGGAGGAAAAAAAAGAATCATGTGACATATGTCTTTAGGTTCCAAATCTCTAGTGCATGCCTCCGGCAACGTCAGCATCCAGTAACTGGCAGTTTGAACAGGGAGGTGAGTGGGAGGAAGGAGAGAGAGGCAGGGGGAAAATGAATGCCACCCACTGTTCCCCTCCTGGCAAGGCAAGTTCCTTTCAATCAGTCCTATCCTTCATTGCTACAGTTCAGTCTTGAGCACCTACTAAGCGCCATTTTTTACAGTCTCTGTCTCGAAGAAGTGCACAGCCCAGAACATGAGGAAGGAGAAGCAAAGACATGCACAGTCTAATCGGTATCGACTATCCACTTCCTGCTGGTTAGTATTTTAGCAGCAGGGACTCAGCCACTCACTTTTTTTTTTTTTTTTCTCATATGAATCACTGTGGTCTTTCAGTTTTGATTTCTCCCCCAAATCCCCCTCTGATTCATTTCCTATCATATCATGCCCAGGTTGAAAATTTTCAGTGGCTGGAGATAAAAATGCACCTCCCTCTCCCTGGAACTCAAGATTCTTCAACTCTGCCTCAACTGCTTCTCCAATAGTCTATCCACTGCTGCCTCCCCCGCCCCCATTGCTCTTCTTCTGTCAGCACAGGTTTTACCCTTTATCTTTGGGCAGTGGGGAGCAGATGACAGAGTTAGAAGCAGCATGGAAACACCTCTCTGCAGCACATGCATATGAAGGAGCAAACTGGGAGACAGGAAGACTGTTTCGTGGAGCAGAGCAGGAGATGAAAGGACCTAGGATGATTCAGATGTAGTAGGAGTTAGGATCAAAAAAAAAAAAAAAAAAAAAAAACTGGAACAGAGGGCAGAACTGAAGGACTGGGTGACCCACAGGTGTGGGAAGGAAGCAGAAGTGAGGGCCAACTATGATTCTGCAGTTCTTAGCCTGGAAAAGTGCAAGGGGGCAAAGCCACCGACATAGATGGAAAACTCAGTAGGTGGAGATGACTTTGGAGTGTGGGCAAGGCAGCCAGGTGAGAGGCTCAGGAGTGTGGGTGGGGCAGCTCTGGAGTTCACAGAGAGGGTAGAGCAGTGATGAAGGCTCACAGCTTGTCCCTGCAGAGGAGCAAGTGAGACGCAGATCACCCAGGGCGAGAGCAGGGTAAGGAGGGAGTTAAGTGAAGAATAGGCAGGGATGTTAAACCCAGAATGAAAACTGATAAGAAGCAGGAAGAAGGCAGGAGAAAGAGGAAAGCAGTGGTGTGATCAATGCCACCAAAATGCCCTAGAAGTCAGAGAAGAGGTCTTGGGTGATATTAGAGAAATGAATTTCAATCTCAGTGTCTGTGACAGAAGTCAAATTGGGGTGGTTTGAAAAGTCTCTGGAGGTATTTTGGTCTGGCAAAGCTATATCCTAAGCTTACTGGAAACCAGAGGAAAAACCCTATTAAAAACCAATAAAAACTATCTCACTCCAGTCAGAATGGCAATTATCAAGACTACAATTAACAATAAATGTTGGTGAGGATGTGGGGGAAAGATACACTCATACATTGCTGGTGGGATTATAAATTGGTGCAACCACTATGGAAAGCAGTATGGAGATTCCTCAGAAAACTTGGAATGGAACCACCATTTGACCCAGTTATGCCACTCCTCAGTTTATACCCAAAGGACTTAAAATTAGCATACTCTAGTGACACAGCCACATCAATGTTTAGAGCAACTCAATTCACAAAGGATAAGCAATGGAACCAACCTAGGTGCCCTTCAACAGATGAATGGATAAAGAAACTGTGATATATATACACATTGGAATATTACTCAGCCATAAAGAAGAATGAAATTGTGACATTTGCTGGTAAACGGATGGAACTGAAGACTGTCATGCTAAGTGAAATAAGCCAATCCCAAAAAACCAAAGGCTGCATATTCTCTCTTGTACGTGGATGTTAACACACAATAAGCTGGGGGTGGGGAAGAATAGAAGCTCACTGGATTAGATAAAGGGGAATGAAGGGAAGGGAGGGAAGATAAGAATAGAAAAGACAGTAGAAGGAATTGGACATAACTTTTCTGTGTTCATATATGAACAAATGACCAGTGTAACTCCACACCATGTACAACCACAAGAATGGGATATTAATTAGAATTAGTTATACTCCGTGTATGTATGATATGTCAAAATATGCTCTACTGTCATGTATATCTAAAAAGAAGAAATAAAACAAAACAAATAAGCCGGGCGTGGTGGTGCACGCCTGTAATCCCAGCACTTGGGAGGCTGAGGCAGGAGGATCGCGAGTTCAAAGCCAGCCTCAGCAATGATGAGGCACTTAGCAACTCAGTGAGACCCTGTCTCTAATAAAATACAAAAAAAAATGGCTGGGGATGTGGCCGAGTGGTCGAGTGCCCCTGAGTTCAATCCCTGGTACCAAAACAAAACAAAACAAAACAAAACAAAAAACAAACAAATAAATAAAAAATTTAAGGACCATAAAAAAAGAATTACAGAAGGCTGTCTTTTTTTTGAACTTTCTAAAAAGTTAATGCAACACTAAGCTATTTGCTTACAAAATGATTTTCAAGACAACACGAATTCCATCAATTGTTAGGACTGGGCGTTATGAGGAACACAGGCACCTCTGTGGGCATGAAATTTCAAAGGAACCCATGTAAATTTAAAAGCAACAAATGGGCACTTACCGTATGAGCGAATCGTTTGATTCTGCTAATATGATGTTTGCCTTGATTGCTTTGCTCGTCAATGCCAAGTTCAAATATACCAGATATTTTAAAACCAAAGCTGAAACTAGATTTGCTAGTTTCTTTCTCTGTGACATTGTGCTCAAAATCTGAGTATGATTCATATTCTGTTAGTGTAAATTCGTATTTGCCTTGGGTCTAAAAGAAAAGAAAACATTTTTTTTTTTTAAATTTCCTTTTACTCAAATCAGTTCAGTAGATGTCATCGGATAGCCCCTGTACCCCTACAGTGTCCTGGAGCTGGATTTAATTGCTGTGGATTCAGAAAACTCAGGGCCAATTTGAGTTTCCACTCTCAGGGCCCTTGATTCAGCAGGAGAGAGGCCTATTCAGTTGCAGGGTTCATACACTGGAGTTGGTGCTTGATCTGGATGTTATTGGCAGAAGTGAAGGGGCATGGTCTGGGCTGTGGGTTTGGTTTAAGCACGGAGGTGGGAATGTTTCAGAGACTGCAATGATGCTCATGTCATTGAATCAGAAGATGCAAGAATGAGGGACATGGACAGGTGTTGTGAAAGGATGTGCGGGTGTCACAATGTTGAAGATGTTGTATTACGCACTGCAAGCCTAGGGGCTTGATGCAAACATAAGCCAACAGGAAAAGCGATGGAGCTGGGCGTGGTGGTGCACGCCTGTAATCCCAGCACTTGGGAGGCTGAGGCAGGAGGATCGCGAGTTCAAAACCAGCCTCAGCAATGATGAGGCACTTAAAGCAACTCAGTGAGACCCTGTCTCTAATAAAATACAAAAAAAAATGGCTGGGGATGTGGCCGAGTGGTCGAGTGCCCCTGAGTTCAATCCCTGGTACCAAAAAAACAAAACAAAACAAAACAAAACAAAAAACAAACAAATAAATAAAAAATTTAAGGACCATAAAAAAAGAATTACAGAAGGCTGTCTTTTTTTTGAACTTTCTAAAAAGTTAATGCAACACTAAGCTATTTGCTTACAAAATGATTTTCAAGACAACACGAATTCCATCAATTGTTAGGACTGGGCGTTATGAGGAACACAGGCACCTCTGTGGGCATGAAATTTCAAAGGAACCCATGTAAATTTAAAAGCAACAAATGGGCACTTACCGTATGAGCGAATCGTTTGATTCTGCTAATATGATGTTTGCCTTGATTGCTTTGCTCGTCAATGCCAAGTTCAAATATACCAGATATTTTAAAACCAAAGCTGAAACTAGATTTGCTAGTTTCTTTCTCTGTGACATTGTGCTCAAAATCTGAGTATGATTCATATTCTGTTAGTGTAAATTCGTATTTGCCTTGGGTCTAAAAGAAAAGAAAACATTTTTTTTTTTTAAATTTCCTTTTACTCAAATCAGTTCAGTAGATGTCATCGGATAGCCCCTGTACCCCTACAGTGTCCTGGAGCTGGATTTAATTGCTGTGGATTCAGAAAACTCAGGGCCAATTTGAGTTTCCACTCTCAGGGCCCTTGATTCAGCAGGAGAGAGGCCTATTCAGTTGCAGGGTTCATACACTGGAGTTGGTGCTTGATCTGGATGTTATTGGCAGAAGTGAAGGGGCATGGTCTGGGCTGTGGGTTTGGTTTAAGCACGGAGGTGGGAATGTTTCAGAGACTGCAATGATGCTCATGTCATTGAATCAGAAGATGCAAGAATGAGGGACATGGACAGGTGTTGTGAAAGGATGTGCGGGTGTCACAATGTTGAAGATGTTGTATTACGCACTGCAAGCCTAGGGGCTTGATGCAAACATAAGCCAACAGGAAAAGCGATGGAGCTGGGCGTGGTGGCGCACGCCTGGGATCCCAGCGGCTCAGGAGGCTGAGGCAGGAGGATCTCGAGTTCAAAACCAGCCTCAGCAACAGTGAGGCACAAAGCAACTCAGTGAGATCCTGTCTCTAAATAAACTACAGAATAGGGCTGGGGATGTGTCTCAGTGGTCGAGTGCCCCTGAGTTCAATCCCTGGCACACCGCCCCTCCCCCACTGTTATAGATACAACAACTTTGAATAATAATTAAAAAAAAAAGTAATGGAGCCTCACCTCAGGAAACTCCTGATGGGATAGCATGGAGACAGAGTATCCTGCCTGGCCTAGGACTTGAGCCTGTATAACGAGTGGCTACTCCAAGGGCTCCCTCTTGAAAATGGAAGATGTGGAGTAGTCTAGGCACCTTGATGGAGGGTGTGTTTGGCCCTAGGCTATTTTCCTCTTTTTTGGCCAGTAGGTTTCAGGAGCTGGGGTGGGGGGAGGAAGAAGAGAAGGAGCAGGGAGGGAGTAGCCTACCCTCCAGAATTGTGCAGATTTAGAAATGAAGATCACCACTGAGATCCTCTAGTTGAGGCCTCTGAGCAAACAGGCCCAGAGTGGGAAAGGAGCTTCACGTAAGGTAAGCCTGGGACCCGGCGTGCTCCCACAGCAGGGGTGCGTGTCGCAGGAACACTGTCTGTTCTAACCCCCACTCTGGGAGCCGAGCTTCTAGATGTGCCCAGGTGAATCGTGAGCACATGCTTGGACTGCGTGGCGTTTTACAATTTGAAATGTTTAGACTGAAGCCTGTTTCAGTGGGCAAGGGCTCTTGGTGATAGTCCTCGTAACAAGAGTTAACAGGGACCCACCGTGAAACCAGGTGCAGGGCTAGACACACACACACACACACACATTCTTTGGACTCCTCCCCTTTCTGCACACAGAGCCTTTATGACTTCCAAGTTAAAATGGGGGCTCCGAGATCCTAGGACGACATGGTAGCAAGCGGATGAGCCACCAAGCCTGTGTGACTGCAGATCCTGAGCGGTGCCTCTGCCTTCAAGGTAGCCACTGGTAGGCTGCTGCCCTCTCCACTGCTATCCTACACACAGGGCAGGTCACCCTCAGCCCAGTGTCCTGAGGCAGGGACTACCCACGTTACACAAGAAGACACTGAATCAAAGAGGGACTGATATGTCCAAGGCCACACAGCCAGAGGCTGCACCGTCCTGGTCCAGGGCTCCCTCACTGTCCCGCGGGCTGTCCCTTACCTGGGGGGTGTAGCTTTCCACATTGTAGGGCTTCCTAAACTTGGTGTTCAGAATGTAATGTGGGGAGCATCCGCCAGCGTAATACCTGTGATCAAGAACTGGGCCCTCCAAACTGTTGGTGAACAAATTTATCCTGTAAGAAAGGCAAAGAAGGGGTGGGAAGGTTAGATTTCAGGTCGAGACAGCTTAACAGGCAGACCCTCCCTGAAGGAAATAGAAAACTCCTCAGGCACACAAGGCCTCCATACCTGGTCAAACCCGCTTTCCAACTTCCCCTGGGCCTCCGGCCTCTGGAGCCACACCTGCATGTCCCCAGCCACTCGGAGACACCTGCTCTTCCTCCACCCTGCTCGGCTCCTACTCCGGCACGTGTCCCTTCCTGGCCTGGTTGGACCCCACTGCTGGCTTTGACTGTCCACTCTGCTGCCTTCTTGCTGGGTGGCCCTGGAGCTTCCTTAACTTTGCAAAGCCTGAATTTCCTTACCTGAAAGGTGGGGACTATAATAACTAGTTATGCGGTGGTCCTGAGGGGAGTCTACCACTCCCAAATGAAGAATGTCTGTCTGATAATAGCCCTTAAGAACGGAGATCTGAGTTTTGTGTAGGGAGAAGAATTCCATTCAGGGTGCCTGTTCCCCTTCCCATTTTGCATCACTCACAATGAGGTGTGTGAGTGGAAGGCCTCACTCTTCCACCTACAGATTCAGAAGCTACAAAAGGTGGCAAGAAGGTTTGGGGAGTACCAGGCCGGTTTGGCCCTATGTGACCTGGCTCTTCTGACCTCACCCAAGCATTGGGCCAACTTAGAGATGCCCAGAAGCTTGGGAAAACACACCCGCTTACAGGCACATCCTAGAAATTAATTCCCTCACTGACCACTTAGGAGCCTCTCCTCTAGCCTGGCCAAAGCTGAGGCCTAGGGAGAAAACCTACGAGGCAGGTTGTCGGTAGGACTCGAGGGAAGGCTTAGAAAGTGCCTGACATGGTCACATCATGGGTGTGAAGAAAAGGTTCATCCCTGCCTTGAAGCAGCCCGAGTGGTTTCCTTGTACAGCATTGCTAAGCTGGTCCTCCCGTGGCCCAGGTCTGTCCATGGGATATGCCTCTGCAGCCACTTGGACATGTCCCCAGAGAGCAGCCAGAGGCACCATTTACAATAGCCTTTTTTTTTTTTTTTTTTCCTTCCAGAAAAGAAAGTAAGAAACTGATGATTTCAACCCCTTCCTTCTCTGTTTTCCAGATTTCCATTTAATTTGGGGCCTTCCTGTCTTACATAGTAAAAAGACAATCACTTACCCACTGGCCAGACTGCCAATTGCCCAATACTGGTCCATTTCATGCTGACATTTTTTATAAATCCTTCTACAATTCGCCTCATCTGACTGGTCTCCACAGTCATTGTCCCCATTGCAAAGAAGTCTGCGGTTGACACACCTCCCTGGGATGGAGAAAGAGGACGGCCACAGTCATGTGGCGGCTGCATGCGTGATAAGTGCTGCCAGCTTCCAGACCCAGGGCTGGGACCTTCCTGTCTGTCTGGATTAGTTTGCATGTGTCAGGGCAGATTGGTAATGGCACTAATGAGTTACTCCTTCCTGGCTACCACCCTCCCCAAAGAGGCCAGAGTTGTATCTGAACAGCACTGAGGGAATCTGCTTGGAAACGCTCTGTAAGGGGAAGGGGGAAACAGGGCAAAAGCCTGAGAAGCAGGGGGCCACGTGTCCAGATGGGAAGCGGACTGGCCTCCTGTCCCTGAGACTGGGAAGAGGCGGGCTTCACGGGTCCTGCAAATATCCACCTGTGCTCCTTAACTTCCCTGCCTCGGTTTCCTCTTCTGTGAAATGGAGAAGTCATCCTACCTATCCCACAAGGTTTCTGGGACTTTCCATCAGTAAATGAAACAGTACTGACTCACGAAGGTACTGAGAAAGTGATAGCATTGCTACTGTAGTGTTTGTGTATGTGTGTGTGTGTGGGGGGGGGGCAAAGTACACACTGCTAGTGAATATTTACAGCAGGATTAGAACCTTTACTAGTTCAATCATGAATTCCTTCCTCCCCTCTACAATACCTTCAGCACCATAAGCCATTTGGACTGTGAAAAATTACAACACTTTTGCTTCCTTTAATTTTTTTCCCACTGACTTAACTTCTTTTCTTATTAACTTCCTTTCTTATTTGTATATCGTTGGGGGATAAAGCCTTTGTTTCCTGATCAGGTCATTTTAAACCAATGTTCTTGGGATGTTAAAGGCAGAAAAATAACAATCTGGTCTTCAAATGTTTCTTACAAGCATTTAAACTAAAGCCTGCACGAATAACCATTATGAATCTGGCCAGAATCATGGAACACTGGCCATAATGAGTCCGTAGATACACTGTAAAAAAGTCTCCAGATTTATTAGATGGAATTTTGCATTTGCAATAAGCCCTAGAAATTGCTCTAAGAATCCCTATCTCTTTTTTGAAAGATCTTGAAGCACAATCCACTTGGGTACAGTGAATGTAGAGAATTACAAGTCCCATCTAGATAATTTAGGTCAAAGAGCCCTTATTTTTGCCGGAGATTTGGAGAAATAGGGAGGCCTGTATTTATTTGAATTGATTAAATTAGTTAAGTTGGAAAGACAAGTGTTTACTTAATTCTGCAGTGGATAAATACTCATTTGTGACCTCCTTCCTTCTTTTTGTCCATCTGTCCTGCTTATTTTTTTCCCTTCTTTCTAATAATCAAGAATTTTACTGATCATATCATGTGGTGGGGATTATTCTGGACTTGGTGATGCAGAAATATAAGTGACTGGGGCAATCTCTCCAAAGATACTTTTCAGAGAAAAGTGATGCTGATCACCCTAATTAGTTGTTTCAGGCTTGGCCACATTGTACCCAAACTCAGGGTTCTGGGAGAGCTGGATGCTTACAATAGACCAGTAAAGTATTAACATCTCCCTCGATTTTCTATTGATGGAACCAAAGTGCAAAAAGGTTAAGTGACCTGTCCTAGATCACAAAGTTAAAATAAAACCCCATCCAGGATTTCTCATTCTAACACACATGCTTTTGAGATCAGTGAATAGAAACAGAAGCCCCAAATTTCTAACGGCAGCTCTTCCACTTGTCTGCTATATAATCTTGGGCAAGTCACTTCTTGGAGTCTCAGTTTTTTAGGTTGTAAAATCGTGAGGATAATGACACTTATATTATAGGAATTTTTTTTTTTCAAGAAATAATCAATGTAAAAGGAGACTGGCGATTGGAGGACAAGGAGTCCTCCTGACCTCTCCCATGACCCTGATCATGAGCACTACTCATAGCCTGTCCCTCCATCATCATGAGCCTTTGTCTCCTTCTCCAGATTTCCCCTTCTGTTCCCATGCCCCTTTGTACCAGTCTGTGCACACACGAAGCCCTCGCATCGCACTTGACTTCTGCATGGTCTGCTGGTAACACAGTCTTCAACTTCCTTGTCAGAGAAGTCGCACGGCTCCCCCTGGAACTGAGCAGGCTGGAGGAGGTAGGCATGCCTGTACTGTAGCAAAAAGAGCAGGGTGAACCAACGGCAGGACTCAGGGGCCTCCGAAGACCAGGGAGACTGTCTGCAGGGGGTCCCCTCATCTCCTCACTGCTCCCCTGCCCTGAACTTCCCCCACTGCGTATCCTTAAGGATCTGTTTGCCTGAGTCTTCCTCCAACTAGACTGAGCACTCTCTAAGGGTGGGTGCTTTATCTTTAATCTGTTTCTGCAGAGAGCTCTCAGAATTTGCTGAATGAGAAAAGGCACAGGCTTTAGAAACAAAAGTTAGTAAGTGGACTCATGAATCTAGTTCAATAACAAAACATAAACTCAGTTTAATTACTTCAGTAGGTTAACGTGTATTCACTTATTCCTTAAGGCATCAATATATTATAGATGAAAAGGCATGTGCTTTTGCAGCCACAACTGGCTGGAACTTTCTAGTTGTGGAATCAGGCAAGTAACTTAACCTTTGTGGATCTCGATTTACTCATCTGTAAACTGGCAATAATAAATCACCTAAATGTATGGTTATGGAATTTAAATATAATATATAGTTTCGATCTCATTGTGTTTGTCTGATATATAATAGGTGCTCAGTTTCTTATAGTTATTTTTCTTTTATTATTAATGATTTTTAGAAGTCAATTTTGCCATATCTCTACCTTCTTATTCATTTATTCCAAAAATATTGATCCAACTATTTGTTTAAAAAAGTAGATGTCATTTTTCCTTGCTTGCCTGTTGGTTGGTTTTTAATCATAACAATGTCCTCTGACCTGCCTTTGGCACCGTGGTGGTGGTGACAGGCCCCTGGCAGTGACAACATGGTGTAATGGGATCATGACAGGGGATCCAGAGTGCTCTATGCTCATGTGGAATCCCCGGTGCAAACTCAGAGGATGGCGGAGGGCTTCTAGAATAAGTGAAATCCAGGCTGAAACTTGCAAGCTGAGAAGGAGTATCAGGCAGGCATGGAGAGCAGATGTGAGGATGGAACAGTCTGGGTGGGGGAGTTGCTGGATCAAAGCCGAGGACAAAATGAACAACAACAAAAACAACAAAACAGAGCAAAACATCCATTGTGACTGGAGAGGAGAGCAAGAGGGAGAGCAGGAGAGCTGGAGGGACACGAAGGCAGGGGCAGGCCAATCATCTTACCAGCCTGGTAAGATGGACTTACAAGAGGAAGAAAGTTATCAGATTTGGCTGGCTTCCAAATGTTGGTTGGAATCAAGATTGTGCACAAAAGCAGCGCACACCAGGAGAGCAGCCTGTTTTGTGAGCCTTTTCACTGCTGTGACTAAAAGACCTGACAAGAACAATTAGAGGAGGAAAAAGGTCTCGGTCCACAGATGGCCAACTCCATTCTCTGGAGTTTAATGTGAGGCTGAACATCATGGCAGAAGAGTGTGGTGGAGGGAAGCTGCTCAAGATATCACACCAGGAAGCAGAGAGAGACTCCACTCACCACTTACAAAATATAAACCCCAAAGGTACGTCTCCCAGTGACCTACCTCCTCCAGCCACACCCTACCTGACCATAGTTGCCATTCAGTTAATCCCTATCAGGGGATCAATTTACTGATTGGGTGAAATTTCTCATAATACAATCATTTCATCTCTACACTTTCTTGCATTGTTTCACACTTGAGTTTTTTGGGGAGACCTCATATCCAAACCACAACACAGCACCTCTGCACAATGATATGAATAGGGCCTAACTGTTACTTATATGGCATCTGTACTTGTGGCTGTGGATAATCCAAAACATAAATATGGACAATCATTCACCCATGCTCCATTTTACTTCCAGAGGGGTGTCCTTCCTGGAAAGCAGAGCCTGACAGGACAGAGATAAGACCTGCAAAGAAATCTGTGAGGAAAAAAAAACTCTCAACAAGTTAGACACAGAAAAGAAACATGCCTGAAATCAATGAAGGCCATATGTGACAATCCCACAGCTAACATTATGCTCAATGGGAGAAAACTGGAAGCATTTCTTCTAAGACTAGAACAAAACCGATGTCCAATTTCACCACTCCTATTCAACATAGTACTGGAAGTCATAGCCAGAGCAACGAGACAAGAGAAAGAAGTAAAAAATTGGAAAGGAGGAAGTCAAATTATCTGTTTGCAAATGATATGATGTTCTATCTAGAAAAACCTGAAGTCTCTACCAAAACACTGTTGGAACTGATAAACTCAGTAAAGTTGTAGGATATAGATCAACATACAAAAAACAGTAGCATTTGTATCCCCCAATAACAAACAGACTGAAAAATAAATTTAAAAGCAAGCATTTCCACTATCCACAAAATAAAAAATGCCTAGTAATAAATGTAAACAAGGAAGTAAAATATATCTATAATAAATATTATAAAAAAGACACAAAATTGAAAATTATGAGAAGACGCAAAACATCCCATGTTCATGGATTATAAGAATTAATACTGATAAATGTCTATGCTTTCTAAAGTGACCTACAGATTCAGTGCAATCCCCATCAAAATGCCAATGATGTTCTTTAAAGACTTAGAAAAAAATCACAAAATTTATATAGCATCACAAAAGACCCCAAATAACCAAAGTAACCCTGAGTGAAAAGAACAAAGCTTGAGGCCTCACAATACTTGACTTCAAAACACATGTCAAAGCTATAGTAGCAATACAGCATGGTAGTGGCATAAACAGACACATATACCAACGGAGCAGCGTAGAGAATCTGGAAATGAGTCCACATACTCACAGCCAAGTGAAGGCACCAAGAACATGCACCAGAGAAAGGTCTTCTTAACAAAATGGTGCCGGGGCAACTGGATATATATCTGCGAAAGAATGATATGAGACTCCCCTCTCTCACCATATACAACAATCCCACTCAAAGGATCAAGGACCTAAAAGTAAGACCCTACATGATGACACTACTAGAAAACACACAGGAGAAACACTTGAAGACATTGGTATAGCTGAAGAACTTTTTAAAAATAAGACTTCAAAAGCACAGATAACCAAAGCAAAACTAGACAAATGGGATTATATCAAATTCAGAAGCTTCTTCACAGCAATGGAAAAAAAAAATCAACAGTGTTAAGAGAAAAACTATGGAACAGAAGAAAATACTTGCAACTGGTTCATCTGACAAGGGGTTAATATCCAGAATATGTAAGGAACTAAACAACTCAACAACAAAAAGACCCAAATCATCTGACTTCAAAATGTGCAAATAATCTATGTAGGTATTTCCCAAATGATGATAGACAGATGGCAAGGATTCAGAGAAAGAGGAACTCTTAGACACTGTTGGTGGGAATGTAAATTAGAATGTCCATTATGGAAAATAGCATGGAAGTTCCTCAAAAACCACCATCTGATCCAGCAATCCCAATACTTCATATATAGCTAAAGAAAAGGAAATCATTATATCAAAGAGATACTTGCATACCCACATTTATTGCATTGCTATAGCCAAGATAAGGAATCAACCAATCAGTCTGTGAACAGATGAACTGATTTTCAAAAATGTGGTGCAAATCACAATGGAATATTATCAAGCCATCGAAAGGACGGAGTCGTTTGCAGCAACGTGGAAGGAACTGGAGGACATTAGGTTAGGTGAAATAAGCCAGGCACAGAAGGACCAATACATGCTCTCACTCATGTGTGGAAGCTAAAGAACTTGATCACATAAAAAGAGAGGGTAGGATAAAGACTGGAAACTGTAGAGAGGAGGGGAAATAAGAGAAGATGGATAGTGGTACAAAACAGAGGGAGGAAGGAGTTCTATGGTTCTATTGCACAATAGATGATTGTAATCTACAACAATTACTTCTACAGATCAAAAAAAAAAAATAATAACAATAAGGGAGAAGAGTCTGAATATGCCCAACACATCAACACATAGAAATGATTATGTCTGAGGAGACGGAAATGCTAATTACCTTGATTTGATTATCATACATGCATCAAGTTATAGTACTCCATAAAAGTACAAATATTAAATGTCAATTTGATAATAAGCATAAAATAAAACCATGCTCACAGAAGACTGCCAGAAAGCCAAGTGGGTTTGAGGAGGGTAGAAATCATGGAGGGAGTACACCTGGAGACCAGGCTGAGAGGTTTTGTCGAGCCCGCAGCTGGTGACCCTGCAGCTAGGAATGAGGTCTGGCCGAGGGAGTCTGCAGCAAATTTGGAGTGTGAAGCTCTGGCTGGCTGGCTCATGCTGAGTCTTCCTGGTTTGTGGAGCCAATGAAGCAATTATCCAGATAATTGGATCAATGTTGATAACTTCAGCAAGAAAACCTACTCAGGGAACAGAATGATCTTGCCCAGCTCTTCCCATTGATCCAATTAACTGCATAATTTTCTCGGGACTGCTTCCACAGCCTCTTTAGAGTGATATCCATGACAGGCTTGGCTTCCCAACGAGCCAGGGACATAGCGACATTCCCTTCGCTCTGACACATCCTCTGTTCTCAGAGCTGGGATCCTGTGTCCGTCCTCCCAGGACAACGGAGGCTGAAGGGCACACATTTCAGAGACTGTGAGGTTTTATGGGGAGAAGAGTAGACAAGGAGCCAGTGGCTTGTGTTTACTACTAGGGGACCCCAACAAGTCACTTACCTGATGAAGCTCTATTTAACGATCAGTCTAACCAAAAGGATAACAACCATCTCTGCTCCCTTGCAAAGATGTCACATAATAGAATGAGTGCAAACAAATATTTATGAAGCAGTTATTTGCAGACGTTGGAATGTGCACTTAGGGCACAGAATTGAATAAGTTTACTGTTTAGTGAAAGTAAATAAAGAACACCATAGTGTGAGAAGTGCTAGGACACAGGGTAATGGGACCTACTGATGTTTACAAAGGCTGCTCTGTCTAACTGGAGGTGAGAGTGAGAAGCAGTCATGGAAGGCTTCTCCGAAGAGGTCGCCCTGAGCAGAATTTCAAATGATGAGCAGGTGCTTGCCAGCAAAGGACATGGGAGATGCCACTCCTGGCTGGGAAAACAGCATGAAAGAAGCACAGAGAGTGGGGTGGTAAGAGGAATGCCCCTGATCAGGGTGCAGGGGGGATACTGTATGGAGATACAGGCCAGGTTTGGTTAACACCAGTCGGGTCCTGCTCCTCAGGGCTATGGCGTAGACTTTGAATGGTTTTGAGCTTGGGAAAGACAGGTCAGACTTAGCTTTCCCTGGCTGTACCATGAAAGATGGATGGAGAGAGCAGGTTGGAGACAGGAAGTTCCTGCAAGGACAGATGTGTTTGGAAAACACTGAAGGACCAAAGAAAGGTTCTGATTGATTTCACTTGAAAACCCAAAGAGAAAAGTCCTGTGGACTCCATCAGCCAACATTCCTGAGGACCTACTATGTCCCAGGCACTGGTGGTGGTTCCTCGGCCAGAAGCTTCGAGCTCCCCAAAGCCTGGGCTCTTACCCTTTTCTTCTGACAGGGGTCACAGGCAGTCCAAGAGGACCAGCTGGACAGTTCACAATCAACAGGCATCAGGGGCATATCCACACTCCGCATCTGTCTGCTCTTAGCAAGGCTCCTGTTGACTGTACTTGACTCAAAGGGACACAACCTTTCACCTCTAAAAAAGTCATCATAAAAGAATAGCATTAAGTATAGAAGGGAATACATATACCTCCAGCCATCTACCCATCCACCCAGTAAATATATATTTGTTCACATGTGCAAGGCGATTGGTTGTTCATCCAGCACAGGCTAATTCATCCAATAAATAGTTTTTGAACACCCAGTAAATTCCTGACATTATGGCTAGCTATGGGCAAAAGAGTACTGAACTTGAATCAAAAGACAGTCCATTAAGCAGTTGGGTGATCTCAGTCTGGATTTTCAACTGGGATGACGTTTACTTTTCTCATCTATATGATGGGGTTAATCATATCGACTTCATAAGGGCTATTTCTTGGAATAAAAATGATTGTAGATGGGAAAGCACTTTACAAACTCTAAAGTACCAGGAACATAGCTAGATGTGATCCTCAGCAATTCACTCTCCACCTCTAAAGCCTCTGTTTTATCCTCCTGAAAATGAGAGGTTTGTGCTAGATGGTCTTTAAGGGGCCAATTCATGCTAACAATCTCAGAAATATTTGCAGAGAACAAATAATAGTCAGGGTGTTGTGCTATGAGGGATACAGAGACATAGGATACAGACCCTGCCTTCTGGAACTCAGTTTGTCTTAGAGTAAGACGAAAGGAGCATGGCTTAGCTCTATGGGGCTTTACGCTGTAGGCAAGGTTTTGGAGCATGCAGTCCCCGTGGCCAGAGCTGTGCTTGAGGACCTGTGCAGGCTGGGTGGGGTGGGGAGAGATGGGCTGCAGGGTAGCAGGGGGAGGCTGGTGCAGGATGCCAGTGAGTGGTGTGAACCTGGGCTGCAGCAGTAGCTGGGGAGAGAGGGTGGGCTGGACAGTTATCAGGTGGAGTGGGTAGAAAGTACTGGATACTTGGATGGGGCAGAGACAGGAAGAGCTGAGGTTGATGATGCTGGTTTCCAGTCTGAGCATGTAGGCAGATGGGTAATGCGGGAGAAAAGGAGAAATTCGGGGGAAGATGGCGGAGCTGTGCTGAGTTCCAGGTGCTCGAGGTTCATTACCACAGACACGCTCCGCACGTGGTTCCTGTGTGGGGCGGGAGCTCAGGAGGGGAGATCTGTGCCAGAGGACGCATCTGACCATGGGAAGCTGTGAAAGGGGATGAGGCTGCTCTCGAGAGGACATGCACAACAAGGAGAAGCCTTGAGGACCGCTGCACGTGGCAGGCCAGGAGGGACTGGCTGTCACAGCCAAGGTCCTGGGGAGCCTGTGGAGGTGAGTCAGGGGGTGAGGGGCAGATGACAGACAGACAGAGCGTGTCCACAGAGCAGTCAAATGACAGAGGCCTAAAGGACATCTAGAAGACGAGGCCATGCTTTTGTTGAGTTCCTGGGACAAACAGGGACGCGGGTGACCGAGCATGCTTGTTGTGTACTCCGCCTGAGGCTCCAGTGGCCCCATCTGTAACAACGGGCGCCTTAGGATTTTCTCTTCCCAACTGGAAGACGGCATTACATCATAAGATTCTTTTAACTTTGTGTTCCTTTTCAAGCCTAGAAAGAAGACAACAACAAAACCAAACAAAACCGTGAAGGCTCCGGGAGTGGTGGTGTTCTTGGGAGCGCTGGAACAGGCTTGACCATGAGGACACTCTGGTCTTGCATGTTCTGAGGAACACCTCGGGATGGCCTGCCTGCCTCCTAAGTCGCCCTGCCCTGTAGAGTCCCAGCTTCCTCATCCTTGTAAGGAGCCTGTTGCATGGCATGGTGTCAAATGACTTTTCACCCTATTGGTCCCAGTGCATCTGCTCATTCCTCGATTGGCATGTTCTTCCTATATAAGCTCTGTACTTCCTCAATAAAATCCGACCTGCGTCACAGAACCTGGTCTCCAGTGTCTGCATGTCCCCGGTCAACTGACACTGCCTCCTCACTCCCACTGAGGGACCTGCAACCACAACACGAAACAACAAAGATGTGCTGAGCAGCTGTGACGTGCGTGTGACGCACTGGGCCACGTGCTCTCTCACTCGATCCTCACAGCAATGCTAGAAGTTAGCTATGGAACACCGGCACCTGGGCAGTTGTGGGAAATGGCCCCAAGGGACAGTGGCATGCTGGTATGCGGTGTTGGTGGGATGTGAGCCGAGGTCTGTTTGGCTCTAGTGCATGCGCCATGCCAGCTGCCCCATGCTGTCTGGAAGGAAAGGGGCCCAGCGTCCACTCAAGCCACGCCCTCCAACCTCTCCCTGAGGCCTCTCATCCCCGTGTCCAAGATTGAGTCATTAGGGAGAGGATCACACTTCCACTCTCTCATACACAGGGTGTCACTCCAGACAAGGTCATTAACAATACATTCTCACTTGGCAAAAGCCCTAAAAAGAGGGTAATATTAACGACAGTGAAATCCATTTCCATGACTGCCCCAGAGACCAGCAAAAATCAATTGCCTAGTAAAGTTGGATCTTTAACGAAAGGTCAAAGACTACTGGAAACCACAGGTGGATACTTTAAAATGGTTACTGGAGGCCGGATGCTGCACAACAGTGGGGGGTCTCAGAATGGGCTCCTATCTACTAATTTGTGCACGTTTGACAAAACAATATTGTCTGTGATTTGGCTTCTCTTAAGTATGTATTTGACAGCTCTGCAGGGTACTCTCTTCCTATTTCAACTACGAAACAGTTACATTGTGTTTTTTTGCAACTATCAAACCAACTCTGGGCCACAGTCAAGACTGAGTGAATAAGTAATGTACACACTAGCTATTAAAAGTCACAATTATTTTCCTCCCTGAGATTTGAAAGCCTGTTAATGGGCAAGATGATCACTTACAGAAGGAACTTGGTGAGGAGTCGTTATAAGCACCAGATCTCTCATGTTTGCACCCAATTTTCATTATGGAGTGGCAATATAATGAAGTAATCAGCTGAATAAATAGTATGTTTGTAAATTACATTAGATAAGATGCATGTGGTTTATTAGTACTACAAAATGCAAATCCGAAAGAAAAGCCAGCATTCAATCTCGTCTTTAATTCCTGGGAATAGCATGGTACCCCATAAAGCACGGGTCCAATTGGGACCTCTGTAAGTTTATACTTGCCTTTCACCCTTATGAGTGTCTATGGAAACAAGCCAGAAGGACATTTTAACCAACTGGCTTGACTTCTGTCATTCAAAATCCTCCGCATATACATAACTTTGACAAATTAAACATGCCTACAGAAGTACAAAAAATAAAATCATAAACACCCAAGGACTCACATCCAGATTGACACTTGCTAACTTTTTGGCACACTTGCTTTAAGTCTTTTGTTTTAACATTTAAAGCCCTATAAATTGGATACGTGTGTTTTGCACTAGCCCTGGTTCCCTTTCTCTCCTCTTGGGAGAGAATTATGAAATTCTTATCATGAAAATTTGGTGTGGATCCTTCCAGGGTCTTAAATATTTTCACAAATATCCACTATACATTAGTGTTGCTTTGTTTTGCTCATCTCATATTGTGCATAGGATTCTGCAGCTTGCTTCTGTCCATCAATGATGCCTTTGTGAGGCCTCTCCAGGGTGATTCGTAAGACCTATTACATTTCTTTTATCTGGGAGTTCTATCCTGGGACATCTATTGCTTTTAATTTATTCCTTTTCTTTTTGAGGAACATTTATATTTTCTCAGGGCTTTTGCAATTGCAAGCAATGCTACGATAAACACCCTTGAAAAAGATCTCGAACATGTGCTCCCCACTTAAGAGCTGGCAAGGGTGTTCCTCTCCTCGGGGTGCACGGAGCGCCGTTGCCAGCATCCTGACATAGCTCACTGGGTCCAGATCTCCCTCTCTCTTTCTAACAGGCATCTCTGATCAAAATAAAGATGGATCCGTCAAGTAGAGCAGGATTAGGTCAGCAGTAAATTTCAAGTCATCAGCTTATATGGATGGGGGGCATCAATATCTTTTGGCTTTCTGTAGAAATGCCCTGACACAACAACTTACTTGTCACACACAATTTGTTAGGCTGCTGAATCCCCTTTGCAAACAACATCCTTCCTCTTTGCTAGAAGTGGGCAGCTTCTGAGTGGCAGGTTTTCAATTTCTTCTCTCTCTGTCCTTTGCTGTTATAGACACGGAATTTAAAGCAACATCTCAAGGCAACAAATGTGTGGCCCAGAGATATAGAGATGGCAGGAGAGTCCAGCAAGTCTGCTACACCAGGCAGGTGGAGAGGGCAAGTACCTTCATAAGGGACAGAAAAATGCGGAGAGCAGATGGGGGCCTTGGAAACTTGAAGGAGCCTATAATCAAGGAGATAGCTAAAGATTGCGGTTAGCTGAGAGCCATAAAAGATGTTCTAGTTTCCACCTGATAGTAATACATTATCCAAAGAATCTCTGTATGCCCGTGAACACTGCGTGACGCACCTGTAAGCTCGAGCTGTAAGCACGTGTCCTTGTTAAAGCGATATGTATATAACTGGGTGAGTTTAGTTAGTGTGTGTGGGAAGAAGAAGAAGGTGGTGGTTGGAGTTAGAGCGTTTGGAGTGATTGCTGGAGCCGGAGAGAGAAGAAGAATAAAAGACCTTTTTTCATTTTCATCCTGCCTCCGAATTTTCCTGCGGCGTTCGTTGTTCCAAGGCGGTTTCCGCTTCAGGCAGCAACAGAAACTGATGCCCCTAAAACTGGATTTGAATCCATTTTCTACTATGTAGTTAGGGAGTAACCCTGGAACCGTTATGTTCTCGCTCTAGGCCTCAGTTTTCTTCTCTATAAAACTGTGGACAATAGCACCTCCCTGGAATAGCCGTGGGGATGAGAGGCCATGTGTGAAATTGCCTGGCACAGTGGCCATCAGTGATGATCAATAGGTCTTATGACCATGTGACCTGGTTACAAAGGTAAATGGAAATGAAAAAACTTTCTTAGCTAATACAAAGGAGATTTCAGCATTTTCTGCCCCAGAACTAAATACCTTCCTTCTGCTTTGGTGTCTGAAATTCGAACACACACACTGGTTCCAGGACTGCCAAGTTGGAGCCACAGGTAAAGGTGAGAGCCTTAAACCTGGGTCCAGGTAAGGGGTCACTGCGTGTGGGTGAACCCCTCCTCCTCTGAGGTCAGTCTGTTCTTCCACACAGAGGGAATAAGAAATAACACCCTCGGTGACTCCACTGTGAGGTTCAGTAAGTTTTCCCAGAATGCACTGTCCTCTCAGACCTCCATTCCCGACCTTAGAGTGAACCTTCCTCGTTATAACTCTGATGGCTTTGCTCTCTACTTCAAACCTTCAGTAGGCTTCCTACTGCCTACACGATAAGGTTCAAGTTCCCTAGATGGCACTCCAGTGTCCCCCAACTCTGTCCACTGTCAGACCCCTGCTTATTCGCCTTGGTCTATGCTCACAGCTACTGAAATACACTCAAATGTTGGAACAAGTGGGGCTCTCTCCCACCTCCATGCCCCTGTCTATGCTGTTCCCTCTGCCTGGCACACCCTTCCCCTTCCCCAGACCCCATGCCCAGTAGAGCTGGTCACTCCCTCTCCTGTTTCTTGTGTGGTCCTCTACCTCCTTTTGCAACAGGGCAGGTAGTATGAGCTCACATGTTAGCATTCTCCGTGGGGACACAGGTTGGTTGTATCATGTTCATCTCCATATCCTTGGAGCCCAAGGAGGGGCTGTGCACAGGGCCCGATGCTGTAGGTGAGGTTATGGTGGTTTCTCAAGACCCCTGCTCCAGATACAATCCCTTGGGTCCGGCGGGCTTCTCTGTGCATGCTAGCCAAGCCGTGAGCCCTGATCATTCCGACAGTCTATCTGAGCGTGCAACGGGTGGTAAAGACTCACAGTCCTGGTCTCAGGGGGTGTGCCTAGTGGGGGCTGAGTAGGCAGCAGAACTCAGACCCGAGGGAGTGTCCCACAGGGGGACTTGGCACTCCTCACACTAAATGAGGGCTTATGCTCAGGTAGCAGCTTTGGAACAAGTAAAAGGAGTGGCATTAACATCTCTCTGCCTATAGGAGTGCGCCCGAGGAGGCCTGGGATCCTGAGTGCCTCAGTAGCTCGTGACAGGGGCTTCTCCTGAACTAGGAGGGTCCTCAAATTGCCAAATCACGGTCCTCTTTCACTGGAGCCCAAGTTTGAACTCCTGCAAAGATATTTGCTTTAGCTTGTCTTGAATTCTACTAATGGAATAAACCCGTTACCCTTTAACAGCTGGAAATGTCTGGAGTATGTAAGAGAGAGCGAGAGAGGTGGGGGGCGGGGACCCGAGAACCCAAAGACTGGGTCAGCAAGTAGGTCGAGTGGGTCGATATGTTAAAATCATTCAGATGAACTCACTCTCTTTTCCACATACAGCAAACCTTTTCTGGCTGAAGAGTCAGACCAAGGCTTTGTTCAGAATACAGAACAAGGGTCCTATTCTTCTTAGCACGACAAAATACATTTAAACATGTCACTTTCTCAACGGGAAGCTTTGTTGAAGTCACTTACTTGGTTCCACAATAATTTGAAGGGGATCGTTGATACTATTTTATGAGAAGCATGCAAATTGCTTCAAGGGATGCTCCTCAGCCCAGGGACACGCGGTGAAGAGTCGCCCAGCATTATGAGGCTCTGTGTCCCTTGCTCTGGGTTCCGGCATTCCTAACCGTCACTTACCTGGAGCCAGGCAAACCTAGACCACCCAGGGTAACACAGAGAAGAGACACCTCCGCCAGTGCCCTCCAGGCCCAGGCCCCTGTGTTCCTTTTCTCCATGTGACAAGAGGTCCAGAAAGGCTCCCAGATGCACAGAAAGCCACACAGTGAATGCCACTGTCAACTTTTGTCCCCACAGAGCAAACAGCTCAGCAGAGTAAACAGGACTGACTACCAGTGCCTGGAAACGCCAGACTTGGCACAGACAGAAACTCTCCTGTGACACTCAAACAGGCAAAGGATGGAAAACTCCACTGACCAGCAACTTGGTTTTATTCCTGTGTGACCAGGTGTGGGTGAGCCGCAGGGGAGATCGGCTGTTGGTGGGTGAGCTGGTAAGGACTGGGACTCTCGGTTCAAACGGCCCAGGAGCGAATGCTCTCTCTGCCACTGGCTAACCTACTAACCTTCTGTGCTTTGGATTCCTCAACTGCTAAATGTTGAGGACTAAATAAGTTAGTGGATGGAAAGGGCTTAGAACAGGCCCATGTTGAGCATTCAGACATGAGCTGTTGTTCCCCAGTAGATGCAGGATTTGAAGTTAGATGGGCCCAGGTTTGAATCCTAGTTTCACCTCTTTTCAGCTATGTGATTTTGAGCCAGATTTTAGAGTCCATCTATCTGAATTCAAATTATTTCTGTTTGATCCACTAGCTGTGTGACCCAGGGTAAATTACTGATCCTCTCTGGGCCTAAGTTTACTCATCTATAAAACAGGAACAATGATAGTACTCATTTCACAGGATTGTGGTAAAGATTAAATAAATCTAGGTATTCAAAAAACAATGAACAATGTCTGGCACATACTATGTGCTTTCTCTATAAATTAGCTGACACTTTATTGATTGGTTCTGTTTCCTCATATAAAAATTGGAAGAGCAATACCTACCAGTCTCTCAGAGTTGGAGAACCAGATGAGATAGCAAATGTGAAAACATTGCACAAAATAGGCTTTGTAGGAATGCTCACCGTAACAGGATAATTATCCAAATATATGTTGCTGTTGTTATATATTCCGTGCAGAACTTCATTATATTTGGGGAGAAATAGGTGGCTTCCTGCGCTTGTGGGGAAGAGAAAGAGGAGCAGGTGATTAGTATAGGTAGGTTGAACATTCTTCTGATATTTGCAGGGACCTTAAAGAGCACAAATGACAGTAGACACCTCTGCCCTCCACCATCACCTCTCCCACACCAGTGGACTCTTGCTGTCCTGACTCTTGGACTGAGCATGGCTAAGCAGGTGTCCCTCACAGATCCCGAGTCAAGCTGGTTTTGTCTGAGCCCGGCTGAGTGCTTCTACCCCATCTGTTCTTCTGGATGGTTCCAAGGCTGGCCTACCACCTCTTACCATTAAACGGACACAAAGGAAAACATCACATTGAAGCACCTTTTTTTTCTTTTTGGTGAAATGATATCATCCATGCAGACATTCACCTCACGCCTCTGTTTTCACATCTGAGACCCAGCTGGCACAGGGGGTCAGCCTGGATTTGGGTGTGGACAAGATACACCTGCCCACAGGGAGGGCCACGAGACTGTGGCATGAGAGAAGCATGGTGCAAACTCAGGGGTGACATGCAAAGGTCTGTGGCTCTCCTGTTATCTCTCTGAGAAGTTCAGCAGATCAGACAATGGGGAATGAGAGGAGAGGGCATAGGAAAAGGAATGACAGTGGGATTAATCTGACATAATTGTCCTATATATAGGTATGGAAACATCGCAGTGAATCCCACCATCATGTACATACACAATCATGGGATCCTAACTAGAATACATATATTCCGTGCCTGTATAATCATACCAAAGTGGATTCTACTGTCACATACAACTAAAAAGAACCAATGAATAAACTTAAAAAGAAAAGTCCCTTTCTGACTCTCCAGAATCAACAAAGTTAAGTTCAGACAGCACTAACCTGCATGAACAAAACCAGCCTTCCCCCATGAAGGGCTTGAGTCCACATGAGAAATGACCGTCTTGTGGCTGTTGGTATTGCAGGTGTCGGTGATGAACCCCAGAGGGAAGAGGTGACCTACACGGCGTGAGGGTGGGCTACAGAAAGGATCCGATGCCCTCCAACGATTTACGTAATTTATCCGAGACTCTGTTTTCTCATCTGTAAAATGGGGGTCATAATGAATTCATACCCACTTCCTAAGTTGTTTTTGAGGTCTGAATGTATAAAACACGAAGCCCTTCACCTCGTTTCTGATGTGAGTTGGGGTACTCTCAAGAGCTAGGCCTCTTCCCTCCTGGCCCACCCCTGCGGTGGCTGCCGGAGCGGGTGAGCCGGGGAAGGACATGTTCAGAGGAAGAGCAGGGAGGGGGGGCCATAGAGGACAACAGTCCCCTCACATCCACCGTGCCCCAAACACAGCACACAGTCCTGCTGCAGGACGTCCCCCCTCCCCACCGCACTGTGCCAAGCTGTCATTAGCTCAAGCACAAGGCACTGTCTCACCATGTCCCAAAGGATGCCGCCGACCTGAACTTTGACATCATTGATTGTGGTAGTTAATCATTTGTAAACAAGCGGAAAATTGAGTTTCAAGAAGTATCCCTGTCCCCTCCATGTCGGCCTGCATCGAAGAGAAGCCGAATCCTTAAAAGAGGAACCTCCCCTTGGGCCTCCTCAGGCTGAGCTACTTACGCAGGATTTGTCCTCAAAGAAGGCACCTGCATGGACAAGATGCGTGTTCTTACCTTGACTTTTGCACATGTTGTTTCTTCTGCTCAGAAGATACGCCACCTGGCTCAATGCAAATCTTTATGTAGGTTGTGTGTTTCTTTTGCACAAGAAATCTTTCCCAATTAACTCCCCTGACATTCTTTTGTTCCAGGCTCCAAAAGGTCTCCTGAAATTTTAACCTCACAGGGCTCCTGGTGGCTTCAGGTATTGTCCACCTGAGATGATGCCAGGGGAAGGTGTCCTCAGGCTGAAGGGATCATAATGCACTTATTTTTCACCGACAGGTTTAGCCATTCACCAGCCTTCCCATTCATCACCTTGTTTGAAACTCAAGACCAAGAAACTAAAGACCATCTTCCATGTCTCTGGGATGGGTTTCCACCTCTGGTCCATGGCTGGTCAGCAAATTGATGCTAGATACAGTTTTTTTCTGACCCCCCAAACTCTGCTTTTTTTCAAATTCTGACGCTTCCTCCTGCTCTTAGAGAGTGCCAGGTTTCACTCTGCTCTTAAAGCGCACTGGCCCTGACTTAGTCTAACACAAAGATCACTCCACTGCATTCCTCTGATCTAGCATCTCTTACTAAGGCCATACCTCTTGTCCCTGATGGTGAGGGAGATTTTAAAAGGGACCATCTGTCTTGAAGCCTTTAAACTCTGTATAGCATTTCATAATGCTAGCTCTATGAACCCACTAATAGTTTGTTGTTTTCCAACCTTTGATAACTGACTTTCCAGCCTCCATCAGCTCCAGAGCCAATGCCACGTGCCAGGTTTTTGTTGTGGTACCACTCTATCCCCGGAGCCCACTTTTGCACGTGTTAGGTTTTGCAAAATAACAAATAATCACAAAATGCAGTAGCTTAAATCAATAATCATTTATCAGCCTATAATTCTTGGGGTCATCAAATAGATCTAGGGTAAGCTAGATGGGTCTGCTGGTTTTGCCTGGGTTCCCTTGGCTGGTGGGTGGGCAGAGCCTGGGGCATTGGGGAGGGTCGGCCTTACTCACCTGCATGGTGATTCATTGTGTCCTCCATAGATGCTGGTGCTGGCTGTTGAGTGAAGTTATAAGGGGACTGGGACACACATCTCCAAACAGTCAAGCTCAGGTGGACCTCATGGTTCCCAGGGCAGCAAGAAAGGACCCCTCCCCACAATGCACCCCACTTTCCCAGCCCCAGCCTGCATTGTGTTTCCAAATGTTCCAATGGCCAATGCAGTAGCCATGTCCCTCCTGAAGAGATGGAGTAGCTCATACCTGATGACGGGGGAAAGGCAGAGTCACATTAAGTCCCCAGGGTTGGAAAGAATCTGTGGACACTGCAATGTTCTACAGTCACAGGTCACCATCATGCTGAAGCAGCTAAAAGCCATGTGCCTTCTCCACTTCTCCTCCCTCTTTCTGTCCTGGTGATTTGGAAGCATGTGTTCAGACAACAGTGTCTTATGTTATAGGCAGTTTACTCCTGAGTCACTCCATGAAGGAAAGCGCCTGTTGATCCAAAAAAGACATGTGAGAATTAAATGTTTGTTGTGCTCTGTCATTGATATATTATGGCTTATGTGTTACTGCAACCACAGCTACCCTATTATGACTAATATACCATTAATGAGTTCTTACGTTGCAGGCAAAATTTGGTGTATGTGTGCATTTTTCTGAGGAAGAAGTCAATAGCTGTCCTCAAATGCTCAAAAGCATGTGGCATTTGAATAAAGTAAAAAGAAAACAAAACATTACCTCAAGAGCCATAATGTTTCCAGCTCACAATATCATCTGTTATCCCTTTGAAGGAAGTGTGGAGCAGTCTTACATTGTTTGGGGAATGAGAAATACCAATATTAGCATCTCATTTTCTCCTATTTATCAGTTTATATCATGGACAAACCCCTGGAGCTCTCTGAACAATCATTTCTTTAGTCTCTGTTCCATGCTTGTTGAAATAATGCCTCAATGATCTTTTATTGAGCATCTACTAGATGCTAGGTACAATGCTGGGTGACTGGGTGTCAGAGCAGTGTGTGATGGACCTTCCCTGTGAGTGCTGATGGCCCAGTGAGGTGGCCACAGAGTTCTTCTCCATAGTGGTACAGTGTGCTGAGTACAGCCATGGAGGTCTGCACAGTACTGTGGGGTGACCACCAAGTGTGAGTGTGATTGTGTTCCAGAAGAGGGCTGACACTTATGGGTTAAGGAGGAGTTAATAATGCAAAGGGAGGGCATGTGGCACTCCAGGGAGAGAGGGCAGAGCCCCAGAGGTGAGAAGTCACACAGGTCTATAGGGAACCCACAGCCATTCAGGGGTGCTGGAGCAGTGCCCATCACGACTCAAAGGAAATGCCACCAAGAAGCAGGCAGGGCCTGATAGGCAGTGCTAATGATATGGATTTTATCTTAAGTGCAGGTATTAGCGGGGGTAGGAAGGAGCAGCTTTCTTTGCCAGAGAAATTAACTCTTGCTACAGTGTAGAGAATGGATTAGGGGAAGGCAAATTGGAGCAGAGAGACCTGTTAGGAGGCTGTTGTAATAGTCTGCAGAGAGAAGATGAAAGTCTGAACTGGGGCAGTGCTAGCAGGGACGGACTCACGAGTGTGAGCACAGCATCCGTCTTGCATTGTTGAGAGAAGTGGGCGCCACGCTGTCTGTGAAGGGCTTTGGAGACAGTGCAGCTCTGCACAAAGGCGGGGTTACTATGAGGGAGGTTAGGGTTCCTGTTAGGGAAGGTGCATTAAGCCCCCAGGGGGGAGCCTGGCAGCCTTGCTGAACTGTGACACTCTGGACCACACACCTGTGGATGGGGGCGCAGGTGAGCTCACCTTCCCCGGATCCCAGAGCACAGGCTCCACCCCCTCCTATTGCTCCGTGTCTGGGACCCCTGATTTTATCGGTGTTCACTGGAGGATTTTCCTTGAAGTCTGGGACCCCTGACTTAAGAGCTCCCAGCAGATGCCTGGCGGGGATGACTACGTCCTGTCCTCGGAGGTGGTCATGTATATTGGAACTCCTTACCCCTGACGTGAAAATAGTCACCACTGTGCTCAGAACTGCCCCAGAAAGAAGTGCGGTGGGTGGGGCAGCAGGATCATAGAGGACAGTCTCGGGGAGAATGAGGTCAAGTGAGAAAGGGAAATGGCTCTATTCCCGCTAGAAAAATATGAAGTCGGGGAGGAGGAAAAATAGTGCCAGTTACATATTAGAAAGCGTCTCAGCCTTTGTGGCCAAGAGACTAGCTGCACGTGGACCTCACGTCCCCTTTCTTAGGCTTCAGTACCTTTCCCAGAAGCTCCCCCGCCCCCCAAAACCCGCTTACAATTGCACGAGCTCCTGTGACTAACGTCTGTCAGTGGACTATAGGGAGGAGTGACCTGTGTCATTTTATTTATGGCCACTTAAAAACCTCTTTTCTCATCTGCCCCCTTGATGCAAACACCCAGGTTGACCTCAGAGCTGGTGTTGAAGAGGGTAGAACCTCTGGCCACCTAGGTTCCAGCATGACTGCATGGAGCAGTCTCGTCCCCGCCCTCCGCTCATCAGACTAAGCAAGAGTAAGAGAGAAACTCCCATTGTGCCTATAGTCAGCATTTTCCTGCTATGCTAGTGAGAATTACATAAACTAACATGGCTCTCACCATTCCTCGCACTCCTTACCTGACAGCACACGCTCACTGCAGCCATCGCAGTAGCCAGGTCCATGAGGCAGATCTGGTGAGGGCAGAGAGGCGGAGTCTATTTAGCAGAGGACGCTCACTGTCAATCAAGGCTGTTGTCTGTACTGCATTGACAGATATGGGAATGATGTGTCCCTCTGATACATAGATCTCTGCATCTAAAGAACAGATATGTAATTCTGTGTAGACTGACGCAGTTTTCTTCTATTGTGCATGATCTACGAGGTACAGATAAGAATCTCTCTGGTCATAGGTATGGAGGGACAGTGCCATGGTTTAATATGGTTTGAACGTGTCCCCTAAAGGTTCATGTGCTGGGAGCATCATACTCAGCATGTTGGGGGTGAGAACTAGAACCTTTAAGAGGTGGAGCCTTGTAGAACTGCCCACTGAAGGGACCAATGCTGCTCTCAAGAAGAGGGTTTTGTGTGTGTGTGTGTGTGTGTGTGTGTGTGTGAGAGAGAGAGAGAGAGAGAGAGAGAGAGAGAGAGAGCAGGCTCATGTAAAGTGAAGCTGCCCCCCACACTTGGTCTGTTTTGCAAACAGCCAGTTCCTTTTTTGTGTCTCCACTATGTTGTGACACAGCCTGAGGGCCATTAGAGCCCTTGCTAGAATACCAGCATCATACTGTTTGGACTGCCTGGCCACCAGATTTGTAAGTCAAATAAATCTCATTATTTTATAAATTACCTAGGCTCTGGTATTTTGTTATAGCACTATAAACAGAGCAATAAAGATAGATTTAGGACACTGGGTAAAACATAGTTAAAAAAAATCAGGAAGCATACCAAGAGCATTTGATCAGTATGACAATGATACTGAGCCTATAATAGCTGGTAGATGCAAGAGGTTAACAGCGTGTTCCAAGGCGAGGGGTTGGCCAGGGTGTGAGAGGAGAGCACCGTACAGGTTAGTCTCCATCACTCAGGACATGCTTATCAAATACAACTTGCAAGACTGGAGAGATAGCTCTTGTAGTTTAATTTGACTTAGTGCTAGGGATTTAGGGCCTGAAGTAGGCGCACTGCTTAGTTTCTGATTATCAGCCATGGTACTAGTCAGAAAGGACTGAACAGGATATATGAGAAGAGATAAAGAAGAAACACTAGAGGAAATCAGGTGGACCATGACAGTGATGAAAAAAGTCATGCTTTCAGTGGAGGTCCCCACAGGGGGAAACCTTAGACCTTGGCCATGGAGTAGTGGAATCTCCAGGACTGACATGCGCTTGGGTCTGTGAGATGGGTGGTTCATAGGACAATCCAGTTCTTATTATCTGTAGATAATTACATGATTAACATTGGAGGTACGATATGCTATATTTTCTGTTAAACACTTTTATGGTTCCCAAAAATCTTTGAACATTTAACTGACCTCACGATGCCTGTTGACGTTGGCATAGTGATGAAACATCTCAAGTTCAACTGAGAGTGATACATTTTAGTAACACTTTACACAAGTATAAGCAATTATATTGTTAAAAAAATATATTAGAAGTACTCGTTTTCTATTTTGAATATTTCCAGGTAGGCTAGAAATGTGAGAGGAGGGAAAATGGGGCTCTACCTAGCAATATGCCATAAAACTACAACTGGAGGAATTGATGTAGTTGCATTGATTTTGTGGGTTAACTGTAGCAAATGGTGAAGTTTAAGCCATCTGTTCATCTGTTCATTCACTTACTATAAGATTTAGTTCAAACTCCTTCACCCAGCAAATGAACCATTTCTCAGTCTGTATGCTTCTGATAATCTGAACTTCATACCAATGTGAACTTTGCATCAATTCATTTATACATTCAAAAACTATTTCCTGATGTCCACTGTGTGCTGGACCAGACCTCTCACCAAAGTGAATGATACAGCAGTAAATGCTTCCATTAGCCCCCAGCCCTCATGGAGCTCCCAGTTTCACAGAGGAAATAAACTGAAGTAATGGCACAGCCACATTTATGACTTGGGTAACTACAAGTAGAGAACTTTCCCTATTTTACTGGGTGGTGGCTGAGGTAGGGGAATCTGGGAAAGTTTTCATATGCCTATGAAGCCCCAAACCAAGGAGTGAAAACATTCCAGGGTCAATATTGCCATTATGGTGCAATTACTGATGTCACATAGTGTCACACGGGGGTTCTGTTATCTAGTACTGCCGTAAGAAATTACCCTAAAGATCACTGGTTGAAAACATCAGCTTTGATGTTGTCACTCACATCTCTGTAGGTCAGGCTGGGCATAGCTGAAATGGTCATATGTGTTCTGTGCTGGGGCTGGGAGGTCCCCAGTGGTCTTTCCACACACAGGATTGTTAACTCAGTTTAGAAGTTTACAGCTAAGGGTTGGTTTGGGCAGCTTGACTGGGGTCTTGGTTTTCTCATAGGAAATACTCCAACAAGGTCTCTCCACATGGCCTGTCCCATGGGGAAGCTGGACATCTTACATGACAGCTCAGGGATCCCAAAAGTATAAAATCAGAAGCTGCTAAATTTTCTTAGGCTCTAGCCAGCAGTGACGTGGCCTGGCTTCCCTCACATTCCACTGGTCCAGGCAGGTCACAGGGTGAGCCCAAGGCATGTGGGAGGAAGCTTCACAGAGGTGGGGCTCCTTGAAAGCCATCTCTGAAGACAAGTCACCACATTCAGGAAGTGGCATTGTTTAATGAGGAATTTCTTTTTCTTTCTAATCTCTTCTGTGATCTCTGAATATCCTTTTCTAACTGGGTTGGAAAAATAAATCCTGGGAGGAGAATTCACAGCTTTCAAATTTCAGCTTCGGCCTGCTATCCCACAGGTGTCCATGAATATAGCTGGCGTCCTCTGAATACTCCATAATTTCCCAAACGGTGACAACCACCATCATAGCATAAAGATAATAACTGCCCGTTTTAAGAAGGGTCCACCACAAATAGGTGTAATTGTGCGCTCTCCATGGTACTTGGCTGGGCCCTCATATATTCCCCAAGCTGCAGCTCTGACCCAATTGCAGAATCAAATTTTGCAGAACTTTGGGAAAATAAAAAATGCCTGGCTCCTGGGCTCCCTCACTGCTCTCAAGTTCTCAGCAGGTGGGTCTCTGTTTGCCAGGAAGTGGGCTGGGGTGAGGGAGGCAGCGGCCAAGCCTCAGCCACCACTGCCTTGCCAGGCTTCTTGTCAATACCTGTTGACATTTTCCTGAGTAATTGTTCCAGGCACCTCAGTATATTTCTTCATATCACGAGATAGATTACGGGGGCTCTATTGATTTTGTGGTTTCATGTGTGAAAGATCTAATCTTAATCCCCGGTTGTTCATTTCCCTTAACCTTTTAATAACATGATAGGGAGGCAACCCGCCAGAATGGAAATTGTTTCTGGGGCATGTTGTCATAAATATATGCCACACGCTGTTTTATTTTATGGGGGCAGCCATATTTTTTGAAATAATAATAATGATATAATTTGTATGGTATATTGCCGTTTACAAAGCACTTTCCCATATCAACTCATTTAATCCTGACGGCAGTCCTGATAGGTTGGGGTAGTTTTATTTATTTTGATTTATTTTATTCTCTGAGTCTTTCTACAACATGAATTATTATTATGAACTGCCGTGTCGCAGATGAGAAACCTGCATTGCCCAAGGTCACACAGCTCTGAAACGTAGGGTTTAGACTCAGGGAGTTACGTACTCCAATGCGGCTGTCACTGTATAACCTTGGACACGGGACATGGACTCTCTGTGGTTCACTTCTTTATATACAAAACAGAGATGATGCTCTCTTTCTGGGATTTTGTAAGGCTTACAGATGATGTGTGTAAATCACCTCCACAGTACCTAGCACCCAGGAGAGGATCCATAAAAACTAGCTTTTATAATTAAAATAATATTATTGCATAAAGGTGGGGTTTGAGTCCCATATGTCAAACCTCATTTCTCCATTCTGTTTGCTGAAAAGAAACTACAAGCATCTCTGTTTCTTTCCTTAGTTTGTAAAACCCCAGAGGTTGGCAATAAACGGAGGGCTCTTGAGGCAGCCCCTGGGTGTCTCTGTTGACGCTGAGGTGAAGGCAAGGCCACGCAGGGCAGAGATACCCTGAAGTCCTCCTCTCAGGAGCAGCTTCCAGCCCCAGCCATGGAGCCAGGCTGCTGGTACCTGTGTCCTGCCACATTGGGAGATGTCACACAGTCTAGCTATTCGCTAGATCTGAGGCTTTGAGAAAACCACTTCCTTCACCCTGGCTTCAGCTTTCTCGTTTTAAAAATAAGCAAATTCACCCGTAATTTGTGTTCCCCAGCCTAAATGTAACTAGAGACCAAACTCTAGGTTCACCGCCCCCCCTCCATTTCCAGTCTCAGTAATGAGGTGGGGAAGGAGGAGGGGGCATAGACTAGAAGGTGCTTGTGCTGGGGAGTCCTGGCCTAGGTGCCCCCCACCTTACTTCCAAGACTCACAGTCAAGGCTTTCGCTTCCCAGCATGGAGGCCCGTTGCTATCCAACCCGCAGCTTTCTCTCAAAGTTCTTGGAAACTACAGAAGCCAAGGCATCCCTAGCATCCAAGGCAATCTGCCCGCCCCCACATCCTTTCCCTCTCTTCCTTCTCTTCTTTTCCATTCCCATGACAAAATGCATTATCTTCTAATTTAAATCCTGGGTCTTAAACATCTCAATTTGTGCAACTCGGTACATGCTGTTGTTTGGATGGAATTTCTACTTGGAGGTTCTCCCTCTGGTGAACCCATCCCCCCTTTTAAGAATCATCTCAAACATCACCTCCTTTGAGAAGCCTTCCCTCACTGTACCAAGAAGTGGGGTGCATTCTCTTTGGGCCCCACAACACTCTCACTAGTACAGTATATATGAGTGCGTGAGTCCTGTATTTCAATTCCTCGGTAACCTGTTCCTCCTTCTCCCTCTCCCTGGGCAATGCTCCAAGGGAGAGGCCTATGTTCTTCCTCATCCTGCTATCCTAGCACCTGTAGGAGTGGTCTTCTTTTGTGATATCACCCTGCTGGTAAGCTTTGCAACCCTGCCAACACAGCTTTATTATTCACTGATTGATTCCTAGACTCATAATATTTTAGAACATTGAAAAAGGCACGACATGCATCATCCAACCTCTTCATTGTGCCTATAAATGGAGGCTCAGAGAGATAAAGTGATTTACCCCAGTTGCCCAGCCATGCAGAAGCAGAGTTGCAAGTCAACCTCGGAATCTCTCATTCAGCCCAGGAGCTTTCTCTCAGTTCTCCATGTCCAGTCAACTACATGTGCAGCTCACCTTGTAAGTTCCAGATACCCTGCTATGTGCAGGACAATGGAACTGATATGACATGGCTCATGCTCCAAGGTATTTGCAGTCCAGCAGGGAAGCAGAGACCTTGGTGCACATTATTCAAACCACCGGTGAGGACTTCTGCCACAGAACCATTGATGCACTGGACAGCTCATGAGGGTGAGTGGTCACAGGTGCCACTGACACTCTTTCAGGAACTCTGCCTTGTCCTCTCGTGCCCCTGGCCCTAAACCCTCTGCTCTGCATGCTCACACTGACAGCTGTATCTGTCCCCATTCTGGCCCCTGCTTGCCCCTATTTTGTTGTTTCTCTGACTCTTTCTCTTGACAGTTGGTACTCAGCCTCTTTCATGACCTCAAGATTCCTCTCAGGCTATTAGATTCCCCGCTCCAGTTTCCAGCCACACCCCACCCCACTGCCACCTTCCTCAGCTCCTTCTGCAAAGTTCCAGCCCCCACAACAAAATTAACTTGATCTGGCACAATTACAAAGATACTTCCATGGACCAACTCTCTGAGAACCTCTGGCAAGTTGGTTTTCTTTTAGGGGAGAATGAATGTGCTAAAGAGCATTTTTCTTGAGATGATGGTTTCCAGTGCAACAAAATTATAGCACCATTTGCAAGATCCAATCCTTGCTGTACCTAAAATGCCATCAGCAGAAAGCATGGATGGCTTTGTAGACTGTTATTCTTTGAGTAAGCTCATGTGGAGTTTGATAAAAACCTCTTCTGCATGGTCCATAAACCAGATGTTTCCTCCGAGATAACTTGGTATTATTAGTAGCAAATCTCATCCATTGATGCAACAGACACTAGCTAAGCTCTCTCTATCCTCTGCTCAGGTAAATCTATAATGATCTGGGGATTGAGCTGGGTAGGCCATGGCCCAGGAGCTTCCCACAAGCCAGGGGGATCGCAGGGGGAAACGGGAGGATGGATGCTTCATCACTTCACCCTCATTTTGTCCAGGAAGCATGGATAGTGATAGAGCAAGGAATTCAGAATCTGTGAGTCAGGGTTCAAGTTCTGGCTGCACCATTTATCTAGAGAGTTTACTGACCTTGAACTTCAATGTCTACTTTTGCAAAATGGGATGGGGGGATACACATATCATAGGTCTCTTGTAGGTCGCTCTCTCATGAGAAATAAAGACATGAATGCCAATATGCTAACCCTTCATCCCACACACCATCCATTATTTGCAAAAGGGGTGGTGGTGGTGATCTGATTAGAAAGAAGAGCTGGGAAAGAAGGGACTTGGTAGAAAGGGGGCAATTGTATGAGCCAACTAAGGGACTGGTCTTGTTCCTAATCAAGGAGTTCACTTGGTGTAATGAGGAAGAGCCCAAGTTCCAGAATCAAGGCCAGGAAGTGAATCTCAGCTTTCCTGCTGCTACTTCTGTGAACTGGTACGTGCTGGCCAAGCCTCAGGGTCATCATTTGTAAAACGGGAACAACTGAAACAGACATTATTACCCTATATACATGTATGATTACACTGCTGATGTGACTCAGCACCATGTACAGCCAGAGGAATGAGAAGTTATGCTTCATTTGTGTACAATGTGTCAAAATGCATCCTACAGTCAAGTATAACTAATTAGAACAAATAAAAAAATAGTAGTATAAGCCTCACAGGGTTACTGTGAGAACAAAGTAAAGTACTCTAGGTAAATAGCCTTTCACACAGGCCTGGAGGGGGTGAAGCGCTCACCAGCATTTCCAACTGCTATGACCTCTGCATAGCACAGAACACCACTGGCTAATAGCTCCTTTCTTATTAAAATAGTTACTTTTCTCTTAAAAAAAAAAAAAGGTTGTAGATATAGAGAATCCACAAGACAACACACACAAAAAAATTCAACACAGAGAATAAAGTGGAAGTCCTATGTAATCTTACTACCTGGATATGTTTTCTTTTTCCTATGCATATATGTGAATATATTTACAAACTCAAATGAGGTCCATAATGCATACATGATTTTACACTCTGCCACGTTTAATGATTACTAAAAGAGTGGTGTAGGAAACAACAGGATGAAATATAGGTTCTACAACATTATTTTCATGGCTGCATAAGCCATCCATAAACTTATACCAATTGACAGGAAAGAACAGGTAGAAGACATGGTCCCTGTCTTTGAGGAGTGGGTCAGTGACCATGAAGCCACAGCATCCTATTCAATGAATATAACATTTAGCCAGTTACATGCAGCTAGAAATTGAGATTTCTAGTTTTTCTCTATTATACATGAATGAAGGTCATCTTAATCCATATTTGTTTACTACCACAAAAATTTACACCTTTTAAATTTCAGTTGTACAAAAGACACTACCATGTTGAAGATTATTCAGGCCTTTTAAAGTATTTAGATTAAAAAATCTTTGAACGTTTGAATTCAAACACTCAACGCGTATGAGTGAAACTCTTTCCTTATATCCTTGCCAACACAGATAATCTCTTTTTTTTTTTTTATTTACTGCTAATCTGATAGGCCAAAAAATTAGATTTGAACTTGGCTTTCTTTGAGTATAAATATTTGTGCATTTAAAAATGCTTTGTAGTCATTGAAAACATTGAATATGCAAAGTGTACAGGAATGTACAATTTCAAAGAGTGTGATAAGGAACAGATGAGAAGCTTGTTTTCTCCCAACCAAGGCTCCTTTACCCCATCTCCAGGGCTGAGCTTCCAAGGTTAGCATACGGGTAACTGCTTGGGTTTTGTGTTGCCAGCTATAGAACAACACCTGGCATGCAGCAGACCCTCAACAGATAATTAATAAATGAATATGCAATGTGCTGAATATCACTGTTTTAGTCAGCTTTTTTGCTGCTACGATCAAAGTACCTGGCAATAATTAGAGGAGGAAGATTTTATTTTGGGGGGGGGGGCTCACGGTTTCAGAGGTCCCAGTCCATGGATTGTTGACTCCATTGCTCTAGGTTTGAGTTGAGGTAGGACATGATGGTGGTGGAAGGGTGTGACAGAGGAATACAGATCAGGACATGGCACCAGGTAGCAGAGGGAGGGAGAGGGACAGAAAGAGAGACAGAGACTCTTCTCATCACAGACAAAATCTCTACCCCAAAGACACATCCCCAAAGACCCACTTCCTCCAGTCAAACCCTACCTGCCTAAGGTTACCACCCAGTTAATACCCAGCAGAGGATTAATACACTGATTAAGTTAAGCCTCTCATAACCCAATCCTTTCACATCTAAGCTTTCTTGTATTGTCTCACACATGAGCTTTTGGGGACACCTCATCCAAACCACAACAGTCATCATATACATTTTCTATGAATATATAAACATCTACATGAATACTTTCTTTTTTTAAAAAATATACATTTATTTGTTTTAGTTGTACACAATGCCTTTATTCTAGGCGAGTGCCCTACCGCTGAGCCACAACCCCAGCCCTACATGCATACTTTCTATAGCATTAGAAGTGGGAACTTACCAAACCCCCATTCTTAAATATATTTTGCATTGTTTCATTTCAGCCTATTCCTTCACTTCATTTAACAAAAAAGTTCCAAAATAGCATAATTTAGTTGATGTGGTCCCTATTGATGGAACACTTATTTGCTTTCTGTTTCTTGCTATTTTTAATGAGTCTTTTGTAATTTTTCTTCAGGAATTGTTTGTTCATGTCCTTTACCAATTTCTCTATGAAGTTGTTTCTCTAAACTTGTAGTTTTCTGTATATTCAGGATAACACAACTCTATTCATAATGTTTACTGTAAATATTCCAAGGCCTTTTCATATTACTTATGGTAACTTTGGCTATGAATTTTTATGAAGTTAAATGTACCCAAATTTTTATAAATATATATTTGTTTGCATTTGGCGTGAGCCTTATGACACCAACATGACACATCATACTTTTCTATCTCTATATAGTCATTAATATTTTTCACACATATTTCCTGTTTACATATATTTAATATTTAATTTCTATGCAATTTAATTAACTATATGGTGTGAGGAATTGTAAAATATTTTAGTAGCTGGTACTATTCCAGTTCCATTCCATATAAACTCTAGTTGATCCATGCTGACTTGAATGCATTCACTCCCACATTCATGTCTTAGGTTTATTTCTGTGCCTTAGATTCTGTTTTACTAAGTTTTTTATTCTTCATCCTATACCAAAAATTTTAGATTATTTTGGACTTACTTTGGGACAAGTTGATTCTCATGACATTAAATTTTTTTCCTGAGTATTCTCACATGTTCTTCTCTTATAAATAGGGATTAGAATATGATTGAATGTGAAATATGATTGAAGTTATAAAATTGAGATTATGATTGGAATTGCATTAAGTTGTAAATCGGTTAGGGAGAATTGATATGTTTTTTAATGTTGAACCTTCCTCACTCAATCTCTTCAGTTACTTTATGTCTTTTGACAAGGTTTTTATTGTTGTGTTTTAATTTTTTTTATCTAGAGTATTGAATCTGTTCCATTTTCAGTATCAAATTTATTCTTGGTATATTATTTTTGTTGTTATGAGCAAGATCATTTTTTGCAGTAATTTTTCTAAAGGGTTATTTATAGAAACAGAAAAATATTGATTTTTATATATATGTATATATATATATATTTTTTAAACTAACCACCTTAATTAAATCTCTGATTAGTTTTTATAGTTCCTGATAGATTTTTCCTGTTGGAAAATATTATCTACAAACATTGGCAGTATTCTCATTTTACATTGTGAAAGCTATCAGAATCAAAATGGAGTCACTTGTGTCAAGGCCGAACAACCACCACCACCACCACCACCACACACACACACAGGTAATCCATATTTACATACATACATATTTATTTATATATTAAAGCTGGGAGTTCATGAGGGAGGAATTTCATGCACATATGCTAGATAATATGAACTATCACAAAATACTGTCAGAACTACAGCTTTACACAAAGGCCACTGCGAGTTACACAGAAAATACTTCTGCAAGGACATCTGCCCGGTAACTGTCGGTTCAGCCTTGGGCTTGTTATTGATCCTTGAACACCTTGTGGCCATCTTTGTGGCCAAGGATTATTGTCTCTAAATAACTTACAACCTCCTCCTTCTTCCTTTAAAAGTTTTCCTGCGCCCTTCTCCTTTGAATACACTCAAGGCTTCCATGACACGTGGGTTCCACACGGCAATGTTCCCTGCTTACTCCCAAATGGATCTCACTAGTCCCTGGAGACTCTGCTTGTTAGGTAGGCTGGCAACATTTAAACTTCTGCTGATTTCTCCAGCTCGTGCTACTTCACTGCATTGCCTCACATTTTCGATCAACATTCAATGATGGAGGTGGTATCCAACCCCATTGACCTCTGTCTAGTTTTAAGGGGGATAGCCTCCAGTTTCGCTGCTAAGTTTCAGTTAAGCTGTTGGCTTGAGATAGATGTTCTTTATCATGTGAAGGGAATAGTACCATAATTCTAGTTTCCAATTTTTTTTTTCCTTGAAGAGGTTAATGAATTTATCAGATGTCTTCTTGGCATCCACTAAGATGACAGAGTCTCTCTTGGTCTATTAATTGCATTCCAAGAATCAACTTTATTGAGTCTTGGTTTACAGCTGTGTTTGATTTGCTAATATTTAATTTAGGAATTTCTGATTATCCATTAGAGGGATTAAGCTATAATTTATATTGCTTTTTTGATGTCTTGTCATTCTAGCTTTGAAATATGAATGGAGAAATTGGCTCCTCTGTGTGATTCAACAGCTGAAATAGTGCGTCATTTTCTGGATTCGCTTTTAGCCCACCCCATGCACCCCACGCTCCCTGGCCCTGCCAATGCTGCCAATGTTGGTCTCCTACGGACATCACCGATCGTGAACTCCTGCTCACGTTTTCAGGCCCAGTTCCACCCACACTGCATCCTTACAGCCTTCTCCACCCTACACAGTAAGACCACACACCTGCATTCATCCCACCATAGTTTACTTGTCTATTAGCCTACCCCCGCCACCCCTGCCACTTGAATCTGAATTCTTGAAGCAGAAGCATCATGTATACATTTTTTAAAAGTTTCTGAATCACTAGGGCTTATCACAGGACCCGGTATATATCACATGCTTAATATGTCGTGGTAAGATGAATAAATCCATGACAGGGTTTTGCTTTAAACTTTGCCAGTGAAAAATTCAAAGATGTATATGCACACTTCCTTGTCTTTCTTTGACAATAAAATAGAGGTAATAATCACTCACTGTCATTATGCACACTTTGAGAGTTACTGTGCCGAGCTAATAGACATGAAAGGATAAAATGTAAAGTGAAAGAATTAAATACAAAAACACAGAATGGCTACCAGACTTTCTTTGACAGAAGCAACAGGCAATGTGCATTGAGCATTTACTATGTTCCAGGTATGAAATGATCAAGTTTATTTCTTCTAACAGCCTTCACTTTTTGCCTGTGACTGACCTGACTTTTGGAGAGCTTAGGTGACTTGTTTCAGGTTAATTTGCACAACTGGCAATTCTTGGAACCAGATTCTAAACCAAGACTTTCTGAACTCAAAGTCCACCATATGGAAACTCTTCCTATTGACTCACCAATAAAGACAGTGTGTACCATTTAGATGAGAAAAGAGACAAATGGGAAGTAGAGGAAAAAGATTTTGTCAGATACTTATTAGGTTTTGCCTAAGTTTTGTGCCCAATAGGAAAAAAGAAAACTATACAGTATTTAGCTAACTTGATTTTTGCATCATTTGTCTTTCTTCTGATGAAAATGGGGCTCATCTTTGAGTAATTATTCCTTCATTTTTGATTTGTGCTATGATGGGGCTTCACCCCTCAAGGGATAAGCATGGGCTGCGTGGTGGCTGACTGCCACTCTTGTTCCTTCTGTGGAGCCCTGAAAGGGCACAAGACAGGTAAGAGGAAACAGCTTTCCTTTAATAGCTAATGTCCTTGATTCTTAAGTGCATGGTCCTCAGCTGTAGGTGAGTGACTTTGACCTATACTCTGAAATTAGTCTTCAGGGTTCTTACACTTTCCACCCCAAAGCTGGGCACAGCAGAGGGGCTCAAACCACAGTATGGAGACAGACAGCTTGGCATTTCACTGTTGACAATGTGCCAGCTCTGAGTCCTGCTTATTCCATCTCCAGCCAATGTTACCTGCTCCCCACTCCGGGCTGTGACCCCAGAGTGAGTGACAGGAGTGGCAAGAGGTTGTTCGAAAGATTAAAGACCCAAGTCACCAGAGGCTGCCATCTCGCAAGAATATTTAGACATTTTCCACTTGGCAGTCATTAATATTCTTCAGCAAAGAAGGAACAGCAAGCCTGTTCAAAAGGCTCCTTCTTCAGATCTCTGTACCTTGGAAGATAAAGTGAATATGAGGGTTTTGTTTTGAAATTAAATATTCATTGGAATGGGTTAGAGCTATTACTGTTCCTGAGAATAAAACTGGATTTTCCCTTTGTTTTAAAATAACTATAGTCATTTTACTTAAGAATCAATTTCTGTACTGCATCCGTCAGGGTAATGTATGGTGTGATTTTTCTAATATAATAGACAGAGCTTGGAATTGAATACAGAAAGGCTCAAAGTATTTCATAGCAGGTGCCTGAGCAATTTGACATTGCAGAATCCCTGTCAGGAAGAAACCTCATGGAGTAGAGCAAAGAGGCTTGGGATTCCAACCCTGGGATGACGGCAGCCTCTGGGTACATTTTTCGCCCTGTTAATACAGAGCCAAGTCGTAGCATCTCTGAATTTCAGTTTCCTAGCCTGTAAAATGGAGAGCACGTGTCCCTCCTCTGAAGGTTTGCATATGGATTTAGAAAAGAAAGCTAGGATATGCATAGCATGGATATGGCAGTAGTAGTACACTGTTGGCGATTCATATTTTAACATAATAGTAAGATCTGGTCACTCAATGGCTTGAAAGTCATTTACATCTGTTTTTATTTCCTCTCTCCCTCTTAATCTTTCAGGCACCATTGCTCACATTTCCCTTGAACTTAAACATCTTTTAAAAAACTTTCAAAGCTTTGAAGGTTGATTTCACGGAAACCTGTTTTTATTCTAGGCGTTTTCCCTGCTGTCACTCTTGAGTAAAACAAAAAACATTCACTGTCAAAACAACAAGGGTTTGCTCTCAAGCACAAAATGAAAGCAGATAGGTCTGCCTAACTTATTTTGGCATATGCCTAGCAGTTAAATAGGACACCTTTTAATTTGTCGCTTTTAAGATCCATGTAGGCAGGCAGAGTAAACCGACAGTGCTTGGTACAGCTAACCGTGAACTAGTTGGACAAAAAGATTTCTTCTTTATCCCTCTCATATGTGTCTCTCCTCAGGTGCCAATTAAAGAAGTAACTGTGTATTTAGCAACCTAAGATAGTAACAACTAATGAAGTTTTATTTTTACTTAAACCTGTAGGAGCTTAGAAATCTAACATATTACAGAGATCAGCAATATTACTGAAGAATGATAGGAGGTCAGTATAACAAATAGGTCTATGTAGGTCAACAAACCCATATAGACCTATTTAAAACAGTGAACTTCCAACTACTTAAAAAAGCATTATCAACTCTACTAAGTAGAGACTCAAAATTCAAATCTCAACTTGGCCATTTACTAACTGGGGAAGTTAATCTTTTTTTTTTTTTTTTTAGTGCATATTAATTATATAGAATAGTGGGTTTTCTTGTAGTATATTTGTATATGCATATAACATATTTTGATGGTTTCCATCCTAAATCTGTTTCCTTATCTACAGATTGGTAATAATGTTCACTCCTTCCAGAATGTTTATAAAATTAATCAACACCATGGGCAGAACTTCTAGCACCAATAGTTGCTCTGTAACATCTTGAATTATTCAACCCAGGATTTAGCACTTCTTACTGTATGGAAGTTGTTTTATCTGTTCCAAATTTATTTTGCTGTAATGTAAGCCAGTTCTCTCGTTTTCTCTAAGTTGATGATAACATCTGTTTAATACCTTCAGTATAACAAGGCCAGATTGAGGGTTTGTGTTTCTGCAATCATTAACACAACCATTCCTAGACAGAAGTGGTTTTGGCATCTCAATAACCTAATTGCAGTCTGTAATCTGGTTGATTATTGGATGGATAAACGGACTTAGTTAAAAAAGGAGATAAAAACCACATACACACATACACACATGCATATATACATATATATACACACACACAAATACATTTTTTTCTATTCTTCAATGCACATTAAAAATCCAGATTCAGGCATTTTTCTTGACATGAATGTGTAGGGAATGTGAAGGAACATAAATGCTATCCGCTTTAAGTCTCTTAAAGCTGATGACCTTCAAATGAAAGGTGGGGAATCCTATGACAGCCTAGGTTAACCTTGGTTTTCCAATCCAGTTTAGCAGATTTTTAAGAGGACACCAATCCATAGGGCATCTTCCCTGCTACCTGTGGTCCAAGCACCACATCTCCCCAAGGTTTGCCCTTCTTCTGCTCTTACTTGCAGGGTTGCTTTCAGAAGCACAGCAAGGGCCCGAGTTCAGCCGAAGACTGAGGACAGCCCCATCTCACACCCTCATCAAGTTTGCTCTTGCCCAGGGCCAGGGAGGCAGAGGCCACCCTCTGGTCAGATGGAAACAGAAGTGATTTCCTCCTCCAAATCCATTGCCGGATTCTCCCATGGAAACTGATAGAATAAAGCCAGGCTAAGCTGTTGTTCTCAAACATGTTTATTTGTAACAGTTTTACATGGCGTGTTACAGAAATTAATGGAAAATTTCTAAAAATTTCGCTGTTCTGTTGAATGCATTGTACATAAAGTTAAAAATAATGTGTCCATATATGTTAACAAACTGTCATCTGAGGTAAAGTTAAAGTAGGTCTAGAAATGTACTGCAACAGTCATTTTCTCTTTCTCATCTTTATTAAAAAAATATGTGTCAGAACGCAGAAATTGAAATGAACCAAACCCACAGAGTAAACATTTTTTTTTTTTTTAAAAGAAGGTGCCTGGTACATTACATGATGGGGTTTCAGTAGACACTGGGATGAGTACAAGTTATCAAAAAAGTCTTGCGGCACGTAAAGATTGAAGAGCTATGGGGAATGGGGACAGAACGACAGGTGGCATTTCCCTGGTTCAAAATTTAAAGTGACAAATTTAGTGCTAGTGAAGGATGAGGAATTAACAGTTGCGTACATGGATTTTTCTATTGATCTAACCAGAACCGTGCAGACTCCCCATGCTCTTTTGGTATTGGCACCTCAGCTCTTGCTCGGAAATGTCACTGTATTCCTGGGATAGGGTACGGTGTTTCTGGGCTCACCAAACAGTGCTTGGGAAAAAAAAAATCAGAATTCTGCCAATGAGACTATAGATGGCAGTTTAAAATCTCAACTTTATGTCCCTCTTTAATGCGTCACCTGGGCATCTTCTGGAAATTCAGAGCCAGTTGCATTTTCAAGCCTGTTCAATGAACGATGACAAGCCATTGGGCTGTCACCGTCTGCTATGAAATTAACTCCGGAAGGTGCACCTGAAACATCAGCTAGAGTTCGCTTTGAACACACTGCAGAAGCAACCCGAAACATGGGCATGATTGGTGTGACACTGCGGGACAAACTCAGGACGGCCACATTGAGGAAGATAGCACCACTGTATAGAATCAGGATCGTGGAGAACAGCAGCTGAGGCGATCTCCCCCCGGGAACTGCCCACCTTGTCACATCTCCAGAACTCACGGTCGGTCGCACTGGTCTCAGGACAACTGCCCTTCTTATCACACCTTCCCCATTTTCTCCTTCCTTTGAGAGCACTGCCTAATTATATTTGTGGACGCTGCTGGAGAGATCCTGGGACCCCAGCTGACGCTGCAGGTGGTACATGGCCTTCTTGCTTTTCTGGTTCTTGGGATCTTCCACACTGGGATGACATTGACATATATTCTCTAATGAACACTTGGTCAGTTTATCTACCCCCAAAAATCTGATTCCAATGACCTGATTGTATAAAATGTGGGCTTCAAATAGCAACAATCACCTTCATATATCACTTTTATCTTTTTCTTTCTTTTTTTTTTTTTTTTTTTGAGAATAAAGGGTACAATCGTTTTAGAATTAATCTTCCAAAACATTTACCTTTCTAGTGATACGAAGAGCCAAAGCATACCAATTTGAACCAAGCCAATCAATGCAAATTCTACTTTTCAAATTTTAAACCAAGTAATAAGAATTGCCCCCAATCCAGTGAAGTATATGATTCTTTAACGTTTTCTTCTTAGTGTTAAACCACTAAACTCAACATACCATGACTGCATAGGAACAACAGGAAAACATGTTTGACCTGTATAACAATTCTCTGTAGGGAAAAAATATATTCATTCTTTATGAAAATCATGTGCGGAACATAGGAACCGAACAGTGCACTTTTTGTCCCATCAATGTAAAAACAGGAAGCTTAATTAAACCCTCTGAATCGAATACAGAGTCCGTGATTTATGGAGGGGGTAGGTGGGTGTGGAGAGTGGGGAGAGTGTGGGAATCTGAAGGCCAGGCCTTCTACCGGGAACTGCCTTACTTCTGTTCTGCACACCACATGGTGGAAGGCGAGCTTATTGAGCCACAGTCCCCCTTTCTCTCCAGCTGTTGATTGGCCAGATGTTCCCGCCAGCTGTCCCTGACCTCCTTCCTACCATCTGCTCCAGCGTCACATCTGGAGAGTGAGCCCCATCCATCAATGTGTCACGCTTTGCACTCAGCCTGCCACCTTCTCTACAGTGTAATGGCATTATTAAAAAGCATTTTCATTAACATTTATATTTACAAAAAAAAAAAAAAACTGACAATTTTTTTTCATTAGAACTCCTTAAAGCCATTTCCCTTAAATATTTAAAGAGTTTAATGGTAAGGTTTTTTTTTTTTTTTCCAAGTTACAAAATAAAAATCCCATTTGAATTTTCGGATGTACAAAAAGAGAGATGAACCATTTTGACCATGGAATCAGTTTGTTAGGCTGAATGTTTGTGTCCTCATTGTTCCATCAGAAAGTCAGTTTTTCAAGATCCAAAACCACATGACCAGGATTGTACCAGAATTATTTGGCAAATGACTTTTCTTTGAAAATGGCACATGGAGAAGACACTTGTCTGCATAGTATCACAGCAGCAAAGTATCGGAAAAATAAAAATATCATTTTATTGTACTCAGAGTTTAGAACTTCTTAGGAAACCAGACGCATTTTCCATCTTTCTCATCAATGGGATTTGATGTCCTTTTCTACACACAGAATGAAAGTTCAAACCGAAAATCTGTCCTTCTTCACCAGCTTGCAGAATAACTAAAGGGTCATTTTGGCAACATTCTTGATCATAAGGAATAATCAATCACTTATTTGTCTTGTGACTTCAAGTTAATTACTTCATAATAAGAGACTTTCCCCCCCCACCCCAGTTAGATTTCTTCACCCATATCTAAAAAAAGTCAAAAGCAATACAAAAATTTATACACCCATTAATTTTCAAACATGACAAAGAAAGGAAAGGTGGGGGTGGGGGATGGCAGACCAAGCCCTGTGGAGCAATGGAAAAACATTGATGATGATGATATCGTGGTCACAGAGGACCCTCTTGCTTTTGCCTAAAAGAAGTCAGTGCCAACCTTGTTGCAATTCTCTTGACGCCTGTTACTCCAAATTTGCTGTCTCTACAGTGGTCAACAGGTAGAGAAATAAAAGCAGAATTACGATTTTATATCCCAGGTCATTTTTAAACCCAGCTAAGAGAGCTCAGAATATTTGTTGGGTAAGTATTTGCTTGATTTGTGATTTAATGTTGGGTGTTTATATATATATATGCATATATATATATACATATACATATATATATATATATATATATATATATATATATATATATATATACACTTTTGTGGATTTTTTTTTTTTTTTTTTTTTTGTGCTGACATAGATATCTGCCATTGGTTGCCAAAAATGCTTAGTTCCCTCTTCAGAAGGAGTTCCATCGGGCAATAGTGAATTTCTTCGTGAGATGAGGTGAGGTGAAAGAATACAAGAGAGCCTGTCGCCATGCCGATTTCCGTGCCAGTCTGGAAGCACCCACCACGAGCTCCCACCAATGCTACTTCTTAGGTCGGTTGATCTGCGCATAGAGAGGCTCTGGCTCCTGTGAACAGAGGAACAAAGTGAGACCTTTCCTTTCCACGTGGGATGTTCTGAGACAGCTTAAGGCAGGAGGGGTTGGGATTCAAGACAGAAAGGTGACAGTGGATGATGGATGACCTTAGGCTATTTTTGGATTACTCCATCATTGTGCATATCATTTGGGCCACATTTTCCTCATGAAAAAGAATGACTCACCCAGTTCTATCCCTGGCTTTTAAGCGGGGACTGCTTTAGCATGATCTACTGGGCGGAGCTGGACCGACTGTGTAATGTCCGTGAAATAGTTATCCTCTCTGAGCCCCAGTTCTTCAAGCACAAAACATAACTAATACTGCTTTTCCAGAAGGGTTCTTGAGAGAATTAGAAACAATCAACAGAAAACATCTAGCTCAAGGCTTGGGAGGACAGGGTCCTCAGAGGATCCTTACAATCATGACGGGTCCAGCGATACTCTCCCAGCACCATTTCTCGGTGTCTACACTAGACCACTAAGGTGCTGCTTCCAGCTGCTCTTGGTGTCCACACACAACGGTGACAGGGTGACTGGCAAGCAAGAGAGACAGCAGGCGGCCTTTAGTTCTTAATCAAAAGCTTCTGGGGCTTGTTTCCATTTCAACCTGCTGTGTCTGGTTTGGCTGTTCACTTGCCTGCACCCGAGGGGCTGTCCCGGGACCCACACAGGGACTTTTGTCAGCACAATGCAACAACTGTAGATGGGAATGGGTGTCTGTCCCCGTCTAAGCCACTTCAGACTTTAGCTCACGTTGAGATGACCCAGTGGCACTGGCCAAGCACATCAGATACACATTCTAGTCTCAGGCAGCACAGGCCTTCCTGCTAAAACTGACCTCTGCGCCATCACTCATGGCTGAATTAAATGAGCACACTCATATCTGAATTCTGCCGTATTTTACATGTTATTCTGCCTCCTGCCAAGTGTGTGTAGGTCCTTTTTATTTTCTTATTTTCTTGAACCTTCAGACTGAATTTGCATTTTGTGAGTCTCTACTCTATGTCTGGCACCATGCTAGGGATTTTTGACTACACTGTCCTTTTAACTCATCACAACCACCCTGCACAGTGGGTGCGCTCTCTTTTGCAAGTCAGAAATCAAGCACAGAGAAGTTAAGTAATTTGCACATGGTCACGGGAGCCCTTTAAATGGGGTCCAGTGTTTTTTTTCTAGTTGATTACAGCAGCAGCTATGAGACAGACCAACTAATCCTTCCATCTATAAAGTGTTTAAGAGTTTACAAAGCACCTTCATGTCTTATTTTATCTACTTAACAGTGCTGGGCTCAGATTTTTTTCCTCCCATCTTCATTTTGCAGATAAAACCTCAAGATCAGAGAGGTTGTGCCGTCTCAAGGTGACCGTGCTGCTTCTTGTGTGTGATGTGTCACTCTGCTTGCTTTATATTGCAAAGCGGGAGGAACTGCAAGAAAACTCCTAGGTCCCCCAGTGCAGAGAAGAGGAATCTGCAGGAGAGTTCTCCTTTCCCTGCAGCCCATGGTTACTAAGGAATCACACCAAGAGTGAACCCAGGGCTGTGACCTTCAGAGCCACCATGTTTTCCTCCAGGGTTCATTGCTTGGGTTTTTCTGGGGGAGCAGGAATACCCTACCCTCGCAGGCACCCTATTCCATAACATAATAGTGCTAATAGGTCCCTTCATGTTTTCCATCCACACACCTCTTGCTGCCCTCTGAAACAGAAAGAACTGCAATCCTTCTTCACATGTCCAATGGCAGAGGGTCTGGAAGCCATTCTTCCACCTCCTTCCTCTGTTACCTTCTGCCATTTTACATACCCAATGCAGATAATGGTTCCTCAAAGAGCATCTGTTTTGTCAGTGAATGATTGTGACAGTTTCTAGTTTCTTCACTGTTATGATCCCTCTGTTCTAAACACACTTCAACTTGGCTTTATTCTTTCAAAATCAAATTGATCAAAATGCATAGCAAGATGATTTATTAAGTACCTGATCTACTCTGTGTCAATATCTTTGTTTCAAATATCTGTTGTGAGGCTAAAACATGAGTGTCACTGTGTGTGTGTCCCTGTGCACTGCAAGGGTGGAGAAGGGAGCATAAACAAAGAAAACTAGTTAAGCACACAACTGGAAAGAAACGTTTCCTTTTTTGCCTTTGCTGGCTTCAAGGAGGCATCTGCATGTGTCCCGGGTTGAGTTTCTCAGCCCATTCTTTCTGGGTGCCCTAAGAAGTCAGCCTGGCTTGATCTCACCCTACAATTTGCTCTATTCTAATTTTGGAAACTAATTTATCCAACTGAGAATGACACCTAAAAACAGGGGACGACAGCAGGAGCAGACGGGGTAATTAATGCCATGCTGCATTCACTTTCTGCAGCCGAGATAAATATTCACACATCTCCTGCTTGCCGGAATTTAGCTTCAAATACCCATCACAACAGCGGTACCAACTGCAGTCAACTCTCAATTATCCCCACTAATGAAGGGGAGCAGTGGTGTGGAAAACCCCAAGCAGCAGATAATCCCAAAGTCTGACACCGTGATGCATTGTACGTTTTGGCAATAGCTTTACCTTCCTTGTTACAGAACCTTAGACTGTCAGAGTTAGAGGGGAGGTAAGGAATCACTGGATCCAGAAATTTCCAACCCATTTTCTGTCAAGGTCCCGGTGGAGTCTTTAAGCTGTTTTCAATATTCCAAAAAGACTAAATGGAAGCACATATTAACATAACCCACTGTGGATGATCATTTTTTTTTTTTTTTTTTGTTTTGTTTTCTTTGGACAGATGTGACCCCATCTCTGTCCTGCCTCAAATCTTTCAAAGGCTTGCCATCACCCAGGGGTAAGGTCGGAGCTCCTTAGCTGGGCACACAAGGCCCATTAGTCTTGTAGTTCATTAGAGCTAATAAATATCCCTTATAGACCATGAATCAAAACTCAAACTTCTAGCCGGGCGCGGTGGCGCACGCCTGTAATCCCAGCACTTTGGGAGGCTGAGGCAGGAGGATCGCGAGTTCAAAGCCAGCCTCAGCAATGGCGAGGCACTTAGTAACTCAGTGAGACCCTGTCTCTAATAAAATACAAAAAAAAGGGCTGAGGATGTGATCCAGTGGTCGAGTGCCCCTGAGTTCAATCCCCAGTACCAAAAAAAAAAAAAAAAAAAAAAAAAAAAAAAAAAACTCAAACTTCTTGTCACATAAATCATGTTAAAAAAAAATCCTTCTTTTTACCTCTGCCAGAATGATCTTTCTGAAATGGTTTTGGTTATGCTAGTTCCTTTCCTGAAAAGGACCTCCTAACTCAGGAAGATAATGCAAACTCCTTGGGACAGCACACAGGCCTTTCCAATATGGTGCCTTCTCCACCCCCCCCCCCCCCCGATCCCCCACCTACTTCCATTCCCTCCCATGTTCCACCTTCCTGACCTCACTCTGGATGTCAAGAGTGGTGAATGAATCATTGCTTTGAACTGACTCCTGGACAGAGATGACACCACTCTTAGGAGTTTATCAGTGGGAAGGCACCGACTGAAAACTTCCCAGTTGATGGTGAACCCCTGTTAGCTCATAGCTTTGAGTTCAAACACCAGCTTCCAGGATAGAGGATTCTGAGCATAACAAGATAAATGCAATGTTTCACCAGTTTCACCTTCAAGCCTTCCCACTTAGTAGAAGCTTTGAACAATGGGTTTTCTGGGTGCCACAGGAAGGTTGAAGCATTGCAATAATTGAAATAGGTACAGGAATGTTTCTAGCCCTGTAAATTTCTAATGCACAAAGAACAATGCCTCTATAGTCCTTAGCTTCTTGATTATAAGACCCCATATGAATAAACTTGCTGGGCCAGCTCTTTAGACATTGTTTCTCCATCAGAGTGCAGTGTTCCACTGATCCCAGCTTTCTCTCTCAATATCTGTGAGTTTTTCTTTTTTAGGGGTAGGAGGTACTGGGGATTGAAATCAGGGACACCTGACCACTGAGCCACATCCCTAGCCCTATTTTTGTATTTTATTTAGAGACAGGGTCTCATTGAGTTGCTTAGTGCTTCGCTTTTGCTGAGGCTGGCTTTGAACTTGTGATCCTCCTGTCTCAGCCTCCCGAGCCACTGGGATTACAGGCGAGCACCACAGTGCCTGACTGTATGTGTGTTTTTCTTAATCCCCCATCACCCCTTGCTGGTTTCTCGGGTTCAGCCATGCAGATTGCAGCATCTGGGTTCACCCTAACAAGACAGAATTTTCCCACTTGAGACATTGCTCAGGCAGTTTCTTTGGGCCTTCTTTGCTGTACATGAGGGTCAGTGCTTTAAGATCTGGCTCAAACAAAAAGGCTTTTCTGGACTCATCAACGAGGGGAGCCACCCTGTTCCTGACTCCTTCAGTGCCTCACACAGACCTCCCTCTCCACTCCTGGCACGGCACTACCTAGAGTGTCTGCCCTGAGCCCCACCGTGCCTCGCACGCCAGCATCCCCAATTCTGAGCAAGAGGCGTGTCCACTAACAACAAGGAACATGCAGGTGTGGATGCGTAAGTGAATGTCTCTTTTCTTAGTGGAAGTTGGATGCTAGGAACTTTAAGCTTCTCTGTGATATTGACATGAATATCTCTAGAGGACCACAAGTAGATGGACACCATATAGAAAAAAACTAGGACACAATCAACCCTCCAAGTTATCCCCTAAGTTAAATACCCTAGGTGCTCAGAGGGACAGTGAAAGATGGAAGCACAGCAGTCTGGAGTCAGGAAGGCCTCAGGTGCTATTCCTAAGACCCCTTGGAACCACCTGGAGTTGACCAAGTTATCCCTCATTGCAGACGGGAATCAGGGAGCATTTCATCATAGGATGTGGGTTGATGTTAAATGACATGGATGAAGGTCAAAAGTAGGTTTTTCTCTGGCTTGCCTGGTGTCACAAAGTGGGGTCAGTTCTATAATGATCTTAATATTCTTATCTGGAAGGCAGGAAGAGTGGGGCAAGGTTAAAGCCAGGGGAGAGGGGGACTTGGTCATCTTTACATTTTTACAGTTTGGACACTGTTCATGTTTTGCTTGTGCTTGGCCATGACTATGAGTGGCCATGATTTGTCTTGGCCCATCACAGTCCCTGAGTGACCCTGTTTGATGCTGACATGTGTGAAATTATTGATGCTCAACAGAGAACACCAAGGCCTGGCCATCAAGGGCTGTAACCCTAGGACTCCTGTGTGTCCCACTCCCTTGGGTGCCAGAGTCCTCGCCTATAAGAACAGACAGACTAAAGGAGAAAACACAGGGATGTTGCAAAGGGAGATACCCTCCAGAAGGCAGGGCCCCTTGTGTTTCATCCTCCCTTCTCAGAGATGGTTTTAGGCTTATTAATCACCTGTGGGTATCAGTCCAAATTGCTTCTCCTTCATAGTGCATAGGTGCAACTGCAAATGGGCTCTCCGTTATGAAATAGAACAGTGGCGCTGGATCAGCCAGGGAAGTGTGCAGAATAAATGCAGAGTTAATCTAAAGACCTGGCTGCAGACCCTGTGGATAAGAGACTTCCACTGTTTGCAGACTGCTCTGTGAGTTCTTTAAGTATGAATTATGTGCTCATGTATAACAGCCAAGCGGACTCAGAGAATTAGAGAAATAATAGCTTATGTTTACAGAAAATTCTACAGGCTATAAAGGACTTTACTATATCATACCCATGATCCCCCTTGAGCTCCTCATTGGGGCATACCCTTGTTGTTCCCATCTCTATTTCAGCAAAGAGACCACACTCTCCAAGGTGGTGACGTATCCAAGGTTGCTCAGATGGCACAGGGCAGCACTTGGACACAACCAGGTTATTGTTCCATTTTTTTCTTTTTTTAAATATATTTTTATCACGGTGAAATATAAATAATACAACATTTGCCATTTTAACTTAGGGTTTGGTGGTATTAATTATGTTGACAATGTCATGCAACCATTACTACTATTTCCAAAACTCTTTCACCACCCCCAAAAAATCTCTGTACCAATAAGCAACAACACCCTACTCCGCTGACCCCCATTCCCTGGTAGCTACTAATGGGACTTTCCTTCTCTAGGAATTTACCTATTCTCTTCATTATTTTTAAATCAATTTTACTGATAAAATTATTTTTTAAATCAATTTTATCATGTGTATCATTTACACATGATAAAATATACCCATTTAAATGTAGTTTGATAAGTTGTGACAAATCTACACACTCATGTGAGCTACAGAACTTTTCCTCACCTAACAACTTCCCCTGTGTCCTTCTCAGTCAATCCACAGCCCGGTGCCAGCAACCACAGGTCTGTTCCTGATCACTGAAGTCTAGATTGTTTTTCCTAGAGCTTCCTGTAACTGTCCTAGGTTTTCTGAGGCCCATTGTCCTGTCCACTCCCACTCATGCCTACTAGTTGAATATTAAAGTGGCAAGCCCTTGTCTTATAACTCCTGCCCTGGATAAAGAGACTGAGGTCCTGTGTGGGAGAGAGTGGAGAGCCAGGGGAGAGGCCCATGGATTGGACTTCATTTCTTTCTTGGCTTACTTGCTTCTGCCCCTTATTCCTGGCTCTTTGGCATGAAGCATAAGGGTAATTGTTTCCTATATCACATGACAACATGACCCTCTTGGAAGCCACCTAAAATTGTTCTTATGACTTTATTGCCATTTGCTGTGTATTGTGTTTATTTTAGAAAGCTTGGCCACACCTAGCAAAGGCACGTCAAAAGAAACTTATCTTTACTAGTGAGAGACACCACATGCTGAGAGAGATGGTCTCAGTTGTGAGGTCAAGGTGCACCATGCAGTTTGCTTGCTGAAAGAGCTCATCTGCCCATGTTGGGAAGCCTTGGGTGAGATCAGTGCCAACCCAAGTTAGGCGTCAGACTGCAGTTAGGAGCTGAGCAAAGCTTGAGTCCCTCAGCACTGTCCTATGCAAGCAGCAACTTCAGCCTCATGGTCTTTTAGCTCTAGCACATAACCTAGCTCAGTGGGGACTTCAAATTTCCAAGCTTGGCAAAAGAAAAAAGGTGGTGTTAGGCAGAAGAGTAAAAGTGAGGCTGAAACATACAAAGTTCTATCTGAATCCATGTGTGGGTGAGTTATGGAAAATGCCTGTGTTTTTGGAACCAAAAGAAAAATATAGCTTTGTGATTAGTTACTGTCTAAAAGTCCAGCTGTTAGGGTAAAAAATTCTTCAAAATTCAGAAATGAAGCCATCAGCCAATCTGCATCTAGATTCCAATCCTCGCCCTACTTCATTTGTATTGTAGGATTTCAGCAAGTAGTAACCTCTCTACTTAATCTGTCATATATATATTATAATGGGACCAGTAAAAATATTTAAGAATCATATGAAGATTGAATTAAGTGGTACTAGTAATTTAAAAAATATATTTTATTAATAGTATTGGATAAAAGGCATTGAGATTACCTCCCACAGAGCGATTCTAGAAACAGTGATCGTGATCTAACTCAAGGGTCAGTAAACTATAATCTGTTAGCCAATTCTGGCAGCTGCCTGTTTTTGTAAATAACGTATTATTAGAACATTGCTACACCCACACACGGAAGCACATGGTCTTTGGCTGCTGTTCTGCTTACAACAGTAAGCAGTTGCAATAGATTGCTCGACCCACAAAGCATAAGTAATCCAGAGAGCCCACCAAGCTGTGGTCCGGAAGTGTATTCTTTTTGCCCACTATTCCAATGGCTGAAACCAGTGCTGGGAACTTTCATATCTAGCCTGGTTTTTCTTCCAACCTCCAGAGGTTGTATCCAGCAGCCTACTGGTATCTGGACTTTGATGTCTTATGGACACCTCAAGCTTAGTCATTCCCAAAGTAAACTTGCCTTCTTTCTGCTCCAGCATGCTGCTGTGTTCTGTGGCACAGTGATTGGCACCACTTAGCTCTTCACGTCAGGGAACTGGGTGTCACTCCAGTTTACGTCTCCTTTTTCACCTCCCACGTCCCTTCTGTCTTATCTCTTGCCATTCCAGCTTTTAAGCATTTCTTGGCACTAGGCCCACCAGACCCTGGCCACCCTGTGACTGTAGTACTCTCCAGGCGTGCCCCTTCATGAGGGTCTGAGCAAGTGGGACATTGTTCCCTCCAAAGCTTAGGTTGGGCTTGCCTCTGAATTGTATATTCATGAAATGGACAGCTTTGGTTTATTATTTTAGTGATTTCTTTAAGGCTCTGATGTCCAGTGCTATTTAAAAACAATAATAATAAGAATCCATGTATTATTATTTTCAAAGCTTACCAACCACTTGCATATTCATGATATTGTGTGATTCTTGAATAGGTTGGAAAGGAAGCTGCTGTGTTCATATTTCTCTAGATGAGGGGAGAGATGTTTGCTTAAATTCACCATCTTTGGAGCCATAGCAAACTCCAGGACCCTGGCTCTGTGTCTGTCTTCTGTCCTTCCGTCCTTCCATCCTTCCATCCTTTTTTTCTCTCCCTCCTTCCTTTGATTCCTCCTCCCAAAGCCTCTGAAGTTCAGCTTTATCGCCCCTTGAATGAGAGAAATCTACCAGGTAATACTTTATATGTCATGAGTTCCCACTATGAAGATTAGTATTAAAAAAATGACAGCAACTTATTATTTATGGCACTATCTATTGCTACAAAGGGAGAGAGACCAAACAATTCCCATTGTTACAGATGCTACTTTGACTTGACAGCTGGGAAAGTCTGATAGGCAGTTTATTTACTTAGCCATTTAACCAAATAAATGTTTTCATTTTTCTTTCATCTCCTCAAAAGCTAACATTTTGCCCTTAAAATTGTTCCAGCAACACATCAGTGCAGTATAAACTACCTGCCATTCCCACACCAGCCATTATAATATTACTTTGGTTCTTTTTTGCTCCTGTTGACTCAGTCTTTCAAAGACATGTGATTCTCCCAATAGGAAGGTGGAGGCAGGCGGAGGAAAATAATTGAAGATATTTTCCTTTATTGCTAAAACAGAAATGTTTGTGATTGGCCCCAACGCTTCCACCTGCAGGGACTAAGTCTGTCTGTTTTCTCGTACTTTGGTGTGATACGGCTTTAACTTATCAACAGATGCCTTCCCTGCTTACTCAGAATGGTGTGGCTATTTCTAATAAAAAACAGCTGGAGATAATGGCTGCAAGGGTGATAAGAAGGATGGGACTCTTGCTTTCCCACTATATAAAAGCAGAGGAGAAAATAAAGCCACAGACATAACCATTGCTACAGGGGATCCCCTTTCCAAGTGTCCAGAAAGGCACCGAGCAATTGCTGCCAGTACATTTCTAGTTGGGTGGATGGGTGAAGGGGACAGAGACAAAAAGATTTCATGTGGCCTCTGCTGCTATTGATGGAGGGACCTAGAAAGGCTCATGCAGGCTTTCCCAGTGGGGATTATAGAGGATCTGTCTGCAAGGCTGGCACCAGCCCTTTGGCACACAATTTGTGATAGGGAACTGTGAAATGGCCAGGCTAAGCTTTCAAAGAGAGAAAATTGCTTCACCAAAGATTACAGTCTGGCTCTCCTCTGGAGCTGGAAAGGATTTATCATGAATTACATGTAAATCTAATACTGCTCATTTTTTGGAAGTGGGAGGTGGTCTATGAGGCTCCAAACTGAGATCATTCTGATTATACGACTAGGCATTCCAGACAGCTGCCAAGCAGGCTTTTTCCTTTCTCGACCCTCACCCCAAAGCTGTTTTGAGGCATATGAAAAATTAACTATCTGCACATAGAAGGTATCAAGTAAAACCTCTCAGACAATGAAGATTATTCAACATAAGGGTTAAATGTATAAAATCTAAGGTAACAAAGAAAGTTACCTTTGTTGAACACATGTGTAATGATGGTGGTTATGGTGGAATCATGATGGTGGTGGTGGTCATGGTGCTAGTACTGATGACAGTGGTGGTGTTAGTGATGATGATGGTGGTGGTACTAGTACTGATGATTGTGGTGATGATGTCAAGGGTGGTGATGATGATAATGGTGGTTATGATGATGATGATAGTGGTGGTGGTGGCAATGGAGGTGGAGATGGTATGGAGGTGATGACAGCCAATGCCTCTGGGATGCTTTCTATGTGCCAGACACTGTACTAAGAACTTCATATACATGGCTTCACTTACTTGGCATATAATTATGAAACAGACATTAATTTTATCCCTATTTTTTGGATGAAGAAAATAACATTAGAGAATGATTATGAAATCTCAGAGGGGTCCCATAAATAAGGAGTGGTGGAATCAGATTCTGAAGTCAGACAACATTACCCCAGAACCTAGATAATTTGAGCATTCTGTGCCAGTCTCCTTGCTAGAGACTTGACATGGGCTATCTCAGTTAACACCATAGATAATATAAGCCTCTTCCAGCAGATGAAGAAAACAATACTCAAAAGAAATTATGGTTCTTGCCCAAGACTTCCCACCACAAAGTGGCTGAGTTAGGATTTGAATGCAGGTTCCAAATCCAAAGCTCCTCCCACTATTCCATGCTATGGCCTTTTGCAACTCAGCCATGGCTTGGGGTGCTGGATGCAGCATCAAGTGTGGGACAGACCAAAGTCCCATGAAACCGTTCAGCTTATAGGGTTGCATCGAGCTAAACAGGCTCGTGAAGATGAGGGTTTGATACACTGATCTACAAATGGTGTTAGTCACCTTTGTTTTTTAGAAGAACTTCAATTTTAGATGATGTTTGCTGTTATCCTGATGAATGGCTTGCCACCTCTAGTTCATTCATCAAAATTTTCAAGGCAAGGTTGAGCACATGAAGTACAACATATGAAAACCTCCCAGGCGGCTTGAAACATTGCAACATTGGGGCAACGCTTGGTAGAGCTTAAAGTGCTTTGCATTGTGCTGGTACCTGGTGTCTCTGAAACGGGGCAGATGACTATAGCTGGGCTGAAGCACAATGGTGGAAAGGTGTGCTGGGCACTGCATGGGCCAGGACGCGAGGAAGCAGAGAGGTGTCAGTCATTGGAGAAGCCAGTGAATGGGATCCTAGCAGGGGGAGGGGGTGGTCTGTTGTGGACTCAGGCTCTGGACACAGAGGGGTGGCTCTGACTTGGTGGGGCCAGTGGCAGGTCAACAATGTGTGACCAGAAAGCAGTAGAGCTCAGGCCATTACCTCAAACACATGAGTGAGACACACCTGGTAAGGTGAAAGCTGAAGGGGTGACAGCTCAGCAAGTATTCTAGTGGGCCCTGCCAGAGGAACCCCTGTCCACTGTCATCTGCCCCCAGGTATGACATCAGTTCCATACCACCTTTCTTTTCTTTCTTTCTTTCTTTTGGCACTGGAGATTGAACTCAGGGGTGCTTTACTACTGAGCTACATCACCCCGCAAAAATAAGCCCTCTGGGGCAGTCATCCTGAGAAGCCCTCCCACAATCCCCAACTTTTCTCTTTCCTAGAGCACCAACTTTGCCATTAATAAACCAGCTCCTGAAATAGTTTTGCAAGACTCAATTTTTAAACGGGCAGTAGGTGGTTCTACATGGCATGATATATTGTGACGTGTATTGAACTGTTATAAGATGTGGCCAAATATACAGTATGTTAAGTTCTTTAATCATAAAACCTATCAACAAAATGTACTCTCAGAATATCATATTAGCTTTCAATAACTGTCAAAATAACCTATGCATGGACAGAGAATGATCCTGAGGTAGCCCTAGACTCCACTGATGAGTGGTGAAAACTGTTTACCATTTTAATGGCTCTGATCATGCCATTCAGGACTTTTAAAAAGGAGATCTTTGGGTTTGGCCTTGTAGTTCTATCTGTTTATGGAAAACTAAGAAAGTATCTGAAAATTGAACACATTTGTCAAGTAGTGACCTTAGAAATCACGTCTGGGTAACAAGGTGTACTTCTATCTCCCAAGGAGGTTCGCTCCATCAGCTCTCCTTTCTTTCGATCAAATCAGATGTATTGAAATTCAAGTGCCAAAAGACACTTGTAGTAAATGTAAGTACACCTCTCTCGAAGCAGCTGCTGATGGGATCTGAAGTGACTTGGTGGCGAATCACATGCTACGTACGACACAGGTGCAAAACGGCACAGCCTCAGAAGTGGCTTTGAATTTCACTATCATATTGGAAGCTGGGACAGGGCCCTTTCTGGCTGGATGAAAAGGAGCTACCATGATCTCACATCTTTATCAATCTTATTTCAAGCACTGCTTGGTTTTGCTTCGTAGTCTGGTTTCTCCGTGTGCATGACTGGTGACCTCTTTAGATCTGTGGCATATAGGCAAATGCAGTGACATTTTGCTTAAAAGATTAAAACATCTGGACCACAACTCACTGAGAAATTATCGGTGTGGGCAGAATGCGCCCATCTCAGAATGCTGATGCTTTTAGAAACTAAATCCTTATTATGTGGTGTTGACCGTGCCCCTCTCTAGCACCACCCACTCAGAATGTATCATTGATAAAAATAACATGATCCTGCCCTACTCCCCCCTTACCCCCCAAAGCCCTACCTCCTGGTATATGTCTAAAGGTCATTCATCCATGAGGAAATGCAGTGTGGAAAGTAGAAACCAGGCAAGGAGAGATGGTGCAGACAAAGGTAACGGAGCATGGGCAAGGAGAGATGGTGCAGACATGGGTAATACAGCACAGGCAAGGGAAGAATGTACAAAGCCTGGGGATATGGCTGCAGAAACAAGAAGAAGCAGAGCAGGAAGGAAAGCAGCTGGCTTAAGGGTAAAGGAGATCAAAAGGACAGATACCTACCCAGACCTGTGCTATCTAGCTACCGGCCTGTGGACTTATATTATCGCCACGGGGCTCACCACTGGTTTCACCAAATGGATCACTGGTGGAGGAGGCCTGTGACCCATCGGGCTAGAACACAAGAAGATAACACTTTTATTTTTTCTCTTTTCAACAACCGAAAATGTAAAACAACTTGGCATAGTTTCATGCAGCACCACACAATCGGTTATTCGCAAGGAGGGCACAACTTTAGTTGGAGGATGCCACCCCACTAATGCAAGAGCTCTTAGGACAGCATTCTGCGGCTGACTCATTTGATCAGAAAACAAAGCCCCTTCAGCAACCCTTTAGCACTCGAGTCTGAGCCAGCTTTCCCTTCCATGTAGGCATCCTCGTGTACCCTCTGTTCCAGATAGGGAAGCTTTCATTTTAAGGGAAACCCAAACCGAAACAACAAACCAGTCACTCACAGCTTCTTGCTCTTCACTTTTGCTGGGACTTTCAAAGCCCTTCAAAGATGTCATCTGTGGTCGGATCGCTGGCATGGGATGCAGATGATTTGGATGGAGAGCTCTGCCTAGGGGCTGGGGTTGGAGCTGCAGAGACCATGCAAAAAGAGGAAACATCGTAAGTGTCTGAGTGCAACCAGGGTATCCACGGAAAGCTTAGGGATTTGCTTATATTTGAATCAAGTCACAGGATTCTTCTCCCCATCCCAAGCTAAATCAGCGGAACAGTCAAATTCCTCCTGTATGCGCTTATCTTGTCCTCTCATGCACTTGATCTTAAGGAAGGAGCTGGTCCACACTGATGGGTAAGGCAGCGGTTCTCAAGGGATGGTCCCCAAACCAGCAGCGGGAATATCATCTGGGACTGTTAGGGATGCCAATCCTTGGACTCTCCCCTAGATCTACTGAATCAGAAACTGGTTTAACAGCCCTTTCCAGGTGATTCTGATGCATACACAAGGGGGGATTGCTTTCTTTTCTTTCTTTAGGGGCACATTCATTGAGTGCCTTTTATGTGTCAGACATTGTTAGAAACCATACAGACACTCTCCCTGATCTTCACAGAGCCTCTCTGAGGTGGACTTTATCCCATTTTTTTTTTTAAAAGATGTGTTCATTTTTTAATATTTTATTTTTTAATGTGGTGCTGTCAAGGATCAAACCCAGTGCCTCACACATGCTAGGCAAGTGTTCTGCCACTGAGCTACAGCTACAGCTCCCCTGATATCCCAGATTTAAAGATATGGAAAGTGAAGGTTTCTGATTTGTTCATGGCAACTGGTAGAACTCCATGGCATGGAGAAAACAGTCAATAAACACATGTTGAAGAAAGAAGGTCTCAGGGATCTGGGAGAACAGCTGTGGCTGATGGTAGCCTCACAGCTGGTACCTGATTTTGTAAGACAGTGCAGTTTGTGCACGGACATTCTGTCATTTCCCTCCTCTCCTTTGTTCCAAGGTTTGTAACAAATATCTACTGGAAATGACTCTGCTTTTAATAATTTCTAATTTGGCATAGAAAAGACCAGTCCTCCTGGCTTGGCCCTAAGTAAGGAGGTGATATTGATTTAGTAGCAGAATTTCAATGCCACTGATAAGACCCTCCTGTTGTAGCATTCCAGAGCTTAAGAAAATCTGGCAGCTTACCAGACAGGGAGTGACTGTAAAACTCAGTGTGTACCTTTTACCCTGATGAACCTATGATGAACCTATCTTTAGAACAGTGATGCTATTTCAAACCCTTTATTATTCATAATGTGCCAATGAGTCAAATGCTGTGCGGGGCACTTTCCATTTCCATTCTCCACAATGCAGGCAACTGGAAGGTGCTATTGTGTCTTTTCCCCACCAAATGATAGAAACGACAGCCCAGAGAGGTGTGGTCACTTGCTCAGGGCTGATACAGCTGTGAAACAGTAGCCCTGGGATGTGACACAGCCTTGTCTGACACTGTTTGTCCCAGCTGTGCCTTTCTTTTCCTATTTGAGGCTCCCTTTTGGTCCAACTAGCCCTCCAGTCCAAACATTCTCAAGAAGACACCAAGGGAGATAAAGACCAGTTTTACTCATTTTCTTTAAAAACAAAATATTAAGTTGTTTCACTGGAAAGAGAGACTGTTCTGTTTCTTGGGAAGATTTGGGAACAAACTGGCTGTAGTGGGTTTAAAGCTATATGAAAACACCCTGATAGACAGTGGATATTTAGTAAGTATTAGCTGAATTGGATTCTGAATTGTGTTTGAAGTGGTTTGTTGCTCACTAAAGGCCAAGAACCCAGGCTGAGCTGCCAATTCTGCCAGGTATATGGCTCATACTTACCCAGTGAAATCAATGGGAGACATGACTAGTTTATGCAAGTATATATTAATCTTTAGAAGGTTTTGCAGAAAACATCTTTACTCTAAAACAGTGGTTCTCAATCTTGGGTGATTTGGCAATGTCTTGAGTCATTTTTGACCTTGTGAGAAGAGGGAAGGAATGAAGGGTACTTGCATCTCATGTGAGTAGAGGCTAAAATTGCTGCTAAAGTTTCTACAACATGCTGGACAGACCCTTAGGACAAAAAGTGATCTGACTCCAAATATCAATAGTACCAAGGTTGCAAAACCCCATTCTAATACACAACTATAGCTAAATTGCCTTTATTTGGGTCATTTCATTCTCTACAACCTTTCCCAAATGCCTCCCATGTGCAAGGCACTGTGCTCACATTACTAGAAGGGCAGGGATGATGAAGATGTATTCCCTATCCTCAAAGAACTTAAACTTCCCTCTTGTGTGTAGCTGGTATACAAGTCAATTGAAAGAGAGACACTGGATTTTAAAAGATGCTTGCTCACTTATGCATTGCTGTTACTTCTTTAGCATTTCATTTTTTATTCATTATTTCTTGTTGAAACCCTATGAGTTAGCAGAGATGTTCCCCACCACGTGGAACCAGTGGCCAAAGAGCCAGCAGGTTGTTTACACACATCACAAGCATTCATTTTCAGAATTGCATTCTGAACCTGGCTGAAATGACACAATCTAATTGTATTAACATTAGGGTTTTTTTTTTTTTTTTTTTTTTTTTTTTTTTTTGACTATTCATGTCTTGGCCATGCAGTGATCCGTATCACCAGTGACAGTAATGAAAATGCCAAACTCACTGTACCATGAGCCTTTTCTTTCCCCTTATCAACTGTCAAAGCACAGGCTGAGTCACCAGAACACCTTCCCTGAATTGTATCAAACAGGCATACGAGTGCTGGAGTGTATCTGGATTCTGATTTGGGCTGCACAGTTAACTGTTTCTGAGAGGTCTGAAGCAGAGGAGAGGGTTGGGTGGAATCACCAAGCACTGGGCCTATAAGGAAGCAAGTTGCTCATCTGAGCCTATTCTCGAGTTGCACAGAAGCCACACACTTGTCCTAAGATGCAGCTTGTGGTAGAGAAGCCAACACTAGGAACCTGGGCCAGGAAACTGCACAGAGCCACTTAACAAATATGCTAATAATATTTCCAGTTCTGTGATGTTTACAATGTTTTAGTACATGTTCTAAATCCTTTCAATAACCCATAGCCTTCCACAGATGAGGAACACGAAGATCATAGAAATACAATTACTTGTCCCAAAGCACAAAACCAGTGAAGAATGAAGATGACTTCCAGGTCCCCTATCCAGAAGTTTGTACTCCACCATCTTTTCTTCTCAGACTCTCAGAAGCTTTGAGCTTTTATCACAGCCATACCCTTATGGCAACTAGACCTCACTTCAAATTTTCTCTGGTCTAAATTTTTCTATTCTGATCTTTAAACCTTATTCCTCAATATTAAAAATTTATATTTAACCATTAATTTTCATTCCGATAAGCCATACCAAAATTTGTATGCCACAAGCTGGGTTGTGAATGAATGAATGAATGAGTGAATGAATGAGTAGACTAACAAAAAGCTAAGAGGCAGAGTGACGTGGTGGAAAAATACCAGGCATGCATTCGATTTTAGAACTTGGTCCATTTATCTGCCAAACAAACCTAACAAAATGTGTCATCAGCGTGGTTCTGAGTCTGAAAATAAACCTAGAGCATATGGAAGAAGGTGTGCATGTATCACTGATGCCTAGATCAGCAGCTATTAGATTGCTAGTAGTGATATCACTAATCATCAACCCTGATTAATGCAGAGATGAGCCCCTGACTCCAGATGCCCCACTCCAGATGCCCCGACAGGCTTCACTGTCATTGGGTTTTATGTCCCAAGCAAAGGACACTCACGTGAGTTGGTCGATGGTGTGGTAGAAGTCACGGGGGTCAAATTCAACTGGGAGATGTCAAAGTCATCACAGTCGTCTGCATCCTGTGCCACCCCGACTTTGTTGAAGTAACTGGAGAAGGCCTCTGAGGTACAGGTGAGGGAGGGCTGGTCGGGTTTGCGGGAGGGCACGGGTGGAGGCTGGGCCATCTGGAAATCTTTAAACATTTCTTTCCCCATTTTCTGCCTGGGCTTGTCGGTCTGTGGACTTGACCTGGTGGAGTCACTCGTGCCTGGGACGGTTGCAAGGGGGGTGAGGGGACCCTGGAACATGGCAGCTGGCAAAGGCATAACAGTTTGTGTGGGGCATGAAGGCGGCTGGCGGAAACTGCCCGGCCACAGCTGGCCAGGGCTGCTGAGTGGCAGGAAAGAGACCCGGCTGGCCCCATGCGATGGGCTGAGCCCCCGGCATCACCTGAGCGACTGGTGGCTGAGCACCCATGGCGATCTGCTGTTGGACGAGGGGCTGCTGGCCCCAGAAGGATGGGAGGACGGCGCCCATTGCAACATAACCTGGAAGGGCGAGAAAAGGAGAGTCGGGCATCCTGGAAAAGAAGGCTTCGTGGATTTAAGTGATTGACAAAAATGTATCCACCACTGGCTGTGCCAGGCTGTGTGCTAGGGACCGGGGATACCAACACGAATAAGACAACTGTCCCTGTTCTCTCAGAACTTGCCTTCCAGAGAACTGGCCAGGGAGACGATTCCTAAGCAGAATCTAGAATGAGTCAGGGTGAGTCATGCAGATGCCTGGGGGATGATAATACTTGCATAGTTGTTAAAGTTTCCCAATCTTGAAAGACTGGGAATGGAACCACCTTATGACCCAGCTATCCCACTCCTCAGTCTATATCCAAAGGACTTAAAAGTAACATACTACAGGGACACAGCCACATCAATCTTTATAGCAGCACAACTCACAAGAGCTAAACTGTGGAACCAACCTAGATGCCCTTCAGTAGATAAATGGATAAAGAAAATGTGGCATATATACAAAATGGAATATTGCTCAGCAATGAAAGAGAATTAAATAATGGCATTTGCAAGTAAATGGATGAAGTTGGAGAATATAATGCTAAGTGAAGTGAGCCAATCCCCAAAATCCAAATGTTGAATGTTTTTTTCTGATATAAGGAGGCTGATTCACAGTGGGGTTGGGATGGGGAGCATAGGAGGATTAGAGGGACACTAGAAAGGTCAATGGGGAGGGAGGGAGAGGGAGGGGGCAAGAGGGTAAAAAAAGATGGTAGAATAAGATGTATATCATTACTCTAAGTGCATGTATGAAGATATGAATGGTGTGAATATACTTTGTATACAACCAGAGATATGTAAAAATGTGCTCTATAAGTGTAATATGAATTGTGATGCATTTTGCTGTCATATATAACAACTTAAAATAAAAAATAAATAAAACAAAAAAGAATCAAATTAGTAATACTCAATTAAAATGCATTAAAATTACAAAAAAAAAAAAAAGTTTCCCAATCTCATAGTCTCAGGAACTGGTGTGTCACAGAAGGAACAGAAGACTAGAGAGATGGTGTGCCTGAGTTTTGACCTGGCCTCTCCTTGGACACTCTGGATAATCTCTATTGCTGAAGTTGAGAGTCAGGCTCTTTGCTGTAACAGGTTATAATACCTTCTCTTCAGCACCAAGGCCATGTGCAGAGTGAAACCTTCAAGGCTCAGGGTAAAATTTAAGTGCCATTTGTCACCTATGTAACTTGGACAGCATTTCTTGGCCTATATATATCATTATCTGTAAAGAGGGCACAAGACACCTTCTGTCTCATGGGGTGGCTTGAACAGTAATTGATATGACATATTTAATGTGTAGAGTACTGCTTCTAACACCAAGACTGTACTCAGTAAATGGTAGCTACTAGTGAAGTTTGAATCAGAGCCTATAAAGTACTTAGTACCTGCTTGATATATAACTGACATGCACTAAATAGTAGCTATGGCTATTATTTCTGTATTGTCATTATTATTCCAATTTTAGAAAAATAAAAAGAAGACTGGTGTCCATTTAGGGCCTCTCAAAACAAGCCCAGTGGTATGGGCTGGGCACTGCAAAACCCAGGAGCATGTATTCAAATATATGACCACAATAATTCTTGTTGTATAATTACTATCAGCAGACATATATATATTTTAATAGGAACACAGGTGACATTTATTGTAATAATAGTAATAGCAATAATTTCTACTTATTAAATACCTAAAATGTACAAGTATACTGTTTTACATCTTCACAAAATCCCTGCATGCTATGTATTATTAGAGATGAGGAAATTGGTGCTCAGAGAAGAAAAGCAACTTGTTTAGGGTCACACGGGTTGCATGAGGTAGAATCAGGATCTAAACCGAGGTTGTCTGTCCCTAAAGCCAGTGCTCTTTTTGCCACCCTGTTCGACTAGGTGGCCAAGACCAATTTTCATCTTCCACAGTCCACAAACCTGGCTACCGTGGAATGTATTAGCACACTGCAGGCCCACAGGAAACTCCTATGTGCTTCCAATGGTCCCCATGCTTCTCAGCGGGCATAAAGGTCACCTGCCTGTACAACTGAGCCTGGGAGACAAGCGGCCATATGGGCAGAGCAGAGAGTGGAGAATCAAGGCTTGCTTAGCCTCTCAAAATAAGCACCTTCATGGCTGCCAGAAGGGATTTGCAGGTGCAGTGCAGTGAGACCTGAATAGGAAGAGGAGCAGATGCAGGGTATCCTAGCAACGTCCAGAAGGACAATGGGTGGGGGCAGTGGCACTGATCACATCATGGGTCACGTCTCTAATTCTGGGGAGCCCAGAGAAATGCTGTACAAGGGGCCTCACTCCATGGGCCAGTCTCAGATCCACCTGCCCCTCAGCTGATGGATACTGGATCCAGTTAACCTTCAAAGCCTGGGTATTTCTTGGCAAGGTGTTTAACTTGCCCCACATGTCATGTGTCCCCTGAAAGAAGGTCCCAGGGAGGCACAAGAAACATGGGCTTCTTGCTGATTGTTCTAGCAATATTAAATGCCTTTATGGAAAGAGGCAGAGATATCAACAAACAGAACAGAGAATCTCCTGTGGTGCAGTCCAACTGCCCTGAGGAGGGGTGAAGTGGTATGGCTGATGGCATTTCAAACTTGACACTTGCTTACATTGCCTCACCGGTTATGCAATAATGCAGTGGCTTGAATCTATGAATAGATGAAGAATTCTGCCAGTTTGTTTTCCTTATTTTCAGATTTATTTTGCTATGGCTCAATTCAATTCTTCTCAACGGGAGCGCTACTGCCCCCTAGGGATGATTAGGGAAATTCGATTGGTGGTTTTGGTTGTAGTGGTAACTGGAGGGGGATGGACCCTATTGGCATATCAGGGCCTCCCACCATTGACAGTAGCCATTTTATAAGGCGTGGGACTAATGCGTACAACAAAGAATTGCTTCAAATCCTATTTATGATTATTTGAACCTAGAATTGACTTTGAATTACATGGAAATTCAATTTCTTTGCACGGTTTTAATGCACTTCATTTTCTAGAAATGTAACAAGTGTGCACATTGAGGGGAAACTGTATTTTGTTTTATTTGGAACATTCAGGAGTTGTCTGCCATTTTGGAAAATGGCAGCCCCTGATAGGAACCCTGCTCAGGATTTGTGTCAGCCTGCACTTGTAGCAGTAGGTTTCAGTGGTGAGTCTATTTGTAGGTATGTGCATCTGATTATTTACTATATCTTATATGCTCATGCCTATTTTCTTACAGGAATGCTTATTTTTTCAGTATACATTACCTTTCTTTTATTTCTACTTTATGCTATCATTAGAAAATTGTATTGATTTTTGGAAACCTGTGTAGGTAGGTTTCATTATTATCTATGAATTTCCTTTCAAGTTATTAAAGGTGATGTTGCAAATATATTTTATAAAAAAGGGGGTGCTGCAATTCACAATAGCTAAACTGTGGAACCAACCTAGATGCCCTTCAGTAGATGAATGGATAAAGAAAATATGGTATATATACGAAATGTAATATTATTCAGCAATAAAAGAGAATAAAATAATGGCATTTGAAGGTATATGGATATAGTTGGAGAATATAATGCTAAGTGAAGTTAGCCAATCCCCAAAATCCAAATGCTGAATGCTCTCTCTGACATAAGGAGGCCGATTCATGGTGGGATTGGGATGGGGAGCATAGGAGGATGAGACGAATTCTAGAAAAGACAATGGGGAAGGAGGGGGCAAAAGGGTAAAAAAAAATGGTGAAATGAGATGGACATCATTACCCTAAGTGCATGTATGAAGACACGAATGATGTGACTATACTTTGTATACAACCAGAGATATGTAAAAATGTGCTCTATATGTGTAATACGAATTGTAACGCATTCTGCTGTGATATATAACAACTTAGAATAAAAATAAAATAAAATAAAATAAAAGGTGGGTGATGGGTTTCACGGGTGGAGACCAACCACAGAACTTTCAATGACCCTGGCCTTGATGACCATTTTGGTGAATGGGTGGAGACTTCACTTTCTACTCAGCCTATTTTTTGCTTAGTTTCTATTCCATCCTTCTCATGGCCAATGTGGATTGTTCTAAAATGTGAATACAGGTATTCCTTGACTTACGATGTGGTTATACCCTAGTAAACCCAGTGTATGTTGAAAATTTTATAAGTTGATGCTGCATTCAACCTGCCAAACATCGTAGCTTAGCAACACAGCACACTGTAGCGGGTACTCATGGTGGCGGGGTTGACCAGGAGTTGCGGCTCTCAACATCTGCCAAGTACCAGAACAGAGTACCATACTGCATATTGTTGGCCCAGGAAAAGATCAAAATTCAAAATAAAAGTACATTTTCTAACGAGTGGATATTGCTTGCACAGCATTATAATGTACAAAAAACGGTAAGTCTAAACCGTGTAAGTCAGTCGTAAGTCAGGGACCGTGCGCATACTGCTCATCATCTTGATCCTAAGGCTCAGATGCCATGGCATGGCTTATGAGCCCTTGGTGGTCAGCCCCTCATACCTCTTCATTACCATCCTCGATTCTTGTCCTCTTTGGCTTCTTCTTTCCAGCAGCTGAAAACAACACCCCACCTGTCTCTGTTTGTCTGGTCCACCACCCCCACTTCCTCATGTGATTGATCTTGGGAGGCTCAGTTCATGTCCCCTCTACTGGAACCTCTTCCTGCCCCCTGAGGGCATCTGATCCTCCTCTGGGTTTCCGCAGTTTTGTGTGGTCCCCTCAGCCATGACACTTGCCACCAGGTGTGGTAATTGCCTGGTTAGTCTGTCTTCCCTCATGAGGCAAGAAACAACCACCTGCCAACAGGAACCCTTTATTCTCTCTCCCCCTAGGCCTAGCACAGTTTTGGCACAATCAGCAGCTCCATAAAGGCTCAGCAGTGGAGAAAGGCCCAACATTAAGGTGAACAAGCCGTAAAGGAATCAATGCTTCTCTGCATTTTTCCAGGAGTACAGTGGAATTCTGGGATTCACAAGTGCTGTGATCCTGGTTGATTCTGTTGCTGGTGGTGGATTCTTTCCCCCCTCCCATCCTTTCTTTTTTGTTTTACAAGGAGCTAACAGATGGGTTGTGCACACTTTTCTGGAGAGAGCTATTAGCATGTCTCTCTGGCTTCATGCCATCTGTTCCAGACTAAAGTATGATATTCAGAAGAGAAAAAGAGAATGCAGGGCAATTGGGGGCCATGTTTGGGAGCTTGAAGGTCTCACTTTTGGAGGGGTTGTCACTGCAGCCTGAGCTATCCCCAGGCCTGGGAGCTAAGGCTCTCTGGCCACACTGTGTCACACATTCCTGAAGAGACACCTCAGCAGCAGGACTGTGGGAGCATCGGACTCAGGGAGCCACTTGGAGCCACCGTGGCCATTTAACAACTTGTTAACCATTTACTCATTAATGTGCGGCAGCAGAGGGAGGAGGTGCCAGGGAGCATCTGTTTATGCATGGAGTTCACATCAATCATAGACCTCCTTGCTGGGAACGGGAAGGGAACACTTGCATCACTGCTTTGCAGGTAGGTTTTTAAAGTGTTGAAAATTGCAATTTATAACCAGATGCTGGCTCCCAGGGACACCCTCATTATTTGGGGAAAGGAAAAAAAATAATATATGAGAAATACACTGAAAACTAAGGAATTTTAATGTTTATATAGAATTTATGCGGTATGCCTCTTATGCAAGTGATCTCGTTCAACTCACTCAGTTATCAAAAATATCCCGACGGGGTGCCCAGCTGTATTTTAGTCTCTGGAAATCCTTGCCTCAGTGAAGCTTACACTTAGGGGAAGTTAATCGTTGCAAAAAGCTTCTAGGGTAGCTGTTACTACTTTCTCTTTCCTTCGTAGGGAGGAACGGCAGGTCCTTGAGGAGACAACTTGCCACAGTGTGTGAGCAGCAGAGCCAGCGCCCCAGGGAGCCGCGTACACATGTCTATTGAATGCCTCCTTGTTAACACCGCCGGCACTATAAGACATGTTTTACATGCAGCATTCTGTGGTTCTCAGAACAACTCTAGGAGGCAAAATCATAATCATACCCATTTTACAGGCAGGTTCCTTGAGGCTCAGAAGGGATACAGTCAACTGATTACATAGCTGGTTAGTGGAAGAGCCTGTTTTCATACAAGTACATTCTCCATGGCACCCAGGCTGAAGGAAAAAGTGCAGGGAAAACTAGGACGTATTTTATAAGTCAGAATAATAATAACAAAAAGATTGACAACAACACAGCAGCAGTAGCATGTTGTACATTGTATCTACCTGTCCCAGCACTTTTAAAGTGCTTGATTTTATTTTCTCATTTAATTTTCATAATGTTCTTGCAAGGTAAGTATTACTTTTTCAATCCAGTTGTGAAGATGAAGAAAGTCTGAATGGGACAGGTTGAGTAATTTGCCCAGGAATCTAAAGCCTATTTTTTTATTTTTATCTATGTATTTATTTATTTTAAACCTTTTAAAACTATTTTTTAGTTATTGATAGACCTTCATTTATTTATATGCGATGATGAGAATCAAACCCAGTGCCTCACACATGCTAGGCAAGTTTGCTACTGCTGAGCCCCAGCCCCAGCCCCTAAAGCTTATTTTTTAAAGTGGCTCAGCTGGCATGGTGATGTGCACCTTTAGCCCCAACTGCTCAGGATGTTGAGGCAGGAGGATCACTTAAGCCCAGGAGTTCAAGACCAGCCTGGGCAACATAGCAAGAATATGTCTGAACACAAAAGCAACAATAGCCACAACAAAAAAGGCTGAGCCAGGATGGAAACCCTGCCCATCAGATTCAAAAGTCCTCCATGGGCAGCTCATCCACTGCATGATGTAGCCCAGTTCGTGGCACCGTATCCCTATTACTGGCTCAACAATCAGTGATAGGTAGATGGAAATGTAAGAGCTATAGGGGTTTTTAAGACTAGTTAATGGAGGAAACGGGGGCAGACAGTTTAACACCCACTGAAGCATATCATATGCATATCTTAAGTAGACTAAGAAAGCAAAAATATGCTAATGGAAATTAGTTTTAGACTCATGTTCTAAAAATTGAAATCTTGGATGTAATTGATCATTTTTTGTTTTTTAAATAACTGGAAGAAGTAGTTTGTCCACCATTTGCAGTGTGGCTGGCTAAGTATTGAGACTAAAACTGTTAATCTGGAACAAGCTGGGGAGAAGGTCTTCAGAGTGCTTTAAATAGAACACTAGCACTGGAATAGACATGAACTGCATCTAGTGCCATCTTCTCATTTATAGAAGGGACTGCAGAGTAGGAAGGCCCAAGTAGGTCCTGGGTCAGGAATATCCTTAATTCTGATGTGATTTCCACCTCGCCCCTTCCTGCCTCCTGCACAGGTGCCATCTCACCTGTGTAGGAGCCTCTCCTGACCACAAGCTCCTTGGCTGGGTCTCTAGTGTCCCCATACCTTGCTCTGTGTTTGGTTCTATCCATATCCCTTATCATTTTCTAACATATTATGTAAGTGACTCATTTTTATGTTATTGCTTATCTCTGCATAGGAGGTAAGGGCTCCATCTGTTGTGTCCATGACACACCCCAAGCACCTGGAAGAGGAGCTGGCACTGAGCAGGCACCCAGTAAATTTTTGTGGAAGGACTGTGCCTGAAGATTAGTAAGCATGGGACCTAGAGTTCCTAGAGTTCCCATCATCTGTCCAAACATCTTTATAAGTAAAAAAAAAAAAAAAAAAAAAAAAAAAAAAAAAGGCAAAACATGGGGTTTCTGAAGAGAAGGCTTAAGCATAGAAGCATGTACATTTCTCGGCTACCTGCAGATTCTAAACCATAAGTCAGACTGTCATCCCCAGCCTCTCAGCTTCTGAAGGCTCATCATGATCTCCGAGCTCATAAGGAATAACTGTTTCAGAACAGAGTATGAATTTTTAATTTGTTTCCAATAAAAGCAAGGTTTATATTTGGTGGCAAGAATTTGCTTCTAACACTATGTAATTAAAAGTAATTATTTATAGAAAAAAGTACAAGGAGATTTGTATTCTAAAATATTCAAACTCTCATCTGTCATTTATAAGAATAAAGTCAAGAAAGAAGGATAATAACACATATTTCAATATGTAGTTAAAGGAAAACACAGAGCTCCTTCAGGCTCTCATGTATGTGAAGAAAAGAACAAATCCACCTTTGGCTATTTCCAAGTAGAGTGGTCTGACTGCCTGGAGTGTCTGTTGCCAGGGAAATGGTTCCTGGGGCCACCCATTTGTGACCCACCTGTAATACTGTTACTGTAGATAGTTACCCTGGCTTGAAAGTATGCTTTAAAATTTATATGTTTTAAAGAATATTTGGAAAACAGAAGAAATACTTTCTAAATCTGTGAGACCCATCACCTCCCCAATTCACTGCTAGCAGTTTGCTCTTGTGCCATGGGGTCCCCTGCCACCCTCTCTGGGGAACCATGCCTTCCTTGAATCAGCACCAAATAAGGCAGATTCCCTTCCCCCCATCAGGTGTCAGGAGGTACGTGGAGAGCTGGCTGCATCTCCTCTCCTGCTCATCACCTTCTCTCCCTCTGGCTCAAGTGCACGGATAAAATGACCTGCATGAATGCACCTGCTGTGTATGTACCATGCTCCCCAACACTGTCTACCGGAGTCACTTGGAGTCTTGAGCCTTCCAGGTGAAAGACTTCAGTGAATTTTAGCTAGCAGCATCTGGGGGCTTTGTATGGAACCTCCAAGTCCTACCCACAGGGTAGCGAATGAATGGTGATCCCATGGATATTTTGGCATAATTTGGTGGCTGGTTCAGCCAATTCTTCCTCTCTTTCAATGAGTGGAGGCCAAAGGAAGGGCAGCTGGCGGACAGGGCTTACCTGAGGGTACAGCAGCAGTGCCGAAAGGTACAGAACCAAACACGTCTGCACTGGCCGGGAGTGTCTGGGATGAAGATGGGATGAAGGCATCACCTGGAGTTGCAGGAGTCTGTGGGACAGAGAGGTAGGGCGACATGAGCTGTCATCACGCACAGCAGGCAGCAGGGGTGAGGTGGGGCCGCCGCAGAAGTGAGCCCAGTCCAGGCCACTCATGCAGTGATAGAGACACTATCTATGGAATGGGAAATGATGCCTCTAGCTGCTGTGAGGATTCCATGAGATCATGCATTTGGAATATTGTTTTATATGAAGTTATTTAGTACCACACATAGCCATCCAGTAGGTGCTCAGAAATGATAATCAGTTTCCTCATGACTTCGTTTGCACCTTGTCTCTTAGAGGGTGTTTTCAGGCCATCAAGTTATCACATGATATCTGGCTTTCACCCTTCAGAGGTCATCCATTAGAACTGAAACACATCCCCTGAAGACCTACTGTGTGCCCATCTCAAGGTCTGTCACTTAATATGTGGTCAATTAACAGGTGTTGACAAAGCAAACAAAGAAAATTCAGCACACAGGGCACAGGTCCTTGTATTCTGGTGCCTCCAGAATCTTACCCAAATCTTCACTTGCAAAGAAAGTAAATACTGTCAAGAAGAAAACAAAGCAACTATGCCTGCCCAGCTGAGAACTGCCCAGTGCCTGCCTGGCCCATGCCAGGATTCCAGAAAGGTCTCCTGCAAGAACTGGTGACAAGTCCAGGAGTGCTAAAACAGAAATGTCAGTTCTCATAGTCTTTATGTGTCCACACCTGTTTGCAGCAGGCTTTTGCTTATGGAGTTTAAGTCTGTTTGATGCCAGGATATATTTGTTGGGTGTCCCCCCACACCCGGCTTGGAGTAGACTGGGGCAAGCAAATAATCCTGAAACCATGGCAATTAGGCAAAGCCATTTTTAGCCCAGCAGCTTGCAGGACGAATGACATTGTTCTGAGATTATTAAACACCCATTTGGACAGCACTTGGGTTCAGGGCCAGAAGCACAGCCATGAGCTGCTGTGTTAAGCAGTTTTAAAGACGGTCAGCACCGCTCTCCTCTGCCCACATGACCCTGTGTGAGTCACATGTCCTCCCAGGGCCTCGGTTTACACATCTGTACAACGCAGGGGATAAAGCTGAAAGAGCTCTTCAGACCTTTCTAGCTCCATTGCCCCATAGTTCTGCAACTCTGAGTTCTTGGACGAAGCTGTTTTCCCCAGAATGGAGGGGCTGAGAATCACTAGAGTCTCCCAGCCCAGCTTCCCTGGAGACAGGAGCTGTGCCCCCACCCCCACCCATGGTTGCTCTGGACATCAGGTGTAGGGAGCAGGGCAGCTGTGCCTAGGCTCCCTGGTGGCAGCTGTGGGCAGCAGGGTCTCATGCCATCTGTTCTCCGTGGTAAGGTTACAGCCCTTTCTCTGTGAGGCGCATCTCGCCAATGAACCGTAGCACCATCTCTGGGTTTGCACAACTGCGCGGCGCCCAGAAGAACAGTCCCCTCCCAGCAGCTTCAGCCAGTGCAGCTGCGGCTGACTGCTCTCCACCCACCTCCGGGAATAGTCAGGGAGGGGCCCAGAGGCCATCTCCCTCTTTGCTTTGCAGGGGCTGCAGGGTTGCTTTTGAATGCACACAGCACAGGGTTTCTATTTTGCTTTGGTTTTAATTCTGTTTTCTTCTTTTCATTTTCAAATCAGGGCTCCCTGCAATCTCTGTCTTCCTGCAAGCATGGGCTCAGATTTTCTGACTGAAGCTCTGGTGGGAATCCAATGCTTCTTGAGAAATTCAGAAAGCATAGGTCATCGTCTGCAAGGCTACCTGGGCAGCAGCAGGTTAGGGAGGGAGGAAACAAAACACAGGAGGGAAAGAAGAAGGAAAGGGGAGATGGAAGGGTGGAGAGGGCTCCTTTCCTGCTGGCCACTTGTGCTGTGTGGGGCTCAGGCCTGATCATGTTGGATGGCCTGTTTCCTAACCAGATCACATACTCCTTGGCGGCAGGAACCCCATCTTACTTGTGTCTCTTCTCTCTGAATCCAGCAGAAGAGTGAACACCCAGGCAATGTCCTACACTTGCTAAATACATGGTCTCATTTATTTCTTCTATGTATGATATATCAAAGTGCATAAATGCATTCTACTGTCATGTATAATTAAAACAAATTAAAACAAACAAAAAAGACCAGAAGCATGATATATGAAAAGATATTCTCTTCTCTCTCTCTCCATCTCTCTGTCTGTCTCTCTAATAGCAGAGAAATTAAGGCTAGTATTGCTGGTTAGCTTGCCTGAGTCACACAGATTTGAAATTCACCAGCAGGACCCCCTTTTACTGAGGAAAGAACAGAAAGGGTCATGGGGCTCAGAGGGAGATGCATACTTACGGGGGGAGAGGTTATATCAGGAGGGGTGGACATGTCCCCAAAAAGTTCTAATTGGGTCACAGCCTGAAAAGACAAAAAGATAACAATGTAACCAGGAAAGCAGATACTGCCAGGCCTGCTTTAACAGTATGAGAAACCTTTCTCTCCTCTGTCCTGACTGTATGGATAGTCAGCCCAGTCAGTCATTACTGGACCTTGCAATCCCCAAAGCAACACCTCGGATCCCACCCATCATGCAGGAGCAGGAGAACCAAGCCTTGCTGCAGTGTAGCTGGCTGTTTATCCAGGCTTGATCAATGTCACTCACTATCCACCTCCCATGAGCTACAATCATACCACTTCACAATTGTTTGCCATCGCATGTCAGCGCTGCCTCCTCTCCAGCAGGTAAAGGCAGGCAGCGATTCCATCAACGGTTTCTCTCTCCTAAGTGTATCTACACACACATGATGTCTTCCATGTATAAGGACACCAGGGATGACCTCATGGTCACTTCTCAGTAAATGCTCCCAACAACACTAACCCTGACAGGTAGAAAGCATCATCCCCATTTTTGCTGATGAATAAACTGATGGTCACAGGCCAAGTTTTGCAATTCTCTGTATCTAGAGCACGCAGTCACATATGCAGTTCCTGAAAGAGTCTATCTTTGGGATAAAAAATGTAGTTGGAGGAAAAGAAAACATTTAATACCAGGAAGGGGCGTCAAAACAGCATATACACCATCAATCACACCAGAAATTTTGCGCAGGGAGACACTGTATCATCTGTCCTCCTGCCCACCATGCAGAAACACCCAAGCAAGGCTGGCCAGAGCAGCAGAAGAATCCCTTTAAGATATACTTAGAAAAAGATCTGCATCTACTTCCAGCTTCAGAGACTGCAGAGAGCGTCTGGCCGAGAACCAAGTGGCCTGACTTAATTAAGAGAAGGACATAATCACACGCTTTGTGCAAACCTGTCCACTGAGGAAAAACCACTCTCCACTCATCTTCAGATCTTAAGTGATAGCTGCTAATTGAGGAAACCTAAAATCACCTGTAATAGATGGCACAGGGAGAGTCCAATGGTCCTGCCACCTAGGTCCTTGCATGCAAATTATGCTCTACCCAGGTCCTGGCTGGAGTTCTGGGGTTCACACAAAGAGAGGGATATTCTTTGTTCCTGACAAGTGAGCTCTGGGCTCAGGAAAAGGTCCCACACCTGGGGATATATTGCTGCGATACCTCTTCCAACCTCTGCAGTGCCTCAGAGCTACAGCTCCCTACTTGGAGGATGGAGATGATGATTTCCTCTCCATACTCACTGACAACAGTACAGGCTGAGCATTGCTAATCCAAACATCCCAAATCCTAAATGCTCTAAGATCTAAAACTTTCTGAGCACTGACATGGAGTCACAGGTGAATTACCCCACCCTTCACCCCACGTAATGGGCTGCAGTCAAAACACAGGGTCACTGAAAATACTGCATAAAATATCTTTAGGCTATGTGTGTACAATGTTTATGAAACAAATGAATTATCTGTGTAGACTTGAGTCCCATCCCTAAGATATTTCATTATATGTGCCAATATTCCCAAATCTAGAACAATCCAAAATCTGCAACACTTCTGGTTGCAGGCTTATTGGTTCACGGATTCAACTTCTAGTAGCTGAACTTGCTTTGAAGTTTGGCTAAGCCTGATTAAAAAGGCACAAAAACTTTCTGCTGGAAGGGAAGAAGCTTAGCCTTCTTTGTTGAGTCACTTTCAACTCTTCTCCTTGAGTTTTCAGATTGAATAATAGAGCCTGGCCCACAGGAGGGTCCTATAAGTATTAATTTTCTTCCTAACCACACAGTGTTGTTTTTTTTTTTTTTTTTCCTTTTCTATAAACATTAAACAAGAGTTAGGTGCTGGGTGCTGTGCAAGGTGCTGGAGGGATAACAAGGAGAAATGCCAACCAAGTCCAAAGCTCCTGGGAATTTACAGTCTGCTGGGGACAGTGATTGACAGATGCAGATCCTTTCAAGGAAGAATGGCGGGAATGGCAACAGATCTCCAGGGCACATGGGAGCGTGCAGAAGTGGACTGAGCCCAGCTCAGAGCAAATGAATTTAGGGAGGGTTTTCCAAAGGGAGAGCCCAGAACTAAATCTTGCAGGAAAAGAGCCAGAGGCCAGGAAAGAAGGAAGAGGAGGGGGCTTCCCAGAGCAGCAGGCAGGTGGCAGCACAGGGGTTTGGTGTTCCCAACATGAAGGTGGGGAGAGAAGGTTCGCGTGTGCACAGAGGCAAGCTGACAGTGGGACTTTGTGCATTTCAGTCTTTCCTGCTGACTTTACTAACAGGAATTCCTCTCACAGGGTCCCAGTCCAGGACCCGATGGGAATGAGGTGGCTGGCATGCCGGGTGCTCTCCCAAATCTGGAGGGAGCCTCGGTGCTTTTCATGGGTTAGTCTTCTCCAGCATGTTAGTAATATCTCATATGATTTGGTGAAATGGTGCCAGTCCTTTCAACTCCCTGCCAATGTCCTGAGAGGGCTAATTCTATCTGATAAATTTAAATGTAGCTTCCGGGGCTTCCTTGCAATTGCAACTTGACGCTTTAAAAATGGTCCACAACTATTTTCAGTGTTTGGAAAATATTAAAATGAAGTTAATAATTAAGTCACATGATTAACATTTCAAATGTGGCATACTTTTACTAACATCATAAATATAATTTATTGGCTAATTTTCTCCTTAAGCACAACTTTTAAAATAACCTTCCTTCTTGAGATATAGGCGGTCCTCTTGCCAGATGATTTTCACTCAAGGATTAAACGAGAAAAACATGGAGAGGCATAAAACATAGATTGTTATTTCGTTCCATTGGATTTGCTGTTTAAATAGAACTCTGAGTTAATTAAATTTTATAGAAAAAGGAGATTCTTGGGCTATAAAATTAAAAATAATCCAAATAACCATGTCTGATGGAGAACCTAGGATAATATCTATTTTCGCAGCCCTCCTCCCCACGTGAACCCTAGTCCTTTTATTTGTAACCTAATAAACCATGTTCCATCTGAAAATATTGTCCTAATTAATCATTTCTAAGGCCCCTCGAGAATAAAACTAACTGTTTACATTTGTAAAATGCTTTATGGCTTGCAAGACACTTTTTTGCACATTCTCCTGTTTGACACTCTGAGCCTCGTGCAGTCGGCAGCACGGGGACCATGGCCACAGACGGCCCAAGTCAGCCTTGACCAAAGGTCAAGTCCTACTGCACAATACCCTCTGATTGGAGGCCAGGGCTCCTAAGAGGTCTGCAATGATGCGCATCCATTGAAGCCATCTGGAGGGGCAGCTCAAGGTGCCTGCTCACCCCAGAGGCAGGTCCTGTCACTGCTGGCACCTCCAATATCTTCCAGCACACACAGATGGCTGTAGAGGGCAGATGTGGTCCCCTCGTTAGGCTGCTGGATACTTCCAGGCGTACGCGGAGAGACACTGGAAGCTGCCAAGGCCACTGAAGGAGCTGAGAAGGAGCTAGGTGTTCAGGAGGTGCCCTTCAGTAGCTCCATCAGGTCTGTCCCTTCCCCAGACATTCTTTGATAGGAACAGGTGATGATTTCCCAGACTACCCAAAGCACTATGCAAATGCTGCTCAAGATTGGTCTCCTGATCCTTCTGTTGCAACTAGACCATGAGGACTTCCTGGGGAGAAGTCTGAAGACACCACTGAACGTGACCACCCCCGAGACCCGTTCCCTAGGTTTTGGCATCAGGAGCTCCAGGAGACCCTTTAGGTAGCAAAGGTATGGGAGTCCCTGTCACGCTTCAGCTACTGTCCCTAGAGTAGAGGACCAAGACCACAAGCCTTGCCTGAGGCCATGAGCTGGCTGTTTTATGGAAAGACAGACCTACAGACATGATCAATACAGTGCTGTGGAGGACAGAACCCAGGAGGCTGTGAAAGGAGAGGCCGTCCTAGGGCCTTTGCATATGGTCTTCCTTCTCCCTAGAGCACTCATTCCTTCCTTCCCCAATTGTCTTTCCTGTCCATCTTCCAGAACACAAATTAGAACATGATTTTTTTCCTGGGAAGTTGTTTCCTAACTCAATTTGGACCCTGCCTCATTGCGCAGAACAGCTTATCTGGTACTCCTAGATTAGTGGTTCTCAGGCTTGGGTGCACAGGGAGAAAAACTATTGCTGCCTAGCCCCACCCTGGAGATTCTGAATTAATTGGGGTGAGGTATAACCCGGTCAACAGAACACTGAAAGCTCTCCTAGTCGTCCTAAATTGCTGCCACGGTTGACAATCCCTGTCTTAGAGGCTTCTGCACACCTGGTGTTCAGGAGCGATAATGCTCACTGGCCTGGCCTTCAACCAATCTGAACAAACACTGGCTGCATGCCAGCCCATCTATACCAGGGCACATACTCAGTGAAGAGTGGCCCTGCCTCTGCTGAGTTTCCAATAGTGTACTGGGCAGGTCCTCCGGATGTATCTGAATTCCTAGCCTACTAGGCTGCGCTACGCTAGGATATACTAGGGAAGCTACTCTGCTCTGCCCTGCCCTAAACTACCCCATCCTAAATGACCCTACTTTTCCCTTCCGTACCCTCTGCTTCCCTGCCCTGCCCTGCCCTGCCCTATGCAGTGTTGTACTAGGTCATACTATGATGTTCTTGAGTGCAGGGCTGTGTCTTCCTCTCTCCTTTCCCTTTAGCATCTGTCAGAATGTCTGGGATGTGACAGGAGCTTCCAAAATTCATGGAATGAAAAGAAGGGGTGCCACCTCCTCTCCAACGCACTGTCCCCTTACAGGTAGGCACACATGTGTACACAGTCTCACTTTCTGACCTCTGCAGGGCCCGCCCACAGTCCTCCTGTGAAGATTAGAGAGGCCTCCACTGGAGCCGCGGGGTGCAGGTACAGCACCCGCCGTTCCTGCAATTCAACATGAAATACAAGAGAACGACCAGGATGGTCAGCAGGAGCCTCGGGGCCTTACCTTGGTCACCTCAAAAATCTCATCAAAGTCCACCGACGGGTCTCTGTTCTGTAACCACAAGGCACGGCTGATGAGCATGAAATGAGTGACACAAAGACACACAACGGTTGACCTGACAGGGCCTGCTCCTCCTTACCGGTGAGGCTGCAGCAAACCGTTCTTCAAAATCCTCAAATGGGTGGCTGTTCTGAAAGCGCAAGGGATGATGAATGAGGATGAAGTGAATGACACACAAATGACATGGATTTATGAGTTTAATGATGACGGCGTCGATGGTTTACACTCCCACGGTCTCGGGGCGGGAGCTGTTGCCAATGTACTGTGAAGATCCTGGGAGATGCTTCCAGCAGAAGCAGATGATAAAACACTGGTCTGGTTAGGGAACAGAGCAGCGGCAGATCTGCCAATTTAAAGTTCACCTTCCTGCACTCGCAGGCTTCACCCAGCCTGCTCAGCAGTGGCTGTAGAGAGAGCGCGAGATGCTGATACTTACGATTTTTCTCTTAAGAGAGGAAATGCCATCCTGTGCTTTAGCCAAACTCAACTCTGCAGTGTAGCTTTGCCTGTGCTATCCTACACATTGTCCTCTCTGCCCAAACACTGCTCTTCTCCTCCTCTCTGCCAGCTCATTGCTCACCAAATTCCTGCAGTCCTGCTGAAAAGTACCTCTAGCATGAAGAATTACTCAATTCCCTGAGCTGAAAATCCTCCTCCCAGAATCCTCAGCTGGGCGCTTCCTCTAGCAGGGACCGTGGGGTATTCAATCCCCAGTCCCCAGCAGCTGCCTGAGGGTCTAGCACATGCTCAACATATGTGAATGAATGTGCGTCTTAGAAGTAGCTGGCAGTTGGCCAAATCGAATCGTTCTCTTAACTTTCTATTTTATTATTTATACTACGTGTTACAGATAATACATGTATCTCATATCCATGTATATTTTAATGACCATGTTTTGGTCCATATGTACAAGCTAATTATTCTTTGGATGGTTTCCAAGTAGTATAACATTAATGTAAATTCACAAATATTGGCATTAAAATGGAGCTATTATGCAGGAACAGAAATAACTGCATCAATTCCTAATTTTGAGGGGAGCTTGGTTGGCAATGGAAGAGTGGGGAGACTATTACCTACAGTCTTATAATACTGCTCATCTGCTAGAAACCACTTTCACCCTGTTTGTAGAAAATGTGACTGTTCCTCAGCCCCAGTTACAGGATGCAGAATGGACCAGGAGAGCCAACATGGCTACATCTACATCACAGGGCCTCAGGCCAATGACCCTTGAGTCCTGCTCTTGGCCACCTGTTTCTACCAGGCACTGGCTCACCATGACCTAGCTGTGACTGCAATGAGGTGAAAAGCCACCACATTAAAAAAACCACCATTACTGTTTGGTCAGATGTGGGGCGTGATGGTGAGACCGTATTAGTCTAAGTGATCCTGTAATCTACTGAGTGGCCTAAAAGGTTAAGGTTATGCTGCTACATCCTTTATAAATCCCACACTTCTAGGGATTTATGGCAGGGCCCCTACCAACTAGCTCTGGGTCATAACTTTTAATAAAAACATTTTTTAGTGTCCAAAATCTCATTACATCTGTCCAATATAAAAAAGCAAATGGCTTCAGAGCATGATGGATGAATTAAATAAATTTGAAAAACAGCCCGTGGTGGAGTCTCATAAAAACCTCACCACGTCCCACATAATGAAAATGTGGGAGGATCACCAGCGTCGGCGTGAGCCTGTCACCTTCCTGGTGACAGAAGAGGTGGCCTTTGGTGAGGGGCAGAGCTGAGGTGTGATGGGCGATTTCCATAAGTTCAGATGAAGCGTGGTTTGAGTGACACTTTGGAGCCACACAGATGTGTACCAAGTCCTGCTTGTGCTACTTCCTGGCCCCGTGACCCTGAATGAGGCCATTAGTCTCAGTTTTTTCATTTCTAAGGTGGGGCTCGTAATGACACCACCCTGTCCAGTTTATCAAGAGGATTAACTGAGAAGTCTGTGTACTCTTGATTAGTGTTAGGCACACAGTAACTGCTCAATAAATAGTAGCTGTTATTTTGCATCTTACCTAGTTTTTTGGTTCATTTTAATAAGGGATACACATAGTTTTTAATGTTAGAAACTATTATTAATATTGGAAATAGAAGAAGAAACAAAAATCTTGCTGGACACCCCACTTTAGAAACCTTTTCTGTTCAGAAGCACAGGCCAGACCCTGAAGGACAGGATGCCCAACACTGCTGGGCTTTCCAGCCTCTGTGCTGAACTGTATAGTTCATTTGCAATCCCTCACCCTCCCTCCTGTCTTGTTCCTGGCCACAGTCTTGCCTGACTATATTCCTCTTTTTTTTTTTTTTTTTTTTTTTTTTGGTACTGGGGATTGAACTCAGGGGCACTCAACCACTGGGCCACATCCCCAGCCCTTTTTTTGTATTTTATTAGAGACAGGGTCTCACTGAGTTGCTAAGTGCCTCACCATTGCTGAGGCTGGATTTGAACTTGTGATCCTCCTGCCTCAGCCTCCCAAGTGCTGGGATTACAGGTGTGCGCCACCACGCCCGGCTTATATTTCTCTTATCTGTATCTTTTGTGCCCGGTGCTGTGTTACCCTATTGCTCTGACTCTGGCTTGGTCATGGCTTAGGGCTCCTTTCTTCTGTCTGGGCAACCTTTGGTGAGGGCAGTGCCCTCAATCCAGCCAGGGCAAGATCCTTCCAGCCAGTGCACTTTTCCCTAGCTGGGTCTTATGGTTCCCTGGAGCCCGCTGCCCCTCTCCCACATCCCCAACTCTTGCCTTACCCACACCTACCATAGAGTTCCAGTTCATTTATATTCAAGTCTGAGTGCTTCTTCTGATACATATTTTTTATACATATTTTTTCCATGCTATCATAGCATGCATATAGCTTTCTGTTCCACTTTTATACACTCAACATGATGTCAAATGTACCCACAACTTCAGCTTCCAACAAGGGAATTTAAAAGAAGATATTTTCCTGTGTTGCTTCAATACAGTTCTACTCTGAATCTTCATGACGACATGGAGATAAAGTTCTGAGGAGGAGGTTCCCTTCCCATAATCTCTTCTTGAAGCAGGAGGGACACTATCACTTCAAAATCAGGGAAGGTATGTAGTGAGACCAGATTGATGTTACTGTTACAGCAAAAATGACGGCGGATGAGTTGGGAACTGGAGTGCAGATATCAAAAAAAAAAAAAAAAAAAAAAGATGAATATTTACTTACAGCTGCCAAGTCAGAAATGTGCCGTGGTTCTTGGCCACACAGTACAACACTTCGGGGGAGCCTTCATGAGACTCCTGGTGCCTGAGTCCCACCACCAGAGATTTGTATTTTGTGGTCTAGGGAGGGGTGCTGGCTCCAGGAGTCTTTAGAAAGCTCCCCAGGTGATGCTAATGTGCAGCCAACCTTGTGAATCACTGTGCTGGGGAATGAACTCTCTGTAGGAATAATCAGTGAACACCCTACTGGGAAAACTGAAGGCATCTTGATTGATTAGGTAATTAATTAATTAATTCTTCAACAAATGTTCACTGAGTGCTTTCCACATGCGTGTCCTGGAGATTCAACAATACACAACAAACTCCGTCTCATCAGCTAAGAGGAGAGCCAGGATGCATGGTCACTGCAACGCGGGGGTGGACAGGATGGAGCAAGGGAGGACACAGGCTGCTAGATCTAAACTCTGAACTCAGACCCAGGCTGCAAAAGAATGAATTCAATTATCCATTTAGAAGGCTCAGGAGAAATGGATTAGCTTAGGTGATGGTAACTGCACTAAGATGGGTCTTATTAAGGACATCTACTGATTTCAGGCATTGGAATGCATGTTATCTTTCCCTGGTGAATGATTTAACAAGCAAGGCACATGCTAATGAAGACTAATTCCCTCTGGGCTATGGAGCAGTTTTGTTCTGTCACCTTTAGCCATGAGTCAACAGCCACTTTCCTGCTGTTTGGCAACTGAAGGACAAAGATGATAGGTGAAGATGGGGAACAGAAACTATGATATTGATCAGTGGCTTCTCTCTAGAACAGTGCTGTCCAACAGAGCTATCCATGATGATTGAAAGCTCTTGGGCTTGTGCAACATGGTAGGAACCACATCTGGCTTTTGTGCACTTCAAATATGGCTAGTGTGACCAATGAACTGAATTTTAAATTTTATTTCATTTTAATCAATTTCAACTTAAATAGCTACATGTGACTAGTGTATAAGACAGCACGACTCTAGATAAAACATGCTAACAAAGTAGAAGATCCAACAAAACTTCCAGTGATTAGGGGCTTCCTAAATACTAGACCCATTCCTTCCTTCCATATTCCCGGCTATTCTTCTAAAGAATATCACACATTGGCATTGACTGGAATTAAACTGAGTGGAGAATTAATTCTTTGCTGTCTAGACAGTACCATGAAATCAGATTCAGTTTGCAAAAACAGCAACCACCTTCTGGATATGAAGTTTTCTTCATCGCCTGGGGCTGAGTTTGAGCCAGATAGTTGTGAAGCTTTTTAAAGGAAATTAAGATCATGTTTCAAGGGAAATTCATGAAGTTCCATCATCACTCAAACAAAACTGAATCCTGTGGAATGCCCAAGCATGCTGGACCTCCTGAGACATGGGCTTGAGGTTCCTGCTGGACTCCATGTCATGGCCCAAACGGAGGAACTATTGCTGCTCTGAAGATATGTCTCCACAATGACCAAAAAGTTGCCTCTAATTACTCAAAGTTGGGCCTCATTTTTGCAGCTATCAGCCCTCCTTCCCTCTGCTACTATTTCAGGAGGGTCCCAAAGGTTGTCTAGAAGGTTGGGTGGAGGAAAATGGTCAAATATTATAATGAAGATTTCATCTTCTCTTAGCTTGGAGTGCTCACAAATATCTACAATTCCTTGGACAATGAACTATTTACATCTCACTTCCTAAAAGTTAATCTGGACCTTGGAATGGACTTTCTTAATAGGAACAGAAAGTCAGGAAAGGGACACTGGTGAAAGAAATGTGCTGGTGTCCTAGTCAGGCAATGCAAGAAAGGCAGGGTATAGTGGACAAAACTCAGGGCTAAAGAGAATGAATGGGGGTGGCGGGGGGGCTTGGGTGAAGACTCTGAACCTGCATTCTGACCTTTCCAACTTTGCATCTCAAGGAAACCAACTGTCACAAAGATCAACTGGCTTGTGCATTAGTCAGCTTTTCATCACTGTGATCAAAAGACCTGACAAGAACATCTTAGAGGAGAAAAAGTTTCTTTTCAGATCACAGTTTCAGAGATTTAGTTCATGGTGGACCAACTCCATTGTCATTGTTGTTCTGAGGTGAGGCAGAACAACATGCCAGAAGGACATGGCAGAGGAAAGATGATCACCTTGTGGCAGCCAGGAAGCAGAGAGAGAGAGAGAGAGAGAGAGAGAGAGAGAGAGAGAACACTCAAAGAGCCAGGGACAAGATGTAATCCACAAAGGCCTGCCCCCAGTGACCTTATTCCTCCAGCCACACCCTACCTGCCTATAGTTACTACCCCAGAGTCCATTCAAATTATGAATCCATCAAATGGATTAATCCATTGATATGGTTACAACTCTCTTAACTCACCTCTGAACATTGTTGTTGCCTAACAGGGGCTTTTCAGGTGAAAGTCCGTATCCCAACCATAAAAGCTGGTAATTGAAAACACTGGACACCTTCAAAGTGAGAAATGCGATGTTTTTAAAAGAGAAACGGAAAGTGAAAAGTGGGGAACTAAAGTTTCGAGTTCAAAGCAATGCTCCATCACGGCCATTTTCTTGGGTCCACACCTTCTCTGCTTGAGCCTCATTTTCCTCTGCAAAATAGAGATAATGGTGCTGACGGTGTGAGCTTGGTGAGAGGAAGGGGAGAAGTCCGTTGTGCACAAACACAGCAACAGCAACTGACAGAGTCAAGTCCCAGTGGACTTTAGCTCCCTTTCCAAAGTTAAGTAGGGGAAGAATGGAAGAAGAGGGAGGAGGGAGGAAATAAAGGAAAGGAAGAGAGGGGAAGAGAAAAAGAAAGGAGGGAGGAGGGACAGCTATGGCATGATTTACTTGGTGGGTGCCATGACTTGAAGGTGTCTCATGTGCCCCCCCAGAAGGGTCTCCCAAGTGGTGATACTGGGAGGTGGTGGAACCTTATGGGAGTTAAGCCTTAAGGCATGGGGGTGTGATGTATTTCTTGTGCAATCCCTTTGGTAGCTCCTGTGTGACCCCTTGAGTTGTTGAGAGAGGGTTGTCATAAAAGGAGCAAGCCTGCCCGTGGCTGTCCTTTCTCTCTGCTCCTGTTCCCGACGTGACTGCTCACTCTGACATATACTTTTGCCATTGCCAGCTGCTGCTGCTGAGCATGGGATCCTCACCAGTGCCAATGCAGGTGCCATGGCCTTAAACCTCCCAAACTATGAGCTATACAAACCCTTCCTCTTTATAGGGGTAGTTGCCTCCAGGATTTCATTGTAATATTGCTAACCCGTCTTACAGAGTGGGTGAGGGGAAGCTGTGGCTGAAGTGTGGGAAGCACTGGTCCAGGGAAAGAGGAAAATGACCTGGAGAAGAAACTGAAGGTGCGATGGGGTCTTTGCAGAGCAGACACTGCAGCGGGCTCCTGCTTGGGAGCGTCCCGATTTTCAACATTAGCAAGGCGGTTTCTCTGGGTGTTTGCCCAGTCATTCTACCCCTGCCCTTCCTGCTCCCCCAACCCCTTCTTCCTTTTTATCCCTTACCCCTAATTTAGAACTCAAGTCAGTGAGGCTGGGGTTGTGGCTCAGCGGTAGAGCACTCGCCTAGCACGTGTATAGCCCGGGTTTGATCCTCAGCACCACGTAAAAATAAACACATTGTGTACAACTAAAGCAAATAAATAAATGTTAAAAAAAGAAAAAAAAACTCAGTCAGTGACTCTACATTCTGATGCCCAGATTTTCTAAAACATATCCAATATATTTTTTAAAAATATCCATGAGGGTGAGGTTGGCGGCAGGATTTGTAGGCTGCTGGTGATTACGCAATGAGACACCAATGGCTAACATACAAATGGCTAAATAAGTTTGATCTGGGAAAGAGCGACAAAGGTCAGGCAATGCTGATTGTGACGCTTGGGAAATGACAGTGCTACTGTTCAGGGTCATGGTGCTAGCGTGCTTATGTCTGGCCTAAGACAGAGAGACACAATCATTCGTTCATGCCATGTCTATCTATTAAGCATCTCGGGGAACAGTCTTGTCTTTCTGTTGCATGAGGAGTAAAGAGGTGATTATCATATAGGTGGTGTTATAAAGGATAATTCATGGAAAACCATTTATATTTAGTGTACTGTCTTAAGAATAACAATGTGGTTTATACTAATAGTACTAATGTCTTTTATATCATCATCATCATCATCATCATCATCATCATCATCATCATCACTATCTGCACAGGTACAAATAAATACAGGAAACTAGAAACCAAAGGGGAATGGTTTCCAAAAGCTTGCAATAACTTGTTTTTAATTATCTCTTCCTTTGTCCCTTCTCCTTTTAAAACTCTATCACTGTAGTTCCACATTAGCAAACTCCTAGTACCCATCCCAGTCTTGTTGGGTCAGGAAAGCTGCAAGCAGCAGAGATTTAAGAGGTAGCAACAGCGTGTTGGGATTTGACAGAGGCAATGTTGTTGTCAGAAGGACGGGGCGGTAATCATAAAAACAGAGATGATGATACAGCTATTTCTATGATTATAGCCAAGATGGGGCCAGTGATGGGAATTTCAAAGACACACTGAAAACCCCAGTGTGGCCATAGTGCTGTGTACGAATGTGGGAACGCCTGCATCCTTACACACGCTTATCCTTAAACACACCTGGGCTCTATATTCTGGTCCCTATCCAAGGTCTCATCCCAAAGATTTGACATTTGACAAGAAGGATTTTAGGGTTTGGTACTCCTTCCTTCCTGGGGCTGTCTTGTCAGGGGAAAGGGCAGCCTGCAAGACGGCTCTGCTTGTTCAATGGTTTTTCAAGGGACAGGCAGATCTGCACAGGTACAAATGAATACAGGAAACTACCAAAGGGGAATGGTTGCCAAAATTTGCAATAATTTTTAAATTATCTCTTCCTTTCTCCCTTCTCCTTTGAAAAAAAATCTATCATTGTAGTTCCACATTAGCAGAAACTCAAAAGATTTTTTCAAAAAACTCCTAACAAGATCTGGCATCAGTTCAGTACTTTGAAAAGGGAGTGAATTAGATCACAGTGATGTGAAATCGGCTCCTGACAGCCGCTGACAGGAGCCCCGCACACTTTTTGGGAGGAGGGCAGGGAGCTTCTTGGAGAGTCAGTCTCTTCCCTTGCTGGTGCGCCTTCTTGGAGAGGCCACCGCTGTGGACCAGATGGCACCCAAACGGCAACAAGAAATATTGGATGGAGTTGAAATTAAGCGAGAGTAGCAGAGGCTCATGCAAATGTGGAGCAAATCAGAGGCAGTCACAAATGCAGGGATGTCACAGCAAAGGGAAAAATATTCAGGAGGGCTTTGCCTGCTGCTCTGACAGCCGTTCCCTGCAAAATGTTTTTCTTTTGCTTCTCTAGAGGAATGTAGATTTTACAAACTTAGGCATGCATTGCTTTATTTACTTCTTCCTCCCTGGATACAATTCTCAAGGCATGAATTTAATAATTAATAAACTTCTCCCAAGTGCCCACAATGAACAAGGCCCTGGGCCAGTTCTAGGAGGACTTGGAGCCGTCCATGAGTTGCCATCGTCAAGCTAGGGAAATGGGAGAAGGCTAATTGAATCAGGGTGCAAGGTGTGTCACAGCTAGGGTACCACATGAGCATTTCTATAGTGCATGGACTATGTTCAATGCTGCAAAGTTATTCACTGAACTGAATGAAGACAATGCCATTGTGAATAGTCAAAGAAAGCACTCTGATTTTACATGAATAGAACATGACTAGTTCATTCAGTCCTTGAATTTTTCTTTGCCATGACATTAGTGAAATGTCCATCTCATAAGACTTTGTTGAAAAATACCCAGGACGAGACACAGGTGACAGGTCAGGATGTGACCAGCACACAGTCAGACCTCCATTTGTGCTTGTTTGGGTCATATATGAAGTCAACAATTCATCAGAGTATCCTTTAAGAATATAAAGATTTTTGTAGCACATATTTGATGACATTTTGAAATGTTTTAGGAACTGCAGAATAGACTATGGAAATCTCCAACTTAATTCAACATCATATATATTTTTTTCAATGAAGGTACTGAGGATACACCAACTTTCTCAATGTCCTGACAATATGAGTGGCAGATTTGGGATGACATGCCGGGTTCCCAACTCCTAGTCTAGTTCCTTTTTCACTCCATCATGATTCCTCTCATAGTTGTAGGTTAAGAGGAGAAAGGAGTAATTTAGAGCAGAGGAACCTGGCTCATGCTTCACAACAAAAAAATAAAGAGACCAAGGAAACCCTGGCTCGCTCACCAGGGGGACAGGGAGAGAAACTGCTACTTACAGCATTCTGAGGATCAATAAGGATTGCCTCATTGATTAAGAGACTAGAATCAGAAGACAGCCTGAAGGTTTGAAATCCAGAGGACATCTGGAAGAGTGCTGTCCTCAACTGCCTCTGATTGATTGCTCAACTTAAAAAGTTCATAACTTTGGGTCATAATTTCACCAGCCCCCTTAACAGGTCTGTAAGTATATTTTTTACACTTTGAGAACTCGGCATAAGGTATTACCTACAACTGGTTGTCTTTTCCACCCACATTCACTGAGATGATTATAACACATCCCTAGAAACTTGGATCTGGTCACATGTTCAAAGTCTTCCTTCATGACCCCTCGGATGGATGAGATGAACCTAAGTACCACACATGTCCAGTTATAATGCTTATCACATCACTGTTCCACTCAAAACGGTGACCTTGTAAGCTCCTTGTATGATAAACTGTCTTAATCATCTCTGTATTCCAAACTCCTCCATATCCCAGTTGGTAGCACTCAGAGGAAGATTATATGGAACTGATATACTTTTTTAAAAATGTAAAGAATAAATGGATGAACTAGTGTATACAATAGAATGGAAAACTGAACAAGAAGAAACTTGGTGACAGCATGACTTATTATATGGAGGGTATGGTGGCCCATATGGTGTTTTCAAATGCTCAGCATGTATGTGCACTTGTGTGTGCATGCACACACACGCACACACACACGTTCACAGAGACTTGGCATTTGCTATTATAAATTTCAGAAAGAATATCAATCCCTCCTGTCATTTGACCTAATAGGGTCTCACAATTAGGGTAAATGATCCTGGTTCTAATTTTGAAAATGCTAGGGAGAATTTTCAGGAAAAGTTGTAAGATCAGAGATATGCCACATTTCCAGTCCTTGTGATGTCTGTTTAACACATTTTGTCTGAGCCCTTCAAGATTTTCCCATTTAGTAAGTTCCATCAGTGGATCAAAGATGGCAGAAATCTGAGACATTCTTCACTACTAGAAGTCTGGCCAGTATCTAATCTAATCACTCCTTTGGTTGCTAGCAATTGAAGTGATTGTATCCTACACATAAAGGTCTCTCAAATTTAACATGTCCAAGAAACTTTTAATCATCCCAAACCTATTCTTTCCTTGTCTTCTGGTTTCTATAAAGGCCACCAACTCAAATCTATTTGCTAAAGCCTTAAATGTACAAGTTACTTGAGTTAGTCAGCTTTCTTTCACTATAACAAAATACCTGAGATAATCAACTGATGATAAAAATAGGTCTATTTTGGCTCACATTGTGGTGGTTCCAGCCCATGGTTGGTTGGTCCCACTGCTTTGGCAAGAAGTGAGAAATCACATCATGGCAGGATTGCAGGGCAGTGTAAAACTACTCACTTGCCTCATATCCAGGAAGCAAGAGGAGAAAGAAGAGACCGGCATCCAACAGTCCCCTTCTAGGGCTGTCCCTGGTGATCTAAAGATCTCCTGCTAGGCCCCACTTCTTAAAAAACACCACCACCTCTCAGTAGTACTACCATGGGGACCAGGTCTTTAACATGTGGACCTCTGGAAGACATTCAACATCCAAACTATCATACTATTCCAGATTCTTCCTCTCCCACACTGTGACCGCCAATCACTGAAGGAGAGATATTGATTTTCTTGCTAGAGTATATCCCAAATCTGTCTCCATCTCCTCTGCAGCATTCTCTTTTGCCCAGATTACTGCTTCCACTCTTACCTGCTTAAGTTCATCCTCTATGGAACAGACAGAATGATCTTAAAAACGTACCAGATCATATCTTCCATTGCACTTGCAATATCTTCCAACCACATTCCCAGTACCTGTGAGATCATCCACACGCAGGCTGCCCCCATCTCGGAACTTCTCTCCACTATTATCCTTCTCATCATGCTCCAAACAACCTTGGTCTTCTCCCTCCCTGTTCCTCACAGACTCTGGGCCACTCCTGGGTCAAGCCTTTGTCTTGCCTTCCCCTCTTCCTGGCACAGTCTCCATCTGATCGGTTGCTTCTCCTAATTCAGTCTTGGCCCAGGGGGTCAACTCCTTTGGGAGACCGTCTCAGGCTATGTACCTAAATACCTGTGTACCATGCTTTTGTCACATCACCTAGTTTGGTTCTGTTCTGAGCCCTCACTGCTCTGTTGGACTCTTGTCTTTGGGTAGCTTTCCCCCATGGAGGGACCTAGACAGATATAAGAAGGCACAAGGACTGACTTACATGGCCCCTGTGCCTCGCACAGTGCTTGACATCCAGTGGACATGAAATGATATCTGTGGAATGGGTGAAGACCCACCTATACTGGTTCTAGGAGGTGCCTTCCAGTATTCTAGAAACTATAGTATTATACCAAAAGACCCTTTGTGCATATGCCTATAGGAACAAGGGAACTCTGTTTCTGCCACTTGGATGTCTGCGCTATGGTCTCTGGCTTCTTTTCCACCCTGTCTCTGAGGACTGTGTAGCTAGGACATGAAGATGCATAATCAGTGAGATCTTACCAGGGACACTGGAAGCAGAGACCCCCTTTCTCCCCATGTTTGCCAGATGTGCTCTGTGAAAGCCTCTTTAAGTAAAAGGAGTCCCTATCTCCTTGGCTAGGTCATGAGTGGCTAAGATTGTTATTTCTGGATTTGACAAATCAACACAAAGAAGCACAAACCATCTATTCTGGACCAGAGAAAGGACAGGGTCGAGTAATAGTCTTAAGACCTCACTCTTCTTGGCCTGCAGGGATCATGAAGGACAATTACAGACAATGCTCAGATGGAACTTCCTGCGAGTGTACAGACATTCTTCTGAGTGTTTTGGCGTATTAACTCATAAAATGAGTTATCACAACAAATGTAGGTGCTACTTCCACTGAGGCAGAGAAGGGGAAAAAAAACCTTTCTTGGGTCTCCCAGCTAGAGATAGCTGGTACTTTCACCAGAGTGGGTTGCCTTTGTGAAACGTGCTCCCCATCATTACGCTGTGGGGAGGAGGACCAGAGTGTAAGGTGAAGCAGGTGTTAGGCCTAGGGTGACTGGCAAGGGCCAGTCCTGCCACAGTCCAGCTCAGTCCTCTCTGAAGAGCCATGGCCAGATCATGCTGCGTTGTCATAGGGAGGGCAGCAGCGACATAGGACTTCCTGGGCGACTGTGGCTTCGACGGCAACACAGAAGCTTCCTAGGAGACAAGGCTATGGGACAGAAAACACAAGGAAGGTGGGAGAGACCGTGGAGTCTGGGTTGACAGCATGTGATGGTGGGAACGAGGAATACTGCTAGTGATAAGGACAGTAATGCGGCCAACCTGCCAGATAGGATGCTGTGCTGACAGAGCTCTATGATAAGCAGGAAGATGGAGGGTGGAGACGGAGAAGGTGTGGTAAAGAGCGAGGGTGAACGTCACCCTAACACGAAGCGCTCGTTGCATAGTAGCAGAGGAGCAGGGGTTCACCCTTCACAATCGGACTTCCTTTCCCCCTTCCCTTAGCATATCAATCTTCTTGTCCATAAAATGGAGAAAAATATAGTTGTCACATTGGTTAAATCATATAAAGTTAGTTAAGGGTCAAACTCAGGGGTGGGGGGGAGAGCTTTGTAAACCCCCCTTAATCCATAAACACACACAAGCCTTATAAAAGCAGTTTAGAGGTGATATCACAAATAACTGTTAAGGCAACATGGGTTTTGTAATCGCTGACATAGAAAGAACTTGTGATGCCCTGAGCACATCTCTGGTAAGTCTCAGCACGTTTTGCTTTCTTGCTTTCTAAGTCACTGCAAAAACAAGTTTTGCTCCCTTCAGTTTGGGAATGTAATATATATTTTCTTATTCCACAGGACACAGGATCATTCATTTAGCTCTTGTTCTTTTTTTTTTTTTTTTTAAACTAGAGTTTGTTCATTACTCTTCTGTAACTGCTAATAATGGCAGTTAGGGAGAAAGAACTTCAACATGATGATTTATCCAGAAAAGCTGAATTACTGTATCAAGAGAGAATGAATACCGGTACCAATGGATATTTATGGGGAAAGTGTATATTAGAGCTCTGCTCGTTACGAGGCTGTGGTTAAGGTTCTGTGAATGTTAATGGTCTGTATTAGAGGATTAATGGCAGGTTCACAGCAGCAGCAGTTCACAGATAACCTGAATCACTTTTTCTTCCCATGCTACAGATCTCCAAGGACTCTGATCGATGCCTGCCTAAGGAACGAGCCCACTGGGCACCTGTGTCATGGAGGGTGTACCTGCCTTGCTTCAGCGTGGTTAGCATTATCAGCAAAGAGCTTCAGGGACAAGAAGATAGAAGCTCCTGCTTCCTATTTGAAATTGCAGGTATTCTCATCTTACAGGCAACCTGACCCAGTAGGAAAAACATTCACCGGCTTTGGGCAGGGTGGCTCTAGATCCTGGTTTGCTTAAGACAGCTCATGTTTACACCCATTGTCCTGACATAATTGTTAACAGCAAACCCTCTTTGCTTTCAGAAGGGCCCCAGTGTGGACAACAAACTAGGTCATTCTAGTTTTAGGGGTCAAAGAGAGATGAGCTAGATTCTTAGCTGTGCTTCTTCTAACTGTGCAGAGTGGTTTAGCCTCTCAGATTTGTGATATCCTTGACAGTATAGAAGAGACCTACTTTTTAGCAGGCAGTTTGGGAAAGGCTTGAGGTAGGATGTGAAGGACCTAGTACAGTCCCTCATTTGGTGGGGTGCTTGAAATGTGGTAGTTGCCATTGCTCGTCATCCCTGCCTAGTAAGGACTGAATGTTTATACCCTCTTCCCCCAGGTTCTCACAATGAAGCCCACTCTCATTCTCTCCCCCCACCCCCACACGCAAGCACTTTGCGAGGACAAAGCAAGAGTTTTTGTGGTCAGCAACTCAAGGGAAGAGTTCTTACTAGGAACCAAGTCATCCAGAACCCTGCTCTTGGACTTTCGAGCCTGTAGAACTGTGAGAACATTAACTTCTGTTGTTTAAGTCACATAGTTCATGGCACTTTTCTCTGGTAGTACCATAGCTATGGTGTGTGGAAAGCAGCCCTGGCCTCGGCTTTTGCATTAAATGTGACCTGTTGAGATTATTGTTTGGGGCTCTATACACCAATCTCTCTCCTCCCTCCAGCAGACTACATGAGCCCTCGTGACTGGGACAGGTCTTATTCATGCTTGGATCTCTTGAAGCACTTAGTATGGTGATAGTTGAGAATACTAATTATGGCTAACACTTACTGAGCACTTATTATGTGCCAGGCACTGCTATAAATGTCTCGTGTGTATGATTTCTCAAAAGAACTCTCTGAGGCAGGCAGGTAGCGCAGTCATTATCCTTATTTTACAGGTGAACACACTGGAGGCCTGGGAAAGTTGAAGGAAGTACATTGGAGGGAAAAAAATTTCAATCCCATATAGTTACACTGCAAATCCCACTCATTGAACTGCATTACAATGCAAGCTACCAGTTACTAGGTAAGTCCATGACAAACAACAGCCAAGGCATCTCTTTTCTCATTCATTCTCCACAATGACTCAGGAAAGTAGCGTTCACCATCTTGTTACTGAGAATTCAACAGATAAAGCAATTTGCCTGGAGTCATACAGCTAAGCAGTAAAGGCTCTAAATTCTGTTATTCTGTTATTGTTGATGATGTCTTTGTGGTTTCATATCCTCCCAAAGAGTAAACTCCAACCTAAATTAATTGTGAAAATTAAATGTTAAATTTTAAATTCATAGATTAAATTGTGGAATAACCAAGTTCAAGGCGGGAGATAACCTGAAGGATGTCTTCCTCTGACTTTCCCATTTCTTCCACCCATGAAATTAACTAGTGGGATCTTCTGGACAGTGGTTTGTACACCACCCTCTTTAGATCTTTTCCATTCTAGAACCTTCTGTCCTTCAGGAGACATACTCCTGGTGGGTAAATTGAAGATCAAACCCAGCTTCAGCTACATCTCCACTTTTGTCTGTTTATATTGCAGACTACAGGCACATTTCATTTGAATAAAGACTCTCTTGGGCTTTATGAAAAGTTTGAAGACCACTCTTCCTAGGCCCCGTATTCCTGGGACAGTATTTTAGCAGAGGAGTGGTGACTAGTGCTTTATCCAGAGGTGTTTTCCAACACACAACTGAGCCAACAAGACACACAGCAACTACACATGCAACCACTGGTCTCCTCCCCCACTTGCATTTGTGGACAGCAAATATTTTGGTTTGGATGGAATGTGAGGTGTCCCCCAAAAGCTTACGTGTGAGACAATGCAAGAAGTTCAAGGGAGAACGGATTGGGTTGTGAGAGTCTAAACCCAATTGGTGAATTAATCTTCTGATAGGATTAACTGTGGTGACTGAAGTAGTAAGGTATAGCTGGAGGAGGCAGGGTTTGGGGGCGTGGCTTTGGGTATATATTTGTATCTGGCAAGTGGAGATCTCTCTCTTTCTGCTTCCTGATCATCATGTGAGCTGCTTCCCTCTGCCACACTGTCCCACCATGATGTTCTGCCTCACCTCGAGCCCTGAGCAATGGATCTGGCCTTCGATGGAATAAGACCTCTGAAACTGTGAGCCCTCAAATAAACTTTTCCTCCTCTATAATTGTTCTGGTTGGGCCCTTTAGTCTCAGCTGTGAAAACGCTGACTAAAACAGCAAGCCTAAGGAAAGATTCACCAGTGAATTGCCCAAACTCTGCTTGACTCCATCAATCCTGCCCAGGTTGTCAACCTTGGAAAAAAGAGCCAGGTACCATTCAAAGTGGTAACGCGACACAATCCAAGTGTGAGTCATGGACTGGGGACAGAGAGGAAGATGAAAGGAATTACTGATGCCTTTAGCCAGAACCAAAAGAAAGCTGGTGGAAAGACTGACGGGTACATGCTCCTCAAAGTCAGAGACGCAGATCCAGGTACACGCGAGTGACACACTGTAGCGGAGGAGACAGGGCACTTGATCCCTGTCATTTTGTCACCTGACTGCCTGAAGCTCTCCACCTCAGAGGTAGCTTAGGCTCCAGGTCTGCCTCATCCCCACAGGAGTGAGACCTTCCATACCTACCCCAGTTATCATTCATACCCATTTCATCCTCACCTCCTCTCTCCTCGTCTGCACCCACCGTGGCCCTTGCTTGTGCACCTCTTGATCTCTTTGCCCTAAGACTCAATCTTGCCCTTCCTGTGCTCTGCATGGTATCACAGGGGCTGATCCCTGTAAACAACCATGCCCAGGCTCCTTGCCCACCCACTTCCACTTAGGTTTGGTCAACAGGAGGCAGTGGTTGGAAATTGGATGGTAGGAAGAAGGAAGATGGTGAATTTCTTTCCAGCTCTCTCTAGGCAGTATTGCTGCAGTAGCTGAGTCTTCTGGTGGGTTCTTCCAGCAGGCAGCCCCTCTCCATGGTACCAGCTCCTGCTGGACAGCTTCCTCTGTGACCCCAGTGTCTGTAGGCAGCCCAAGCTCTTGGCTCAGCTAAAACCACCTCCTGCTTTTGTCCTTCTACCCTAGTGATGGTAGCCACTCCTGTTACTGATCTGAGTTGCCCTCCTGTCCCTATTCTAACTTTTCTCTCTTAACCCCACTGTAACTAGTTCCCACATTAAATTTCCCCAATTAAACTACCTGGCATGCATTCTACTTTGCTGACTCTCCTGATGGTCGCACTTAGGTAATTCCATTAGCTTTTTAATGGTCTCCCCACCTGCCAAGCCACCTGCCACAGATCACCAGAATGATATTGAGGAGAACACCTGTAATGGTGACACACTACCACCCCAAAGCAGAGTCTTCCCAGCAGATCCCAGAGGCTCACCACACTCTAGGTCTTTTGCCTGTGGGGTCCAGCTTCCCTCCTCATCCTCATTTTCTGCTCCCTCCGAGGCATCCTGAGGCCCTGCCACTCCAGACTGCTCATCCGCCTCTGGGATGGTGAGGCTTTTAATCATTCAGTCGCTGTTTCCTGAACACTGTTTCTCCCTCTCCAGTGACAAACCCCATCCTCTTTCAAGATTCTACTTTAACTGCACCTGCTGGGTGAAAACCTCACTGAAATCCTTCAGGCAAAGTTTCCTGGCTCTCCAGTTATAGCAATTGTAATTATTTTTATATGTCTATCATCTTGAGACTGATAAGATTCTTAAGCAGCCTATCTGTAATCTTTATATTCCTAGGGAATAGAGCACCGATAGGTGGAAGGTTCTCAGCAAATGTTTGCCCAATGGATGGATGAATGAACGAAAGAATAGAAATTTTAAAAAAAGAACTTTCTAGCAATTAGAGCTAGGGATCATGAAAGCAACAAAAGTCTGTCACTAGGTATCTGAGCTGAAGACAGATAGGAATGGTCATCCACACCTGTCCCAAATGTTCTTTAGAGATTCTTGCATTGAGGGGAGGCTAAACAAGATAACCTCTTTTTAATGCTCCTGATATCTCTAGGACTAAAGGAATTCAGGATTCTATCTCAGGACAACTTTTATTAAATATGATTAAAAAGAAGTCCACCTGAGAACCATCAAAAGAGGCAACCTTCTATTTCATTTGTGGGAATACATCGATTCAGATTCCCTTCCCTCACTTCGGTACAACCCCCTCTCGTGTAACATCTATGTTAACTGCGTTGCCATAATTATAATTTCTCTACAATGTGGTGCTTAATGAGGAAGTGAAACTGACAAATGTTCAGACGAGATTTAATCCAATTATGCAACATCTTGATCCAGATTTCAAACTGAAGGAAAAACCAACTGCTGAATTGTGAATGAAAATTTATTTGCCATAAAAGATGGGAGTTGTGGGGGGTGTGGTGTGGGGGGGAAGCAGGGAATAGTTGCCGAGAGAATTCCTGCAATTCTTCATGTTAATGGATTGACTCTTCTCCATTTGCAGCAGAGAGGCTGAATTAAATCCTGGGCAAGGAAAAATCAACCAAATGCTGATTGTGAGGGCACAGGGGCCTCGTAGAGAAACACGCAGGGTTTATGGAGGATGGGAGGAGGTGCTGGGAGATGAGAATCTTCCTGAGCTTCAGAAGAGGGTGGCTTTTTAATGATATTTGTTCTTTGGGGCCCACAGATATCCATTTAACACCAGGAGAAGGAAGCAGCATGTCAGGCAGAATGAAGGTGCAGGATTGAATTGAACAGGATGCTGGCCATTTGGACTGTGGTGAAATGAGGAGAGGTGCTCACAGCCAAGCCAAGGAAGGCTAGGCCACAGGAAGGAAAAGTGCTGCTAGGAACACCCTGGAAGCAGTGAGCCATGGGAGATGGGGCCCAAGGCTCCAGGACTGATTCAGATTGGGCTGAAGAGGAGCAGATGGAGGCTCTGCACTTTCCCTGATCAGAAAGGCCCACCCTGTGGTTCAGTGAAAACCGTGTGGGCACCTGACTTATGGCAACCTTGGGGTCCACTTGTGCCTCTGCCTTCCCAGCTCTGTGACTGGGGATGAGTGATGGGATCTCTTTAAGCCTCAATTTCTTTATATATAAATCACACCCACCTCCTAGAACTGTGAATGCTGAGAAAGAGATAAACTGAATCCAGAGCCCGGGTTGCTCAAGACACACGGCAGATGCTCGATGAATTCTATCTACTTCATTCACAGCTGAGTTAGCCTTAAATTCTTCATATGTACGATTAGTGCCAGCATTATAAAACAAAGAAAGGAACCGGATCAAAGGCTGGATGTCAAATTTGATCATTAGGATTTTTGTTAGTTTCTCCCACGGTGGCTCCTTTTCAGGATTTATCAAGCAGATCTGTAGCCAATATTTCAAGCTTTGCAGAAGGAAACCATGAAGGAATCTAGTTTTTTAGGCACCTACTTTGTGCTCAAAGCTTGCCCGGTGATCTGACTTGATTATGATTCATGATAAATTGCTTTGCACCCAAAGCACTAACATCAAAGGGCAAGTCTGTGATTTAGTCCCTGTGAGTTTCACAGTGGGTCACTATAAAGTTGTGATGATAATGAAGATGGGAATAGGTTTCTGGGGTGCCTGATTTGGTAGCTGAGACCCTAGGTGTGGGATTAGGAGGTAAATATGCACTGACATGGTGGCAGATGGAATGTGAGGGGAGGTGGACAATTTTGAGCTCCACAATGACATCCCCTTCACAACACGGGCTCCCCTGTGAATCTGCTCATCTGCCCCCCTGAATACTGTTAGGCACAGAGCGCTCCCCACTCTGAGTGGCTGTCCTGGCCTCTGAAAATTAGCTCAGATGGTCTGAAAGTTCTTTCTTATCTCAAGCCCAGATTTTCTCTCTCATGCCACTTCTATGAATCATAAAACATCCCATAAAACATTGGAGGCAAGTAGGTCTGACCTTCCCTAAGTATTTTTTCTTCTAGGATCTCGTGAAAAAAAGCCCATCCTCCTCTTTGCAGAAATTTCCTCACAATGTCCTGGAAACCTCCCAGGTTCCCCAGATGTTGGGAGGTGGTGGTCACCATTTCCATTTTGCAGAAAAGGAAAATAAGTCTCAGGAAGTTGAAGAGATGGGTCAAGGTCACACCCCAAGTGTGGAAAGAGTTGTGGGGAAGGCGATGTCTGGTCATTCCTTTCAGTTTCTGAATTCATCTTTCGTCAAAAGGAACTTGACAATCTAAGTCCTTATTTACCACTATGCCAATCTCTTAGGTCTCTCTATTTTAAAGGCAAAAAAAAAAAAAAAAAAAAAAAAAAAAAAAAAAAAAGGTGAGAAAGAAAAAGGTCTGCTAGAATACGTTGACCGGTTATTACTGATAATCAGAAAATCTTTTATGCTTAATACAACTACATAAAAGGGTTTTACACTGGGCAATTATAAGGTGAAGGATAAAAGATCTTTTTCATGCATAAGAACATCGCATGGGGGAATGAGGCCAGCAAAGAAGAAAAGCACTAGGTATTTCTCGTGTGAAATGATGAGAATCACACTAAGGTTCAGGTCTGGGCCATTGAAATAGTTGACTGTGAAGGTTAAATCTCTACCAAGTTCAGTGTCACGGGGTGGAATAAAGCCTGAAACAGGGTGCTCCACAGCCTGTGACTGCACCTTCCCACTGCAGTCCCACTCTGGACTGGAATCATGTTTGAAAGCTAAAGGATGCAAAAAGCACTAAATAATGAATGCAGTAGTGTGAGGCTTAGCAGATGCCTTCCTCTGGAATGTGCATTTCTGATGGTCACAAAGAAGCCAGGGTTTTTGCCTAGAGAACACATCTAGCATCACTGGGTGGCAGACACAAAGATGACCTGTATTCTCCCCTCTCCTTGAGATGGGAACTGATGATGATGTGACCAGCTCCAAGTGCTGTGGAGCAAAGACAGCGGGCCCAAGAGTCAGGAGACCACAGCAGTCAGCCTGGAGGGTGTTTCTATTTCCCCTCTGCCTGTTCACATCCTGCTCACCCCGTAAGTTATGCTTTCCTTCCTAAAACCTCCCTGTCTCTCCAGCCATTTAACATTTCCTATTACCACGCTTTTATGCCTTTGGCTTTCAGAGACCCTGACATAAAAAATATACCCATGTATTTAAGATCACAGGAGAGATTATTCCCTGTGCAAAGCTTCCAGATGCATTGACCAGGGAAAGAGATAAAATGAATATTTCTAGGAGTGAGTGGGTTTAATCCTTATCTTGGCTTAGTGTTCCTAGGATAGGGTGGAGGGGAGCAGGGTAGGACCCTAAGAGGAAATCTGCTAGAAGAAGGGGACATTGGAGGTTCACATTAAAATAAGCAAACAATCAAACAGGAAAGGGCTGAGCATCCTAGTTGATGCGCCAGAGGGTTAAAACTAGGGCGGGGATAAGTGGGCAGGAGAAAGGGAAGTATGGAATCAGTTTTCCATCCGTACCTGAGCCTTAGTTATTTGAATCAGCACTTTGCTCCCATAAGTTGATACACTGAAGTGTCCGAGGCTATCAAGAAACACAATAATTCTAACTTGTACTGCCCTAAAATTCTGCAATCCCCTGATCCATCACGATTCCATGTTACCGAGGGTGCCTTGAACAACAGAACAACAGAACAACAGAAGAGCAATGATGATCTACTGATTGAGATTTCAGGACATAGATGGAGGATCTTGTGGTCTGCAAGGTGTGCCCACATGCTTTTTCAGGGCAAGGGATTCAACCAACCACAATCTCAAGGAAAGGAGAAATCCCAAAAAGAGCTATTTCAGAGATTGTGATGGTTCTAAGTGATTCCTGTCCTTTAGGAGCTCACAGAAAAGCCGGGAGATGAGATGGACTAGTGGCCCACAGCTATTACATTGAGCTCTCACTGATTCTGCCTGTGGCTTACTTGGTCCTTAGACAAAAACTCTTAAGGTAGGTGCTGGTGTTGGCTCCGTTTTACAGATGAGGAAACTGAGATAAACTGAAGTTCTCAAAGTCATCAAGCTAGAAAATGGTAAAGCTAGGACTCATCCAAGTTGTTCTTATTCCTAAACCACACTTTAAACCACCAGAAAACACTGCTTCTTGAAAAGCACAGTAAAATGTGGTTAAAAGTTTAGAGAGGTATGTTCAAAAAAGAGCTTTCCCTAGGGGCTCGAGGGAAGCTAAAGGCAGAAAATAACACTTTAACTGGATCTTGAATGTTGAACCAAGAAAAATTTCAAAAAACAGCATTGGAATGTGAGAGCAGGATGGAGAAGGGTATGTGGTGCCCGAGGGCCTGAGGTCACTGAGGCTGTGCCCAGGAGAAAAGATTTGAGGGATGAAGGTCATGGAACAGGAGGCTAGGTTATTAAATGTGCTGTCCAGCTGAACAGTGAAATCTCCTCCGAAAATGGCCAAAAGTAGGGAAGGCAGTAAAAAAATGAAACCACAGGGTCAACACAGAAGGAGTGTATTTCAACACTTGGCTATAATCACTCAGTATTGATTTTATAGACTGTAGGAGGTTGATTCATAATGGACCACACTCCCCACCTCTCCATATAATCTTGCCCTTCTGCAATAAAACTTTGCAATGATTGTCACCAAGGGGCAGTGGTTCCTCTCCACCTCCTCCATGAATCTGGGACCAATTCATGAACTACTTTGGCTAAAGACTGTGCCAGGCATGATGAACCTAGGCTTCCAGAGGCTTTGTGTGCATCTGCTCGTGTTCAGGAAACCTTGCCACCACTCTGTGACCACAACAGGGTCGACCCACTGGGGAAAGGAGGAGGCGCACCTGGAAGAGAATGCTGTTGTCCCATCTGAAGCCATCCTAGACCACTCTACAGTCAACTTCTAAACATGTGAGCAAGCCCAGTGAGGGCAGGCAGAGCTGCCTACCTGGCCCACAGCTGACCACGGACCTGAGAGTTGAGGAACTCAGGGCAGAGCACGCTAGAAAAGCCACACAGCTGACCACTGTGAGCACTAACAAGTGCTGTGGTGTCAAGCCACTGAGTTTTGGGGTAGCTTGTTTTATATCAATAGCACACATGTGCACGCACACACACATCAACCCTAACGGAAGTTCCTGAGACGTATTTGGTATTGTATGAACAAAAGAACTTTCAAGTCAAAGACAATCAAGAAAAGTTCAATTGATACAATATATATTTACACACTCACAATATATTTGTGTCATCATATATTAATGTGCAAATACATACTGCATTCTCAGTATATTTTAATGTATGAAAACTTTAAAAAATCTTCGAGAATTGATGTTTGAATTTGCTTGTGAGCATCTGGCTGGCTGATGCTTGTTGAAACCTCAGTGGGCAGATTTTTCTTTTTATGCTCAGAACCCAGAGAAACTTCAAGAGCCACCACAAGTAAGTGTGAAGATGGTTTTATCACTTTCCTATTTTATCGCTATATAAACTTTTAATTTTTAAAAGGAAAGTCTGAGGCTAAATATAGTTTGGGAAGTAGACTATGCAATCGATGTGTCTAATTGGGTAGGATCTGAAACAAGGCAAAAGGTAAGTGGAAACACTCATAAAATCCAGGAATTATACTGGTTTTCAGATGAGCATCTGGCAAAGTCATTGTGCCCAAGTTCTTTCTCCAATCTTGTTTGGATCATACAAGCGTTTCCAGGGGTTTCTGGGTCAGGAGACTATGCTGATGCTTAATTCTGTCGGATTGTATCACTACTACTTTTATAATGTCCAGGCTCCTCTTCAGGAAAATTAAAAAACTTCTATGACTTGAACCACTTTCTGTAGGGCTCCAGCAGGGAAATGCAACCCCAGGCAGTGGGGGGAAAAATAACCCCCAAAATAGCTCTGCCAAGCAAGCAAAATGTTTTGGCTTGCCTGATGCAGAGCTACCGATGTGGGAGGAGAGCGATGGCAGGTGTGCGCGCGTGTGTGCATTTTCATGCGTGTTTAGAAGGCCATCTGTCAGCTTGGGGATCCAGCTAGGCACAAAAACAACACGCATTTACGGCAGCTGAAGGCAGAACGGGGCAAAGCTATTGGACACACAGTGTGGGAAGGGCAGGGCCAGGAGAATGTCGGCTGTGACAGCAAATTTTGTCTTAGTTTGACGTGGTGCCTTTGGCCCCAGAATGAACAAGAACTGAACTGCCTGACCACAGGGGAGCTTTGGATCTAAAGACATGCCTTTGTTCCTTCATTCCTCACAGTGGTTCATTCATTCACTTACTCATTTACTTCCTGGGCAGCTACTCTGTGACAATGCTCTCTGGTAATAAGTCATAATGAATATGACACTGTTATGGATTGAATGTGTGGTGTCCCCCAAACGCTCCGGTCAGATGATGCAAGAAGGTTCAGAGAAGGAATGATTGGGTTGTGAGAGTCTTAACCCAATCAGTGAATTAATCCCCTGAAAGGATTAACTGATCAGTAACTGAAGGCAAGTAGGGTACGGCTAGAGGAAGTGGGCATTGGGGGTGTGGCGTTGGGGTATATATTTGAATCTGACAGGTAGAATCTCTCTCTCTGTTGTTTGATCATCACATGAGCTGCTTCCCTCCACCACAGTCTTCTACCATGATGTTCTGCCTCACCTCAAGCCCTGAGGAATGGAGCAGCTGCTTAAGACCTCTGAAACTGTGAGCCCTCAAATAAACTTTTCCTCCTCTGCAGTTATTTGGGTTGGGTCTTTTAGTCACAACAGTGAAAGAGCTGATTAGAACAGACATGATTTCTGTCCTCAATGGACTCATGATGTAGGAGATATGGAGTGAAGGAGACAAAATCCCAGTAAGAAATTCAATGCCACAACATTTATGAAGTGTCTGTTAATTGCTAATGCATACCAAGTGATTACAGAACTCAATGAATTGGGTTTCCTCTCACCATTCTATAGGTGAGAAGACTGAAGCATAATAGACCAAAGGACTCACTGAAGGTGCCAGAGCTGGTCAGGAAGCCGGGATTTAACTCAGATCTGGCTCAAAGAATGTGTTACAACCTTAGTCCTCAATGGCTAATTCATAAGGTTCAGGCCCCGTGCCAGCTGCTGAGATGACAGAACTGCAGGAGATGTGAATTGAGCCAAGGCTTTGGGGGAAAGCAAAGTGCAGTGGTTTCTATGGATACATTAAGAGAAAATGATGGTCCATTGTGATTGTTGCAAAGAGAAGTAGAGGGGTACCCCAGAAAGACTGATGACCTGTCGCGGGGAAGGAAGGCTTTCCAGCAGAGGTGTGCATTTGCTTGGAGCAGCTGACAGGCCAGCTCCCTGAGACGTGTCTGCTGGAGCATGGTTTGTCCTAGCCAATACGTAGAAATGTTCCCGATCGAGTTCACGTCTACTTCTAAGGGATGTGCAAAAATGTTTCCTCTAGCCTTCCAAACAAAGCTGACGGGTGAGTATTTCTTTCTTTTAACAGATGATGACAGAGGATCAGAGATGCAGAAAGCTACTCGGAGAGCCCCCCTAAGTGGTCCTGGAGACAGTCATGCCCACGTGTGGCTCTGGAGCGTAGGTGCCATCAAATTAGGTTCAATTACCCTTTTGGTAAGTGAGGACCCTGGGATGCAAGAACAAGAAAATGTACCAAAATCCCACAGGTAATGAGAGGGGAGCTCAGATTCAACAGGACCCACCTGTCTCTATGCTACAGCCTGAGCTTTTACCTCCTGCCTCCCTTAGGCTTTTAGGGATGAAGCCTATGGAAAATAGCTATGGAAAGTTGTTGTCACATTGGAGGAGACCCAGACTCTGTGGGAAGAGCAAGTGAGGGCCACTGCAGGTCCCTCATGCAGCCCAGAAACATCCCAAACAAACTTCTATTACCTTTAGTTAAGTGCATTTTTTGGAGTCAGAAATACAGGTGATTCCCTCGAAAAGAAAGGACCAGAGATATTTACAAATGCTTTCTACAGAATAAGACATCCATCTGTCAATTAAATATTCCGTAGTTGCAGGGTGCCTGGCCTCCACCCACAGGGCTTACTTCTGGTGATACAGGACCTCAGGAAGTTCATGTGGGTGACAGGGAAGAAGAGCAGCCATTGACAGAGGAATGACAGGTCTGGGAGGCACAGGGCAGGGGTGATTGGCTGATGCTGCTCAGAGCAGAAGTCCATAAAGCTCCAGAGAACACAGAGCTTGAAGTCCATGTGGGGCGAGGCCTGCAGGGTACACATAAGGTATGACTCCCCAGGAAATGAGGGTTCATTAGTGCTCGGGGACTTGGGATAGCCTACATTTGCAAGGATATGGAGCCTGGACTTTGGTTTTTTTGAAAGCACAAACATGATCAGGTCTGAATGGATAATAAATTCACAAAAACCAAGGCGGCAAATGGAGCAGGTTTCCTCATGCACCTAAACCAGTCAGGGGCACAGGCTGAATGGAAGGGAGCTGTGCAATGAGGGCGGGAGTGAACAGAAACACAAAGAGCAGGGGTGCCTCAGGGACAGGGGCCCGAGGAGATGGGAAGGCCGTGCGCAACACCACACGGACCAGGGTCCATCGACTCAGGTAGGTGCAATGCAAAAAAGGAGGGTGAGAGTGGACCACAAAGACTCCTGGCTCACAGAGGCAGAGTTTCAGGTTTGGAAGGGATGCCAAGGGCGCCTCCTACCCTTCCATTCATTCAGTGTTGGAACTCCTGACAGTTCTTCCAAAACGTGGCCTTCATCTCTGCTTGCTTAGGTCCAGGGATGGGGAGCTCATGCTCCCAGGGGCCAGCATTCCCCCCTGGAATAGCTCTGCCTGTCAGGAAGGCCAACTGAGCTTTCAGCTGCAATTGGCTTTCTTGTTCCACCACCCACTGCTTCTAGTTCCACGATGTGGCCTCCACAGTGCAGTAGGGCCCTCTGCCACTCTGTGACCCCTTAGAGACCCTTTCTATGTCTGTGGTTTCTTTTCTCCAGGCCATACACTTTGCGGTTTGTGGAGAACAGACTGTCACCTGCTTTCAGTTACTCCATGGTGTATAGAACAGCAGTTTTCAGGCTGTAACTAACCTTGAGTTATTTCATTTGATAAAGCAGTGGTTTTCCACGAGTTACTCCATTTTGGGTTTAAGTGCTGAAGTAGAACGACTCTATACCTTATCTGTACAAGTGAAAAACCACCATCTGCCTAGCACAACCATAAGGCACAAACTGAGAAATTAATTGTGCTAATAAAAATGACCACCTGTGACATTAATGAATCAATCAGAAGCACACGGATTCATGTGTATCACACTCATATCAGAAAAACCAGACCCAAGAGCTTATTGAACACACCAGACCACCAAATGAAGCAAACCCCTCACTGGAGGTCCATAAAAGGGGGAGCATCTGAGACTGGGCACTGCAGCACCCTGACCCCATCACCCAGTCACTCGTCATGAGCCTTGCCCAGGAAAATCACTACAGTGATAGACTTCCCCGTCTTTGTCCTTGGGCTTCAGCACAGTGCAGTTTCTCCTGCTCATGATGATGACAATGCATCTCCAAGATGACAATGCCCACTCCAAGATGACTCTCTCAGAGACTGCTATCCATCTGGATCTTGGCCTAGCATGAGTTCCCGTGCTTCGACAGCTCTGTGCCCTGAGCACGTTCTTCAGCCTGGTTCATAATGTCACGTGACCCCCTACAATGACTCTTTACATTCCTCTCTGTTCTCTGCCAATGCTTTCAGGTCGGCCATCTGAGTTCTCAGCCTTTCTGTAACATATGTCATCGTGTAACACGTGATGTGTGTTGAGTGTTATAGATATTAGTATATATATTGGAATAAAAGAACTTGTGATCGCCTGGCTTAGAATTAGTAGGTGACCTGTGAGTACTTGATGAACTGCCACTGCTGAAAGTGGTGTAGCCCGTGGATTTATTGCTATTCGATAAATTCTGACATCGTGGAAAGACACAAACATGTTTGTCTATGTTAACGACATAGATTGCTCATGACAGGGTCCTTAGTTGCTCCTAATGAAATGGGGTTTCAGATCCCCTAATTAACCTTATCTTGAAACATGAGGGTATGCATTTATTTCTCTCATAGCAGGAGATACAGTTCACAGCAGCTCTATTAGGGTAAGAGCTGGGATTCTTAAGTATGTGTGAGATGAGGGAGATCGATAGTGATGAAATACCCTAGGATTTTTATCTTTTTCTTTTTTTTTTTTTTTAATATAGATCGTGGCAAAATCACAAGTACCCCTGCTCACAAACTTTCACTGGCTCCCTAGTGCTGCCTGAATCATGTATAGAGGTTACCATCTGAGGGCCAGTTTGAGGTTCTAAATATGAATTCTAGAAGTAGCAATGGCTTTAGATATCACAGATCTAGGGATTTTCCTTCCTGTCTCAGATTCCCAGGAGCCCCACTAGCAACTACACTGGATTCCCTGGAGTCCCACAGGTTGGGAGACACAGGACACCACTGTCCTTAATGTGGTATGCCTCCTGGGTTCTCTGCAACCCTGCTACACACGGCTTTTTCCACAGTGTCTCATCACTGGACCTTTACACACCCCAAAGGCCCTGCCAGCCCTTCTCCTATTATGGTCACTCCAAAACTTTACCACTTTCAAATTGGAATGGGCAGTTGTCTTCAATCAATCAATCATCAATCAATCAATAACACTGTCCTCTATCTTGACCAAGAATAGTAAAGCCTTGTCTGGAGACTTTTGCCAAGGAACAGCTGAAACCTTGAGTTCCGTGGGCAGGGTGGTTTGCATGATTTGACTCACTCCCATACACACAGGACCAGGCCCTCATCCAGACTCACAGCCCTCCCTCAGCCCTCCCATTCCTGCCTCGTGCCTGTCCCCAGGGCCCACCGAGGCTTCAGCAACAAAGCCACTTGGGCTGTCATACTCATTCCAGAAGAAGGGCGCCCTCCACAGGCCACAGGCACAGTGTGGGTACCAATCCAGCAACAGATGTACTTACACTTACAGGTTGACTTTTTGGCACATCATAAACACCTTCTTTCTTTTGGCTGGTGGGAACCTACAGAAAAATCAAATTCAACATAATCAAAACACGCTGGTCTTCCATTTTCACAGAACAAAGCAGCCAGATTTCAACTGCAAGCTGGCTTAGTGTGTGTGAGATGGCCCCAACCCCAAGGGACTAGCTGTGAAAGCATCAAGCCAGGCTCTTCCCCAAGGAAAACCAGCCGGAGGGGAGGGGGTCAGGAAGGAGTGTTGGCAGGGCGGCTCTGCTCTGCGGCTTCCCACAGAATCACAGAACTAGAAGCTGCAGGACGTCAGGAAAAAATAATCCTCATTTCACTAAAGACAAAAACTAGGCCCAGGGAGGTGACATAATTTGCCTGAAGTGATTAAAAACAGTTCATAGCTGAGTTTACACTGCTCAGTGCTAAGACTAAGATCCAGGCTGTAAAAATACTGTCGATACCAGGATCCTAGCATGTGCAGAGCTTCTGTGGGGATCATGTACAAACCATCTGATAATTACTGAAGGCTTCGTTCAGGAAAAGGCCACACATGGCACAGAAAGCATGACTCTAGGATCCAGAAGATCCTGATGGCTTGTAACATTTGCCTGTCTCTTCCTCCCTCCCTCCCTTGCTCACCCATCTGGTCTTCCTGGGCCACATGCATTAAGCATAATACCCTGAGCAGGTCATTTAGCTCTTCTGAGTTCATTGTTAGCAAATGGGCTCTACCAGCTTTGCCTCTTGCTCAGGTTATTGTAAGGATCAAATGAGAAAATGGAGCTTAGATAAACAAGAACTATTAGGCACCACTACACTGTAATGTGTTAATATGATCATTTCTTTTGCACTCATCCATTCTGTGTGTATGAGCACATATCATGATATTAACAATAATGCATCCAATACTTTTCCAATCAAGGGCTTTGAATGGACACATTCCAGATTGGAAGCAGCCATTAGCTGTTTCTTCCCTAGCAACTGGTAGAGCCTAGCCCACACCTCCCCTTCAGGGACCAAGCAGCAGTAGATTTCTAATGGTCTGACTGAGTGTCTTTCTTAACCAGGCTGGGGCTCATCAAGAGCAGGCATGGAGTCTCATACCCAATAGGTACTCGGTAATCACCAGCTGGGTGAGTATACCAGAGGAACGTGGGGGGAAGTGAAGAAAGAAGAGGTATGTGCTAGGCAGACTGTTAACCTGTGTACTCATGTAATAGAAGAACCTGAGCTTATACTTTCCAGATCCTCTGTCATTTTCATTCTCATTTAACTTAAAATTTTTATAATAACCCTAAGAATTTGGTGTTATCACCTCTCTTTAAAATTATACAAAGTGAGGCTCAGTGATATTAGGGACTTTGCCCAAAGCTTCAAAATGTGGTGGGGTTCAAACTCAAACCCAGCCCTTACTGACTAACCCTCCCTCCCTGCCTCCCTCTTTCCTCCCTCCTTCCCTTCTTTCCTTCCTCCCTCCTTCCTTGTTCCTTCCTCTCTCTCTCTCTCTCTCTCTCTCTCTCTCTCTCTCTCTCTCTCTCTCTCTCTCTCTCTCTCTTTTCTGGTACCAGGGATTGAATTCAGGGGCACTTATCTCTGAGCCACATCCCCAGCCCTTTTTTATTTTTAAGACAGGGTTTTGTTAGGTTGCTGAGGCTGGCTCTGAACTCAAGATTCTCCTGCCTCAGCCTCCCGAGCTTCTGGGATTGCAGGCATGAGTCACCATGTCTGGCAAGACCTTAATAGTAAGCACTAACATAGCCTGGGCACTCTTTGTGTGCTGGGCACTGTTCTAAGCATTTGTGTTTTACACACATTCTCAAGGAAAGCTCAGGTCGAGTCTATCAGGACTCCACTGTCCCGGTGATGCAGAGGAGGAAAACGAGGCTGAGAGAGGGTCCAGTGGCCAGTGCCAGAGGTAGCCATGAGCTGGAGCTGGGGAAGTTGCCTTTCGCTTACTGCAGTATACAGAGGGGCTATTTCAGGGGCATCTTCTTTGACATCACATCCTACATTCCCAGAGGTTCATGCATACTCTTGCAGAAAACAGAACTGTGAGTGAGTGCAGCTGTGTGGAAGATGCCCTTCCAGAGTCTCTTTTGCTAACCTCAGTTTGCAGGAAATCAACAAAGAATATAATATTTTTGCTCCCGATAACTGGGCTCCATTGAAAAGGAATCCTCTCAGAGTGTCTACGGAATCCTTGTTAACGAGGGCCAATAAATTACCAGCCCTCACTTTTGTTTTTACTAGCTCACCCTTTACTGAGCAAAATGAACAGCATTCTGTTCCCCGTAATTCACTGCTCACTACGGGCACTTAGCACAGCTGAACCGCGGCTGCCTCTCAATTATCCCCGCAAATGGAGAAGAAGCCATGCGATGGATAAACCCAAACTGTGCATAATTGAAAAAGCTTTCCTACTTGGCTCTCCCATGGGTGAGATATCAATCTGCCTGTTTGTCCTTTAAGATTTATCTCAGCTGGGACATCTCAGAAGCCTTCTCTAGGCCTGGTTTGCAGTTCTGTTCTGCACTTTGGTAAGCTCAGGGGCATCTTCTCCTTAAAAAATGAGAGCTACCGAGAATCTGTTATGTATCACGTGCTATGCCTTTCCTAGGAGGATCGTGGATAAGATGGATGTGAGCCCTGATTTAGTGGAGGTCCTTGTTTCGTTTGGGGAGACAAGGACTAGTATCAGTCTACTAGTGTAGAGTGAATGTAAAATATGCTTAATCTTTTTCATGGAAGTTATTATATCACACTGCAACTGTTCCTGGTGCTGTGATTCCCACAATTCTGTAAGCTGCTCAGGGCAGGGTAGATACTTTATTTTCCTTGTATTCGTATCTGCAAATATTGGCTAAGCAAAGGAATGTCTAATCATGCAGGATTGACTGCATGGGTGCCAAGGTCTGTGGTCCTGGTTCTCATCTCTATGGGTGTGGTCCATTCTATCTACACAGACCATAGTGGTACCAAAATGTTGCAGAGCTATAAAAGTTTAAGGTCAAAAGGATCAAAATGATCTGGTTTCTAATCCTGTCTGTGCCACAGGGTATGTGACTTGGATCACTTCTCTGAACCTCAGTGTTTCCTTATCTGGTTCTCAAGAGCACCTAAGGGCTTATCAATAAACCCCTTTAGATTAGAAACTATGCCATGGTCACTATTTCCTCCTCAGGGGCCTGGTACATGCTAGGTGCCCATAAATACTATTTTGAAAGAATAAGTTCACTGATGTTAAATCACTCTAAAAACTACATATTAAGTACTGTACACAGAGGCCACATTTGCTTCTGGAATGTGTCCATTAATAAGCACAGAGCAGCAGTTCAGTATGTATTGGGTGACATAAGACCAAAGCCTGACAATTTTAAAATGATGAAACTTGATACATGTGTAGTGATTAACAATGATTTCTGAATAAATGAACTCGGAAAACTCATTGATCTCAAATTATGTAGGAAGATCTTGCTTATGTAGGCAATTTGCTAAGGTACTCAAGAACACAGACTTAGAATCGGAGATCCTGATCTTGGTGGAATGGCTTTTCTTAGGTTGAAAATGACAGTCATGGTAGCTGTTCTTCCTATCTCATCGAGTTAGTAGAAGAGTTGAAATTAAGAGGTGTGAAGAGTGCTTTGTATCATGAAACTCTGGGTCACTCTAAAGACAACTGGTCAATTTTTCTGAGGCTTAGAAGCAAAAGACAATTACAATTACTAATATGGTTGGGAAGATGAGACTCCTGATCTTTGGAAAGAGGTCACATTTACTCCAGAACCTCACCCTTCCTCCTATTGCATACAAATAGCAAAGTCAAGAGAAGGGGCTATGCTCTGCTAGGCTCTCTGACAAGAGGAGGTGAGCAGGGAGCCTCTACTGCCCTTAATACATCATCATAAGACATCATCAACAGCATCTGGTACTGATGACCCTGGGAAGTGAAGGAAGCTTCGTTCACATGGGGGCTACTGAGGATCAGGGCTCATCTCTTCCCTTTACTTCTCTCCATCACTCCCAGGAGCAGAGAATGCATTATTCCTATTTTACATCCCAGGAAATTGAGATACAAAAATTATGTACTTCACTCAAGGTCACAAAACAGGTAAAGGGGTTGAGGTCCCAGGCCTGTCTGCCTTATTTCAGAATACTGGGAAGGAAATAAAACCTAAGAACACTGCCAGCCACGCTTGAAGTAGAACAAACACCGCAAAGGACTCAGGAGGAATAGCTGTGCGCCCTTGCAAACGCTTAAAAAAAATTAAATAAATAAGAGAATGAGGCTCCTAATAGCAATGCCTTAAGAGCCCAGCTTATCTCTTGTTAAGTGGTTTGAGTTCAGGCAGACTGGCGGTGCAGGAGAGGAAAATGACCAGGGGCCTTTCCAATAGATGGGGATAAAATATTCATTCCCTTAAATGGTGCTTTTCTGTTAATGATGGACAGATGGGAAGATCAGAGGCCAGAGCTGCTAAGACAAGTGTGATTTTTAGATAGTGACTTGAAACATGCACAGAATCCAAGTGTGGAACTCAGAATCAGGTGATTCTGAGCTGAAAAGAGCCCCAGCATCTATTTATTTACAAGAGGTCAGAGAGATCTGCCTCTAGGGATTCAACCTCTCAGTAGCTCTGTGACCTAGGAGGTCCCTTATCTCTGTCAACTTCACTTTCTTTGTAAGGTAGAGGAAATGCCCCCATTTAAGCCACAGGGGCTGTTATGAAAGCTAATAAGATGCTGCACATAAACCCCATCCAGAGAGCCAGCTCACTGTTCATACACATGAGTACCCCATTTCTAAGAGTTCTGCTGCCCTGTTAAGTAAACCAAGATGCTTCCCCCCAAAATCAGTGTCCTGTGGTGAGGTGTTAGTTTCAAAGAGAAGAAGAGGGCTTTTCCCTAGAGACTGAGCCTTATGTGCTCATTTTCTAGATAAGTGAACTGAGACCCATAGAGGGAAAGGAACGTGACATGTTGAGTCAGTGGCTGAGCTGGCATGTGTACCAAGACCCTGAAGCCACACAACCAGACCCACATTCTGTGACCAGCTGGGGGCTTCTTCTTTAACATTCTACACATGGGCTTGCTTCATTCTCGTGTCTCCATGTGAGTCTGGGAGAAATCATTCCCCTGCTTTGTTAGTGGGGAAACTGAGTCTTGGAGAGAGCAAATATCTCACCAACTGTCACACACCAAAGGTAGTTAGTGACAGAGCCAGGCCTGCACTGCAGTTTTGCACCAGCCTAATCTGGCTCTTCCCAGCACACTAGAATAATTTCCTCTCCTAGCGCTCACCCTGCCAGGTTCTCAGAGGCTTCCCAAACAGAGCCAAGTCTGGATTCAGAAACCAACTGCAAGCCAGGCAAGGTGGCCTATGCCTGTAATCCCAGTGGTATGGGAGGCTGATGCAGGAGGAGTTCAAAGCCAGCCTCAGCACATTGGTGAGGCCTGGGGCAAGTTAGAGCCTGTCTCAAAATAAAAAAAATAAAACCGGGCTGGGGATGAGGCTCAGTGATTAAGTGCCTCTGAGTTCAATGTACAAAAAAAGAAAAAGAAAAAAAAAAAAAAAAAGGAAAAGAAAAAGAAAAGAAAGAAACTACTGCAAAGCTTGCTTTATTTAAAAGGTGCTCTCTCTTCCTGGGATGACTGGCTAATGACTCCTTTGGCCTCACATTCAGACACTGCAAGGTTGCACAGTACTTTAAAATATGACACTGGGGACAACTGTAGCTTTTCTTTTTAAAAATAGAAACTTTATAAATTATGACTTTAAACAAAACCTCAAAGCATAACCTCATACTTGAATAGAATCCAGATGAATCCAGTGGAAAGAAACAGATTATTATTCCACAAGGCTCGTTTAAACAGAGCGCTTGGTAGAAAGAACATTATATTTGGTCATTTAGGATTCTACACATTTGATAGAAATTGAAAATATGTTTTACTTTTATTATGCAAGTAATACACGCCCAAGGCAGAATAGCAGACCACACAACTCAGTAAGTTAAGGAAATTAAGATCAGTGATTAAGTACATTAAAATTTTCCCTCTCCCCTAGTATTTATGTTTTAAATTAGGACTAAAATTCTAATTACTAAAAAATTGCAGACTGCCGTATTTATTTGACGTGCTGCTATGCCGTGTTGCAATTACTCAAGGAGCAGCTTTGAGGCAAAGCGTGGGAGAAGCCTGAGCTGTCTCTGCGCATGCGTGGCTGCAGGTCCTGGCTGTAAGTAGTTGTACAACCGGGAGGAAGCTGCTTGGCTTTTCTGAGCCTCAGTTTCTCCCTCTGAAAATGAGATTAAAATACCTGCTCTATAGCATATTTTTGAGAATTAAATGAGTTCAAAAAAGTGTTTGGCATTCTCCACAGAGCAAACATTTGAGAATATTAATTTTCCCTTCCTTTAGGAAGGATAAAATTGTTAGCCGGACCTTCTTTTATTGGGTTAGTACTCCCAGTGTTGTTTTCAAAGAGTAATTTTGAACCTACTCCTTCTTTTTAGTACTGGAGTTGGCTTTTTAAAGATATCTGATGAGAAGCTGGGCGCGGTGGTGCAAGCCTGTAATCCCAGCAGCTTGGGAGGCTGAGGCAGGAGGACGACGAGTTCAAAGCCAGCCTCAGGAACTTAGTGAGGCCCCAAGCAACTCAGTGAGACCCTGTCTTTAAATAAAAATCCAAAATAGGGCTGGGGATGTAGCTTAGTGGTCGAGTTCCCCTGAGTTCAATCTCTAGTAACGCCCCCCGCCCCCCAAAAAATAAATAAAATAGATTTAAAAAAGGATATTTGACAAGGGCTTTCTTTTGAGGACAATTTGCCCACTTTAATACAATGAAATATTGCAATTGTGCTTTGACTAAAAATGGTTATGACTGTTCAATATTAAAACACTGTACCCAACTGTAATTAAACATTTCAAAAACAAGGCATGAAAACTGCTGGTAAATTGCTGGGGATCTACAAGCCTATTCACTCAAAGGTATTTCAACAAGTCTGGAATGACCAAGAGACCCCCAGGCTCTCACTGAGACCCCTCAGTGAGTCATGCATTTCCTGGTGGTGCAATGTTAAGAGGCAAGCAATCTGATACCTGGTAAATGTTTTCTTCTGTTTCGGGATCACGGATTGGCTCGTGTCCAGCCTCAAACACAATGTACTATTACAGGAGCCGCCAGAGAGGAAAGGTCAGAGGTGAAAAAGAAAGAGGAAAAAAAGCATTTGGAATTCAAGATACAAATCACAGTAAGCATTAAAGAAACAGGCACAAGAGAAAACACCTTGAAGAAACATTTGGGTTATTCAAATAAAATGGTCTTGTACATTCTTGACTTTTTAAAGGAAAACTGCAGATCTGCTGATCAGTCCTTTAGTAATGATAGCTCTGGGCCCCTGCAGGGCTTCCTGGAGATGCGACCTCTTTGTTCAATGGCATTGGACTCAGTATTAGCTGAATACACTGGCATTGCTGTCTAATGGGAATGCCTAAGACCCTGACTTGGCAAATCTTGTTATGGTTGAGTCACCTTCCATTGCTCACTGGACACCCAAGGCCCTTGGCCAAACTCTGAAGAGCTCAGAAGCCCCAGACTCCCTTGTCTTGTAAATATCACCACGTTTTACATTCTCAGTTTTAAACACTGAACAGCATTTTTTTTTTTTTTTTCATGCACATGTTTTAGACTCTAAAGGACCAGGACATTTCAAAGAGAACCCTCTTCTTCATTCTTTGCAAGCAGAGGCTAAAGCTCACATTATAAAACAACTCCTCTCCTCAGCATTCAAAAGCAAGGGCACGTCATTAAGTGCCCCTTTAACTTTTGCTTGTCATATATACATGAGGTCCTTTTTCTGACTCAAGTTATCATTATTACTTTCCTGTCCTCATAGCAGTATCAGCTTTCTGTGTGAAAATATGCATTAATATACAAAGCATATGCAATATGCACCTACATAACACCCATGTATCCCAGCTAGAAATGGGATTTTCTTTATGGAAATTAGAGTTTCTTTATGTTTCAAAAGTCAGGTTCTTTTTGTTTGTTTGTTTGTTTTTGGGTTTTTTATCTTTCTTGATTTAGGAATAAGCATAATGGAGGAAGAAGCTACCTCTTCCCTTTTTTCTGCATCGCTGTTTGCAGAGAGCTCAAACATGAACCCAAGAGAGGTCATCTCTACCCACCCCTGGGCTGCAGACCATGAAGAGGGTGCAGAGGAAGCTCCAGGCAGAGACGTCTCTGGCATCTCTCTCACTGTCCTCACGACAGCCCCTGTGACATGAGCAAGGTGATCAGAGGCCCAGGCTGCCCCACTGGGGGTCAGAAACACTTCTCTTCATAACTGCCACAATTCACAAACCACCACTCTTTGGGTTTGTGCTCAAATGTCACCTCAACATCAGTCCCCATCTCTAATTCTCAACTCAGAAAACTACCTCATTATTCAGTTTCTCTCTAATGCACTTAGAATATTCAATAGATTCTTAAAAACATTCAGCTTTGGGATCAAACTTTTACAGATTGTGGAGGGGAGCCGAGGCTGGGGGAAGCAGGGAGGAGCGCATCTCCAAATCCCACGTTACTGGGGCTAGCCAAACTTCTGCTAGGATGTATGGAAATTTGCTCCCGGAGGGGCTGGCAGCCCTTGCCCTCAGAAATAATCTTGATCCCTCTCCAGGTTCGGCAGTCAGTGCACTCAAGTTTCTGACACAGTGGCTGCACCGCAGGCAAAGCCACGGTAGAACTTAAAACTCCAACTCAGTTCAGAATTTACCTGGTAAACAGGATCTTCAACATCCTCTTCCAAAATTGTCTAGCACAGTGAGGGGAGGGAGGGCAAAAAGCAGAGGGCATAAAGAAAAAGATGTGAGATTGCATTCAGAAATTACAGGACAGCAGAGAAACCAGCTCCTCCAGGTAGGATACACTGGTGGATCATTAATGTAGAAAATGCACCGAAAACGTCCAAACCCCGCAGTCCCCCCATCCCACCCCTTTCGTTAACAACAATACCAAAAGCAACTGTGGGTCTTTAGTCCTCTTCCCCTGAAATCTTCCTCTGGATGAAAGATTTCACTTTCTCTAACACATCTTGAGTTTCAGAGAATAAGGGATCATTTCTAATGGCTTGTGTTGGGTGCCTGTAATTTACGCAGGAACCTTTCATCTTTGTTTATTTCTGCTTGGCAGCAGCAGAAGGCCTGGCTGTCAGTTTTCACATCTGTTTATTTTAAGCCCCAATCTTCTCCAGCACCAGCACAAACTCATAGGTGTACCTGGTACACGGCTTGCTCACACTGCTTATCCTTTTGTGCCTTTTTTTCCAATTCTTCTCTTTGCTTCAATTCGTAAATGAGTTGAAAGAGATCTCTCAAGTCCAGAATAACAGGTTCAGCCTGGAGTGAAAGTGGTAAGCACGTTAACAAGGGATCCGTACTGAACTGCAAGCTGCCCATTTTTGTTTTTGTGGCTACAACCCGCAGCGCTTCATTTTTCTATTAAACTGAAAGCATTCCATTTTTAATTAATTCTACCTTGTTTATATTGGTTTAGCAAATTGCATATAGGCTAAAGTTCATTTCTTCAGCTCATTATATTTGCAAATTCATAATAATCATAAGCATAAAAGGCATTGCTTTTATTTATTAGCGATTCCAAATATAATAAAATTAGGGCAGGCCTTATGCAAAACAGTTATTTGTTTTCTCTTATTTTCTTTTTAAAAGAGGCTATGAACACAAGCAAACTTGCTTATATGCATGCCTCTACCTAGCTTAATCAGAAAGGAAAATAATTAGTCATTAGGAAATACCCATTAGGAAAAACAAAATAAAATAACTGAAGAGGTATAAGTGAGGGTCCTTGTTCTAAGGCTATTCATCTTTTCTAGGTGGGCATCTGAGCATCAGCTTCTGGTGGTGATACATCCCTTGGTCAAACAGCAGACTAGACCTTGGAAAAGCAAAAGGCTGATACTGTGGTTCCCCAGGCTGCCAAGAAGGACACCATGCTGGGATAGGAATACTTACTGCCTGGGCTGTTTTTATGGCCACAAATCTGTGATTCCCTTCCTTCCCACAAACATAGCCAAAGGCCCGGTGGTCTGTGATGTCCTTTGCGATGTAGGAAATTTCATGAACAGCATGATGATGCTGAAGGGCCTATCAGAAACAAAACAAAGATCACATTTCAGGGAAATTTCCCTTCAAGTCATTGATTGGTAAAGTGATTGGTCACCCTTCGGCTAGGTGTGAGCAGGCCCAGAGGGCTTTGGAAAAGCTGTGTGGTCCAGACAGAAAGAAAAAGACCTGTGCCTATCCTTGGGCAATGGAGGTCCTCCCCCATCGTCTCAATGCTGTGACCAGAGAGAGAAGCAGGAATGTGCACGTGCTGAATGAGCATCCATGGGGTTGATGTCACCCTGTCTAATTCAGTGGCTATGCTTCTGCTGAGCTGTCTTTGCAATGCAGCCCAGTCAGACCTTCAGTTTGATGGTTAACACACTTACAAACCTTAGCTTCTGCGTGGTGTGGCAGAGGATGTACCTGAATGATCCCAGGGGGTGCCATTAATATTCATAGCATTACCTTTGCATGGCCACTGGCACTTTCCTGGCTGCGGTGATACACCATTGATGAGCGGATGATTTTCTCTACTTTATCCAAAGTCACCATTTGGGGTAGAGGTGGGGTTGTATATGGGTTGGTCTTTGCAAATTTCTTTTACCTACCTACCCAAATCCTCATACTCTTTCAATGGCTACTTGAAATGGTACCACCTCTGTGAAACATCCCTAAAGAAGGCGAGCCTTCTCTCCCCAGCAGGATGACTCCTTCCCTCTCTTATGCTTCCATAGAACTTCAGGGAGGCTGAAACTCCTGATGGATTCCTCACACAGGAACCCCTGGGCTTCCTGCTGTTCTGAGTCTTCTTGCTCTGCTATGCCTACCTGACTCCTGTCTGTTTTTCCCAGCAGGCTCTGTCTTCCTGATATCTGTCATGCTAGTACCTTGCTGTGTCTGGCCCATAGTTGTGGAACTAAAGCAAACTGGGATTGATGATCAATAATTTGAAATTCTTTTGAAATTGACCTTCCTGACTTTATTACCTGAGCCTCAACAAACAACGTTCACCATCTAGTTAGGTGATGGTGATCTTTATGGTTATTTTCCTAGATCACATCTATTTAGAGCAATATTAATTAAATGGTACTCTGTAAAGGCTTAGAGATGCATCTGGATGCTTGCAGTATGGTAAAGTCCTGACAAAGGGCCTTTTCATTATATTGGGTATCAAGAGGCTTGAATGCTCACTACTGTGTGGACACAAAGCACTGACTATCCCTCTCTGGACCTGAGTTCATTCCTTGAGCAAATGAGAAGTGTACATCACATCAAAGGCTCCTAACCCAAAGCCCTCCATCTACAGGGATTATTAAAGGTAATAAACAGAAGCCCCAAGCAGATTTCAGAAACTCAAAAGAATGAACAGAAATTTATTATGATTTATTATGATTTATTATTTATTTGATTTATGATTTATTATGATTCCTATTAAGGCTACAGATTTCTTTGTGCATGCAAATGAAAACAAGTATATCTAGTATTATATCTCCTTGTTGTTATGTTTCTTAGCTCAAATTTGAAAAGTTGTAGTTTAAATAGTCCAAGTAGGAAAATGAATGATTTAAATGCAGTTTTTCTGGGGGACAAAATCTTTCTTATTATTGAATCTAAGAAGGGAGGGAAAAATGTAATCCTAAGTAAGTTAGTTATTAAAACATTGGGAAACACCAGAGGAGACAGGGAATATTCTCTAGGGTCCTCTTTCATCTCCCCATATCCTCTAAGCTATTAGGAGCTCATACCTTAAAGCCAGCTTCTGGGTGCCAGGGCTTCTGCCTCTCATGGCGGTCATCTCCTTAGATTTAGACCACAGGCCTTCCCAAGTGTCTATCCCCCCCATCCATTGCAATCTTAGCAGGCTTCAGACCACATGGGCCATCTGCTATAGCAGAAGTGCATGCCTTTTCCTTAACTGTCCAGGACCTGGCTGTTCTTCACCTTGTTGACTATTCTTAGAACTCTTGGGGCTGGGGTTGTGGCTCAGCGGTAGAGCGCTCACCTAGCATGTGCACAACCCGGGTTCGACCCTCAGCACCATGTAAAAATAAAAGGCATTGTGTACAACTAAAATAAATAAATAAACATTAAAAAAAAAAGAACTCTTTCCTTGACTTCATATGTAGTAGCACACCCTTCTCCACAGAAAATCTTAAGTAAGCTTCTCTAGAAATCTTCACCATAATTGATTTTAGGACTATCAGCAAAAGAGTCTCTACGAAAGAGTTCAATGTAGGTAAACTTCCTATTTTTCTGTTGCTCTATTTTACTTGGCCAGTGGCCTGGAAGAAATCAACACTCCAGGTGCTGAACACACCTTTACTAGTTTTTCACAAACATTTATCCAGTACAGTAGTTTGTAGAAGTCTGTTTGCAAATGCAAAATGTGCTACTAAAAAAAAAGAAGAAAAAAAAAAAAAAGACAAATCCTTCAACAAGGCCTCTTGCTTTGAGCTGGAGCTTCACAGAGGTGTCTACATTTCTAAGATAAGAGAAGTTACTAATTGGGCTCCATGGTAACAGCGGGCAGGGGGAGGAAAAAGAGGGGAGAAGAAGCTCTCCCCTTCTCAGGTATTGTCCTTGAAGGGTTAACTTGCTCAAAACAGTGAAAGAAAGAGCTGCTTTTATGTGAACTTCAGCAGACTGTGAACTTCTGAGCCTCTCCCCTTACATGCTGAGTGTAAAGTTCTGAAATTACCTAAACTAGGGGTTCAGGGAATTAATTGATTACAGTGAAAGCTGTACCCTCTGAACATGGCTGCAGCCAAATAAAACTGTTTCCTGCTATCTTTGGTGCCCTGCCTCATCTGTCCCCTACAACACATACACTGCCCACTGGATGTCACTCTTGGAGGGTAGGTACTGTCGCTGTCCCATCACCATAGTCCCTCAAGTGACAATAAGACGAGTGTATAATTCTAATAAACTTTGATACAAACAAAGCTGGTAAAGGAGGAAGTGTTTGTTAGCAAAATAATCAGGATCTGCTTATTGTTGTTTTATCCAGAGGACATATTTATTTTTTTTCTGGGCTAATAATCTAACTTAATTACTAAAATAATAACTTGTTTCCATATTAATAGAAATTGTCCAGAGTTGTCCTTATTACTGGAAGAGGATAGTTTTAACTGAAACCTACCCCTTGATAGGTCGACAGGTCAATGATAGGTCGATGCAGTCACATTTATTCACCTAGAAATTCTACCAACAGGTAGTTCTTGAAAGTGGGACACCATTATCACTGGGGGCAACATTTCCTTGCACAGGGCTGCAAGTGGACCAGGAGTGAATTCTGGAAGGCTGGCACTACCAGTAGGTTAATCCAATTACAGCGCTGGCCTCCCCAGAAAATGGGTTTGTCCTATGACTTATTCCCAATATCCTCTAGAACAATACTACTGCAAATTTAAAGATGCTATCAAAAGCCATGATCTCAGCTACTTGGGAAGATGAAGCAGAAGGATCATCAAGTTCAAGGCCAGCCTGGGCAACAGAAAAACCCTGTCACAAAATTAAAAAAATAAAAAGTGCTAAGGATATTGCTCAGTTGTAAAGTGCCCCTGTGTTCAATCTCCAGTACCAAAAAAAAAAAAAAAAAAAAAAAAAAAAAAAAACCTAAGCAAGCAAACAAACAAACAAAAAAAACAACCGATTACTGATGGACAGTTGTGATGGCTGCACAACAATGTGAATATGTGTAATACCATACAACTGTACAATGAAAATTGATTTTAAGATGTTAAATTTCAGAGCTGGGCATGGTCGTGCATGCCTGTAATCCCAGCAGCTTGGGAGGCTGAGGCAGGATGATCCCAAATTCAAAGCCTGCCTCAGCAAAAAGCGAGACACTAAGCAACTCAGTGAAACCCTGTCTCTAAATAAAATACAAAATAGGGTTGGAGATGTGGCTGGGTGGTCTAGTGCCTCTGAGTTTTTTGTACCACAGATTGAACTCAGAGGACATATTTAGCTGGTGGAAGAAAACTGCTCCAAGAGCAGTAGCTTTTTCATGGTGCTAATGATGTAAAATTGATGAGATTTATATTCACACACCATGGGGGCATTGATTTATAAGCTTTTGTGAGCGACAATGGTATGTGGCAGCGGGAAGTGAGGGACAAAGACTTTCTTTTCTTCTCTCCCTTTCCTGAAAGTATTTCTCACTGCATAATGTGGAAAATGTTATCCACGTCTCCTATTAAATCAAAGTTTGACGACAGTGCCTTATTGATTGCCAAGTGGAATATTGCACTAAAATTAAGCTGTGATTAGAAGCCTTCCTGGTGGAATTAGATTTGGAGATGATTCTGCAATGGTAAAATATCACCTACTATGCAAGACAGCAGATGGAGATGTTTTAATTTATCTGGGAATCCTCATTAAGTGTTTTAAAATCAAAACATTTTTAATGCCTGATGATACCTAATATTGCCTTGCAAAGTGTAGCTGTGGGTGTGCACCCGTGAAGTGCTTAAAGATATTTGTAACATTATCTTTTCCCATAGTTAATTTTATGACATGTTTAAAAGGATTGCTCTGCAAGTGTCTCATTCATCTGGAAAGCAACAGTCAGTGAGGGAATATGTCTCCACCTTCTCTGACCTTAACCATGCAGACATAATACAGATGCTTGGAAATACAAATACACTCGAATTCTGTTCATCCCACAGTTGTATTATCACATTCATTTTAGCAACTCAAAGCATTGTGCAAATACTTGTTCACTGAGCCTCAAAATTGCCCCATGTCTTCAAGAAGATTATATCAGCACAATCAAAGAACAGTTGGAGCCAGAAGGAGCATTCAGTGTTACATAGTGCGACTCTTGACTTTATTTATGATTGAACAGAGGGCCAAAGATTGTATTGCTAGGAACAGAACCAAATCCAAGCCTTCTCCTTCCTACTCAGGATGACAATGCACTGCAACAAGGAAATGTGATGGTGTAGAATCAAGGCCTCCTTTCCCCAGACTCCTAGTCAAACTACAAAGATGATCCCCTGACCAGTAGGGACAGGGAAGGGGGAGCAGGGAGAATTGGGACAGAGATAGAAGAGGCTGCTGGGGACTCCGACAGGTACCTGAGGTCCAGGAGAGTCATACATATAAAGGTTTAGGATAAAGGTCTACAGGTGGTTTAAAGAGCAAGATCAAGGTGGCATGGCCCATAAGTTTAGCTCCAGTTCCCAAGAGGGATTCCAGGTCATGTCGTATTGACCTTTTTCTTGGAGTGCTAACTACTAAGCAGCCAAGGCCAAAAAACGAGATTGATCATGGGAGATTAGGCCATGGAGAAGTGCTTCCACAGGGAGTCCTAGGGCATGGCAGGACAGCCAGAGAACACTGGGCTGGAGCCGAGCAGGAGAGGGTAGAAGAAAGGCAAACTCTGGTATGTTTCTTTCTTTCTTTTTTTGGTACCGGGATTGAACTCAGGGGCATTCGACCACTGGGCCACATCCCCAGCCCTTTTTTGTATTTTATTTAGAGACAGGGTCTCACTGAGTAGCTAAGTGCCTTGCCATAGCTGAGGCTGGCTTTGAACTCGCGATCCTCCTGCCTCAGCCTCCCAAGTGCTGGGATTACAGGTGTGCACCACCACTCTGGCTCTGGTATGTTTATTGTTGAAAACAGTTATTGCTTTGAACAAATAGTCTAGATATTAAAGTACTATGAAAAATTAAAGCAGGTTATCCCAGTGACTTAGGAGGCTTGAGGCAGGAGGATCACAAGTTCAAGGCCAGCCTTGGCAATAAGAAGGGCTGGGATGTAGGTCAGTGGTTAGGGAGCCTCTGGGTTCAATCCTCAGTAAAAAAAAAAAAAAAAAAGGAAAAAAAAAAAAAGAACAAGGGGTAGCAGGGGGTGGAGAGACAGACAGATCACAGTGTTACTTATTCCTGTTCTGAGTCCTCCTGCTTACATTGTAGATAAAAGTTGCCACTAAAAGAACTAAAGAATTCCAACGACCATCCAGGCATCAATGTCCTCCAATCCAGTCTGACCTCCCTCCCATACGTGGACTCCAGGTAACGTGAGCTGCAAAGAACCTGAGGCGCTCTCCAGGTTTGCACCTTCCCACCTCTGTGCCGTCGCCCACCTGGTTTTCTCTGCTGGTTGCCTTCCTCCTCCCATCCTGCGTTTCACCATCTATACACATAACCACACTACACACACACCTGTGTCATACCTAAGCTCCAAGGCTTAGCTTCAACATCTTGCTCAGCCAGGACCCTCCCAACACCCTCGTTTCCTATAGTAATAACTCCCATTCCTTGAACCTATGACATTGTGCTTGTCCTTCTATGGAGGACATTTTGCCCTTCTTCAATTTGTTTCAGATTTTTCCATTCATCCATGTCATGTGTATCCACCGAGTGCCTATTGTGTTCTAGGTCCCGTGCGATGTGCCGCATCTACACAGAGACTGAAAACAGAGCCCCTTCCTCAGGGAGCTTGCACTCTCACAAGATAGGCAGGCAACGAAACTGGCACCCACAATGTGACATGACAAGCTATACATCAGAGATGCACACAGCATGTCACTCAGGCTCAGCAGGAATGGGGAGGGGCACCAGGGAAGACAAAGGAGGTGACCTCAAACTGAGTATCTGATGATAAATGGGAAGTCCCCAGAAAAATAAGTGGGAGAGAGCATTCTAGTTAGGAAAAAATAAAAAATAAAAACCCCCAAGACAAAAATCCAGCGTGCAAAGGCACCCAGATCCTGACAGGAAAGATGTGGAGAACATCTGTGCAGATGTTTTCTATTTTGGGAATGTTAGACCTTTCAGAGTAAGAGCCACATCTGGCTCTCCTAAATCTTAACTCAGTGCCTAATATTGTTCTTTTTGAATGAGAAATGGTACTTAATGATTTTCAAACAGAATGTGAGAGGGGAAGGAGGCAAGAAGGACAGAAGGAAGGGCTAAGCCATCTTGCGATGTGTGCTACACAAAGTAGGTGCTCAATAAATGTTCACTGAGTAAGAATGAATTGGGTTAATTCATGATGATTCATATAGGAGTCATTCTGTGAACAGAGGGTTTCTTATCTGATCATCATTAAATCTTTTTTCTTTGCATTTCCATGAGCCATTTACCAATGTTTAAATGAAGTATCAAATTGTTTGGAGGGTTACTGTCTGACAGAATAAATTACAGAGAAGACTTAATTTGTAGTATGGTTCAATACAGCCAATTAAATACAGTATGGATTAGAGAGTCATCTGCTGCAGACTTTACCATTAGCTATTTTTAAAGAATAAATTCTACCCTGTTTAGCCTTCATATGATGATTGTGTGTGTGTGTGCACGCGCGCATGTGCACGCGTACACACGTGCAGGCTTTCCTAAGGCAACGCTATTCATAAGAAAAATACTCACTAGGATTCAAGAGAGTTAACAAAAAACACAACAGAAAAGCAGATAAGCAGATAGACATAGAATAAAAATAGATACATGCAAAATACAGTACTTCACACTACAAGCAATTACAGTAGTTAAACCCTCACAAGACAAAGGGAGGCCTGGGCTCATTATAAAGGCCTTTCTCTTTGCTAACATATTTTAGGGTGCCTTTGATACATGGCAGTGCCAGCAAGGCAAGGAGGTGACTTCTGCACCAGCCCCCAGGCACCCATTATCAGATGCTAAATGGAGCAGGTCAGAGGGAATTATTCCCTGGTTGGCATATTGAAATTTTCTAGAAGGTATTACTTAAGGACAAGAGCAAGCTTCGAAATAACCTAGGCTCTAGCTGAAGAGGCAGTGTGATAGCAGAGGAAAGAGAAGGATTCTGGAGCCAAAGAGAATGGTGGGCTCTACCATCTGCCAACGTGTAGCTGAGTCCATCTCTCTTTCTTAGACTTCTTCCCTCATTCTACATAGCACAAAGAACAATATGGAGCCCACAATGGTGCTGGAAATGTCAAACCAATGCACATAAAATACCTCAGATAGAAATGAGATGCCATTTTCCCCAATATAATGAAGAGAGAAAAAAGGATAATACACTGTTGATTAAGTGTGGTGAAATATTTTCCTGGATATTGGTTTACTACATGTCACAGGGTAAGTACAGCATCTCTCTCCTCATGCCAATGGGAGGATTAATATATTAGTGTACATAAAGTCCTAGGGCAGGGCAAGGCACACGTGGAGAGGGCTGGTGTCAGCCAGGAAGGGTATTTTTGTTATCAACAGAGGTATGATTTTGTGCAGCTTCTCTGGAGGGCTGGTTGACTGTTTGTTTCAAAGCCTTAAAGACATGCATAAACTGACCCTATGATTCCTCTTGTAGGGATTTAATTATCCAGAAATAATGTAACACACGGACAAAGACTTAGATATAAGATATTCCCCGCAGTGCTGTTAGAATAGTGAGAAATTAGAAATGTCCAAACTGTTGGGCATTAGCTGAGTAGTTGAAGAAAATGCATTCTGTTATATGATGAACTAGTCCGCAGTATGGAAAAAAATCATTTGTAGAAGTATGTAAGCTGCCTGTCACGGCCAGCCACGGCGCCGCCACGGGAGGAAAATTCTCGGAGGCAGAGTATAGCTTTTACTACTTTTACTTCTACTTTCTTAGAGCTTAGAGAGGGAAAGAAAGATTTTTCTTAGAGAGGGAAAGAAAGATTTTTCTTCTTAGCTTAGAATAAAGTAAAGAAAGATTAAAGAAAGATAGAGCTTCTTAGAGAAAGATTTCTTCTTGTCTTCTTAGCTTAGAGTCTTAGAAAGAAAGATCTTAGAGTAGCTTAGAGTAAAGAAAGATAGAGCTTAGCTTAGAGAAAGATTAGAGCTTCTTTCTTCTCTCTTCTTTCTTCTTTCTTCCTTCTTCTGTCTTCTGTCTTCTGTCTTCCTCAGGAGCCTCGGCCTAACTCTGACCAGTCATTTCTCTTCTGTCTGGTTTCTCTTCTGTAACCGCTCTGCCTACGTTCTGGCCGCTCTGATTCTTCTGACCGACCGAGTGACTGCCCGGCTGACTGAATTCTCCGTTCTCCTAACTCGGACCGCTTTCACCCGGTTATATACCTTCAGGTTTGCGGGTGCCTACAGGTGCGTCACATACATATCAGGCGGAACCCATGGCTTCCAGCTAGCTACAACAGCCCTTCCTAATTAGGGCTCCTTCAGAAGTAGGTATATTTTGCTACAGAAATAAATTCTTGACACCCTGTTGAGTGAAATAAAAAGCATATTACAAAATAGTACATTCAATATGATACTGTATTTTATAAAAAATATGCATATCTATAAGTTTGGAACAATATTAAGGGTTCTCTCTTTTGAGTGATGGAATTACTAGTGTTTTAAAAAATTGGACTTTCTGGTTATTTGTACCAATTTTTGCTACGCCAAATTCTTTCATATTTGAATGAAGTGCATACAATGTCATCTCTCCATAAGCCATTCCTTTTTGTTGTTGTTGTTTTGTTCTTGTTTTTGGTACCGGGGATTGAACTCAGGGGCACTTGACCACTGGATCACGTCCCCAGCCCTTTTTTGTATTTTATTAGAGACAGGGTCTCACTGAGTTGCTAAGTGCCTCGCCATTGTTGAGGCTGGCTTTGAACTCGAGATCCTCCTGCCTCAGCCTCCCAAGTGCTGGGATTACAGGCATGTGCCACCATGCCCGGCTAATCCATAAGCCATTCTTGAGCCCATTCAGTCCCCCTCATTTTCATCCATAACCAAGACTTGTCAATTTTGCCTCTCAAATATTTTCCACATTGTCCACTCCTCTCCTTCTCCATCACCAGCAGTCAGGCCAGGTAGCCATCATTTCCAGCCGGAATTATCGCAATAGCTTCAGTCTCCACTCACCCTCTCTGAGAGTCATGCCAAGTAGGAAGAGATGGAGAGAAAGTCTGGCCAATTCGATCAAGTCTTTCTAGTACCTAAAACACACCAAAGGCTTCCTGTCTCTCTTAGACTAAAAATTCTCACTAGAGTCCCCTTGCTTAACACCACCTGGGCTGGTCTCTGTCCCTCAAATGCACTGGGCTCTCACCCGAGGTATGTGTAAATGCTGATCTACCTGCACAGAGGAAGCACTCATCCAGGTTCAATCCTCAGTACCGATGTCTCTTCTTGAAAGCTTTCCTGACTTTCCAGCACATCCCAGGTTCCTGTGCCAGCCACAGGTCCTCTGAGCTCCCTGGACTTTTCCATGGGGGTGGGCATGGGGTATTGACACCCCGTACCATTAACAACTCCCAGACTCCCTCTCCCCAGCTCCCGGCAACCACTATTTTACTTTCTGTCTCAGTGAATTGGTCATTGGTCAGTAACTATTTCTAAATGAATAACTTGAATGAATCAATCTGTCAACAGCATCCAGGATCCAAGGCTGTCCCTGATCCTGGCTCTAGCTCCCCTAGTTCTTTATCTGTTTCCCTCTCTAGGTCCTTGTTTTCTTGTCAATTAAAATGAGGAGGTGGGAGGCAGTAAATAATCATGTCCTTTTTTAGCCTCAACAGTTTTTAAATTCCTTTTTAAGTTGCATAACAAAATAGTAGCTATGAAAGACAGCTTCTTAGCAGCTCTCTAAATATATGTTATTAACACAGAGACCTGGAAAAATGTGTGTGAAGCCCTTGCCTGAAAATAGGGAGATGAACTTGTTAACTAGCTGAAAGCATTCCAGGCCTGTGATTTGGGCTGAAATTTGTCAAACAGGCAAAGTGGAGTCAGGTGTGCTTAATCAGTTAGCAATCACCAAAGTGACACCAAAGCAGATTTCTGCTCAGGAGATGCAAAACCACTTTAAACAGGGAAACTGGCTTTGGTATTAGTTTAGTTTCTTAATATTGGGGTTCAGTCAAAATCCCACACCCATGAGAAGGGATGCTGCTATAGCATAATCAAAGTTGTTAACAGGTTGAACTGACCTTCCACTTCCATTCAACTACCATGCATTCTGCAAAGCAGGCTCCCAAGGTACTAAGAGGAGTAGGATGCAGCCAGGCTCTTCAACACCAGCCAGATTTGTGTGTGTGTGTGTGTGTGTGTGTGTGTGTGTGCACGCGCGCGTACAGAGGAGGGCTCCCACTGTAGCTAATGCTCAGAATAATTTGCATATTTTGCACTCCTATCCACATTCCAGTGTGAAGGGAAGATGTTCACCCTCCATGACTCTGTGGCTATGGACAAGTCACCTTATCTCATTGAACCTGTTTCTTGATATGTAAGACAGGAATGATCCCCTCCACATAGGGATGTAAGGAGAACCACTTAACCTGTATAGCAACACACCTGGTGAATGGTGGAAAGGCTCTTAGCTTTTGGATTTTCTTAGTCAACTGAGTTTAAGATTCTCAATCTGATGACATTCAAGCATCAATATTATATAATGTTCAAAGGCACAGGTAAGGTCTTCCTGGGAATTGTAAAGGTAATAGTCTGCAAGGGGTGGCCAAAAGGTGGTGAGAGAGAGAGAGAGAGAGAGAGAGAGAGAGCGAGAGAGAGAGAGCGAGAGAGCGCACACCCTGGGAAATCAAGTTACCAGGAAAATAAGTGAACTGACACTTACCAACTTTACTTTGTCATGTAAGAACCTGGATCCTGTCATTTCTGAAAATTTAACCATGAGTTTTCAGTTATATAAATCAGCAAATTCCTTCTGTTGCTTAAGACTTTTTTGAGGTGAATTTTCTATTGCTTGTGACCAAAGGATTTCTAAGCAATGCAATAATTATCATTATGGCTACCATAGGAGGAAATGAGTTCAAAAACAAGTGACCTCCCCAAGTAGGACTAGGTTGACCTAGGCTTTGAGCAAGCATACTTGCTGGGTAGGGGTATACCTGGTCTATCACCAGCAGCCATTAATATTGGAATCGCAATTTTGAAACAGCTTTGGGTATATATTAGGATAAAGCAAATACATAAATAGACTCTCATTAAAAAGCAAGAGTTTCAATGAAAGAAAAAAAGAAGACATGAATGTTACAAAAAGTCAAGAAGTATTCCTGTAATGTAAAATTTGAGTTGGAAATATCAATGCAAACTCATGATTAAAAATATACATATTCCCATCACCATTTATCACAAGCACATCTATCTAATGTAGCTATTTATCATCCAGCTGTCTATCTATTGATCTCTTAACCTATGGAGAGAGTCAGAGAAAGCAAATACAGCAAAAGTTAAGTTTTAGAATTCGTCTTTGAAATTTTCTGTGTTTGAACATCTTTAAGATAATAAGTTAGAAAAAAAATAAACCTGAGGATGCTCCTTTCTCTCCCTCTCTATGAGAACAGGAGAAACCAAGGCACCATACCTTCAGTGACATCACTGAGAGTCAGCTGGAGACAAAAGGCCTTCAACACATCCTCCTGGGCAACTATTGCTCCAAACCACAAGGGATCTTTAAGAAGATGTGTGTGCTTAGAGACAGCTGCTGGGTTCCTGTGTCCTTTACTACATCGCCATGGTCGGCATGGATAAATATCAGCCAAAGAACTTCTACTTGCTACAATAACCTCTTAACAAATTCAGGTTGAATAAATATGGGAATAATTTATACCCCTGAATATCTGGGGTGGGGGATCCCAAACTTAACTTGGAATATTTTCTAACTATGCATAAAGATTCAGACTTTATTGATACCCCTGCCCCCCGCCGCACTATTCAGAGTTCCTCCTATATGCTAAGCATTATGCTAGGTTCTCAACATAGGTAAGCCTCATTTATTTCACTCACCCAACAACCTTACACATTATTTCCCCTACTTTCACTGTTGAGGCAACTGAGACATACAGAAGGGTAAAGCCACTTGTCCCAGGTCACACAGCTGATAGGGTAGACCCTGGCCTGCCCCAAGGTATGGCTGGCTCAGGCAGCTTCAGTGCCCTAGAATATAGTTTTGAATGCACTTCAACAACCTATATTTTCCTTTTCCCAAAATTCTTATTTTTATTTCTGTCTCTTTCTGCATGAAGAATCCTAATAACCATTGTAGGTGTTTAGAAATGTAACCAATGATTTGGACATTTTAGCTCATGGTGTAAAATTATTGTAGCAAGTAGGTAAATGAGTGTGGCTGAATGGAAATGAAACAGCATGTTTTGCCACAAGTCACTGCAGAAACGAGGTCATTATATTTAATGGGAAATTACTTTTTTGTGTTATAACCAGTTTGAAATTAACCTCTGCCTTGGTCACAATGAAGTTTTGCATGCCAGACAGAAACTTGCAAGAGAGCAAATTGACTACAATGCAGCCAGTGGAAAGAATGTTGGAGTGGCAGTGAGAAGTCCTGGGGTCTTCATTTATCAAGTAGGTAGAGAGCAATGACGGCAGGGACAATAATGGCTTTGAAGCTACTAAGACACTGGGGTGCTGAGGAAAGACGTGAATTGGGGTAGGCACAAGCCAGTACCCGAGATCCAAATCCGCTAAGTGCTACTTGTGTCACCTTGGACAGTGTACCTAGCTTCCCTGTGCCTTAGTGTTCTCACCTATGATTTCACTGAATCAGGTGAGAATTAAGTAAGGTCATGCTGTCTGCTTGCTAGTGTCCTGCCTTGGCATTGCCCTCTAGCTCAAATATTCTTGTTATTTAAATTGTCACCATTACACATTGAATTATGTCCTCCCCTGGCCCCAAGTTAAATGTTGAAGTCCCAAACCCCAGTACTTTAGAATGTGACCTGATTTGGAAACAGTTAATTTCGATGTAGTTAAGATGAGGTCATACTGGAGTAGGTGAGCCCCCATTCCCTAACCCAATACAACTGGTGTCTTTATTCAAGGGGAAATTTGGATAAATATGTGTGCAGAGAGAATGCCACATGGCCATCCTGTTAGAGATTATGGTGATGTGTGCACAAGCCAAGCAATGTTACAGGCTGCCAGCAAACCACCTGAAGCTGGGTGAGAGTCATGGGGTAGATTGCCCATCTCAGCCCAGTAAGAACCAACCCTGCAGACACTGTGATCTGGGACTTCCGGTCTTCAGACATATGAGACAATACATTCCGGCGGTTTCAGTTGCCCAGTTGTAGTATCTACATTAGAGTCATCTTAATTTTGTCTCTAGGTTCTTTTATGTAATAAGTCATGATAATGACTTATGAAATGCTAGCATGCTCCTCTCTATCCACTCTATAGGACACTACAGTGGTGAGACAAGGGTTACAGGAAATAAACATGGAGACAAATCCTGGGCGCCTTGTCCTACCTCTGCTCCCTCAATGAACCTCCATTTGCCCATCTGTAAAATGAGGGGCAGGCCTGGGTCCTGCCAGCTTTGCTCTGCTTTTCTGTGTGGAATAGCAAACCCAGTAATAGTTTTCCTATTACTGCCAGACCTTGCTGCTTACATCAGAAGCTTGGAGTGTAGCGCGGCACCGTGCAATTTATAGCTGCTCCTATCCAATTATTTCCTATTTAGTGCTGTGCAGCATTCCCCAAATACGCCACCAAACCACTGAGGCGGTGGGCTGAGCTCTCAGCATTCAAGGATCAATTGTTTCTCTTACGCTAATTGGTCCCATGATTTGTTAGGCTGTTGCCTTGGAAAATGAACTGTCAGTAGAAGAAATTAGCACAAAATTGCCCCCTTCTTTGAAAATGCACCAGACACCATCCCGTAGCCAACTCCTCCAAGCCACCTTAGGGTCTCAGAGGATAAAACTGCCACAGATTCATACATTCCCCTCCTCTCTTCTACCATTTTGCAATTCGAGTTGCGAGAACTGAAGCTCAGAAGGGCTTACAGACTCACCCCATCAGCTTTCCATCAGAGGTGAAGTTCAGAACTGGGGCTGAAATCCAGTGTGATACCAGGTTTCATGTTCCTTTTCCTGCAGCAGGGCACCTCCAGAGGGCTGTGATCCCAAATCTGCCCCGCTGTCTACCCTCTTGTCCCTCCTTCTGGGCATACATTTTCATCTCTGTGCCAGACTGAGAGACAGCTGCACCCAAGTGAGGGCAGATGTAAGGAGGCTACATCACTCAATGCATTACTTCTACACAAAACACCCAAAGCTGCTGGCCCAGCTTTTGTCTGTCCCCATGACTTAATTCTGGTATCTTCAGAAACTTGCAACCTCCCCATCAGGCATTATGCTGGGTGCTGGGGACATAGAAACAGAGCTGGCAAGACTTTCACTCTTGAGCAGCTCACACTCCACAGTGGAGTGTCCATGTCTTCAAAGAAACCTATCCCTTGTCTTCCTAATGCACACTACAGTCTATAGTTCTGCCTTCATCTTCCTGATTACCTGGTTAGTATTATTCTCTTCCATTTGACTGAGGAGACTAGGAAAGTAACACATGTCAGTTTCTGGCTCAGAATTGCATGCCCAGCACCTAGCACAGTATCTGTGTGTGCGTGCTGTGTGTGTGTGTGTGTGTGTGTGCAGTTTGTTTGTTGAATGAGTAAGTGAATTTTACATTCATGCCACCATAGAGGTAAGAACAGGAAAGGAATAGAGGCCTGATGTAAACAAATTAGTACGAAGTGACTAGATAAAAAAGACTGACCATATGAGTCGTAGGGTTCAAGATGTTCCATCTAGAGGGATAATAAAGAGTCACAGAAATATAAAACAATATGTGATTCAGGGAACTGCAAGCAATCTGGGGTCATTAAACCAAAAACTTGTAGGAAGAAGAGTGGCAGTCTCTGAGGTGACAAGGTAGGGGCTAGGGAAGGCAGGTTTTGGAGGCCAGGTTAAAAAACTGGGGTGGTGGAAATTGCTGTTTTGGAATTGACCCTGCCGTGACGCTTCACTGCAGCGAAGCCTTCCTGCATGTTGCAGATGGAGCTCTCCTTCCCTGCCAGGGCATCTTGTGCTGAGCCACCCTCCCAGCGGGGTGCATCAGGATGGGAGTCATCTCCTAGGTCTCTTATCAACATGGTGTGCCCAGGGCATGACCAGCTAGCTGAGTAGCCAGGGAGGGTTCTCCACAGGTGGACAGATGGTTGCAAATGAACCTGGCTTTTCTTCTGGAGAGGAGGGTCCAGCACCCTGGACCTGGGCAATCACTCTTAGGCCCTGAATTGTAAATGCAGTGGGCTCTCTGGTCTGCGGATAGTCTGGCTAAATGTCTGTGAGCTAAAGATGAGTCCTCACCAACTAACCTCTGTTTCCAGCCCTCGAGTGTGACCCACAGAAATCTGTTCAATATTCCTTAGCAACAGGTGGCAGGTGGCAGCAGCAGAGGGGATGGAGGGGACGGAGGTGTGCCTCTGTTTGGTAAGCGGCACTGGCAGGTTTTGGAGACAGCTGGATATGCTTCCCCAGCTCACAGCACATATCTTTATGGGACCTCATGGTGAACTCTGAGTGTGAGCACTTGTGCAGTCAGACAGGTCTAGACATCCCTTGGCCCTGCTGTCTTCTCTGCCATATGATGTGGGAAAGTCACAGACCTTCACTGAGTCATGCTATCCCCATTTGTTAGATGCTATCTCAGGGTACTGCCTTGCAGACCACCTTGCAGGTAAGCTCAGGTGCTTTAGCAGATGTTAGTGATTGAGAGGAGTCTGGGAAGGCCAGAAACAATCTTGGGCACAGAGTAAAAGAGCCTGATTCTAACATTCATTGCTCTTTCAGAAAATGATCACTGCTATGGAAGAGAAGCACAGAGGCTCAGGGCATAAGAAAGACACAGGACCAGAGGTGGCCCTGCCCTCCAGGGGTCTTGGCAGACTGTTGGGTGAAGAGGCAACTGAAGCCAGGTGCAGTGGCACACACCTGTAATCCTGGTGACTTGGGAGACTGAGGCAGGAGGATTGAGAGTTCAAACCCAGCCTCAGCAAAAAGTGAGGCACCAAGCAACTTAGTGTCTAAATAAACTACCAAACAGGGCTGGGGATGTGGCTCGGTATTGAGTGACCCTGGGTTCAATCCCCAGCACCCCCACCCCCCAATGAGAAAGAGGCAACTGAAGTAGGGTAGGGTAAGTTCTGAGAGAGGTGGAGCTGCAGAGGGGCTGAGGGAGCAGGCAATGGACCAGCCGGCCCCACTGGGGCAGGGTGCCAGAAGAGGGGCTGGTTCACAAAAGACAGGTAGTAACTGAGGAAGAATGCGATAGACATCCACTCCAAGGCGAGGGTAGGAGCAGGTGCCAAAGCTAGCACAGACTAAGGTGGCTTCAGGGAATTCTGAGCGGTTCTAGGGTGAGTGTTGAGAGGGTGGTGTTGTGAGGTCATCTGTATGTTCCTTTTGTGTGCACTTTCCAGAGAAACTTTCCTTGGGATCAAAAGGAGACCGGGGTGGGGTGGGGGTGGGGTGGGGGGGCAGGGCCAAAATGTGGAGCCCTGGCTTGTCATTTTGAGGATTCTACAGAGATTTCCAGGGTGGGCCTCCAGCTGGCCTGCCTGCCCCACTCCGTCTCTGAGCCCCTTCTTCATCATTCTCTCTCTGCTCAGCATCCTTGCTGTTCTGATGTGTATACCTATACTTAACCTGGACCGGGTTCCATTTGTGACCCTACCTAAGAATGTCAGTGGCTGCCACAGCCACTGACCAGCCTCGGATGTGCCACCGACAGCCTCTCCTTGATCAATCTCCACTGGGACTCTTCTAGCCCTCTTCTCAACTAGACCTAGACCTCTGCCTAAAGACATGAGCAAACACAGACAGAAATCCAGCAGATCAAGGCCTCAAGCCTAGGATGACCTGAGCTTGTCCCCCTTAAGGTGCATGCCCAAGAAAATTCAAGGCTGTCAAAAGAATGAACTGTTCTAGCCCCCACCTGAAGACAGGGCCCCTGTCTCCCAGCTGCTGTGGGAGGGTTGGAAGCTCAAGTCCCCACTTCCCTTCTTTTCCTCCTCACTGTCCCTCAAAAGAAGGCTCATCTCTGCACAAATCAGAATGGGGTCCAGCTCTTTTCCCTGCTGTTAGCAGGTACTGAGTAAAATCTGTTTCACTGCTTTAGCTAATTTCTGGCTGTGTTTTTCTCTAACACCATACATAGTACAATAATCTCCTCCTTTAACTGGAGACCCAGGCCCTGGGCATAATTTATATACTACCTCATTTATTATGATGCCAGCCTTTGAGAATGGGGACAGGGTTAGGAGTACAAACTCTAGAGCCAGGGCCAACTCCTAGCCACAGTACTCACAGCTAGGTACACCCGGCAATGCGCTTACCCTGTTTGTGACTCTACTTTCTCCCCTGTATAATGGGAATAAATGTCTCCAGCTCACAGAATTATCATGAGAACTGCATCAACTAACATGTATGACAGGCTTAGCACAGTGCCCAGAAGTCACTAAGTGTTTAATAAATGTTGCTATTTCACAGTTATTCAAAATGTACCCCATGTATCACTTCTCTACTGATGCAGGATAAATTCCCTCACCTAGCATGTACCCCGGTGCAGAGTCAGTACCCAGTAATGCTCGTGGAGTACACAACCTAATGTTGGAAATGCTCACCTGTGCTATTTCTACATGGTTTTCAGTCTTGTCCCTGACTGTACTGTGACTGCTGGCTTGTGTGTCCGCAGAAGCATCTACGGTACCCGTGAGTGTACTGACACACAATAGGTAACTGCACATTCTGGAAGATGAGGCAGAGGAGAACATGGATCCTTGCAACACTGCCCACACCTGGAGTGGGGGTCACGCTGGGGAGACAAAGCCAGAAGAAATCCCGCTCGGTCCTCTATTGAGCAGAGGCAAAACTTGGCTGGAGACTGCTCCAACTTGCTCCTCCCTTGTGTATCAGAACGGAATGAAGGACAAAGTGAGAGGAGTTGTCAAGTTTTGAAATGAATAATAAGATGTCTTCAGAGTGAGGCATATGAAAGAGATGAGCTAAAAATACTGCCGGCTCCCAGAGCATCTGGGAAGCAGAAGGATTAGCGAGGCGCCTTTAATTGATGCAGAACAAAGACTTGTGAAGGGGACGTTGCTCTCACCAGTTGCACCTGCAAGCAGGTAAACACAAGGATGAAAACACAGGGTGTTTATTCTGAATGCCCTCTCCCCACTGCAGGAAATTAATTCCCAAAAGGAGGCATCTAGCAGTTTCCTATCATTTGGATACGACAGGAAACACTAAGGAACTCAGGCAGTGGGAGGAGAGGGAGTAGTTGTCTTGGGAGCACCTCCTGTGAGGCTGATTGTTTTTTACAGGATCAGATTTAGTCTTTCACTGGGAGCCAACGGGGAAGGTTTTCTTGTCAATTATTCGACAGAGAAGGACACTGAGGCTCAGAGAGGTGAAGTTGCAGGCTTAAAGTCAACCAGATAGAAAGTGGGAGTCCTGGGATTGAACGCCCCCCACCCCAGTCCTACTCTCCAACTGCCCAATTTTCAAATCCAGGAGCATGACAACATACTGCTTTTTATCCGCTTCTCTTATTAAATATCCTTTAATTGAAGTATATCCTTTAAATGACAGAAAACTATCTCTACATCTGTCCATCCATCTCTCCTTCCCCATTTTGGTAAAAAACCTTCCCTTTGTTTTTGTGGGTCACAGCATGGAAGGTGAGTCCCTTATTGGGCCATTCGAGGCTCTCTGGCATCTCATGTTTAACAGTCACTTTTACGTGTGCAAAGTGCTTTATAGCTTTTGAAACTCTAATTTATTATCTCTTTTATTACCTCATTTTATTATCCCCATGATAAAATGAGGCCTCGTTTAGCTCAGAGAGGCTAAGTAATCTGCCCAAAGTCACATCTAGTAAGCGCTAAACTGGAAACCAGCACACTTAAGGGCTTCTGACTCACAGGACCAGGCTGTTCTATATCCACTTGGTAGAAGGAGCCAGCATAGAGGCCAAGGCCAAGGGCATTGGGACCAGAATGCCTGGGTTCAAGTCCTGGCTCTGCCACTTAGTAGCCATGTGACCTTGGGCAAATAAATGTGTATCCTCTCTGCCTCACGTGGCTCCCCTGTTAATAAGGGCTTAACAAATATCACCTCATACTTCACAGTTATTCAAAATGTATCCCATGAGCCCGTCGCTTCTCTGTTCATACAGAATTATTTTGAAAATAAAGATTTTACTTAACTTATTTTGGTTTTCGCTTCTTCAAATTTCTTCCCCCTATCATGGGATGTACTCCTTCTGCTGAGAGAACCCTGTTGCTGGCCCTACACCACCCAAGGAAGAGTGGAAGAGGTGAGATTTGAACATAGGTCTGCCTGACTCATTCAGCTAACTCCTTCAGATTCATATTGGCATTTCTTCTCCCAATAATGCATGGGTTAGATATATGGAAAGGAACCTGGGCTGAGGCTCTTCACGCTGGCCCAGAATAAAGAAATGCAACTCACAGGGAACCTTGCCATTATGAGGCCACCCCTCTTCCTCAGGGGACATTAGTTCTAACCATTATGTAGGTATATTTGTTCAACAAAATTATTTACATTCTAAGTTCCAAGTACTCTACTGGACCCCTTGGATCCTGTGCTAATAGCCATGGCTCCTGGCTCTCCCGAGTCATGGCCTAGTGAGGGCCAGGCATGATCAGTAGCAATGTGGTGCCCCAGGGACCCTGAGTAGCAATATGGTGTGCCAGGGAGGTATAGGGTGAGAGGGGGACCCATGCAAGGTGCCTGTGACAGTACAGGACTGGGGCTCAGTCCTAAGTATCTATATTATGAGAATAAGGAGGAATATTTGCAAACTCTAAAATTTTGTTCCTTAACCTTAAAAAAAAAAAAAAAAAAAAAAAAAGAAGTAATTTAAAAAATCCTTCCCAGGTATGAAATGTACTTCACTTCTCATAAGGAGTGGTGGGAGGGGATAAAAGGGGGGCTTTGTTCATGTCACTACCAGAAGAAAAGGAAAGACCAGTAAAAGCCCCTGTAGGATAATGAGAAGCAGCAGTTAACTCTGCTGTTACAGAGCTGTGTGTTCACCAGGCCAGGCCAGCGTGGGTTCTGGATTCTGAGATGGGTTAGAAAGTCAACCTAGACCGGGCAGAGTCTTGGGCATGGGTAGGTGGCTTCCACTTCTCCCTCTGTACCATGGAGGTGTGCCTGAGGTCAAGGATCTGGGTGCTCCGGAGTGGAGGGAGATGCGTACCATTCAGAGGGTGTCCCCTGTGGCCCCGAGTCTTCTCAGGCCCAGAAACAACATCCATCACCAATAAAGCAATACTTCTAGTGCTCAGTGAATCCAGTTCTGGGATAATACTGGGGATCCCTTCCCCCAAATTATGGTGCACCAGTAATCTCTGCTTATCTAACCTTCCATTTGAGGCCTCAAAGCCTTCGTTGCATCATTTAGGTGATAGGAATGATAAACAATTTCCTTTCAGGGTGACTGTGAAAAAAAAAAGGGGGGGGGTATTGCATGTAAAACCCATTACCAAGCTCATAACGAGCCTCTAATAAATGGCAGTGGTAAGTGAACCCCAATCTGCAAACACCCAGTGTGACTGAGTGTGGTGCATTCCTAGGTGCCTCCATTTCTGGATTTACAATATGGGATAATAAATGCACATCGTAAAGTCGTGGGCTGATAAGATGACTGCATGGACCTAGAAGAGGGCCCAGCATTCAGATGAGCTCCAGTGCTCCAGAATCTTGCAGTTAGTTAGCATCTCCAAGACTTTTACTTCTCCCTTTTTTCTATTCCATTGAGTATAGTTTCTCATTTTCATTAATTTTTCACCCCTTTGATCATATTTATAGAACCCCTGCTTCCAGCCAGGGACGCAGCAGGGTGCTCTGTCCAGCAGCGTCTCCTCCTCTACCTCTGTCCACTTTTCAAGGAGGGACAGAGCCCAGACAGCTTGCAAACCCTTATAGCAGTCTCCCTTTTCCATGAGTCTGGGTCATTCTAGCCACACAATCTGAGCTTCTTTGTGCTTTCTGCCACATGCAAGAGGATTTGTTTCTAAAAACATCTTCTACTTAACCATCTACAAAGGTCAGAGGGCCTGAGGGCACAGCAGTGATGAGCAGGAGGAAAAGGGGAGACTTTCGGATGTAGCCCCATATTACCACTGCACATTCACTTCCTATGGAAGAGAAGGATTTTGCTTTGAGGACGTGTTCTCATACCCCCCAAACTTATTTTGAAGTGGGCATCAGAGAGTCTCTCGTGTGAGCAGACTTCCCTGATTGCTCTTGCAGGATCTCATGGATGCACCACTCAGTTTCTCATTCCCAGGTCGCCCCAGGACTGCAGTAGGTGTCATCTCTGGGGCCAAGCTAGTTGGAAACAGGCAGTAGGGCTCTGTGGATTTGGTTTCTGAGATTTAATTGATAAAATATCTGGCCATTCACTGCATACTTGTGCACCACAGAAAAGTAAGCTCCCGCCACCCCAGCACTGAGTGCTTACAGCCTCTGTTATGGTTGGAATGTGAGGTGTCAAAAGCTCCTGTCAATGCAGGAATGTTCAGAGGTAAAATGATTGCATTGTGAGAGCTGTGACCTAATGAATCCATCCTAGTTTGAAAGGACTGGCTGGGTGGTAAGTGTAGGAAGGAGGGGCTTGGCTGGAGGAGGGGCCTTTGGGGTCATCTTTAGGGTATATCTTCCCCATGGCCGCTTCCTCCTCTTCCCCTCTCTCTGCTTCTGGACCCTGCCATGAGCTAAGCAGTTTTCCTCCACTGAGGCCTTTCCCTGTGTTTTCTCACCTCAGGCCCAGAGCAATGGAGTCAGCCGTCTATGGACTGAGACCTCTGAAACCATGAAACCCAAATAAACTTTCCCTCTTCTAAGTTGTTCTTGTCAGGTATTTTGGTCCCCGTGATGCAAAGGCTGAGGAAAGCAGTCTCTGCCCTCCATCCCTGGCCCTGAATTATTTGTGTGCTGCATCCTCACTCACCTTGCCTTTCTGGATTCTGACCTACTGGTGACTTCCTGTTACAAGCCTTCCTGTGACTAGAGCTTTTCAGTACTGACCTACAACTTCCCCAGCCACTGAATTTAGAGTCTCCTTCAGGCTGGGTTGACCTCATCGGCTCTGAGAAAACTCTTCTAGCCTTGCTTCTGAGTTGACCTGGATGTTTCAGCATGAGGGACATGGGACAGGATTCCATCTAGAGCAGAGTTAAGTCAGAAATTCAGCTACCTCTTCAGAGCAAGTGGGACTCACTGAATGGGGCAAGGGCCCCTCCTTCTCATGAAGGTTCTATCTTCCTACTTCGGGTAACATGGTCTGAGTGAGGCTGTGGACCCTTCGCCCTAGACCAAGCAGATGCAGGAGACAGTCCTGAGTCCTGACGTGCAGGATGGAGAGGACAGAATAGGGGTCACAGCAGTCCTCCTCCATCACTTCCTAGCTGTCTGCATTTGTAGGAAACCTCACCTTCCCAAGGCTCAGTTGCTTCTTAGGGGTGAGAATTCGTGGGCTCATCTATGTAAAGTGCCCATGGCTGGCACAGAACAGGGACTCAATATATTTTATAATTGTTGAGAAGAAGGGTTTTCTATGATGGGTGGAGTTAGCTTGTCTGAAAGTACGAAGGTCAGTTGTGAGGAAGGAATTCTGGGTGTGAGTCTCCATCGAAGGGGAAATCCCTCTGGTAACAATCAAATGAAAGACAGCCAGGAATGCTCAGATGTGAATTTGGGACTTGACATACCACGGACAATAAGCTACATGTAATTTAATAAATAAGTGGAAACAAAGCCCTCAGAAAACTTGTTGCTCACACAGAAAGGAGTAATCTTCCCACCAAAATAAATATAGTGACCATGACAACAGTAAACATGAAGACAGGAATTGAGGGGGTGATCATACTGTGGATAGGTAATAACGTGGGGCTGGGTTTTCCTTCCCCTGGTTGCTGCGCTCAGCACTTTGAGGCATTATCTCATGGAACCTATGAACAAGCCTACGGGAGAGGTTATGCTGGGCTCCAGATCAGGCATCTGGAGAAGCAGGAGCTGGGGCTGCGTTAGGCTTTCCGACCCCAACGCCTGTGGTAATTTTTCCAGCCCACAAAGTACACCAATTTCCTATCGTCAACCTCTTTGCTTAAAAGCCTGCTGCTTCTCTTTCCTTGTTCCTCTCAAGAGTACTGCTTTCTGAAATGCCTAAAATAAAAACACTTAAGTCCAATAATAGATACCTCCACCGCGAGAGATATATTTAAACTCCTGCTTCCAGCAAAGGAACGTGAAGAAAAATTAAATCCAGCCGAGGAAACATTGAGTATCCCAGCAACATCTGACACGAAAATCAAGCATGTTTCTGCCCCAAGCCCATCCTCCCCAGGAACTGCCTTCGGCACCAGGCGTCCTTGCCGTCTGGAGCTGCTGGGCCGAAGCAGACTCAGTTCATGGGTCACCTTCCCACAGGGACCCTCCTCAGCCACCAAAGCTACAGCCCCTCCCTCAGTTGATCCCTGTCGTGTCACTCTTTTTTGCGGGCTTTATAATACTGCTTATTCTCTAAAACTAATTTGTTTATTTATTTGTGTCCTAGTTTTCTTTGTGTCCTTCTTTGTGTCCTTGTTTATTTTCCTGCCTCCCTTGCTCAGGATTGTTTCTGTGGCACCTGGAACAGTTACTTGGCTTTTAGTAAGTAGCTGATGGGTAGATACCTGTTGAATTAATACAACTCCTATTCATGTCCCAAGGCTCAATTCCAAGGCTGTCCCCCAACCGGGATCTGTGTCCCTTTGTCTAGGCTCCCAGAGCACTCTCCTTACCTGTCCCCGTATCACATTATATTATAATTCTACGTCTTTCTTGTCTGTTTCTTCAGCTAGATTGAGCCCCCCAAGAAGGCAGAGATGATGGGTCTTTTAATTATTGTATCCTCATGACCTAGATTAGTTTTTGGCAAGGAGTAGGTATTAGAAAAATGTTTGTTGAATGTACAGGCAGATGAATGCTTGGAGAGAGAAATTAATACAAAGGAGTAAAGAATAAAAGAACAATGATTTCTTTTTTACTTGTGGAGATTAAAATGTACAAACATGGCCTGACACACTGTATCCTTGAAGACGTGCTGCTTAATATATTATGATAGGCTAGGTTAACCATGAAATGTCAATGACTTGTTACAGTAAAGGTTCTCTTTCAGGCAAGCTACACATCCGGCCTGGGTGGCCAGGGGCTCTGAGGCAGAGTCTCATACGTCCCTCCCAGGTTGAAGGAGGCTTCCACATGACGGTCCCCATGGCCTTATGCTGTCTGGACCAGAGGAGGAGGGACTGCAGGGTTGCACCTGATGCTTATGTGCTTTGGCCTGTGTCATTTCAGTTCATGGTCAGATACAGCCACATGGCTCTCACTGCAGGAGCTGGGAACACAGGGAGGCGTGGCTATGAGGCAGGTGGCACATGTCTCTTCTGTCCTTAAAGCCATGGTACTTATAAGGGCCAAGCCAGTGCTCATGCCTCTGTGTGCTCTGGGTTTTCAGTCACCCAAACTGCTTTAACTATTAACTCATCCTTGTCTGGCTTCTCTTATTTATCAGAGACATGGGTAAGCACCTATTGAAGCTGTATTAAAAAAATAAGCTACCGAGTGTGACTTCATGGAATTAATGCAACTCTAACATAAGGTAGGAAGAAAATTCCCATTTTTCTTATTCTTTATAACTTATTCAAGTCAATTAGCTTCTCTCAGGCTTTTAAAAATAGTAATATGCATATATTTGCTGCCTACTTGAAGCTGGCTTGATTGGTCATTTATTTATAAAATAGCTACCCTCCATGACAACCTTATAGGATGATGTTATAATTTCAATTTTCAAATGAGGAAACTGAGACTCGGAGGGATTATGTTTCTTGTTCAAGATTACACAACTGGAATTTGAACTTGGGACGATATGAAAATACCTCCCAGACTCTCAGTTCCATCCAGTCAGAGTCCACTGTGTCTGGAGGATAAAAGAAGAGAATTGCTGGACTGACTCCTGATGCCCCTTCCACCTCAGATACCTGTGAAAGCATTTTGTAGGCTATGGTGGGGGGAAACAAACAGACAAAACCCTCAAACTGCATCACATAAATCTCTGATTTATCATGCATAAATGACGGCTTGTGCCTGGCTTAAAGATGTGCAAAGAAAAATGGAGGATTGCAACTTAGGGATTAGTGTTCTACCCAACTATGAAGAAATCATGAACCTATCTTGAAAACCAAAATAATAAGTTGCAAAAACTGGAGCCATTTCTTGAACGTACACACCAAGTAGACCTAATCTCAATTATCCTAGGAATCCTAATATTTTAGGAAGAAAGAAAAAGATATATAATCTAACTCTACCTTATAGACAGTTAATGGGTAAGATTACCTTTGCACAAAAAGTCTTTGACCAGGATGGTCAGACCCACTTCTGTCATTCCTTACTTGTATGCACTGGGACATCTAATTATCTCTTAGCATCTCATTATCCTCCTTTATAAAATTGGGTCAAGAGGGCCAAGGTAGAACAATGGTTAATTCAGGGGGTTCTTGGGTCAGACTTTCATCTTATACACGGACTTACAAGCCTATCTGTTTATTTGATCAATAAATATTTGCTGAGGACCTAATAAGTCCCAGAAACTGTTGGGTGTTGAGGATACAAAGATGAGGGAAAACAGACAGTCCTTGTGCTTAAGCTGTTTACAAGACAAAACATGGGACATCCCGAGCCTCAATTTCATTATCTATCAATTCAATATCATAGGGTTGTTGTAGGTATTTTTAAAATGGCACATATGGTGCTTGGAAAAACATCTGAGAAAAAGTAAGTACTCAATAAATGTCAACTGCTATTATTAGTAGTTATGGTAGCTGTAGGGGTAGTAGTAATTAGTTCCTAGAACATTATGGGTACTCAATAAATGTATGTTGAATAATAAATGAATAAAATGTTAATACTGTAGGTTGTATAAAATACATGGAGTTTCTCATAAAAAATCGCCCTAAAGAACACATTATTTATTGAATCCTCACTACTTCTTGGGCTTGGAAATAGGAAGCATTTTGGGGAAAGTCAAAGATATTTAAGACCTGGTGTTATCCTCAAGAAGTTTACAGTCTAAAGCAAAAACAGGGTTAGAAAAAGCTGGCATGATATGAACAGGATGTTAAATATACATATATTGGCACATAATAATTTTCTAAAGTTACTATCAGCAGTGAGTCAGAAGGAAGGTGACTTTCCCCTGGGTACAGTGGGCTCCAAAGTAAACAGGAGGTTGGTTTGGGATGGGTTTGAAGCTGGTTCTGTATTTGAACTGATGGTAAAGAAAAGGCAGACACAATTCCAGGCAGAGGAATACAAGCCAAACGTGGAGCCTTGCACCTGTCTTAAGTAAGGGTCTAAGAATGGGGCACAATGGCTACAGTACACAGGTTATTCAGGAAAATGTAGGTGGTAGAGTAGGAAAGGCATTGGATGCTTCATTAAGCAATATCAAATCAATCTACTCAAAAGCTATCATAGAAAGGTCAATGACTAAGGGGAAGATTTGCAGGTCTGGAGCCAGATCACCTGCATTCAAATCCCAGCTCTATCATCACTAGCTAGAGAATCTTGGAGATATTGTTTAACCTCTGGGAAACTCAGTTTCCTCATCTGTGGGGAAAAAAAAAGATAAAAATAGAATCTACTTCATTAGGTGATTGCGAAGATGGAGTAAGATGTTAATTAGCGCAGGTAAGTGCTTTGAATGGTACCTTGCACATAGTTAAGGGATATGCTGTTGCTGTAGCTGTAAGTGTTGTCAGATGTTAGCAACTACCCAAAGAGATTGTGCTCTCCAACAAAACCAGACTCCTGGCTCTATTGTCTGTTCCCTTATCCTATTATTTGTTCAGCAGCACTATACAAGTACTTTGTCTAGGCACTGGGGAATAGAAAGATAGCACAATGTCTCTGTCCTAGGTTGCAAAGAGGTGCAAATAATACTAGAATGAGCCATAACATAGGAATGAGCTATAACAGATGGGCTCTACTGCTTTGAAGCAAAGATGCAACAGAAGTAAAGCAAAATCAGAAAACAGTATCTTAAATCACTGACACACAATATTTTTTACAGGACAAAGTGGCCAAGGAAGAAGGGCCCAGTTCTGCCTGGCAGAGGCAGGGGAGCTGTCACAGAAGATGATTTTACCAGGCTCAGCTCTGAAGGATGAGTAGGCACTTGGGGATGGCGTGGGGAGAGGGAAGAAGTACTGAGACCTGAGACAGGACAACAGCAGGAGTGGACACCGGGACATCAAAAGCCAGGGGCATTCGGGAAACAAGACCAATGGCAGAGAATCTTAGAACATGAGGCTGCATAGAAAAGCAGAAGGTGCATTATGAGTAATAATGACATTCAGTATCTTTCAGACCTTATCATATGTCAGATGCTGTTTAAACACTTTACTCCTTCCAACGTCCCAGTAGGCAGGCACTATTGGCAGTACCATTTCCAGAAAAATGCCTGGCAAGCACTGCTCATAGGCAGCAGAGTCAGGAATTGAACCATGGAGGCCCACCCCTACAGGCCCTGCACACCTACTCACCACAGAGACTCTGTCATTCTTACCCTTGCCATGGTACTACTGGATTTGACTTCTCTGTGGGGACTTGTCATCCGCTGCCAAGTCAGACCCAAATGAAGGTTATGTCCAAACAGGGCTTTGGACCACCAGAGGCAACCCTATCTGAATGTCTTTTGTGGACTGACTTTTAGCAACTGGCCTCCTTTAGTGATGTAATTACTTTGGTGTTTGAAAACCAGTAACAAATTAAGGGAGCTACATAATCAACTGTTACATTAATTAGTCACCCTTTGTTGAAAGGCAAACATCCTGTTAAATGTGTGAGTTAATAATGACTTCTGCATCAATTCTCAGTTTTGCACATTCGGAGAGGCTCAACTTCAGTCCCTGATGTGCAAACCTCTTTGTCTCTCTCGATAGCTATCTGAACTGAGTCCAATCATCTCCGGGCAGCCTCAAGTTCCAACAAAGGAGAGGCCTGGATTGTGGCAGAGCCATTGAAATAAAAAGAAAGCTATAGATTCAGATAAGCAATGCATGCTGTGGTTTAGAGTCATTATGTTTGTTTCTTCATCCATCTGCTCAATGCCCCCACCCTGCACCCCCATTCACCTATTCTACTCTAAGCACTGTACTGGGTACTGAGGGTACAGAGACAAGGATAATAGCCACCATTCAGTGAGCATTTTCTATGTGTCACATGTCTTTCTATGGCTTTGCTTACTCAATCCCCTTAACAACTCTATGAGAAAAATACTATTACTATCAAGCTAACTTAGTTTGCAGATTAGGACACTGAGGCCTAGAGAAATTAATAATCTTTTTTGGGGAGGGTAGGGGTACCAGAAATTGAACTCAGGGGCACTTGACCACTGAACCACATCCCCATACCGATTTTGTATTTTTATTTAGAGACAGGGTCTCACTGAGTTGCTCAACACCTCACTTTTTGCTGAGGCTGGCGTTGACCTTGAGATCTTTCGGCCTCAGCCTCCCAAGCCACTGGGATTACAGGTATGCACCATTGCACCTGGCTGAGAAGTTAATAATCTATAAGAAGCCACTGAGCTAGTGGCTGAAATTTGAACCCAGGTTGACTATGTCCAAAGCCTGTGCTTTAAATCACAGCCATATCACCTACTATGTCAGAGATAAATAAACAAGAAACCCAGCTCTCAATGACTTCTCAATCTATTGAGGCAATAGACATGTAATCAAACAAATTCCAGTGCACTGTGATCTTTGCAGTGACAGAAACACGTGCACCGAAAATAGTGACCAGAGGATCTTCCCTTCAGGGATGCACAAGCCCCCTCCCTCTTTTTGAGTTATCACAATTGCCATATGCCTTGCTAATAGCAGAGCCCATGTCACATTCTTATACAGCAACAAAGTTCATATGATGATGCCAAAATGGTTTGAGATAAGCTTGAACTCTTCCAAAAAGCTCCAGCAACCCTCTTTTGGTGATGCTTTAAGGATATCATACTGAAATACACTGCACTGCTGTCTTCATTATATTAATGCACTGTAATGATTCCATTCTGTAAATAGTGTTTGGAATTGACTGACATGATACCAAATTTGCACTTGCATGCATAATTCTGGTATTTTATTATTAAATCCAGCTCACAGATTGAGCGCCAGGATTTAAAGCAAACAAAAATCTATAATTACAGTGTGTAGATTTTTTTTGCTCACTGCCAGGACCTGTCCAATCGTCTTTATGGAAAGGCTTTTATTCTCTTTTCATAGCTTTTCCTGCTTCCAGTGGAGGCCAGTGACACAAAGTATAGGATATCACGAAGTTGCAAAGTTCAGGGAATTCTCTTTCCCCTATTTTAAGTGGGGAAAAAATATATTTTTCATCTCTTGAATAGTTCATTTATCCATGTAAATGGATTGCCAACTGCATAATCATAAGAGGCCAGAATACATGGGGGACCTCCTGGAAATTGTCAGCTTGCTTGCTTTCTGCTTGGAGCCCTGCCCAAGGAAGCTCTAGTCCAGGAATCTGAAAATGACCAAGACAAGGAGCAAAGCAGCTCTCTCCTCAAAATGTCAGGGCCAAGTAAGAAGAGACGAAGGTCATCACAATTGTGACTGGGTCTCAGAAATCCACACAATGGACTATCATTAGTTGTTTTTACAGCTGCTGCCTAACATGGAATCCCTGGGTGCTAACAGCTGGATGTTCCAATTATCTAGGGGCTGAGGCTATGCTAAGAGGTAGGGTCAGTTGCCAGCAGGACGGCAAACCTAGGGATTATAGGAAGGGAAGCTGGCAGCAGGCTGGGGTAGGGGGATAAGAATCCCAGACCACCCAGAACACCAGCAGACTCCCCCTAAATTCCTCCTTATGCTGGATACTGGCCAAAGCAGCCTGGCAGCAGCAGGCTTTGGCCCAGGATCTCACAAGCTGGGCTTGGTTCTTACTCATTAGCTGTTCATCCCACCCCAGGCAAGTCCCTGACCCTCTCTAAACTCAGGTTTTTCTCATTTTAAATCCAGGGCTAATCACAGACTGTGGATGTGAGGTTTAAATGAGATCACCCTTCGCAAAGTACCTACAGCTGATCCCAAGAGTAGAGCAGGTCTATGTACTGGGGGTGTTGGGAGAACAGTCTAAAGACATGCTAATTAAGAACAACATGGCAAAGGCACAGAGAGTGTCTGGAGACAGGGATGAGGAGGACCTTGAAACACTGAAAAAAGGCCAGGCGTGTGGAGAGGAGAGACGGGGCAAGGTGACACAGGAAGGTGGATAGGTAGCAGGCCGCCAGCACGCTTTGGGCCACATCAAGTGCTTCACACTTTAGCCCATGAGCAAAAAGAAACCATCTAAGGGCTTTAGGTGGAAAAGAAACATGTTCTACGTACACAGTTGGTGCTTTGTATCCATGGGTTCCACATCTAGGAATCCAACTAACTGTGGATCAAAAATATTCCTGCAAAAAATCCCTGAACATGTACTTGTAATATTAAAGAGATTGCCATGGCTTGATTTTGCAGAATGGATTGAAATGAATCCAGCAGAGCCCCACTAGGAGTCCTGGCAGGAAGAACCTGCAGTAGTCCAGGGGAGGATGATGGGAGCTGGGATGACAGTCAAGAGGAAGAGTGAGTGGATCCAAGAGACGGGGAAGAGGCAGGCTCCAAAGACTCATCAGGATTAGGGTTGGGGATCAAGTGTCCAGTCTGGATGGACAGTGGGGCCACAGGCAAGTGGCCCAGGAGAGTGCTGGCCTCGTCCACTGCATGCCAGAAACCTTTTGTGGGGTAAAAAGCCAAGAATGTCCCGAACACATATGTTGTGGCCTGCCCGACGGTACTCTTCTGCAAATCATAACTGCCCCGTGACAAGAGAAGCGCAAGTTTAGAAACTTCTAGGGAGTTCTGCTGCAACATCAAGTGAGCGCTCTGCGGACATGTCTCACTGGACAGGGCATAGCTGATGCTGCCCAGCTCACATGGTAGGTCCCGTGTGGCCCAAAGCATGCACCGTGGAGCACGTCTCAGTCACTGGTGACTGAGAAAACAGCTTGTCCTTCACCAGACAGTTTCAGGAGGAATGCTTGCTGTAACCTACAGCAGACAATTTAAAAATTTCAATTAACATTTTCTGCTTTTTAACACTAAAGTGGGTTGACATTAAGAGAAAGTGTGCCAGGAATTAGGGCCAGGAGGGCTTTAATTAGTTTAAGTCATGGCCTGTTATTTTAATCTGTGCCCTGTGGTGGAAGAAAGCTGTCTGTTGAAGGGCACTGTGTGTCTCAGGCAGGGGTTTTATGGGGAAAATCACATGAGAAGAGCAAGCACCTCAGGGCACCTGTGAGATAGGGCTGGTAGTGGTTTTACTGAAATGACCTGGACCCCACAGTGCTTCATGGACACACAGGTCAGGAAATGAGAGAAGTGGCTGAAGATTAAGAGATCATGATCATGTGTTAGGGAGAAGTCTGCTAGGGGCTGGGGATGGGGGGCTGTCTGGAGTGGTCATAACCAGAGTGTGAATCCTGCCAAGAGGGGTGGGCTAGGACTTTCAGAGGCCAAGTCAGAGAGAAGGCTGGGGTCTACTTTCTTGTCCTAGGCTGCCGCAATGACCCTCATAAAATATGTCCTTGATTCCCAGGCTCATCTCTCGGGCTACCTCTAGGTCAAGTACCCTTGCAATAAACTCCAATGTCTGCGCGCATTTGAAAATGATGACAGCAATGTGTAGATGGAGCGGACACCCCCTGGGATGAGATCTGAACCTAACTCATGAATTTGATTCAGAGAATCAACTGATTTGGGGGGTCTTTGCAGGCAAATCAGGATATTTTACACATTCTTTTTTTTTTTTTTTTTTTTTTCCCATCCAGAATACAACAAACAAACCCTAATTGATGCAAAATACCTCTATGGTAAGAACATGCTGGGGATGGGGGTGGAGTGGTATGGATTAATTGGACCCTGGAGCAAATGGGGAAGAAAAAGCACTTTTCAAAAAAAAGCAAACCTCAAAGAGCCTGGAAAAGAACAAAGCCCTTTCAAGTGCTTCTCCGGTGTGTGTGCGTGCATGTGTGTGAGTGTGCGCACACGTGTTTTCCACCCCCATGTTTGCTGCTCCAAGGAGAGGTGGGGGCAGCCGTGGTCCCCTTCAGTAGGTGCCTGTCACATCGTGTTATTACAATTCTATATTTCAATTAAAGCAATGTAGCCAATTTAAAAGTTCTAGCGTGCGCCACTCACTATGCAGAGATCTAAGGATTCGGCTCACACATTTTAATACCCCACTTTTTTCCCTTCTCTCATTTTCATGTAAATCAGGCTGAACACTGTCTTTTTTCTTCTTCCTCTAATCTAACCCTCAAAATACAACGCCAATTAAACAGTCTGCAAAGACAACCTCCAAAACTCAGCATGATTTCACTGTGCCACTTTGATTTTCCTTAAAGTTTCTCTCTTTTTTTTTCCTTTAAAAATTTCCGTTTCCTTTTCTGTTTTCATGTTCTACTTTTATAAGTGATGTGGTTTCTTTCTAGGGCATAGATGGGGTTGGAGCGCAGCAAGTTTAGATCCCATTCCTAATGCTCATTTCCGCTGGTATAGGGGGAAGGGCATGGCATGGGGTTGAGAGGTCAAGTCTGCATTCAAGTTTAGATGCTTCCTATCCAGGGTGGCTGGCAGATTTCTCTCCCTCCCCCCCCCCTCTCTCTTCAGATTTTCCATTCTCATATACTATTTTTTAAAAAATAATCTTTTAAAAATATTTTACTAATGTGATATAGTTATACATAATAGTGGGGTTCATTGGGACATACTGAGCCTCAGTATCCCCAACAGGCTAAAGCAAAGATTATAAAAACCAACTTGGCTGGATTTTCCTGTATTTTGAGGCCCCTAGTAGTTGCTGTTTCTATCACTTTCTTTCCCCTTCTCCGAGACAACAATAATCGTACTGGGTTAACCTTTTCTAAAACAGAAACAAGATCCTCAACGGCACAGAGCTCCCGCTATTTGATATTTATTTGATGTCTTGAAATCTTTCTGTTCACTTATTCCTCTAACAGTCCCTCCCCCAACCCCGGTATTATATCTGTTCACTGAGTGTTTGGGGAGAATTTTTAGTTCCTTTAATCTCAACAAGACACGGGCTCATTAAGTCCATTTCTGCACAGTGGGTGGGAGGAGCGTGTGTTCTGTTTGCCCAATTTAAATGCTTCACCACAAATTTTAGGTCATCTCCTCAGTGTGGCGGGGTGCACAGCTCTTTTATAAACAACGAGCATAACCCGTCTTTGATGTATGTGGGTCTGGAGCAGCCCCAGAGGGATCCAGTTGGTGGGGTGGAGCCTCCTCTCTGTTGCTTGTCTAGGGAGGGCCAGGCAGGATTGCAAATCATAAAAATTTGAATTTTTGCTCATATATTATAAAGTCTTCAAAGATAAAAGAGTTTGAGATATACTGAGTAGTTTCTCTTTGATTCAATGGTAGGGAAAAGGAGGTCTATTTAAAGGCCCAAGTTGCTCAAGGAAGGAAGGGGTAGCCCTCACTCATCCTTCCTTCCTGAGCACCTCCCACGTGCTCAGCTTAGTAGAAGACAAGATTAGCAAGATCTTGTTCTTTTCCTCCTCAAGACTCACACACTGACAGGGGGAGAGAAACAGGTAAAGACATCCAGGATGAAAGAATCAATTAAAACAGACACAAAGTAGAAGACAGCACAGAAGTAAAGGCTAATGTTTTGGGGGTCTTGGAGAAACAGGGCTCTATCTCCATGGGGCTGGTCAGGTTATCCTGGGGCTGGAATTAATTTCAGGCACTTTTTTTTTGTTGTTGTTCCCCTGGTATCCCTGATTTATAGGTAAGGTGATTAAGGCCTAGAAATGTAAAGTGGTTTCTCCCAAGTTATTAAAAAATCAATCCATTGATCATTTGAAAGTAACATGGATTACTAATGCCCATCCTGGGCCAGATCTTGTATTAGATTTTAGGGACACAGAGACAGAACCAGCACTGGAGCACTGATGTGATCAATGAGAAGAGTAACAATGCGCCAGTCAGAACACAGCATGCTAAACACTGTCCTTGAGGAAGAGCTGCGGGTGAACGTGAACAGGACAGGCCAGACCCGAGGACGAGCAGTCCATGGGATACACACGTCCAAGTTCATGGGATCTTACAAATCAGCAAGTGGAAGTCCAGACAGCTAAACTCTTGCCTGTGCTGGCTTGCAACTGGACCTTAGACTCGTCTAGTAAGAGAATGAAAGCATAAATATATGCCAACTGCTTGCATGAGATCCAAAGGATCAGGAGCAGCTCAGATTTGGGGGTCTGTGTGGGACTGGACACGTAGCTCTGCCCCTTCCCAAGCTCTGTGACCCTGGGCAACACACCTGAACCAGTTCCTCTCTACACAGTGAGCCCTACACCTGGCTCAGAGAGTGAGGGGAAGAGGCAGAGGAAACACTGGGAGCACTGATCCTGTCACGTGCTGGAAGGTCTTCTACCCTCCCCGCCCCAATCCTTCCTCCCTGCCTTCAGTGTCAGCTTTGGAGGTAGATTTTTTTAAAAGTTTCTTTTTGATTCCTTGTGTGGGGGTCCTTGTAAAGAAGAACATCATGATAGTCACTTGGATCAAGGATACTGGGTAACAAAGCAAAATATCCAGAACAATGATTTATCCCAAAGTGAACCTAATTGGCAGCGTCAAAGCAAAGGTCCTTCAAGGACCCACTGGGGGTGCCAGTGTTTGTGAAGTCCATGGTTTTGTCCAATAGTCTAGTATATAGATGGAACCTGGAGTATAAGGTTAAAAAAATAAGAAAAAGAAGCCCCCTGGCAATGGGTGAATTTGAATACGCTGTAGCAACTATTTTTCCCTCATCACTACATTCATTATCACCATTTTATGAATACATGTATTTTATAAATACTAACTAAAATGTTGAGCCACTATTATGTGTAGGGCCTTGAGTTCTATGTTCCAGGGGCATGGCTCACTTATCCCCTGTGCACCTGCCCCATTCAGGAGGCATGGTTATTTCTCTACATTCCTGATGAGGACAGGAATAAGCATCTGGCACATAGTAGGTATTCCTAAGTATTTGCTGAATGATGACACGAACCTCAGGCCATCAAACGATTTCTAAACACAATGTGCTGTGCTGAAATCAATAACCCCAGGTGACACTTAAATGCTCACAAACCTTCAAATTGTGGATGGATCAATGCATATTACCTCCCAGGGAGGCAGAAACTTACCAATTGCCTCAGCAGATAGGCCACAGAGACAGTGAGGCCTGAGATGACAAAAGTCTCTCTGAGACACATCCAGGTCACCCTGGGATCATACCTCAGTACAGCGCCGATTTGCACATGAATGGTTTACACCAAGGAGCCCTTAAGTAAGGCAGCCACATATGTCCACACATTGCATTTATCGCATGTGTATAGAGCTTCTATTCTGGGTCTGGCCTCTGTTAGAGACAGAAAGATGCACAAGACCAATCCCCGCCATCATTTCCCAGTGAAAGCTGGGCCACATGCTCAAGGGAAGTGAGTCCTGTGGAGAACTGGAGCTCTTTTACCCCTGGCTTGAACCTACACCCAGGGGCACTGCCATTCTGAGGGAAGCCAGACAGCATTTTCAGATTCACTAAGAATGGGTTTTATAACTTCAGGTTTAACTCTAGCTACTGCTGGCCTCAACTTCCTTTCATTCAAGTAGCTGAATTCCTTCAGTGACAGCTAAGTTTTCATGCAGTTTTAACTTTGTGTAATATTGTGGGTTTAAGTCTATAGAGAAAAGAAAACTTGCATTCATTCACTCAAAATACTTCTTCAGCACCCCTTATATCCCACATCTGGGCTAGGTAATGCGGATAGGAACGATAATGATCCACAGCTCCTGCTCATAAATCCTCAGCCTGGTCAAGGCTAGTTGGCTGTATGCATACAGTGATCACAGCTACAACAATATTGACATCTATTGCGTGCTTACTATGAACGAAGGGCTTTATGGATATTATTTTGTTTTCAGAATAACCCTACGCTAGGGTGCTCTCACTATGCCCACTTACAGGTGACAGAATTGAGAGCTGGAGAGATCAAACCACTTGCTCGAAAACCATGCATTAGAAAGCAGGATCTCAGAGCTAGAGCCCACCTAACTCCAGCACCATGGTCTTGATTGCTATACCATACTCCAGTACTCCAGTCTTGATAAGTGAACAGAAATGCCTATGCTATGAGGAGAACACACACAGAATAACAAAAGAGGAGTGAGGATAAAGGGCTTAGGGTGGGGGGAAGACTACTTATTAGGGTTAGAACCTGGGGAGGTTTCTGGGAGAGGAGCCACCTGAGACAGGCCTGAAGAATAAGTTGGCTTTGGCTGCAGAAGATGGGGAGAAATGAATTGTCAATGAGAGGAAGGAAAGATTGAACCACCTGCATCCTAAGCACCTCTGGTACTAATGATGCAATCCTTGTACACTACCAGGACATGCAGGTGAACCACAGGTGAACCAGGACATGCCCAAGTGAGGAAAGGTCCATCTGTTACACCTGTGTCCATTTCCACCTGTCAGCACCAACACCTGCCAACGTTTGTTCAACACTTTTTTCCTCTAATCTTTGCATCCATGCCTTCTTATAGACTTTAAGTCTCAGCTAACTCTCCCCTCATCAGAGATACCCTCGCTGAACCCTGCCATCTAACTTTGCTATCCCTCCTAGGCACCCCCTATCACGTTACCGTGAATTAAAAGAAAAAAGAAAACACACACACACTACTTATTATCTGAAATGATTTTATTTATTAGCATGGATATTGCCTGACTCTACCAATAAAACAGAAGGTAACAAGGGTTGTGACCTCATCTGTCCTGTTCACTCAGAGATGAATCTTCAGTGCTTATTATACGTGATCAATAAATAGTTGTTGAATAGAAAAATGACTGCAACCTCTCTGCCCTGAATCTAGAATGCCTCCATCATGAAGTTGGGTTAGATGATCAGGAGTCAAAAAACTTAAATTCTGCTCCAAGCTCTGAAATGCTCTACATATATAGCTTCTACCTCTGAATCTCAGTTTCAATGTCTGCCAAATAAGAATAATAATACCCTCATTAAACACTTATGGATATATTAAAAGTGTCTAACACATAAAAGTCTGCGATGTCATTATGACATTATTGCTGTCATACTTTCTTTTTCTCTAGGGTCTAACATGGAAAGAAAAATTATCTATTTAATTTCAGCCTTCCTTTCTGCCTGTCTAGAAGTTTGCTTTTAGTCTAGGAGACTTAAGTGCGGAGAACAGCCTCAGGGACCTGCGTTCTGATTGAGAGTCAAAGACAGACTTCAGAGTAACAGCTGCCTTTAGCCCACTGTGAATCTCCAGGCCAAACTACTCTGAGTGAGCACACAAGGGCCAGGCATCTGACTGTGGTCTCTGTCAATTTCCGTGAAGGTCCTATGCTGCAGCCCAGCAGGTAAATTGTCACCAGACGGAGTGGGCCAATTCCTGCACTTTCTCACATATGTTGTCTTCTACATGAGAAATCCACCTGGACTTTCAACTGTGAACGAAGCAGCCAAGCAGAGATACAGAGAAAGCTGCAAAGGTCTCTTTCAATTAGGAGGCTAATGTGTTTTCTCAACGCGTCTAAGCTCAAGGGATCAGTCATAATGTAGGCTCCTCCTGTGTTTCCTTGCACATGAACTCTTAGGCCAGTTACACAATAAATGTTTTATTACAATAAACATCACCCACAGACCCATGGGATTTGTGTGAGAAGATAACACCCATTCATTTAGACCATTATTACCAAACATTAGCTCAGCCCTGGCCAGGGAGCATGCTAGACAGCAGATACAGAGATGGAAAGATATGGTTCCTGAGCTCAAAGTCACAGTCTAGAAAATGATGACAAATACACATTCAGTCATTCACAATACAATTGTAAATGGATGTTTATGACAGAAACATGGGGCGGTGCTAGATTATAAGGTAGAAAGGCAGCGGGGCAAACATAGGCACGAGGAATGCATCACTGTGTGGGAAAGATGGAAGGGAGGTAGGGGCACAGACTCCAAGACCTATCAGGCACTGAGGCCAGATGGCAGTTGACAGCAGATGGCCTGTTTCGTAACCCAGCTCTGCCACTGACTACTTTAGTGGGCCAGGAAAGTCACTTAGCCATTCGTTGTCTTCATTTTCACACTTGTGAAGTAAATGCTAAATGAAAATTAGCCCTCATTCTCATTGACCAGCTACTCCATTGAACCATGTAAAAAGTCCTACTAGGTATTATTACCTCCATGTTACAGATGAGCAAGTCCAACCTTAGAGTCTTAATAACTTGACCCAAATCATGTGGCCATCAGTTGGCATTTATTTTGTGTTTACTCTGTGCAGAAATTGGGCTAAAGGACATAAATGTATTATCACAATTTAACTTGTACAATCTCCACAGAATGTGACCATCATTAACTCTATTTCTCAGATGAGGAAACTGAGGTACAAGTAAGTTATGTAATCTTAACTTTTAAAATTCTAATTCAGGAGCTGGACAAGGTTTTCTGTAAAGGGCCAGAAAGTTAATTCTTTCAGTTTTGTGGGCCACACTGCTTCTGTCTCAAGAGCCCAATTGACACTTCAGTACAAAAGCAGCCACAGATAATATGTAAACAATTAACTTTTACTCACAGAGACGTGGGAATTTGATTTTCATATCATTTGTTTTACACATTATGAAATGTTATTCTTCCTATGTTTTTAATCATTAAAACTGCAGAAGTTATTCTTAGTACACAAACAAGTGCTAGATTTGAACTCTAGGCCATATCAATTCCAACACTAGATCCAGGGTGTGAATCTACCCAGTCTGATTTGGAAGGCGGCTGTCAATCACTAAAACAAGCTCAACTCCAGAGCTCTCCTGTTGCAAAACCCATGCTCTTTCCCACAGGTGCTAGGAAGCCTGAGGATGACCAAAGAATTCCAATGCACCACTGCCGTAGTGCAATTCAACCTGAGGCTGGTACACTTCCCTTTTTTGGTGAGGCCTTAGAGTCACTTTTAGACTCAGTTTCTATGGAAACTGGTCTGGTCTTCCTGCCTTGGTGATCCCTGTTTATGTTCCCTTCCCTGACCACAGTGTGAATGCAGAATTAGGGACTTCTTTCCAGGTTCTTGTCTAGTCTCTTTAGCCATTCTGTACCTGAGATTTCAGATACACCAACTTTATAGGTAGAATCTCTCAGTTAATCAACCAAATATAGACATGCAAGAAAATGGGATGAACACTGTTTACGAAGGTTCAACTTTTTATTAAGCTCGGAGCTCCTAATGAATGAAAATAGAATGCAGATGGTGCCTTTTTCATCTTTGCTGTTCTTCCAAGTTCAGTTCGTGCAATCTAATAGATTCACTTAAAATGGCATTGGTAAAGAAACCACCTTGGAAATGTACCGGAATCAACTGGAAAAGCTTTTGTACTCGCTTAGAAGGAAATTCCATTTATGTTGGGTGGGGGTCGAGGGAAGCAAACCTGGATCGTAGGTCTGTAATCAGTTTTCAAATTACAGAAGATGTTGTCCATTGTTGTGAAATGGGGCTCTGACAAGAAGTCAATCAGGTGTGTTTGCTGCATCGATTAGCACTTCAGTTGTGGAGGGAAAGGGCCAGCCTTTACCCAAGGCCAGCTCTCCAGGGACCAGATAAGCTCCCAAGCTCAAAAGCATCCACTCCACTCAGATATTTTGCTCTGTTTACTTTTCCAAAGCAAGTCGAGGATTTACCCAGGCCCTCCATATGGAGAAGAAGCTGAGGATGCCCCTGTTGGGACTGAGACTGAAATCTGGTCGTGGCAAGCTGAAGCAGAAGACCCAAGGGCCATAACAAGGCTCTGGAGTTCAGAGCACTGGGCTTCCGCTTTGGGCTCTGCTGCTTACCAAGTACAAGCTGTGGGGTTTTCTCCTTTTCTATAGGGTAGAGATAATACTAGCAGCTCTGTGATGAGTGGTTAGGAAATTAATGGGATAAATGCACCCACATGCTCAGCTCTGTGCCTAACAAAGAAAAGTGCGCACAATGCACGGCTAATGTCACCCGTCCCATCCTGTTGATGGCCCCATTCTGCATCCCCGCCCTCTGCTCATCTCATGGGCTCATAGAAGATGCTAAATTGAAACCATGACAGGGGATAACTGCATTTACTGCAGCACACCGATGCCTGGGGCCAGTGTGGCCCAGTGGTTTAGAGAATAGGCTTTAGTGCAGAGAGACCCAAGTGAGGCCCAGTGCTGCTACTTATGAACCATGTATCTTTGGACAAGTTGCTTAACACCAGGAAACCTCCAGTTTCTCACGTACCATGTCACACCTAACTTTAAAGATGTTAAAGATGTACTTAGCCCAGAGTGGGAATTCAGTAAGTGGTGTTCATATTTCCATCATAAGATGGAGCAGCCCCGTCTGACAGAACTTTCTAACTGCACAAAGAGGTCACCATCAGCCCCGTGTGGCACTTGAAATGTGTTAGCATGACTGGGGAACTGAGTGCATAGGTTTTATTTCATTTTCCTTCATTTCAATTTATATCTAAATAGCCACATGGGGCTGATGGCTACTATAGTCTATTGGACAGTTCTAGAAGTATGAGCTGAGGCTTCCTGGACATCTAGGAAAGAGAAGGAGGGCTTTCAGCTGGGAAAGGCTGAGGAAGAAAGTAAACCTGGGCTTGGGGTCTGCTCAGAGCTAGCTTCATACAGGGGAACAGACTGTCTTGGGAGGGGGCCTGGCCTCCCTGTGGGTGATAGGGACGCGCCATTTCTCAAAGGGACAGGCTGCTTGTAAAAACAGATGCATGAGATTGGGTTGGGTTGGATTCTTTCTTCAAAGAGCCTGAATACCAAGCTAACAAACCATTGTATACATGATCTGTAACCTGCTCTGGCTGTGGAGAAAGCTGTTCAGCAGGGAGGTGACGGGGCCATGGTAGCTCCTGCCTGTGAGGCCCCAATGTGGCATGGAGAGGCCAGTCTGTGCCCTTCCCCATGATGTCAAGGCATCATGGACACAGCAATCACATATGGGATGCTGTTTCAAAAGGTCAGCAGACTGTGTTTGGGGACAATTTAGGGACACACCTCTCATCCTGACACCTTCACACAGATTCTCCCATAAGGCAGGTTGGGACCATCTCATGTCCTGTCTTGATGTTTCAAACATGAACAATAAGCTTCTTCAGAAGCAATTCCCGTGTTTTCCAAACTCTATCCAGCCACAAGATATACTGCTCTTATTATATAAGTGGTCGAGGGGACACCAGCAGGGGAAAAGGGGACCACAGAGTGTCCTCCTCCACTCATACAATGAGGAGTTCATGGATAAAAAATTGGGGCCCCTATTCTCTCTTGCAGACAAAGTTGATGGTTGCAAGATGGTGGGGAAGAAAGTAGATTATAGCCCAATGGCTTTAATACCAGATTTACCTTGAATCTGCTAGGATACCTGCCATCCTTGAAATATACAGCAGGAGGAAGAAGTAATTAGGTGGCTTTTTATGGCTCTCTATAACTGCTATGAATTAATAGGAGCACCATGGAGAGAATTCTTTTTATGTCTGGGCATATATCTTTCTGTACAAAGCCGAACTAGCATTTATCCTGAATGGAGATCTTAGTTGCTTCGTCTTAGCTCTGTGCAAACACCGTCTGGCAGACAGCAAAATGAGAGGCCGGGACTGTCATGGAGCTTCTAATTCATACCTTCGTGGGAAGAGCCCCATGACTCCTGGCTTTGACTTCTGTTTCTTCCTCGTTCTCTCTCCAATTAAGAAACAAAATAGGTGAGAAGAGTCATTTGGTTGATAAAGCTGGAAATTTTGCAAGTGAAAAATAGGGATTTTTTTTTTCTTTTCCTTTTTTGCATGGCAACATTTACAAAGGTATCCTTTGGATTTGCAAGGACAAAGATGAGACACTCCAGTGTCTGGCCATCCCCATAATAAACTGTGAGCAACACCAACAGTGCTTTACAGTTCAATTTTGGAACAAACACTTGTATGATATTGGAGCCTCCTAAACATTCTACTGAACAGTTTTGGAGTAGTAAGATTAGTATGTCCATTTTACAGATGAAGAAAATGAGGCTCAGAGAAGTTAGGTTCCCAAGACCACACTGCTGGTGAGTCTTGGAGCCACACAGTGAGCTAGCTCTGTCTCAGGCTCTATACCCGTTTTGTGGCAACTAACATTTGCAGAGCATTTTTTCCAGTTTTCAAGGCATTTCTGACACACAGAGTAGAATTCCAGTCCTCGTGCAGTGCAGCGGATGCTATTATTTACGAATGAAGAAACTGAATTTTGCAGAGCCTGTGTATAACCTGCCAAGAGAATATAGCTCACAAGTGGAACCAGAATTAAACTTTTATCTTCTCCACTCATCCTTTATTGATTCTAAGCACCCTTCTGCTTCTGAGCTGCTTTATTTGTGCCCTCCTACTAAAAATATTTCTAAAACATTGAAGTCCACTTCCTTTCCAGCTCGTGAAGATGGTGGGATTTCTGAGGGGGTGTGCAGAGGACCTGTGGCCTATCCTGACGCTGCCCCATGCATCACCCTGTGACCCGCAGCTCTGCTGGCTCGGTGGACCTGGAGTTAGAGGCTGAGGGCAGGGCCCTGCACAACTAAGGACCTGTGATGTTCAAGAACACTCAGTTGGTCAGGGAAGAGCTGGTATGTGGCTTTCAGTACAAGGCCTGTCACTGAGATCTGATTCCTTCTCTGGCATTTATTCCATCTCACAAGATGAGTCTAATTGTAAAACAGCTGGGGAAGAAAATATGCAACCATGGCAGGGCCAGCAATGGCCAGTCATCATCCAGCCAGCTGGCTCCTGAGAGCGCAGGCTGCCCTGACCACATGGACAGATTTTCCAGGTAGGGAAGGGAAGTGTAGACCAAACTGCAAAACTGAGTGGGAGGCTGAAGGGGCCACGAAAATGTACACTTGGAGAAGGCACAGCAGGCACTCAGCTAGTGACAGGTCCCAGGTAAAGGCAGAAGATTCTACCAAGAAAGGCTGTTCCAGCACCTCCTTCCGCTTTGAACAGGCTCATATGTAAGGAAGGACTGGTTTGAAAATGGATTGAATATGGATTGTCTCCACCCAAAACTTATGGTGCCTTGAGGACATCTGAGAGGCATTTGAATCATGAGGGATACCCCCAGCTGAAGGCACTGATGCCATCCTGAGGAAGACAGCCCTGAGTCTCCTGGGACAGATTAGTCACCATCACTTGTCCTGTGCAATTTGCCCACTGTCCTCTCTCACAAGTGCTTTCACCACGCGAGGCCATCCGCCATGTTATCATGTAGCATGAGGCCTTTGCCAGACATGGTCATCCAACCTTGAGCGTCCCAGTCCCCAGAGCTAAATAAACCCCTCTTCCTTATAAATTACCCAGTCTCTGGTATGCTGTTATAGCAAGAAACAATGGATTAAGATGAATACTAATACATGAAGTTAACATGGGGAATGTGTAGAAGACAGGAAGAAATGGTAGAATGAGTTTGGAATTTAGAATTCAGAAAAACCAGGTGCCAATCTTCCATCAGCCATTTGGGATCAGTTTATTAACTTCTCTGTAGCTGGTTTCCCTCAACTATAAAATGGAAATGATGATCAATGTCAACTTGAGGTGGGGGTCCTTGCTACATGCCAAGTGCTGTTATAGGTACTTTAAATATATTACCTCATTTAATCTCAAAAACCTTGATTTGATGCTGTAATTATTTCCATTTCCAGATGAATAACTTGGGGTACAGAGATGTTAACTAGATTGCATAGCTAGTAATGCATCTCATTCAGAGCTCTTTTGAGGATAAGTGCTAGTACACATGGGAGCAGGCATGTCATAGGAGCCCAGTAAGTGACAGTGTCAGCGACTGTGGTTATCAATATTATTGCATTAGCTGCAATGCACCTACAAAGATGGAGTACTGAGCCTACTTAGGATATTTAAACCAAGGTCCAAAGGCTCCTGGCGGGTCATTTGTCTCAACTGGGTCTACATCTTCCCCAGCAACTTGATTTTCCTAAATAATTTACACATAGCGGCAGCCTTTCCCAGACTTCTTCCAAAGCCAACACGTGCTTAATCCAAACAATGCAAGATTTATAGCATTCCCTTATTTGAGTTGATTCCAATGTGTCAGCAGATATGAATTGCAACATAAAATAATTATGCTTAAAAGTGAAATGCAGGCCTAAGGATTCTGGTTGGATATTTTATTTTTAAATGCCAGGGATTTCTGAAGGACTGGATTTATTTTATGCCCCCCCGGCCCCGCCATCAGCACTTAGAGACCTCAGCTCTAGGAAAGCTATTCCAGTTCTCCTTATTACAGATGGCTTTATCAATTACCCTGACAGCTATTCATACTACACATGAATGTACTTTATAGTTGTCACATGTGCTGTGTAGACAAGGTAATAAAATGGATAATGCATCTTTCTTATCTGTAAATCTTAATGGGTGGTACAAGCCAGAGACTTTTGAACAAGAACCCCTCAGAAGCGTGACAGAACTGAAGTAGTTTAAATTTATATATAAACAAATTAAGGCAGTCTTTAATGTGGCACAAGAAGGGGGTTCCCACAGGGAAGATCAGCAATTAGGGCAGGAAGAGGTCTATTAAATCATAGTGTCCCTACCCAAGTATGTGGGCTGCTCCCCATAGCAAAACCCCCTTCCGGGTTAAATCACCTAAGAGCCTGGGATTTGGCAAGGCCCTTGGGAAACACCTGATTGCCCAATCAATCTCCTCATTCCATTTCTTTTGGTTACATTGCAAGAGATTGGGAAAAAATGAAAAGCAAATGCAAAGTGACTCTATCTCAGGAAAGTTCTCGACCAGCTCTTCTTAGTCTTCTAAAGTCATATTTGATACAAGACATGACATTTCAGGTTCACTTATGTGCATCTACCTCCTCTAGTGCAGCTAACTGTGAGTGGAAAGTGAGAGAAAAAAACAGCTGGCGCAGGGCTGGGGCTGGGGCTCAGAGGCAGAGCACTCACCTAGCATGTGTGAGGCACTGGGTTCGATCCTCAGCACCGCATAAAAATAAAAAAATAGAATAAAGGTCCATTGACAACTAAAACATATAAAAAAAAAAAAAGACTGGTACAAAGAAAAGAATTGTTTTTGGATGGGAGTTTCAATCCTGGCTGGATGTTTGCCACCTGTGGACACGTGGGAAGGTCACCAATCACCTCAGAGTCTGAATCTCCTCATCTGTAAAATGAGGATATTATTTGTCTGATATAATACCAGTAGAAAACTGCCACCCTCATTCAACAATTCAACATTTTGTTCTTAAGTGAGCATCTTCTATGTGCAAGGTATATGCTTAGCACTTTAAATACACTGATGAAAACCTCTGGTCACTGTTCTAAAAGGAACCTAAATTATTGGAAGATGTACTGTCACGAAACACCCAATTGCATCACATTTTTATTGTGGTAAAATGAAGATAACATAAACTTTGTCATTTTAACCACTGTTTGTTCAGTAGCACTAAATATATTGTCACTGTTGTACAACCATCACCACCATCCATGAACAGAACATTTTCACCTTCCTAAAATGAAACCCCACATTCATTAAATGCTAACCTATAATTCTTCTCCCCAGACCCCACTCCTGGTTCCTGGGAACCACCAGTCTACTTTCTGTCTCTATAAATCTGACTACTCTAGGAACCCCCTGTGAGAGGAGTCACACAGTACTGTCCTTTAATGACTCCCTTATTTTGCTTAGCATCGTGTCTTTAAGCTTCACTTATGTTGAAGCATGTGTCCAAATTTCCTTTATAAAGGATGCATAGTATTCCCCTGCTATATAATATACATATACTACATTTTGTCAATTTATCCATTGATGGATCTTAGCTTGCAACCACTTTTTCTACAACACATTTTAATAAGTACTAAACAACAGAAATGGTTGGTAGAGAAGGAAAGACAAGGGAAGTCTAACCTAGGGAGGTAGAAGAGTGAAGAATTCCTGAGGAAATGGTACCTGTTCCCAAGATAAACTGGAATCCACCAGATAAAGAAAGGGACAAAGAGATTGAGTGGAGTGAGTTAGGGGAAGACTGTTCTAGGCAGAAAAAGGAAGGAAGGAAGGAAGGAAGGAAGCAAGCAGCATAGTAAGGGAAGGAGACAGGAAGACCCGTGTCCAAAAGCCAACAAGACCTGGTGCACTAAGATACGAAATGGGCTGTCTTTGGTGGTGGGTGCCAGTTGGAGATGAAGCTGGGAAGACTGCTGTCTCCCCTCCGATATCTTCAGACTGTGATTCTGTCCTCTGCATAGTGCTTCTGTGTTACATCCCTAACTTACCAGCATTGTCTGCATGGATCAATTAAATATCATCTGCTGGTTTAATGAGAACGCTTCTCTTTCCTGTGCTCATCAGGTCACTGGAGAGAAGTGCACGCCATGCGAACTTGAACTGAGGCTGCCACACCATGATTTGGCTTCTTACACTGTGGGATAATTGGCTGTTTATCAGGCTACTAGGTCATGAGTCCCGCAGAGGAGGGGGTTTCTCGGATTCATCTTCAGATCCCAGTGCCTGGTACACAGTGGGTGCTCAGTAGATGTTTGAGGGAAATTTTTCATCTTAACAGAGAAGGGTATCAAGACCAGAAAAATAAATGACCTCTTCTACAGTGCTGGTGGGGGCCTGGTTTTTACGGATGGAATTTTTACACCACGTGGAATATTTAACCTTAACTCTTCCAATGATGATGATATAGTTTCACGAAAAGGCAATTTTTCATATATGGGTGATTTGTGTAGACAGTACTCTGAGTCTAGATAAATGGCTTCACAAGTTGCAAGGTGTGTCTAGTTCTCTAGAAGAGCTCATCCGTGTGGCAGACACAGAGGTGCTAGAGGCAGGAAAAAAAAAAAAAAAATGAGGAGCACATGGGAGTGGTGGGAATATCCCCCAACAGGAGACATTATGAAAGCCCATAATTTCAGAGCCCCTAATTCTGAATCTGAACAGAACCCAGGCTGCAACTCCCTTTGCTTATCAACCTGTTCTTCACAAATTAGATAAAGCTACCCGAATGAAGATCATTGGAGGGAGAGTTGAATTCCTTCATAAATATTTGTGCAGTGCCATCTTCAGTCTTCAGACCAAAGGAAGGTACATCGTCCAGGAGTATTTTTAATTTTCAAAGAATGTTCACGTGAATTCTCTGAATCAATTCTGAATGATTGCAACAGACTTAGGAAAAATGCATGGTTCTCCTTCTGTCTACTCCATAGGGGGGAACTTCTAGGCTCAGAGATGTGAAATGACTCACCCAACATCACAGTTTCATGGGAAGGAACGAGTACGTAAAGAAATGTTATTCTACCCAAAAGTCAAAGGTCAGAAATGTTGAAGTGTAGTAGTCGAGATGGTCAAATGTTCTCCTCTTGGTGATATTTACGAACACACAAAGCATCAGCAATGCTGCCCTAGACACAGAACAGCAAAAGCGAATGACCAGGGACAACATGGTAGCCCAGGCAGTTAGCTCCCTGAGCACTGATAATCCATGCCCTGTCCACTGGCATCTTCAGAAAGTAAGTAAACCTAAAGGACCATCAGTTCTTGAAGGATAAACGACAGATTCTACAATTATACTATTGCCCTATGATGCCTTTAGAAATAGATACTGAAATTAAATCAAATGCATTCAAACCAAATGTTAATATAAAAAGGCTTAAGAACTAATTTTTAAAGTCAATGATAATACTCTGCATTAACAAATTTGTAGTGGAATAGATAATACATCTGGCAGTACAACTTTTTAGAACACGATTTAACCAAACACAAGATCAAAAGCCTTAAAAACATACGTACATGTTGATCCAGTAATTCTGCAATTTAGCTGGATGAAATGATTACAGGTGTGTACATGGATATGCCCCAAGATATAGCTATGACCTTCAAGGTGAACAATACAATGTGTATGAAATTATAATCTCTATATATAATAGAATTTTTTATTGAAAATGATGTTGCAGAGGATTATTTAATAAAAAGAAATATGTAGGTAAGTAAAAAAGTATGCCATAAATAGTATTCATAATATAATTACTATGTTAAAAAATTATATCCATATGCCGAGCGCAGTGGTGCATGCCTGTAATCCCAGCACCTGGGAGGCTGAGGCAGGAGGATCATGAGTTCAAAGCCAGCCTCAGGGGCTGGGGTTATGGCTCAGGGGTAGAGCGCTCACCTAGCACATGCGTGGCCCGAGTTCAATCCTCAGCACCACATAAAAACGCATTGTGTACAACTAAAAGCAAATAAATAAATATTAAAAAAAAAAAAAGCCAGCCTCAGCAATGGCGAGGCACTTAGCAACTCAGTGAGACCCTGTCTCCAATAAAAAATACGAAAAAGGGCTGGGGATGTGGCCCAGTGGTCGAGTGCCCCTGAGTTCAATCCCCGGTACAAAAAAAAAAAAAAAAAAATTATATTTATGAAAAGAAAATTGCAGTCTATACACCAAAATATTAACTGTACGTATGTTTAAGTGTTAGGAGTTGAGATACTTTGTATTTTCTTCTTTATGACTTTTATATGATTTGTAGATTTTCTACAACAAAAACACGGCTACTTTTATGATCAGAAAAGGTATTACATGTGTGTATGGGTCGGCGTGGGGGGAGCATTTTCCATCAATTGCCACTGTGTGACTTTGGCCATCAATTAACTTCTCTGAGCTCCAGATCCAGCATGAGTAATATGTACCTTGTAAGATGCATGTGAAGATCACTTGTAAGAAGCAAAGTGAAAGTACTTTGAAAACTACAAAGAGATTCTGGAATGTAAGAGGTTCTTTTTAACACAGTATCAGATGAAGAAGTTTTTGTTAAGTGCGAGGGTGGCTGTACCACAGGATTCAGATTGTGGGGCAGGCACAGACTTTGACAGCGCAGAAATAAACATGAAAGAGTATGTGTGTCTATTCACATGGGTAAATATATCACGCTGCACCGTCAGAGTCACGAGATGATGCATCTCCGCATCGCAGAGTCTCAGTCACTCTCGTAGGAGCCATTTATATGGAAGATGAACTATCTTCTGCTCAAAAGTGAGGTTATGACTGTCTTGAGCTTAGACAATTGCCAGTACAATCTTTATTTTCAAAACTTTAAATATATAATTTCAAAATAGTCTGCACATGTCTTAAGACATCATGAAAAATTCAAACCTCAATCTCTGGAGGAGCAGGCCTTTTTTATTTAAATACTGAGGCCACACTTGCCTGGTAATTCATTTTGCAGATTTCAAATCCCTGGTTTTCTAATAGTTTAAGAAGTCAGATCTCTTGTGCAATGCAAATCTCCAAGTTATGCACCTGACACAGCTGGAAAGGAGGGATGGGCGTGGGGGTGAGTGCTACAGAAACACATGGTTGATACCAGAGGACAGGAACACCTACAGCAGGACCACTGAAGACGGCTTCTGGCACAGGGACATCAGATAGAATGTGAGTCCCAGGCTCGAACCAGCACTGAGAAGCCACTGGCTTCTGTTCTTGGTGCCAGAGTGTCTCTATCCTCCACTCCGTTCACCATGTTCATGGCCTCGTGCAGAATGGGGTTGGTTCGACCTGTCTGCACAGTGAGGCCGAGGACAGAATGAGCCAGTGCGTGCCATTTATACGGCATGTGACCATAGCTCAGAAGCCACGTTACTCCCAGATCATCCCTCACCACCTCACCAGATCCACACGACTGATCTTTTCCCTTCATCTCTTGGATCTAACCATGCTTACATGTGTCCCAGAACCCATGGTACCCAGGCATCAAAATTTGGAGGGGTAGACCTTGCAGGGTTCTGAAGGGGAGAGCTCCCAGGTCAGGTAGGGCACAGGATGGTGGAAGAGGTAAGACTTACCTGCTGCATAGAAAACCAGGCAGAGATTCTGTCCTCCAGAAATAGTAACATAGTGACACATAGTAGGTCCTCAATGTTAGTTGTTTTCCCCAGTTCCTATCTTTCTCTCAATTTTTATCATGCATTTTATACTTCTTTTATAGAGAATTACAGTTTATATTTGAAGGTAGCAGGTATTCCACAACTTCTTTAGGAAAATACATATGGCAACAGAAAAAGGATGAGTCATCTCACGTGCATGTGAAAGTAGGAGAAAAGAAAAGGAAAAGGGGATGAAAACAAGGTAGGTGGATGGGGAAAGAGAAAGGAAAACGGACAGAACCAGCTACCTCAGCATTAAGATCATGAGCAACACTAGAACTGGAGGCTCAATACAGTCTATGCAACACCTAACACAATTTACGGAATTTTCTATTCATCTCGAAGTAAGAGGAACCCTGAAAAGGACAGACATGGCTGGAATAATGTGGGCTGCATCATGGAAGTCCCCAGGAAGACAGGACTGAGCTGCCATTTTCTGTCTCAGAAACAGCAGTTGACAGAAGCCACTCACAGTGATCCGAGGGTGATGAATAGAGCTGGACAGGGAGGTGAGCCAGAGGATTCTTGACTTCTACAATGAGGAATTCAGTACAATTCCAAAAATACCTACTTAGAGAAAACCAAGTGTCAAGGGGTGAGAGATACAAGAATGGCTAGATCATGGAACCTAAAGCAATTCACAGCCTAGCATTTCTGGTTGTCTTTGTTAAAAATTTTGCCTACCTTTCAAAGAGTGGGGCAAGCAACTACTTCAACAGCTTAGCATGGGCATTCCTACGCAACAGAAAAGCAGGGAAAAGTCCAAGAGAGTAATAGTGACTGAGCATAGGGTAGACAAATATGAGGGTATTAAACTAATGTCACTGTTTGAATCCTAGAAATACTGCAATTCTACATATGTGTGCATGTGCACATGAGCCTGTGTGTGTAGTTAATAACCATAGCACAAAGGCACAGTATTGAAAAAGTAAAGCAGAAAATCATGAAGTGGTCTGCTTTGCATAACATGGAACCCCTGCTGTGAGGCATGCTCCCCCTGGTTTCCTGGTTTTAGCCAGCACACTGGGGCAGTAGGGAACCATGTGGTGGACAGGCCAAGTCTTCCTAGCTGAGACATCCTGGCAAACTACCGTACCTCTCTGAACCTCAATGTCATCTTTTTAAAAAAGAGATATTACCACTATTTTGCAAGACTGTTATAAGATTGGCTAGTTAATTACTTCTTTCATACTTCAAAGGAGAATATCCAGCTGCTAAAAGGTTCAGTGATTCACGAAGTATGAAATGACATATATGGAAAGCTCTTAAAATAAGATCTGGCAAATAATAAGTATGCTCAGTCTTATCACAACCACTATCAGTGCATGATTGCTTTTAATCATTACAGTTCAAGCTGCACAATTGTAACTGGGTGATGGCTCAAACTCAAGTGTTTGACCAGTAAGTCCTTCTCCCACAGTACTGGTCACTTAAAGCTCCCAAGCTCCTCCCTGGTCACTCAGCCTTCAGATGGAGAACATCTCCAGCCTCCTCTCACCTTGACGCTGTGTCTTGCCTCTTAGGAGAACACTCCCTTACTGCAATCAGAACTCTTAATGCCTTTCTACCTGTGACCACCCCAGCAAGGCATCCAAGAACAGCACAAGGGTCATCCTATCAGTACTCCCCTGATGACAGTCTCACAGTCTCAACACAAATAGCTCCCGCAAGGAATGTCTTCATAAAAATAGAAGCACCTGTTAAATAACCAAAGCATGGTCATGTAAAGTGAATCTTAAATTAAAATTAAAAATAAACTGGGTAAGATGGAAAGATAAACAGTAGACCTCCAATAAAAGGATCACCCATCTAAATAAAAGCAGAGACATACAAACGGACAACTCTGATTTATCAAGTATAATGGCCTCTGGAATTTGGATGATAATTTTCAGAAGTGTCTTTCTCCATTACTCAGATGACCCTCGAAGCTACAGGAAGCTCCCAGAGAATGTTAATATTTGTGATTTACAATACACACATGTCATGGGCCCTTTCATGAGGACAAAGAAAATACAGTGGGAAAATGTTCTGACCTTGCCTTGCTCTTGCCTTTTCCATAGCACATATTACTTTCCGACAGACTTTATTATTTATGTTCATCTATTGTTTCTTTCTTGTCTCCCAACACTAGAAGGCAAATTGCACAAGGTAGAGACCTTGTTTTGTTCACCAATGTGTCCAAATCCCCGAGAGCACTCCATGGCACATAGTAGGTGCTCAATAAATATTTTTTAACGGAATAAATGAATAAAATTCAAGTACAGTCCCTTTAACACTTGAAGTCTCATTGTTTTGCATATCAAATGGTGATAATAATATGCAATTAACACACATATGGCAAGAATTCAATGAAACAAACTTATGTGAAGCACTTAGCACATGCCTGGCAATTAGCACTCAACAAATGTAGTAATAACACAATTTCACAGAAATGAATATTTGGCTTCAAAGTTTATAAAGAGCACTCAGAAGAGAAGAGCCAGCACTCTCTACCTGGTCCTCTTCCTGCTACCCCAACGGGCTCCCTGATCCATCCCAGGACCAGAAGGAGAAAGTTACAAACTCTTCAGTCATCAACCAGAACAGGCTGCGGAGGATGGTGTGGGTGGGCCATGTGGTATTACAAATCTTATCAGTGTAGCCATGTTCATCTGCTTACGTATTATGTGTGGTGACTGTGTAACAGCAAAATTAAAAAGTTGTGACAGAGGCTGTGTAACCCTGAAAGATTAACATATCTATCCTTTGACCCTTTAAGAAGTGTGCCCTACACTTCCAGTTCTCAGGTCAGAAAGTAGAGGCCCCAGTGGAGAGATTCTTGGCTTATATGCCTCTTCAGAGGCCCAAATAGTAGCTGATAAGCTTGAGTTCTAGGGTCTGTCTGCATGATGACCACCCAGAGTAGCTTGGGACCATGCATGATGTGGGAGGAGCCTGGGGTCTAGAGGGACCAGATACTTCCTCTCATGAACAGACAATGGGTCACTTGCTTACAAGAGGCCCTACGTGTGCCCTTGAAGGGTAGAGATGCCACCTCTAGGAGTTGGAAAGAACATGAACTTTGCATACAGCATGCTGGGGCAGTTTCCAACTCTACAACTTGCTACATATTTGTTCCTGTGTAAGTTGCTGAACCTCTCTGGTCTCAGTTTCCTCATCTGTTTAATGGGGCTAATACCTTCTTAGCTGAGGTCTTGGAAGGTTGAAACAAACATGATGCAGCATGTAAAACAGCTACCTCAGTGACTACTACCTCCCTCCCTATTTAAAAGACCAGAATTGGTAGGAAGAGATGACATTTCTGTGTTTACCAAGTATGCATGAAGGTTCTCATGGTCTCCTCTTCCAGGGTATTATGAGCATCCTTTTTCCTCAGTGATGAATTTCACACTGTTCTGTAAAGTATCTCACAGAGGCATCTTCCCAACGTTGTCAATTTCTAAACATACTAGTATTGATTTGTGGCAATAAACTGTGTTTTTTTTTTTTTTTGTAATAAGTTAAAATTCAATATCATTCAATAAGACACTAAATAGACATAGACCAAATCTTTCTCCTTGCAGGTTTGGATTCTGATATTCAGTAGATCTCGGGCAGCTATGGGGCATGTGGAAGCCCCAACATTGATGAGAATTAGCCAAGAATGCAGGATGGCGTGGAGAGGCAAGATTGTAAAAAGGAAGGCAAAATATAGTCCTGGAACCAGAGGACGCTTCTACTTCCTGCCTTGTGAGCGTTAGAGAGGGACAGAGACCTCTCTCTAGGGGGATTCTCCATTACAGACTTTTGCAAATTATCTGCTGGGAAGCCTCAGTGGCTACTTCTTGCTGGGTTCCCAGCTCCCGCTGGAGGGACCTGACATCCCATCACTGGACAATGCGGAGTCGGGCACAGCCTTCTTCCTGCCCTCACTGCACAGTGACCCTGGTGTCCTTCTCGGGCAGCATCCCAGGTTCTAAGGTGTGACCCAGACAGGGTTTTCATCATCACCTAACTTAGTCATGGTTTCCTTCTTCCCTCCACTCCTCTCTTTCATTCTGTCACTACCCTATGCCTTCTTCTATGTTTTCAATGATCAAATAGCACTTTTGGCACATAGCAGGGCCTCCTATACCAGGCCCTGCAGATAGGACAGTGGAGAGGCAGGAGCTTGTGATCTGATGGAGAGCTGATCTGAGGTGACCATTACAACCCAGGTGTGCTGGGATAGGGTGAGCAGAGGGTGCTGAGGGGCCACTGTGAAACCACTGCATTCTGTTTAGAGGGACCGGAAAGACTGCACAGGGGATAGAGCAATGTAGCTAGTAATGGAGTATTATTTAACACCTTGAGTTTTTCTTATGCTAGGCACCAATTTTTATGAGACTCTATTAGTCTTGTACCAATCCTAAGATATACATATTTTTATCACCACCATGAGTAAACAAAGGCATAAAGACATTAAGAAAATTGCTTTGAACTATCATATGATCCAGTAATCTCACTGGTGGATCTATACTGCATCCACAGAAAATAAAATCAGTGTGTCAAAGAGGTGACATACTGCCCTTTATGTCCAGGCTATCACAACTCATAAGAGCAAGATATGGAATTAACCTAAGTGTCTATCAATGGATTAATGGATAAGAAAATGTAGTATACATACATAAAGAAATGCAATTCAATATTCAACAATGAGGAACTCCAGTCACTTGCAACAACACGGGTGGCCCTAAAGGATATTATGATGTGAGAAGTTAGTAAGTCAGCCACATGATCTCGTTGGTATATGGAATCTAAAGAGATCAAGGCCACAGACCCAGGGACTACCATGGTGATCACGAAGGACCAAGTGAGTTAGGAGAAATTGGGCAATTGATGACACTCCTTTCTTTATATGTGACATTACTAAACAAAGACCAAACAAGCAGAATCACAGCAAAAGCCACAGCCACCCATGAAGCTGACAGAGCAGTGCCACCTTGGCCACTCAAACACAAAGAGCATCACAATGTGTGGCTTTCCAGGAGTATGAGCAACCTTGATGAGATCCTAACAGAACACGTCTTTCTCTTCGTTTAGTTGTATTTTTGGAAATTTCGGTGTCACAAATATGGTGTAAAAATACTTTTTACATGTAACATAGGGTTAGCTATTAGATTCAAGTAATCACAGGTTTTTCAACTACATGAAGGTCTGATGAGCGATTCGCAAGTCTCAGAGCTCAGGAAAGAACCTGTTGAGGGGGAAGTCTGTCCTGAGCATTGCGGAATGCCCAGCAGCCTTGGCCCCTAGCAACTGAATTCCTGCATGATGCCCCCTCCCCCAAAGTCACCAAAATGCCTATGCTCACCAAACATGCCTACGTAAGTTTCTTACACACTCCCCGGGTAGCAGAACGAGCCACGTGGAGAACCTCTGGAATAGAAGAAAGGAACTGAGCACAAGAATGATCAAGTTTGAATTTGAATTCCATTTCTGCTACAAAGAGTAACTTTGGACAAGTCACTTAGACTACCTGTAACCCAGTTGATACCTGTAAAATGGGAATAATAAAAACTTCCAAGAATTATTGTCAAATGACACCAATCCAGAAAAGCGGCCACGAACCACACAGCCCTGTGTCCAGGCTCATCCTCAGCCCCAGTCACTGGAAGTCTCATGGCGCTGGAACATCCAGAGCCACCAGGGCCCTACTCCTGCTGCACAGCCCCTCTCTTCCTCTGCCCCCCTCTCTGAGAATAGTGTCCCTTCCTTGACCTTGACTGTTCTCACCAAACCATGCTGGAAACATGCAGCTAGAAATGGAAGAAGAGCAGACCTATTTTTAACGAGACACAACTAAGGTGACATCTGGTTTCCACTGAGGAAGAGATCACTAAGTCATCCCTGAAATGCAAGTATGGCCACTGCATTGAAAACACAACTGCCCGTCTCTTATGAGGGACAGTGATGACTCCTCAGCCGCTTTCTACCCCTCATGTGCTGTGCCCTCAGGATTCTGTATACATTTGCTGGTTCTTAATCTCTAAGTCATTTTAATTCTGATGCAATAAATATTACAGAGAACCTGCTACATGTGAGTTGCTGTGCTAACTAGATAGACAACAGTGATAAACAAAAAGATAGGCCTTAGTTATCTGTGTGTTTACAGAGGCACTCATAAATATTTCCTGAAGGAAAGAAGGAAAGAACACACACATCTTTCTCTTTTAGACATCTGTGCCTTTAGAAATACTGTGCTTTCTTCCTGACTAACCCACCTGATCTTTTCCAAGCCTCCCCTCCACTGCCAAGCCAGGGTGCCCTTTTCCATGAAAGCCATCAGGAACGTTCTAGGCTAAAAAGTGAGGCCTCAATCCCTGAGTGTGGACAACTCTGCTCACAGGGGAGCCTTGGCCACTCTCAGTTCACTCTGAGCCACCAGACTATGCATGCCTCCATGTCTTATTCATCTTTAACTCCCCAGGAAGCAGAGCTGCACACAGACAGGAACCCAGAGTGCCACCGTCTCATCATCTGTGGACTACCCTGTCAACACTGCGTCCACCCAAGTCAAGCATGACGGGATGCTGTAGCCTAGCAGGTCACTCCACCTGTTTATCTTCACCAGAGAAACCTCATGGGGAGGAGAGTGAGGAACAGTAAGAGCCTGACAGAGATGACACTGAACTTGCCTCACTATGTATTAAAGGAAATCACTTACAAAATTTGGCACATCATTATTGGTGACTCCTTACTAGTCCCAGGGATTCTGGACCCGGCTATGTGGGGTTGAAGCCCAGTTCTGCCATTGATGAGCAGCGTGACTTCAATTATTTGCATCCCAGTTTTCCCACGTGCAAAATGATGGTGACAGCAGCATCTACCCCATAGAACTGCAGTGCAGTTAGAGGGCATACGGTAAGGGTAAGTGTTGACTCATTCAAACAAAGAGCAAAAGTCACATGAGATTGTGGCAAGAAAGATGTTGCAAGATCTCAAAAAGCTGATGCAGACCACTGCTCTCCATCACGAGAGACTTATTTTTAGGGTGCCTGTACAATTGTTAATTTTTATGGCATAAAATTGTGATAATTCTGAGGAATAAAATTTTAAGTGGAAGTGAATGGAATCAATGAGGTTCACTGGAAAGATATGGGTCTTTGAGTTGGGTGGTCTGTGTGGGTCTACAGGCAAGGCAGGTCAGGGACACACCCAGAGCCTCAGTTTCCTCATCTGTAAAATAAAAAGGACATCACTCGTGCCTTGATATCCATTGGTCTGGGTACTTTACCTACTCCTGATCTGCTTCTGTTCCTGTGATTACTAATAAGCAAAAGGTTATATGTGACATTTTCTGCTTTCTCACTGATTCCTTTGATAGACTAGCAATGCCTAGTCTATCTGCAAATATAAACAGCTTTCAATATTGATTTATTCCTGGCAACATGCTAATAACAAAACAAGATTTACTCATATAAGGATTGGGATCAGGAGTTCTTTGAAATTCAAGACAGGGTGTAAATTGCTGCAAAGGGTCTCTTTAATTGGGATCAAAACATTTTTGACAGCTTTTGGATTTAAAAATTCTAGCTATTGTCACATTCTAAAAATGTTTCTTTCCAATTTTTTTTAAGTGCAATCAAGCTTGAGAAAAAGAAATACCTTAGACAAGATAACCACTAAGGTTTGTCATTCCACATGACAAAGGCCCAGTTTTCCATATCTTTGATATGGAGAGCAAAGTACTTCACTGAGATTCCTATACTGCACAGTTCAGTCAGTCCCCTGCTGGGTAAGGACAAAGGTTCAGTAAACTGTTCCTGTTCATAATCTCCTGGAGGTTTTTCAAATAAAAAACATCAATAGGCACTATTTTAAGGGAGAAACAGAATCTTAAAACTTGTCTCAGAAATCAACTTGGATGTGACATTGCTTATCACTGCATCCTCTACCTGACACCCTTCAACCATGTCCTAGGGATCTCTTGTGGCTTGGCTGCCCCTAGCTCCAGTGAACTCAGATCTATCTGACTCAGGTCTGCCTGCCAGAAGAGTCGTCTTACTGACAAACTGAAACTGTTTTCTAGAAACTTCTATCAACAAGTCCTGGTTGCTCCCTGGTTCAATTTCATTCTCTGGTCACAAGGAACAAATGGAGTCCTTCTATCAGATACTCTGGAGTTTCATTGTCTGTTCTTGAGATGTAAACAAATTCAGTCCTTTTGACCATTTTCCTGGGACTTGTGCTGAGGCATTTAACAAGCTCAGGTTGCAGAAGCTCTATGCTACAGAGGCCGGATGTTAATCAAACAGAACTGGAGGAGACTAAGCCAGACAGAAAACATTTAACTGCCTCCTTCCTGATTCTCCACTAGGGATCTGACATTTTCTCCACAAAGCCAAATGGCTTTGGGCTGAAATGATGATTTTACTGTTGTTTTCTTTGTGTCCAGCTAATGTTTCAAAAATCTTGCTTCAAGGTTTAATAGTATCTTTTTTTTCTTGGGGGGGGGTGCAGTTTAGCCAGCTTTGAGAAAGGAGGTAGATAAAGGTAAAGAATGCAGATGACTCCTCATTAATAAAAATCCAGGCACTAAGACTTTAATTATCTGGGCAGAACCTATTTGGTGGAGGGGGATATGGTAGAATAGCAAAGCGTGAAAGAGGTTCCCAAAACAAGATACAATGCCAGATACCCTGCACCTCTGCTTCTGTCCCTGTCACTTTGATTATGCCTGTTGTCTCAGTGATAGACAGGGCTGGAATTGGGAAGGGCCTAGAGATGATATCATAACATTGGGGCACATAAATCACTGTGAAAGTATCTCTCGGTCAGGCTTGGCCCACATTACAGGGCTCCCATAAAAGTTGCTAAAGGACACGCAGTGTTCTCCAAGTTCTTACAAGCCCCAAGTTCACCTCCTGTATATTACAGGATCCCGGGAGGCCACGTCTATGTCTAGAACACTTGGCCCAGCAGAGTTTCCATTTCCCCAACTGACCTGGTCTTCCTCATTAGATTTGCCAGTATCTTTTTTTAAAATGTGAAGTTAAAAACTGAGTGCAGGGGACAGGGTTTGTGGCTCAGTGGTATAGCACTTGCCTGGCATGTGTGAGGCACTGGGTTCATCCTCAGCACCACATAAAAATAAACAAATGTATGAGTGTGCCTTTTTCCCTACATCCTCTCCAACATCCATACATTGCTGGTGGGACTGCAAAATGGTGCAACCGCTATGGAAAGCAGTATGGAGATTTCTTGGGAAAATGGGAATGGAACCACCCTATGACCCAGCCATCCCACTCCTGGGTCTATTCCCAAAAGACTTGAAAACAGCATATTACAGTGACACAGCCACTTCAATGTTTATAGCAGCACAATTCACAATAGCTAGGTTATGGAACCAACCTAGATGTCCCTCAGTAGATGAGTGGATAAAGAAAATGTGGTATATATACAAAATGGAATTTTACTCAGCAATAAGAGAGAATAAAACAATGGCATTTGCAGGTAAATGGATGAAGTTGGAGAATATAATGCCAAGTGAAATTAGTCAATCTCAAAAATCCAAATACCAAATGTTTTCTCTGATATAAGGAGGCTGGTTCACAGTGTTGTTGGAAGGGGGTACATATGACCAGAGGAACACTAGAATGGTCAACGGAAAGGGAGGGAAGGGAGGGAGTAAGGGGGGGGTTGGAAAAAAATTGGTGGTTGAATGAGATGGATATCATTATCCTAAATGCATGATTGAAGATCTGAATGGTACTTATATACTTTGTATACAAGCAGTTGTATGTAAAAAGATACTATACTTGTGCATGATGAATAAGTAAATAAAAATAAAATAAAATAAAATCAGAAAAAAAATAATCTTGGGTTGTCAAAACCATTAAAAAATAATAAAAAATAAAAAAATAAGCAAATAAAATAAAGGTATTTTGTGTTAAAGAAAACAACTGAGCACAGGTGTCCAAAATACAATCTTTCCAGGAAAGACAAAAACTCACCTTGCAACAAGGCTGAGTACATTGATGAGGGCAGGAGAAGCTTTTGCTAAGCCCTTGATCCTGCTAAATCCAAGCCCATTTCCTACCAATACTTGTGCCCCATTCTAAACTCCCTCTACCAAGGCCTGTGTGGATAGCCCACCTTTCCCTGTGGCATGGAGGTAAAATGCATTGATTTTTGATTCATGCCAATCTGAGAATAAATCTCTGTTGTGCCTCCTGGGCATGGTGTTGTTGTAAATGATAAAAAAAATTCTGAATATTATGCTGTTTTGACATTTTGAAATACCTTTCTGGGCTAGGGAGGAACTGCCCCTCCAGAGGTAGTCAGTTCTTAGACACAGCCAAGGCCCAGCCAGGAGCAGATCTTTGACAGGCAAACTTACCAGTCCAGAGGCAGACAGAGGTGATCTTCCTCTGCCTTAACCACCCCCAGAGCTGGTACTAGGCAACTGCGGTCCACCCTTATAGCTCAGTGCCAGAAAGAAGTATTCCAACCAACCAGTCCTCAGCTGTCCATCCTGCTGTGCCTTGAATTTTCCTATGAAAACTTCAACAAAGACCTCAGCCTGAGGGCTTCTTCTATTCCTGCCTTCTGCTCCAACCACCCTTGAGTCTTCCCCATGTGGCCTTGTGTGGCACACCGTGCTCCTCTCGGACATGTTAATAAACTTTGATTTTTCTGAGTCTCCCCTGTGTTCCTTTCATGGTAGTGCCTGACTGACCTTCTTAAAAAAAAAAAAAATCCCAGGGGAACTTTAGGAAGTCACTTATCTGAGATAGGTAACAGGTAACATGGATGAGCAAAAGGTCCCATGAGCCAAGCTAGCTAGGTTCTAAGCCTATCTCTGCCACTGCTTATTTTCAGCAGGTTATGTCAACGTTTCTGTCCTGAGTGTCTTCAACTATAATGCAGGGATATTGATAGCATCTCTCTCTTGAGTGCTTGTGAGGATTAAATGACCTGGTACTTATACAGAAATTAGGGCAATGCCGGGCACCTAATGTACACTTGATGAATTCGCTGCTACAGTGGGTTATGTTTGAGTATGTCCCCCACGGGTTCACAGGATGGAGAGTTAGTCTTTAGAACAGCAATGTTGAAGCATGGTTTGGAGCCTTTCAGGAGGTGTGGCATAGTGGGAGGTCCTCTGCTCAATTAGGGGAGTGAGGGGAATGAGGGACCCCAGTCTCCCTCTGGCTTCCACTTTCAAGGTGTGATCTCTTCCTCTCACCTGTTTGCACTACTGGTACACCATCTGCCATGAGGTCCTTACCAGAGCTAGGCTGGGGAATGTGTCTTTGAACCTCCAGAACTATGAGCTACATACATATCTTTTCTTTATAAAGTGAACCTGCCTCAGGTGTTTCACTATGGCAACAGAAATGTAGATGAACACAGTAGCTATTATTATTATTATTATTATTACTATTATTATTATTTCATAGGAGTGTTTTGAAGATGAAACTGGATAATACATGTAAAACGATGAACCTAGTCTATAGGAGGTACTCAAAAAATGGGTGCCATTATTTTACATCACGGTAAAATATATATACATAAAACTTACCTTACTAACTATCTGCAGTGTCTGGCTCAGTGGCATTAAGTGCATTCACATTTTTTTGCAGCTGTCACCACCATCAACCTCCAGAACATTTTCATCTTCCCAAACTGAACACCCACATCCATCAAGCAATAGCTCCCCATCCTTCTGTTTCCTAGAAATTATCATTCTACTTTCTATCTCCACTATCTCCACACTCTGGGTACCTCATAAAAGTGGGATCACACAGGACTTGCCTTTTTGTCCTAGCTTACTTTGCTCAGTACACTGACTTTGAGTTTTGTCCAGGTTGAAGAATGTACTGGAATTTCCTTCTGTCTTAGATGGCATTCTATTTAGATGTGACCCTCTGTTTATTCCTCTATCACTGGACACTGGGGCTGCTTTCATCATTTGATCATTATGAATAACGTTACAGACAATATCTCTTCTATTACTAGTTATTTAGAATCAATTTTTCTATAGTTTTGTTTTTTCTTCAAGAAAATACATTTTCACCTTTAAATAATCACCCAACCACGCTCCTGTTATTAGTCAGAACAAGGAGGAGAAGATAAAACTGCAAAATAACCAATGTCAAATAACTCAGCTGGTGGAGCATTGTTTATAAAGTGCTGGATAAATTATCTTTGGGAAGTTCAAAGGAAGTTATATACATGCAGGTGTTTTATAAGCTGCATAATACCGAACGAATTAAAGACTAAAAACCCATTGGAGTGTCGCTTTCTCAGTATAACAGATCACGGAACGTTTTTCCATTTTTCCCTACCCTCGATGAACAAGATCGACGGTGTCAGGCAAGCTCTGGGGATGAGTCTGGGAGTTAATTGCAGCTGTAAGGTTGATGAAAACACAAACCACTTCTTTGGTCGGTTCAAGAAACATATCAACCCTTACATTTCCTGGTTGGCGGTAATAGATTTTATTTTTAAGACTGAGAACTCTATTTATTCTTTTTGATTACAGCAATTGTAAGGTGCCATGGGTTAAACTCAAGAGAGCCTGGATGCTTTGACCAGTCCAAAGACCTACATGTGTCTCCCTGTAGGATGCATGTCATCAAAGTTGCCAACACACAAAGAAATTTAACTTAAACTGTCATATTACCTCTGCTCTTCAAAGCTTATCAATCTTGCCTAAGATTACCAGCATGGTGTGACACTTTTATCACAATTACACTGTAAGAATCACGGTGCAGTCACACTGTGGCCAAGTCAGCAAAGAGACTTGCTTTGATGGACGATCACAGTTGATCAAGTTTGTCAGATGCTTTATGTGTTTTTATGCTTGTTTGATATTCCCGCCCAGAGAGTAGAGGCTTTTAAGGGCACATCTGTCGATGGACTCAATTTCACGTCGCTGTGCGAATCTTTCACTTACCCCTGTCTTCTCATCAAAGATTTTGATCCCTCCAAAGGAGATGGTTAAAAAGATTTTCTGTTTGTGTTCTCCTTTGGAACGAGCGCCAGCAACAACGCCCTGTTGAAAGGAAGGACATGGTTTTTACCTTTGTGCTTTCATTTGAAAATTCCCTCTGGTCCCTAAGGCACGTCAGAGACCATCAACCAGTGCCACCAATCGTGCACCCCCCTTTCCCTCTGCCCTGCGATGCTCTGCGCACAAAATGCTCACATCTGCTTGATGTCTTAGGGTCATACTTGATGTAGCTGTTCCAACACGGTATAAATACATACTTGAACATTCGTTCATCTAACCAAGACTTAGAGAATGCCTACTGTGTGCCTGTGTACTTGGTTCAGAGTTGGGGATCCCAAGATATACACAATATGGACCTCATAATAATATTTTCACTGGAATTTATGGTGGATATGGATTTATCTTTTCAATAAAGGTGAGTCCCTAGGTATGTGCCTAAATGTGATTTTATTTTTGTACTTCAGGAACAGACTTTTGTATAAAATCAATTTTACAGATTAGAAAGAAAATAGAGGGAAATATGCTAGACCTTATGTTTTTTATTTTTGTTTGGAAAAACATGATCATCACCTACTGTTTGCAATTTTTATCCAAAGACATTTTGCATTTTCCATTATTTTTTCCCCTATCATTCCTGCACTTTCAAGAAAAACATCAAATGCCTTCCATTGTTCACAACATCTATTTCCGGACTTCCCCAAATTTTTTATAAGCTGATATGTGCATGTGTGTGCATGTGCATGTTTAGATCTCTATCTCTATATATCTGTCAAGAAGGCAAATGTCATAATAGGTAGGAATGTTACTTTGCTCTGTATTCTGTCCTTAGTGCTTACAACAGTCCCTGGAGGACAGCAGATGCTTAGCAATAACTGTTAAATGAATAAGAACTATCTGGAGACCAACTCCCAAAGCTGATAAGATTCATGTGAGGAGTAAAGATGCTTGCTTTTTAAATTAGGCTCTGTGGCCCAGGTAAGCATGGGCTTCATACGAGGGCACACCAGGAGAGTAAAGTCATTTCAAGGGCCTATACCAAGGGCTGTTACAGACTCTGCGTTAGATGTCTTGAAGCCCCCGACCCCCAATCATGTTTGACTCAACAGATTGTAAGATTAAGCCCACCTCTCAGCAGTTACAGCACTGGGCTTTTAGAAGTAGAAAAGTCTAAAATCATATTGACTTCTATTTCCAGGAGATAATAGTAGTTTGTGCTGTTTGCAGGATAGTATGTTCTCAGGACCAGATTCTGGGAATGTGTAGTGGTAGACAGACATGAAAGAGGTATATCCTCTTGAATTTGTTTGCTTATCTTCACTTTGAGTGTTGGAAATATTCTGTGCAATCAATATTTAATTATACTCTTGGTTCTATGTATTCCTGGACAATTATTTTGCCTATGAGTTCTAATTCCTTAAGTGTAAGTACTTTTTTGCATTGTTAAGAGAATTAAACATTTTTGTAAAGTAGTTAGCATGATGCTTGTTACACTATACAATTTAATAACAATGAATTTCTTCTAGTAATAAATGAATACCCATGAAAACTTTGTAGTCCAGTCCCAGCTTGGATACCTACTAGTAGGAAATTCATTCCGGCATCAGTTGCCCACTGATTCTCAAACACATCTTACTCACAGACACAGAACATCAGAGTCAGAGGAAACCTTAAAACAAATTGACTCAAGTTTCCCAACCAAGGATGAGAAAACAGGTGCTGGGCAGTCTTGAGATAGCACAGAGAATTAGGGGAAATGCTCAGACCATAACTCAGCCCTCCAAACTTTGTGCTGTAATTATTCACTACATTGTGTGTTCTTTCTAAAGAGACTGGATCTCTCCTATCTAGTGTTCCTCTTCTAGCCCCAGGACTAATAACTGCCCTCTAGGTGGAAGGACTATGGCTTACTTCCAAAGTGAAGCACTTTGTCCGCCCCCCGCCCCCATGCACACCTCTTTTATCCAGTGGTCTCTAGATTCCTCAGTGTGCTTTTGCTTTTGATTCACTGCGGATACGCTTAAGGAACACGGCGGGATGGTCAATGTACGTCTTTGGAATCCCGGAGGTAATGCCTGTTTCCCTCAGTGTCCTGCTCTCTGACTCCCTTAGCCAATCGAGGATCCTCTTCCTGCCAAACTGCATCTCATTCGTTTTCTTCCTGGCACTGTCATCTGGCTTATCACATAGTCATTGGTTGATTTTCTGTCTTTGTCCGGAGGAATGAAAGCTCAGTTGTGCATGAACTTTGCTTTCTTTCTTTCACGTGCCTGGTGCTGATAATGGGACCTCTGGCATACAGCAGGCACTCAAGGAGAAGTGAGATGGCTTTCCCTCATTTGGGTAGTAAATGAGAGGACAAGCCAAATGTTGAACCTGGGAAAATTTGACTTTGAAATCTGTGTTGTCGGCTGGATTTGAGTTAAATAGCATATGCCGCCACCACACCACATACCCAATCTCCAACCTCAAGTATCCAGACAAGGCTAAGTCAGCAGCCCCTTGGTGCACTCTGAATGTGTCTCCCTAAATTCATATGTTGAAACTTAACTGCCAATATGATTTCATTTAGGAGGTGATTAAGTCTCAAAACCCTTACAGAGGGGATTAGGGCCCTTGTAAAAGGGCTTAAGGAATGCATTGTTCCCTTTTGGATCTTTGTAGTTCTGCCACATGAAGATAGTGCTCATCTCCTCCAGAGAACTCAGCTATGAGGCACACCTTGGAAGAGAGAGGCTGAACATTCACCAGACCCTGAGCCTCCTAGCACTTTGATCTTGGGAGTGGCCAGTATCCTGAGATGTGAGGGAATACATTTCTATTCTGGATAAATTACCCGGTCTCAGGTATTTTGTTTTAGCAGCACAAATGGTCCAAGAGAGACCCTTATCAGAGGAAAGGATTGAGAGGACTGATTCAGAGGAGAGGGGAGCCCCTCCTCCTTTATTCCTCCCAGGGAAGGATGTCTCAAGCCAGGGTAGGGGAAAGGGCTGCACTTCTGGCCAGGAAGAGTAGCTTTAATGTCTCTAACTCCAAGAGAGTCCTCACAGTCCCTGGCTTGCAGAATCCTGGAATATCAGATAGCAATACTTCCTGGTACATGGCAGTGCCTAATAGATGTCAAGGCTATCTTTGCTTGCTGGTTCCAGGTACCTATCAAAGACTCCCTGGTAGAAGATGGTGGTATATAAAAAAGAATGGAAAGAGTCAATATGCATGTTCCTGCAGGCTTGATGCTTAGGCTGCTGGTCTTGGCTTTACATGATAAATGAAAGAGAGAAGGACTACCCACATGGTGCTATCTTTGTGGAAATAAAAGTCCAACTTTATTAGGCATTGTTTCTCTTGTAAACAGGATTCTACATAAAGCTCTGAAAATCTGCACTAAATCTAGGCAGGCCACACAGCATGCCTCAGGGACACTTCTCCCATGAGAATATCCACTGTGTTATGTAGCAGAACACAGCCCTGGTTGGGGAGTTTGATGCTGCCTAGGTAGGTGCCATCTGGGCTTCTGTACCTAATATCAGCCACCTGATCCCATAAGTTACCATTGGAAACCAGGAAATTAGGACATCAAACATTTCACTGGGTGTCTACTGTATATTTTCTTATGTGTCATGTTATTTAGCCCATACCACAGTTTTGGGAAGTAAGAATTATCTCCTTCAATTCACAGATAAGGAAACATGAGATCAAAGGTCAAGTGACCTCCTTAAACCAAAAAGAAAGTCACTGAACTGGAATTCAGACAGTGATCTTTCTGATTCTAAATGTAGGAATCCTTCTACTATAACTCTTTTTTGAAAAGATTTCTCCTGGGAAACAGATTCTTAAAAACTGACCATGCCATGAAACGTACTATATTAAAATGTGTCCTGAAGTTTCTGAAGAGAGCTGAGTGGAGAAGAGGAACTCTAAAACGAGAATCACATTTCTTTCCCTATAACTGTTAGGGTACTTAAATGAACTATGTGTATAACTGTCAGCAGAGAATGCAGGGGACAATGGTCCATGATAGTTATCATTATTGCCAGAGCTATTATTGATATTTTTGAGCAACAACATGTGCTAGATGCTGTATGATATGGCTGGCATGGGCATCCCAAAGGGAGCTCCAGGTAGGCAGTGTCTTGGGGGAGGAATTTACCCCTGGAGAAAGGGTCAGCCAGGCCGGGCAGGATTAACAGGCTGCCTACTCAGCTCAGAGGGTGCTGTGACCATCAGTTAAGATGATATACAAGAAAGTGCTTTGAGAACACTCCCACAGCAAGGAGCATGCACAGGATGTCATGACTGTGATCTCCCTGGAACACGTAAAGCACGTGTGTGAACATAACAGGCTACAGATATGCATATTGAAAACCTTAGGATGCTATTTCAGAAAGCCCCACATAATAAACTCGGTCTCTATTCTCAGCCCTGTTAGTTACTAGCTTTACAATCTTAGGGGGAAATATCCATCTTAAATTTCATTTTTCCTAGTTAAAAAGGGATGGTACGTAACTTTCTCTGTCCTGTTTTGTGCTCTGAGACAGTCCCGTGCAGACTGTATTTCCTGGTGTCTGGAGCTACCTCCCCCCGGCTTCCAGTTAAGTTCCACCATGAAAGATAGAGACAGGAGATCAGAGGGTGGAAAGAGGGAGACATCAGGGTATTTTTCTTTACTTCTCTTTGTTGATCTATATCTCTGGTTGCGGGCTTTTTGTATTTTGAGGAAGGGGCCTTCCTTACTTATCCTATTTTTCCTAGGTTCCAGTAAAGATGTTTTTTCCATAGGTTCCTAGGAGTGGAAACAGTCTCTACTATTGTGAGACTCTGGGTGCCTCACCACCCCTGGCCATCTTGCCTTCCCTTTGCAAATATCTCCTTCATTAAAGTGTCCCCATCTGACCTCTGTAGGGCGAATTCTGCCTTCCAGGACACTGAGTGACGTACTTAAGGTTCTGTACTCAGCTTGCCAGGCTCTGTCTTTGGGAGATAGCATCCTCCCCTGTGGTTTTAATCATCATTGTTTTATCCAGTGTCTGAAAGTTGACTATCTGAGAAGCCAATGACCATGGCTGTTAGATGGCAGCTTACGGGTAGGAGATTAAAATCAAGTTATGCATCAAGATGAATTAAGTGCAACTACAAAACACAATATAATTAAGTGCTAAACTATGTCTTGTCAAACACTGGACCTCTGGAGATCTAGGTTTGAGTTCTGGGTCTCTCACACTCAATGAAGATGGTGAGGCAAATACTTCAACCTCTCACAACCTCAAGTTTGTGGGTTACAAAACAGGAGGCTGATGTTTATCTCATAAGATCAAAAGAGAAGATACATGTGACAGTACTTTGTTGACTCTAAACTGAAATATGACAATGACAATGGTGGTGGTGATGGTGGTGTGGCTGGCACCCAGGTAGTCCCACTCACGCTCACAATACGAATCCCCTCGAAAACCTCTGTAATCCAAGACAAAAGCCCCTGTGACAGGAAAATGCACCAGCTTCAGGAAGTCTAGCCAAAAAAAAAAAAAAAAAAAAAAAAGATATGGCAAATGGACCTTTTTTCAAGGCTAAGAGGCACATTTCTTTCTCTTACTTTCCTGGGCAGGTGGCCAAATAGAGAATCGATCATTAAGATTTCTGTGTTTCCTAAAGAAAAACCACTGGGAGCCAAAATGTCAGCATGCTTCTTAGCAACTTGCAAATAATGAAACACAATTGTCTGGGAACCAAGAACCCCTCAACAAGTTCAGTGCACCTGACAGGAGTATGTTATGGCAGGACAAACTCTCAGGGATTTGGGAATCTCCAAGTTATGAGTGGTGACAGATGGAACCCCAAACTGCAAGTAACACACACACACACACACACACACACACACACACACACACACGGTTGACAGTGATTGCCCCCCCCCCCCCCACACACACACGGTTGACAGTGATTGCTAGGTCTGGTCCAGCTGACTGGGCCCAATCTCAATCCTGAGGGAGAGACTTCAGGGAACAGAGATAAACCCTTGTTGCACATCCACTAAGACCCCAGAGCTTCCATGAAGATAGATGTGCAATGAGGCACTCCATGACAGGTGTCTGGTGAGTGGCTATTTTCTGAATACTAGGGGAAGGAGGATGTATGAGCTCCTTTCTCCTGCTCAGCTGACCTGTGGCTCTGGGTGGGAACTAGGTCTGTGCACAGCAAGGATTAAGTAATGACTGACATTTTAGTGATTTTTTTAAATTAAAGTTTGTCAGGAACAAATCTCTATTTGCCTAATTTCATATTTATAACAAGGGAGTTCAGCAAGAATCAAGTCCAGGCCTTTATTCCCCTCTTTCCCCAGTTCCCCTTATGTTGGCAGATGTAACTCTGTCTAACAGGGGAGCTGGAAGAAGTTGAAAAACAAGAGGCTTCACCTCTTTGGGACTCTCCGAGCCTCACTTGCTAGTAGACAATTTGCTTTCTGATCTGATTTCATGCACAAGTCATGGCACTTTGTAGTAGTCTGAGGCAGGAAAGGGGCGGGGAAAACAGAAGGACTGTAATTATCTAACTCTTCCACAAACCAAGTGCAATAGTCTGTCTCATTCAAGTGGCCATGTATCTAAGTCAGGTCCTCCAGGCCAGCAACCATCAGTGACAAAGCTGGGAGGTGGAATTCTTCCTGGCCAACTACTTTTTGTATTTATCATTCAGGAGTGAACTTAGAAAAAAAAAAAAAAAGAGAGAGAGAGAGAGCTCATTATTGAACTGCTCTTAAATCTCAATGATGATTTTGATGTCTTTTATATATTTTTCTTATACTAGACACAGTAACTTAGAGTAGATATATAATTGCTAAAATAACATTCATTTATATTACAGCTTAAAAATCAAAGAGAAGGTAAAAGATATACAGTAGAAAATCAAGAGTTTTTAAAATTCTAATTCCTATAGCTAATACTTTAGGGGAAACTTAGCATTCAATATACATGTTAAGCTGCTAAGAAATAGTAGGAACAAAAATAAGCTGTGATTATTAAGCATTTGGAAGGACAGGTGATACAGAGGGTATTTCACAGACTTTATCTCACTTAGTACTTTTAAACATTTGGCTAGGCTTGGTGTTTTTTTTTTTTTTTTTTTTTTTTTTTCTTTTCTTCCTTTTTTTCTTCTACTTAAAAATATTCCATTGACCAAGTTGTGTCCTTATGGACTATTTGAAATTTTGGTTTAAAATGCTCACATGCATTATTAGATAAGAAAAAAATAAAATATGAAACTCCATAAATTATGTAATTTCAATTTGATTAAATACATACATAATTCATATACACATAAAAACACACAATGACTGTAATTATACACCAAAAATGTTGACACAGATTTTCTTTGTGGGATATTGGATTATTTCAGTTTTCTTCTTATACTTCCCATACTTTCACAATATTTTATGATGAACATTTATAAACTCTAGAAAAACAAATTGTATATGTTTTAAGTGCATAAAATATTTTTAGACTTCTTGAAAAGTCTTTTGTTTTTCTAATATTTTATATAACTTACAAAATAAACATAATATATGAAGACTACAATCTGGACAAAAACAGCATTCCATTTGTATATTTTTAATAACCTGATTTGTTTACTTTGTATAATCAAAAATTTCCCAATTTCTTTTGTCAGGTTCTTAGTGGAAGGCTTTTTCACAGCATTAAAAATGCTATAAAATCACAAAGAAACCGCTTTGTGATATCTTCAAATTCCAGTATCTAGTTATGTATGACTTTAAAATATTATTTTTCCTCTGTTAAAAAAGTGTTTGGAGTGCATTAGTAGAAATTAAAAGAATGAATAAAATCAGCTTTCACCTTAGCATCTTTGACCATATGACAAAACATGTAAAAAAAAAAAAAAATAGCATGGCAAAAATTCCAAAAAATGTGAGAGACTAAACAATTTGATAAGTTTGTAGTCTTGTTTTTACATGGGTTGCAAATAAAGACATAATTGGGTAAAATATGAAGCTTTCAAAAATTATAAAACACAGCCTAGCAAAATACCTCCATACAGTAGGTTCTCCATAAACATTTGCAGAAACACTGAAATCTCTTCCCAATGAATAAATGTGGTAAGTCAATCATGAACAAAGTAATTTTTGCCATAATAATGGTGATCATCACTTCCCCTTATTCATGTCAAGCCCTGGATAATTAAATGACAGCTGCACAGCACCTTGAGTTTCATCATGGAGTCTTGACATAACTTGTCTCCCCGAGCCGCGGAAACTTCATCAATCCCGATCAGTTTGGCTTTGTATCGGACCCCTTCACCTTTAAACCTCTTTATCAAAGTGGCTTCACTGCGATCCTGACCTAAAAACAGAGAAATGAAGATTCAGATACGAAGCTGTTGAGACCCCACTGTCACTGTCTCTCATCTGTGTCCCATGGAAGTCAAATCACTGGGCACGGCAGGGAAAAAAAAAAAAAAAAAAAAAAGAGTAATATCCCTAGATGCAAATCCTGCCTCTATCCATTGAAATCCTGAGGCAAACTACTTCTCCCTGAGCATCATCTTTCTTAGGCAGAAAAATTACAATGAAGAATGCAGACCAATAAATCTGATAATATACATAAAGCATCTCATTCAGTGTTGAATGAGAATCACCTACTAAGAGTTCATGTCCAGGGCTGGGGTTGTGGTTCAGTAGTAGAGCGCTCGCCTAGCACATGCGCAGCCCGGTTTCGATCCTCAGCACCACATAAAAATAAATGCATTGGTACAACTAAAGCAAATAAATAAATATCTTTTTTTTTTAAAAAAAGAGTTCATGTCCAAAAGTCTTGTTGGGAAAGCATCAGCACTGATTCTCCAGTATTCCCAACATTTAACAGTGCTTTGGCTGGGGTCCAAGACCTCCCTTACACCCATTTCCATGGGTTGTTTTATAGGGAAATTCAAGAGTAATTGCTTTGTATCAAGTAATGACTCAGGAGGATTATCCAAAAATGGTTTTATGATATCTCTTCTGCTAACTCATGAGTTTAGGAAAATCAGCTTCGCAGTATGTGGAATTGAGTGACCATACCTTGCAACAGGTCCTCTCAATAATTATTAACATAATTACTATTATTTTAATAATATTTTATTAAAATGCATAATATATAATATATAATATAATAATTATTATTAACACAATATTTTGCTAAGACCCATCAACCAGGGGTTTAAACAAACCCCCATAAAGTCAGGACTGTGAAATTGCTGTGAGCTGAGCAGGGACTTCATGCAGGAGGTGTCATAAACTTTCCACTCTTCATAATGACCAAACTATTTCCATTCTCCAGGTAATAAGACAGTCACAGAACTCAGGTAGCTTGTCCAGCCTCACAGAGTCAGAAATATGTCGAATACACAGGCATTCAAAGCCTTCTGTAAGCTCATAATATTCCATCTACTGTGTGGTCTGGGCACTGTACACTGGTTCTCAGAACTGGGTAAACACTAGCCTACTGAGGCTCATCAGCTTCAGCTCCTAATTCCTTCTCTATCATGCCTCTCCTTGTGGTCAGAATCTTAGCACTGAGGACATCAGAGATAATGTAGTCCGTTCCTCCAGCTATGTGATGTTCAAACAATGGCATTTACTTCTATGTGTGGCTGAGAATTATCTGATGACATGCTTAACACACAAAACTCCAATGGCAACAGCTAACCACACTATAGAGTTTTCCTACTGAGAAAACGTGGCTTTCATTTCATTCATTTATTCACTCATCCCTTATTGAGCCTCTCCTCTATGCCAAATGCTATTACTCTCTGGCAACAGATGAGGAAGACAAAAATTGGTGTCTCCAGAAGCACAAGGTTGGTGCTATGAATAAAAATATATAGAGCATTATGGGTTCCCTCCTAAGTCAACAACACTGTCTGAGCCTTAGTTTCTTATCTGCTAAATGAGGATAAAGATCTCCCATAGGTTATGTAGGTTACTGGGAATATTACGTGCAAAATATGGTGAGCTTTCTACTAATGGTAGCTGTCACCACTAGGATCAGCCCAGTAAGAGAAGCACACAGAGGGCAGGATACTGGAAGAGGGGAGGCCCAGAGAAAAACACCTGCAGAGCCAGACCTGGACATCTGGTTGCCCACTTTTAGTTGTCATTTTCATCCATTGCACCCCATGACTCTACTTTATCAAAGCCTTTGAACAATATTCCATAAAGCAAACAGAATACATTAATGATCAGTCAGAAAACATAACAAATGTGAAAATTAAACCTCAGAGTTCTGTGAAGGCATGTAAAACACCAGAGCTGAGAACATTTGCTGCCATATACCTTTGATGGGCATCTAGCTAAGTGACAGGGCCTGTGGTCCCACAATCCCTTCGTTCTGCCTCACTATTTAAAGTTTGGTTGGGTGACTCACAATTTGGTCTGAGGTTACCTCTCTGCCTCTGCAACACGTTGCATTGTTTCAATCACCAATAGCGTTCCTTTTACTATTGGAACCTCCCACACCCCCAAACTTTAACTGGAATAACAATACCAGGTAGCATATATCACAAACCATGTTACTTACACCAATGTTCTTGGAAAAAGTTCCTAGAGGTAGACAACAGACACCAAAATTGAATCAGAGAAGCCATGTAACTTGTCCAAGTTCATTGAGAAGGACATGACCCAGATTTGTCCTATGTCAAGCCCATGCTCAGGATTTGCTTGTGTTCCGTGTTCTCAAGGCTGTTCTCTCAACCACTATGATTAATTGCCTCTCATCTATCTAACTTCCCTATAAAGCCCTAACTTTACCTCCTACCCAAACATATCTCGTCCAAATCTGTAATATTAAATGTAAATACACTGACAGTATGAAAACTCCATTGCAGGTTGGAGAGAAAGCTTTGAAATGGAACAAATGCTTGCAGCACCCACTCATGTCCAAAAAATAAAAAATTGTCCACAAGTCAGATACAAAGAGATCCTTAAGAAACACATGTCAGGGTGCAGAACTCTGCTGAGGAGAAAGATTCATAAGAGGAGGCAGAGCCAGATCAGGTGAACAAGGGCAGAGATTAATAAGAAAATATTAGGCCATTTAGAGTAAAGTAGGGAGTCCAATTTAGATTAGGACCCAGGGCCAAGCTAATTTGTATGAAGGGCACTTAGGCAGTAGATAATCCAGTTTCTCATTAAATGTTCCACCATTAAAAGGGTAATTTTTTCATGAGCACATCTTGAACAAGGTCTCTGTTATATTAGTTAAGAAATAAATAATGGATATCAGAGCCATAAGGCTGTAATTCCACCAGAGGCACATGCAGTTTGAGGGTATTAGGGACAGGGTCAGTCTTCATGCATCCTAAACATCATGAATTGCAGCCTATTTGGGTTGAAAGCACCACTGACCCCATGCTTTTAAAATGGATAAGAGAAAGGCCATGCGTTCAAGGGACACCATCAAAATGGTCACTGCTATCACGTATATACTACGTTGGTCACTATGCCAAGAGTGTCACATCAGCTGATTTCTCCTTTAGTCTTCACACTGCTGTTTGAGTTAGGTTCTTTAATGAGTAGATTTTACAGAAGACAACACCAACACCCAGAGTTGACAGAAGAGTATGTTTCTAATAACAGGTCGATTGAGATGTAATTTGCATACTATAAATTCACCCTTTTAAAGGATATAACTCAGTAGTTTTAGTACATTCCCAGAATTGTACAACCAGCACTACTGTCTAGTTTCAGAATATTTTCATTACTCCAAAAAGACACCCTGTGCCCGTTACCTGTCACTCCCCTTTCTCTATTCCTTCTGGAGCTAAGTAGTCACTAATCTTGGTGTCCTTCTGAATTTGTCCCTTCTAGCTATCTTATGTCAATGAGATCTTAAAATGTTTTAAACTCTGAATTCTTTTACATAGCAGCAGCATGTTTTCAAGTTCGGCATGTACTGGTAATTCCTGTCATATCTATTTTTTCTTGAACATTATTCCATTGTGTAATTATATCATCAGCTGTTGCACATTTAGATTTCAGATTGTTGCCAATTTTTGGAAACAATCTATTATGAATCATGCTGCTAAAACATTTGTCTGTAAGTATTTGTGTGGATGTATGTTTTCAAATCTCTTAGTATTATACCTAGGAAAGATGCTGCTAGGTCATAGGTATTTCTGTTTCACTTTTTGAGAAATCATCAGACTTTTGCCAAAGTGACTATACCATCTCACTAGCAAATTTGGAGATCCAGGTTCTCTACCAGATGTTCTTCCCAACATCTATTATTGTCTTTTTACTTTAGCAATTTTAGTGCAAGTTAAGAGATATCTCATTGTGGTTTTGATTTGCATTTCCCTAAGGACTAAGGATGCTGAGCCCAAGAAAGCACTTTCTTTCATTTGCATATCTTCTTTGGAGAAATATCTATTAAAACTCAGAACTTTAATTTGAACCCAGATCTTGTGCAAATTTCATGGTTTTAACCCTGAGACTGAGCTACCTGTGACCTTACTGTACTCTTATTTAGCACTTTTAACTTTGTGCCACAACTTTTCGAGCAGGTGTCTTATGCAGCCTAGAGTAAATCCGCAAATGTTTTCCTGGAAACAGGCATTGTTATTATTCTGCAGATAAAATACAGCCAGAGAGGGAACTAAAAAGTTATTTCCCATTGAGTTGGGAACAGTTTCTCACCCTGCCCTATTCTAGGACCTGAGTTCTTCTGCTGGGAGACAACAGGGCTTAAGGGTCTAAATAATGAGCTCTGCAGGCAGGTCCCAGCCATCTGAGCCACTCCCTTAGTTATATTATGGTAGGGAAGTTCCTTGCTAGATGGTGACACTGTCATAGACATGTAAAGTACAGATAGTGGTTGCTCCAATGTGGGGTGACTGGGAATGTTAAATGAATGACACACAGGCCAGGGACTAACATAGACTAAGCTCAATCAACACTGGCCATGGTTTCTTGGGGGACCACAACACTTTCAGCTTGTCTAGAACAATCCCCAGTTTATACACCATCTCATTACCAGCACTATTTACGACTCTCAAAAGTATTGAGTGGGAACCTTCACTTGAGGGTGCCTCCAATAATACTATCATTTATACACTATCCTGGGTCACGGGGTTCTTGGTCAAGATGCTGTTCAGGCTTAAGTGTGGTGAGAAGGTGGGAAGCCCAAGAGGTAAGGAAGCAAGGGAGATGCTGTGCAGAGGAACTGAAGGTATGCTGCTACCTGGAGAAGAGTGAGGTGGGTTAGACTGCTGGTCACGCTAGCTCCATTTTAGAAACACCTTGGGAGTCTTTAAAAACACCACCCTGCAGATTTTGACTGGACTCTTGTGGGGTGAGCCAGAAACAATGTGCCTGCAAGGCAGGGTGGTAGAGTGCAAGGCTGCAGCAATGCTGTCAGAGTCGAGAGGAGATTGGCCACTAGGAGCCTAGGAAGCCTAGGAAGCTTCTGGACTTCCCTCATTAGGTCATGGGAGCTGTAAATGATGAGGTTCATTTGAGGATTAGATTAAAAGCAATATCTTGGCAACATTTGGGGAAATTTAAGGTTTTCATTAATTGATTGATTATATTCATTTATTCAATACTTACTGAGTACTTTTGGTATATTCTTAGATTCTAGAGAGATAGGAGTGAATGAAGCATAGCAATATCCCTGAATTCATAGACACTGCATTCCAGGGGACAAGGCAACTAATTTCTGTGGTAATTTTTAAATTTTAGCAAAATGGAGAATCAACTGTAAAAACAACTACAGCAGCAACAGATTCCCATAGCCCACTCATGATATGCTGCCCCCATGGAAGGGACCCAGCTGACTCTGAGGTATGTAGTTCTTCAAGATCGCTGGAAAGCAGCAAGGAATAAAATGAATAGCAACTTACTTACGTAGGAAAATGTAGGAAAATCTCTCATAGAATGGTAATTCTCAAACTGGCATCCTCAGAACGAAAATTCACAAAATTCTTATTGGGATGTTCAAATCGATGCTAATCTTTTAAACATTTTATCAGTTGTGAAGAAAAATGGTAATATTAGTAATAATGTACCTCAAAGATTATTTTCATAGACATCCACACTGCTTTCTTACAGGCTGGAGAATACTTGTTAATGTTTTTTTAAAGGGGATCACTTTAAGTTCCAGAAATATGACGCGGGCTCTGTGGCTGGCTGGGCACGTGTTCCCTGGGGGATGGAGCGTGTGCCTGCTGCTGGGCAGCCTGTGCCACCTCATTACTGCTTCCCTGCTTAGATCAGAGGAAAAGAGCCACCACTGAGTGGTTTGAAGATTTCTACTCTGATACACCTGCTTTAGTTGGCTTCCTGAACAAGAGTAATTAACAGCGACTAATAGGGGATGCTTTGTCAGAGATCTTAATCCAAAACTCTCCAAGTAATCTGAGAATTAAATTTTCAATATATCACTGATGTGAATTCCAAAGGGGGAAGACATGGGGGGCTATGCAGGTTCATACAGTTGCCTAGAAACCAAGCCCCCTGAAAGAAAAGCAAGGAGGCCTGGATTCAGACGGGTCTTTGTTACTGTACCTTCGCCTATGTGATTACACAGGATTGCTTTACCCTTTTTTGAGGTTCAGGTCCACCATGTGACGAATGAGTGTTCATGGAGATAAGATGGTCTCTAAAGCTGAGTGCTAACTACCTGTGAGGATATTTATAACTAAGATTTAGAGAGTTCTACAGTGAGTCCAACCTATGTGATACACTTTGGATATTTCAGTTTATTGTTATGGCAATTTTTATTGTTACTGTGGTACTGGAATGGAACCCAGAGCCTTGCACATGCCAGGTAAGAGCTCTACCACTGAGCTATATCCCCAGCCCTTTTTATTTTATTTTTGAGAAAGGGTCTTGCTAAGTTGCCTAGATTGGTCTTAAACTCAAGATCCTCCTGTTGCAGCCTCCAAAATAGCTGGGATTATAGGTGTGTACCGCCATGCCCGGCTGTTAGGGCAGACTATGTGGTTGTATTTTAAATATGTAAACAGAAATTCTGAGATATCCTGCTGCCTAAGTAGATACATCTAGGCAAATGCTCAATTTGGGATTTAAAACCAGGTCTTTCTAAATCTACAGGATCCAGGTCTCTGGAGTATCTGATTTAGTTTTAATCATACATTTCTATATGTAAAGTAGCCTTGAAAACAGTATTAATAGGTACCTAGTGAAAGAGAGATAATGATCTAGCATATGCATGTACTACTGATGATCATATGTTTACGTTATTATTACTTACTTTTTCTTAACACTTTTCAGTTTAAAACCAAACATAAATAGATATGTTACATTACTTTCATGTCCCATGTCCCAGAGTGTCATCTTGCATACACAGAGGGGTATTTGCATCTCCTAGTGTTTCCTTGAAGATCACTCTGGCTGAGGAGTAACAATGTGACGAGTCCTCAGGGAGTCGCAGTAAATCTACAGCGGTAATAACAGGTATGTGCTTCCAGGAGTCTCCCATGTTGACCTCACGGTGGGTCAGATGGCCCCCAGAGGCTGCTCTTTCATGCAGTGGGGGTGGGTGGGTTGCCTACATCTCCCTAGAGGGCATCTGGAGGCATCCAGGCATCACAGTGGACATGCCCCTCTGCCTCCTTAGGGACCCCAAATGCCATCTCATCACATGTTCCCTGACCTAAACACCATGGTCCCTGCCTGGCCTGCCCTGGGCTGTCTTCCCTCCTCACGTTCCTCTTTTCTGTCCCCTCACCCCTAACACCTCTCAACTCCAGCCCTATGGGACAGGCTACCCCCTTGTCCTTTGCTTTTGCTATTCTCTCTTCTCAAAATTTCCTTGTTTCCTTGACAAATATTTGAAGACTCAGACTCTCTGCTAGGAGGGTTTATTTATTTATTTTATTTTTTCACAAAGCTCTCTTCCTGCCCTTCTTGTCCTCGGCTCTTCACCAACTAGAATTAATATGTCCTTCACATGTCCTACAAGTTCCCCCCAAATGCTGTCCCTACTGACCTCCCTAGCCTACTGGGGACCACACCCACACATTTACCACATGGCCTCCATCCAGATCTCGCAGCAAACCACACTGGGAACCTGCGTGCTGTGGTGCTGTGTCAGCTTTCTGTTCTAACAAAAAACACCCGAGAAAATCTAGGTAAATGGAGAAGAGATTTATATTGGCCCACAGTTTCAGCGGTCTCCGTCTGTGGTGGCTTGACTCTGTCATTTTTGGTCTAGTGTGAGGCAGAACATCAAGGCTGGGAGTATGTGATGGAGCAAAGATGCTTAGCTCATGGCAGCTAGGAAACAGAGAGGGAAAGGGAAAAGGGGGCCAGGACCCCAACAGTCCTCTCAAGGACATGCACCCGATGACCTAACTTCCTTCCACGAGGCCCCACCTCCTAAGTTTCCACATCCTCCCAACAATACAGGATGGTCACCAAGACTTCAGCACATGGCCTGTGGGGGATATTTAAGATCCAAACCACGACTTTCTACCCCTGGACTCTAAAGGCTCAGGTGTTAAAGGCTAACTGATGGTGCTACTGGGAGGCTGAGGAACCTTTAGGAAGTGGGGCCTCATGGAAAGACATTGTGGGGTCATTTGGAACATGCCCTTGAAGGAGATACTGGAATGCTGGTTTCTCCTTTATTTTTCTTCCCAATTACCATGAGGTGAGGCAGCTTCCTCCATCACATATTTTGGCCATGAAGTACTGCCTCACTATAGGCCCAAAAGCAAAGGGGAAAAGGCAATCGTGGACTGAAACCTCCAAAACTGTGAACCCAAATAAATGTTTCTTCCTTGTAAGTTGATTATCTTATGTATTTTGTTACAGCGATGGAAAGCTAGCTAATACAATGTGCTCTACAATTTTGCACCTGCAGTTCTTTGGGTCTGCATTTTCTCTCTCTCTATCCTTTTACCCTTTCCTGTTTACACCTGAGATTTAACACAATGTCCTGTGCCCTGGAGTCCTCTGTTCTAGAGAGCTATCCAGCTGATTCACTTTGAGATGCTCCCAGTGTATTCTCCTGATAATTCCTCTGCACTCTTGCAATTAATTAATCTTATTTGCACTAATCTGGTTAATAGCTGCCATTCTCATTAGTCTGAAAACTCTGTAAAGGCAGAGACTATGTCGGATCAGTTGAGCACTGTATCTATCCCCAGTGCCTAGCATGAACATTTTTTTTTTTTTTTTTATGTTTTTTCCCCTTCGGGCACCTGTCATAGGACCCCTGTACTTCTTCCTTTAATAATATATTTCACATTAAGCACCCTTCCTTATCTGTTTCCTTCTTTACACTTGAGCTGCATGAGGATGGAACTGGGATTGAGCAAGCGTGTTCTCTGAATCCAGCACCGCGCCAGACACAGTACAGGTCCTCCATGCTTGGACATGAGTAACTGAATAAATGAATACATTTATTTATTTATTCTAAAGCACTTAGTAGATTCCAGGAGTCAGGGTCACCATGGGAAGGAACCCCTTCCACACAGACCCGGCTTCATCTGTCCTGTGGATGTGATTCACTTAGTCTTCAAGGAACAAAATTCCTAATGGCATCACAGCAATCACTGTGATGTGAATCACTTTGCTTCATGCCACTAGGGAGGAGTGGTCTCAACCTCATCACGACCTGCTCACCTCCTAACCCAGGAGATGACTCTCCTCTGAATATAAATCAGGCCAATCCTTCAGGCACTGAACAAATTCTTCCTATTTGAGTAGGACTCAAAGATGGCCTCAGGAAGAACCTCAAGTCCCTGTGCTATAGCAGAAGGTGGAGCCAGTGTTGAGGTCCCACACTGCAAGTCACCCTGAAGCAGCTTCAGCATGGACCAGCTCCTATCTGGAGTCAGGATCGGAAGGAGAAAGGCAATTAGCATTTTATGACGCGAGCAGATTGCCCATGCCATCCACTGGAGTCATAAAAGGACTCCCACTCCAGACTGCATGCTAAAGACACTTAATAGCCAAATAAAAGAGATTTCACATCTAAGATTGCTCTCTCTTTCTCTCCCCCACTCATCTTAGGTTATAATGACTGCAGCCACAGAATCCCACACAAGAGCCAAGTTCAGTATTCTTGTTCCTGATGTGGTCAGTCCAGCGGTGAATTCTTGCTTTTGACAGTTACAATATTTCCCCGTCTAGTAGAGGTCATCTCAAACACACCTCTTGTATCCAGCAGACTAGTCATTTCTGTGTTCTGGACACTTAAACATTAAAGGAGGTGTCTTGTCAGCACAGGCTGCTACAATAAAGCACCACAGACTGGGCAGCTTAAAGAGGAGGCATTTATTTCTCACAGTTCTGGAGGCTGCCAAGTCCATGGTCAAGGCACCAGCAGATGTGTTCTTGGTGAAGGCCTCTTGTTGGCTTGCAGATGGCCACTATTCCACTGTGCTCACATTCCCTCTCTACTGGACACAGAGGCATGGGATGAAGAAGAAAGGATGGAGACAAAGAAAGAGGGGTATGAGCACCATCTGCCAAAGGCCCTACCTCTAAGTACCATCACTCTGGGTGTTAGGATTCAACATACAAGTATCAGGGGAACACATGTATTTGGTTACAATAGCAGGGCCAGAATTAGAAAAGAAGAGTAAAAAACGTTCACGATATTTAAAAATGAATACGTTTGTCCCTTTTGCATAAACTGTCATATTTAATCTTCACAGTGACCTTGGAGGCAAGGACAGCAGCATATTCAGAAAGGAAGGGAAGGGAGTCCTGGGGAAGTGAAGTCACCATGAAAGTCCACATTGCTAGTGAAGGCCACCTCTGCCTAACCCTTTGGAGTCAGAGGGAAAGTGGGTTTGAATTGCGGTATAATACTTTCTGTGTGTGAGAGTTTGGGAATGATAATTAACGCTTCTGAGTGTCAGGCTTTCCAACTGTAAAATATGTGGTTATCAGCACTTTGCTCCAGGTTGTGTAGAAGGACCATGACAGTTATCATGTGTCAGGTACTTCGCACACTGCTTGGCACATGGCAGTCATTCAGGAAATACCCACTGTCTTCTTCCTCTAATAATATATTTCACATTAAGCACCAGTTGCCCAAAGCCAGCGCTAGCAAAGTTGTACTGTATGAGAAGCAATGGTCCCAGCTGTTTGGGAATTTTTTTGGTTGCCTGGGAATAAGGGTGCAATTAGGAACAGGATGTTCCTTCCTGAAGGCCATAGGGAGATCACCTTATGAATTATTAACACAGAGAGACCCCCTCCTTCTGCATATCTATCTGAAGCACAGGCCATCCATCTTGATGATAAGAAAATTTCAAAGGGCTGGGTTTTTCCCCCCAGCCTGTCTAACATCAATCTGTGCATTGCTAGGAAAGCCCTATTGTCTGTAAGGTTGTCCAATTTAAGAACAGATTGTGTGTGTGGGGGGGGTGTGCGGATTTCAGGGCCCAGAAGCAGAGATCACTTATTTCACTTAGAATTCTATCTTGCAATTATCCAGGTGTTGATTTGCAATGGACAAATAATCCTGTATGCTGGCTGCGTAAGAGAGAATGCTGATTTTGTGTAATTAACTAGCTGGGTAGCAAGCAGAACAAGGGGAAAGACACACCGAGGAGGCTGTTAAAATGTGTTTTATGAACATGGTTGCTGTCCTTATTGCTAAAAGGTAAACTTATTAAAGAGCTAAAATAATACTCAACCTGTGATTCACGTACACGTTTTCTTAAAAAACGTCTTTCTCTAGTACTTCTGAAAGTGCTGTGTATCTAGGGCATCTGGAGCCCATGCACACCTTTCTGTACAGGGCAGTGTGAAGATGCCAGGCTCCCCTCCAGAGAGACTCATCTGAAAGCCTGGGAGTCTGCATTTACCTACATGGGACTTTTGGTGGCCCCATATAAGTGACTCAGTTCTTCTGAAAGTGGGTCCTTCTTGCATCCCCTGCCACAGAGTTTCTAATATTTGTTTATGTTTTTTCTTGCTGCTGGGTCTTTTCTTTTAAAAAAAATCTATTATAAAAGGTGTACAACATTAGCAAAATCCTCTTAGAAAGTTTAGACAATCACCAGCCGTAACTTTTCACTCTGACGAACCCCAAAACCAATCGTTTCCTAATAGCAGCTCTTCAGACACCATTTGAAAGTTTCTCAGAAGAAAGCAAAAGAGGTCCTCCTATCAGATAAGCTTGGGGCATGCTCTGGACACCTGGTGGTAAATCCTTGGGTGCACAGCATGAGAAAGTAGAGGTGGAGGGTGGCAGAAGCTCCTTGAGGGCCCATGCTTTCTCCTGACTCACTATGTGTCCCAAACAACTAGAGCCCAGTGTATGGTGGCTACTCAAATAAACTTAGTAAGGGAATTTGCTCTCTCTACCCAGAGGTTCCAAATTCCACCCCAACTCCAACACAAATCTGCAATAGCTTGTAACTCTAGAAATGAAATTTCAATTGGAGTCACACTGCCCGAACTTTCAGGTGCTATTAATCAGGCTCAGTAGTCCTCCACTGCCACCATTTTTTCCCCCAGACAAATAGAAGGCAGGGATACTAGAAAAATGACCACTCACATCTTCATGTCTCAGACAAAGGAGAAAGAGTAAATCTCTTAGTAAAGACAACTAGAGTCAGCCCTTCATGGCCAAGTTCTTCAGAGACCTTCCAGGAAGGCTGAGGCATGTGACATATCCTGCTAATTTGGGCTAACAAGGACTGACCGGTGTGGCTGCAAATGTACAGCTTCATTTTCACACACTGCTTCGAGAGCCTGAGGATGCTGCAATGCTATTTGCATCTCAGGTCTTCTTAACCCTGGGCTTGTGTCTTTTCCCTAGTGACCAAGAGACAGAGGATAAGAACCAGTCCATGTTGCCACGAAGCATCAGGCGTTACACTGTGACGATGGGGCACTGCATGTGAGGAACAGGCTTTTCACAATACCTAAGTCCTTCATCGCTGCCACCCACATGACATGCATTATGAATCCCTTGTGACACAAGAGGACATGGAGACTTTGGGAGGTAAAAACTGGCCCAAGGTCACAGAGCTGGAGAAGGCAGAGGCAGGAGCACGGAGAAGCAGCAGAGTTAATCAAAAGGAGTCTTCAAGGAAGAGAATCTGAAGTTTGCAGCTGGGTAAGAAATAGGGCCACAGAAGGCAGGGAAAGGCCAGGTCTGAATCCAGGTGTTACATTTACTTTTGTGTGCCATTTGTTGCCAACAGGGTCCTATTGTGGCTGTGGTGCTGCCTGAAGGAAGGGAGGCTACATGAAGCATGTGGAATTAACATGAAAATCCTGTCTGCTGCTGCAGGAGGTGGGGCAGAGTAAGGAGGGGGAAAGACCAGGGCAGGTCTACATTTGCAGCTACATTGGTCCAAAAGACCTGGTCCTCCGCTGCTTTGCCATTCAGGAGTTTCACAAGACAGTCACATCATCTCTCCACAAATGAGAACAATGATCCACATCCTCAGAATTATTACAGGAACTCCCGTGCAGGAAGATATACCAAGCACCCACATGAGGTGCAGCTTGTGGCCAGCACTGTATGTTTAGAATATTCTTACTTCCTTTCCTGCAGACGGCAGGCTACACATGAAAATAAGAGAAACTTAGGGGTACAGAAAGAACTCTGAGTCTCAAAAGAAAAAAATGCCTATAAACCATTAGAATGCAGAGCGAACAACACATAAGGAACACAGCCAGTGTCTTTACATCCACATCCTTGCCTGCAGCTGCTGAAAAGGAAAAAAATTAACGGAACTACTATGTCTAAGTATCATGCTGTAATAAAACAAAACAAAAGAAAGCAACGAAACTGAAACAAAACCAACAGGCATCTGAAGGAACCACTCCCTGAGGGAGAATGTACACTGGAGACTTTGATGATCAGGAGGTGACCCTAGCCTTATTGTGATAGTAAGAAACACACCTTTGGGTTGGGGATTTAGGATGTTAATGAGACAGGCTATGTTTGAAAGTGTGAAAGGGCAACTCTCAAGTGCAAGGAAAGCTTGCAGTTGTGTAACCCTGTCCTGACTCCACCTCTGGCTTAGCACCTCTATAAATGCTACAACTCCAGACCCAGATAAGGTGGGTGAATCTCTGAGGTCACCTGCATTCCCATCTCCAGTGTGAACCTCCTTTTTATAATAAATCTTTTGCTCTGCTGTTTCTACCCAATGTGTCCTTCAATTCTTTTCTCTCAAGTGGTTGATATGAGTAGAGGTCTCCTCTGCTCTTGAGGACCTCCTCAATGTCCTGTACCAGGACAGAATGACACCCAGTTCCAGCTGCAGGACTGAAGACTCATTCCTCAGGTGGTGAGCTGGCCCATGAAGGTTGTTCTCGAGGAACTGTCCTCTCAAACAAAGCCACCTCACCCAAGGTCCCCCTTCTGCTCCTCACACTTCTTCCCTGTAGCTGCATCCCATGAATAACTGGTTGATTAGGTGGGGTCCAGACCCCATGCCTCAATGTGAGAAGACACTGAAGGACAACGCTGAGCCCCCCTAACATGGCGGGCACAGCTGAGCCCTTTTTTGCAACACATCTCAGTCTACCTCCTCCCTTTGACCATCCACCCGCCCCTGTTGGTGTACAGTCTGAGGTACTCCCCAGTGAGCCTCCTCTAGCAAGTCTGTCCTAGCCACTGGCCTCCTGGGGACTCAAGCCAAGGCAGTACAAAATCAATGTATTTGGTGGGCAGTGTCCTGAAAAAGGGAGGGTCTTGATGTAGAGAAAGGAGGCAGCAAGTTGGAGCAGCAATCAAGGCTTGGAAACAGCACAGAGAGCTCCACGTAAGCAGATGATGGGGTTCCGTGCAGTGGAGCCTGGCCAGAAGGTAAATCCCCAGCTAACACTTCACCTCCAAAAGCAGCTCAACAGCCCCTTACAAAACTGCTGTGTGTGTCAGCTGGCCTGGGCAGCTGTGTCACGCTGTGAGAGTGAGCAACGACATTCCAGTCCAAGGGCAACCTCATTGCCACCAAGCCGGGAGGTACAGTAGGGTTGGCTTTTCTTGAGTTCTCTTTGGAAAATATGCATGATGACAGATACAGGCACCTGCAAATCCCCAGGGGCACAGCACAAGTGAAGGAGGCCTGTTCTCAAATGAAAGATACCGGACAGATTGTAAAACTTTTGCTATTTACATTCCTCAAAGTGATTTTTTTTTCTTTCTTTCTTTCTTTTTTTTTTTTTTTTTTTTTTTTTCTACTTTCTCATTACAAAGTGAAACGTGCTCAAGTATTAAAATTTGGAAAATGCAAGAGAGAATATAAGGGAAAAGTCACCTATGATACTATCCAGGGATATTCAGGATAACATTTGAATATATGCTCTTCCAGACTTTTCTCTAAGGGTACGTACACACAAATCCCCCCACTTTTAATTTCACACTGTAAATCTCTGCCCTTTATTCACTTGGCAGTGTGATGTATATATTCTCCTGTATAGATTTTTTTTGGTAACATGATTCTTATTGGCTACATAATATCCCATCTCTTAGATGTATCATAACTTATCTAACCAATCCTCCCTCATTGGACAGTTAAGATGTTTCCAATTAAAACGGTGCAAAAAATACAATATTGAGAATTACTCCTAAAGACAGTAAAAGATGCATTTTCCCTGTGAGAACATCTACATGGAATCATTCACACTTGTCAAAGCTGATGCTTCATTATTTCCCCCTCCCCTTCTCCTGCTCTGGAAAAATGCAGGCTCCAAACAGACAAATGTGTGAAAGCAAATGTAAAACTTACCTCTCCTTACGCCTTTCTTTGGAAGACACACAAACAATGAAAAAGAAGGATGTTCGCATGGTCTGGATTACAAAAGAAGTCCTGTTAGCTCTGGACCAGCTGCCCAGGGACAGTCCCACAGACTGACAGCAAAGAAGGGGAAACAGGAGAAGGGGGGCTTACTCAGGAGCCTGAGGCCACAGGGTATACAGATGGGTGGAACCCCCAGCTTGACCTCTTACCCTGTGTGCATTCACACTTGGCATTGGTAAATTTGTTCTTGGGCTCAGATGTAGGTTAATTAAACCACAAACGAACAAGACTTTGTATTATTTTTACCATCAGCCTGTGATTGGCCGAGAACTTTCTCCTGTTGGAGCCACAACTTCTTTCATGGGGTCATCTCCATTAGGGGAAAAAAAAAAACAACAACAAGGGATTTAATTGGATATCTCTGTTGCCAACTTGTTTGCAGAGTATTTTTTAAGTGAGATTATTTTGGTCCTGGTATATTCTGGTGTGAACAAGACTCACGCTTTATCTCCCATCTGCCTTCTAAACAAGAGGGCTGTGTATACTATCGACTGATTAAATTATTTCTTTAGAGTACAAAGAAGTATGTGTGATGAAGACAACAGAGAGGGCAAATCAATTATTTACTGAGGAGGCTGCAATATAAATTACATTTGATTAAACTCAGAGATAAATCTCAGTGATGGAGGGTTTAAGTGGAATGTGCTGTAACAGACAGTAACTAAGTGCCCCCGACAGTTGCTTGTAATGAACGCAAGGGCACACAGTCCCAGTCCTGGCTCCCCTGGATTTCTAGCATGGCCAGCTTAATATTTATTCATTCCCTAGATCCTTGCTGAAGGCCCACTGTGTTCCAAGCCCTGGTCCGGGTCCCAGGACACAGTCATGAACAAGGGAGAAAAGGCCCTTGCTACCCTGGAGCTTCTAAGAGGGGAAGAGAGAGAATAAGCAAGTAAATAAATAATGAGCAAGGCATTCCAGAGAGTGATAAGTGTTATGAAGATGACAGAACAGTTTGATGAAATAAGGAGAGACTGGGCCAGGGTGGGGAACAATGAATTCAGACAGGCTGGTCCAAGACGGCATTTCTGTAGCAATGACATTTAAAAGGAGATGTGAACAAGAAAGGGCAGTCATGCCAGGAGGAAATGTGTTTGGCCTGTTTATAAAACAGCAAGAAGCAAGTCTGATCACACACACAGTGGCGCCTTGTGGGTGGGGGTGAGTTCGACAGGGAGGCAGACCCATTCATGTGCTGCTGAGTGAGGCAGGGGAGGAAAGGAGGGTTTGCGTCGAGGTGCAGTGGAAAGAGCCACTGGGGTCTTCATGCAGGGACAGGATGCACATTGCATGGGGACACTTTTCCCTGCTCTGTGTGCAAAGTGGGAGAAGTACAATCAGGGCCCAAAACCCAGATGAGAGGGAGAGCAGGGGGAAGGCAGGAGATGTACAGCAAAGGACTCGATCAAAGCAGATGAGGTTTCCTCACAGACTGTGCCAGAGCCAGGAAAAGGGAGCAATGGCGCCGGCAGCTTAGTGGAAGGCAGGGTCGCTGCCCCCTACAAAGTCATCCCAGTCGGTGATGGAGACAGTGCAGCGAACGTGGCGGCTTGCTATTCCAGTCAAGACCTTTTGGATTCCAGTTGTGTGCTGAGTGTGAGGTTCAGGAGCAGAGATTTGACTTCCAAACCCCTGCCACCCTGGGTCCAATCCTGAGTGAGCAGGTGCCTGGGCTGTTGGGTGGTCACATTCACGCTGGGACTGATTTGTTCATATATACTATGGAACAGAGAAAACCGGTCCTGAGGTTTGGGAATAAAATAAGGACATGGGGGAGGTAACTGGCCTGCTGCTATGGCTGGGTTAAGGTTTGTGTGAGTCCCCAAGGTTTCATGTTTTGAAATTTAATTGCCATTGGGAGATATTAAGAGGGTGGAAATTTAATCCAACTCTGGTGTTTAGAGGTGGAACCTTTGGGAAGTGATTAGGATTAGATAAAGTCGGTTGGGTAAAGTCCCAATGATTGATGCTTACACAACTAGAAGGGGCACACATGGCAATCCCTTTCACTGGCCAGGTGATGCTCTGAGTAGGCTCAGTACTCTTCTAGTACAAAGAAATTGACCTTGGGCCTCCAGAACCATGAGCCCAAACAAACCTCTTTTCATTAAAACTTACCCAGTTTCTGGTACTGTGTCCTTGGCAACAGAAGAACAGACTAATACACCTATGTGGCATACAGATGCTACAAAAATGAGTCTCTTTCCTTCCAGTTTCAATTTAACACCAGATTTCCAATGGAACAGTGTCCATGCTGAAAAACTATGGGTGCTTCTTAGTGTGGATATAAAAGTGGCATTTCCCCTGGACTTTTTAATTACTTTTATCTCAAGGACTGCAGGAGAGATGGGATTTGTCTCATTCATCAAGGTCAGACACCTTTTGTGACACCCACCTAGAAGGCAATGTTTGAACTAGACTGATGTCTTTCCCACACAGCAGGAGGGCCACAGTGGCCATGTTGGCACAATATGACCCCACCCTCTGGGCCCTCTTGACTGAGCCCTATGGCAACACCTAGTCCAAGCTGTATTGATTAGAGAGAGCACTGTCCTTGGGAACTGAGGACGGAAGCACAGAGGAGTCAAGCTCTCCCTGCAATGAGAACTGGAACACGTAAATGCAGAATTCTGGGTGCCATCTTTTCCTGCCATTGGCCTGGGTAAGAGGAAACCCATCTTTAGAACAGGGCAGAGAAAAGAAGTTCTGAAAGGAGTGACCACAGAGGGAATGTCATGTTGGGGTTCTTCCTGATTCCAAATCCCCAGGTGGTCTTTCCAGAGGCTCTGCTCACGCCTGTCTTTCCTTGGGATCTGTGAGGCCCACTGGTCCCTTATGATATCCACTCCTCCAACACACCATTATATTTGTCTATTCAATTTGATTTCTGTTACTTGCAATCAGAAAACTTTCACTAAAAACAAATATGAATTAAATAATGCAATAATCCTGTTAGGATTTCTCCTGCCTAGTGCAAGAAATATGGTTTCATAAAAGGTAGAAATAAATCTAGTAAATGGAGGTAGCACCAACAACCAAAAAGAGCACCAGGGAAGAATGAGACATCAGGCTATGCGTATCTGCCCCTCACTCACCCACTGTCCCATGGCAAGAAGGCAGTCACTGAACACTTACTGAAAGGAAAGATTATAGGTGGCCACCTCCCAATTTACCAATTTATTGCCCCTGGAATTTTATCCCTGATTCTCTCTCCTTAGCTCCCTCCTTCCCTGGTAATAGAGTCATGGAAGTCAAAAGAAATTAGGATGAGGTGACTTTTTCCCCCCTGCTTTCATCCTCAGGATCTCAGACCTCAAATTGTCTAGTTTGTAGTTGATTCCTCTGGATGGCTTATTTTTCCATGAGTTTAATATAGAAAAGACAATTATCTCCTAAACATCTCTTTTCATCTGCATTCTGCAAATAAGGAAAAGCAGACATGTCATTTGGATAAGATAACAGAAGCACAAATATCTACACACAGCCTTGGTGATTGCAACAAAGCACCTTCCTGCCAAAGAGCTAAATGAGGTCCATAAACATAATCTTAATGCTTCTTTATACCTTAACAGCTAATGGTCAGGGAGAAACTGACAAATTTGGGTAATGAGCAATAATGGCTTAAAATGATCAATGAGAAAGATAAACAAGCACTAAATCCCTTTTTGTTTAATTCAGCCAACATTTTGTGAGCATCTTTCATGTGACTGGCATTATGTAAAGGGCTGGGACGCCATTGATTAAGCACCTACTGTGTTCCATGTACTGTGATGGATATTTCACCTATGGTACTTTTCACTTAGCTTCAAGAAAAATTTCAAAATCCCCAAGAGATATTACAATCTCACTTTGTGCTGAGGAGTAAACAGGATTTTCGAGGTCAAGAAACCTGCCCAGAGTTCACACAGCCAATAAGAAGATGGGGACTCATCCAGGATTCATCACAGCTGTTTGTCTCCACATCTGTGTTTCCCATTTCCCTTACATTTTCTCCCTATGGAGAAACAAATGGAGGTACCACTGATGTGCAAAAGGAGTACTAGGGGAGAGGGAGCTATTCTGATGGATGGGTCAGAGTCCGCAGTATGGAAGAAGTAGGTAGCATTTCAATGGAGGATAAGGAACACAAAGGCTTCCAGAACAAATCTCTTAAAGGAGTCCTAATGGAAATACAGGTCGATTACCCCTCATCTGAAACACTCAAGCCCAGAATCGTTTTAGATTTTGAGTTTTGGAAATTTTGGAATATTTGCATAGACTTCACCAGTTAAGCATCTCTTATCTGAATGTCTGAAATCTGAAAACCTGAAATCTAAAACCTAAGTAGCAAATTTTAAGCATTTTGGATTTGGGACTCTCAGCCTATGTTCATTATTGCATACTTGATAAGACCCAGGGAAGTTGTTATTGATGTCATAACTGAGGAACAATTATGCCATGTGTATGCCATCGGTGACTCAATGAGGCAGGTAGTACTGTTTTTCAACTTTCCAGACGAGGGAAGTGGAGCTCAGTTGAATAGGCAACCTCTCTACTTCACACAGCTTTTATTTGGCTGCCAATTAATTCAGATTCAAACCTCTTTGACTCCAAATAATACATTTTCCCTACTAGACCCTGTCTTGCACAAAAACTGAAAGAAAAGGAGGAGGAGACAGAGGAGGAGGAGAAGGAACTAAAAATTATAGGTGTAGTAAATTATAAAGCCTTTGTATTACCTTAAGAAATTTACAGTCAAGTCAGAGTAGTAATACATAAACCTCTGAAAACTGAAACAAAGAGATCAGATTGAAAAACAAGTTCAGAATAATAGATATCATGGTGCAGGTCATCCCAGGAATAAGTAGCATATACACTATCCTGAGCAGTATTGTAGAGACTTGGGAGAAAGGAAAGATTACTTTGAACCAAGGTCCTCAGAGGAAGTTTTGAAAGAGGTGGGGTTGATGACAGGTCACAAATAATATGCAGAATTTACATTGATTGAGGGGGATTGGAGGACCATATCTAGCCAATGTTAAGAGCAAAACCAGGCCCAGAAATCTGTTGCAAATGAGCTTTTATCTACCTCTGCACAGTAATCACTGTTCCACGTTATTGGATACTGCTCCTGAGCACAAAGTTGTGACGCCCATGTACAGAAAGGAAACTCAAAGAAGGGCATGAGTTACACAACTCAGCCAGTCAGAACAGGGGGTCAGAATGCACATATGCTTGCTTGATTCTGAAATTCATGGTCTTTTCACTATGTTCCACCACTTGCGCACTTTGAGCTGATTTTGGAGGATTTGAATTTCAGCTCCTATTTCTCTGAGGGTGTTAAGGTCATCCTGGTTCAGGGACATTGCACTATAACATGGTAATGAGAACTGTCTCATGGAGAAAGGGAGCAAGTCTGGTTAAAGAAAAAGGAATTGGAGCTGGGAATACCAGTTTTTAACACCTATTATGGTTTAGAGGTGAGGTGTCCCCCAAAAGCTCATGTGTGAGACCATGCAAGAAGGCTCAGGTTATGACAGGCTTAACCTAATCAGTGAATTAATCCACTAATGGTGATTAACTTGGTGGTAACTGTAGGCAGGTGGGGTGTAGCTGGAGGAGCTGGGCCATTGGAGGCGTGCTTTTGGAGTATATATTCTACGTCTGGTGAGTAGTCTCTCTCTCTGCTTCCTGGAACCATGTCCCCAGTTGTTTTCCTCTGCCACACCCTTCTGCCATGATGTTCTGCCTCATCTTAGGCCCTGAGGGATTAAGTCAGCCATCTATGCACTGAGATCTCTGAAACTGTAAAACACACACCCTCCCCCCACAAACTTTTCCTCCTTAAAATTATTCTTGTCAGTTCTTTTGGTTGTAACAATGAAAACACTGACTAAAACATCTCCTCGTGTAGGAAAAGAATGAGCAGTGAAAAATCCCAAGGTGACTAGGACACTGATAGTGGAACCTGATGGATCCATTTGTAGACTATCAGTAAAAATGAGGAAGCCACAGCACAAGGCCACAGTCGAGCTGATGACATGGGTTACGCTCTCATGAAGGACAAGTTGTCAGGGAATTATGTATTCCCATAGCCCTTTCTTCATACTTGATTTCTCCGGTATCTCTAGGCAACCTTATCACTTCTGCCATCTTGAAATGTGTCCCCTCCTATGCTTTTGTGACTACCTTGGTTCCCCACCTCTCCTAACATCTTTTCCGTATCTTTTCTTCAGATTCTTCGTGGACATATTCTTTTTCATTCTATCCTTGGTCATCTTTTTCACCTGATAATTTCACCTTATCCTAAATGACATCCAAATAAACATATTTGGCCCCAAATGCTCTCCTGAGTGCCACACTCACTTTTCCATTTGCCATCTAGATGATGACCTCTGGATTTCTTACAATGACCAAAATATGGCTCATCGAGGCCTGAGATGACCAATCTCTCCTTTGCCCAAATTAGCTCTTCCCACCCAAGACTTGGTGACACTGCCTCTCCCCTGTGAAGCTTTCCCTGTCAAGTTAGAGGGCATAGTAACCTGGTAACTCATTTGTGGCAACATTAGCAACTACTCTGAGCGCACTGGGTAGTAACTTGCACTTCTGTTGCACCAATTGTGACTCTTAGGCATCCTTAAGTCTTAAACCAGGAGAGTACCCAATGCAGTGCAGGTGACATCTGTCAAATGGACGAAAAAGTTGTGCAGGCCATCCTTTACCAAGGGTAGAAACTTTGGAGAAATTTTTGATTTCTCTCCTTATACTATCTTTCACATGGATTCTAAGAGCTGCAAACAGCCTTTCTAAAACATGTTTATAGATAGCACACTTATTTTAGTCCTCATAACTCACCTAGATTATTCCATAGTCTATTGGTATACCTTTTTGCAGTTTCTCCCTCTTCCAATCCACTTGATGGAGAACTAAAAGATTTCTCAGATATGACATTTTTATAATATATTTCGTTATTCAAAAGTTTTCCTCAGTTTCTTACTTTCTTCCAAGTCAAATGAAAATTTTAATTAATTTTTAAATATTTCATCAAATATTTATTACATACTTACTTGCTAAGCAGTGGGTAGCTAGAGATGAACCTGATAAACTAACTGCCCTCATGGAGATCACCGTCTTTCTCATTGGAAGGACACCCAGCTTATTTATTTTCACCCCCATTTCCCAATATACGCTCTTTGTTTTAGCCAAACAAAGCCCAGGGACACCCAAGGCCCAGAATACTTCCATATTCTCAGACATCTGGATACTTCACTGGACCATCTTTTCTAACAATGCCCTCTGCCACTAAGCTATACCCCCAGCTCCCATGTCCCATCTTCTCTGTCAAAACCAGAGCCTCCCTTATTCCATCTGCCAGGTCCCTTCTGTACCTGTCACCTTCCTGTCCCTACATTATGCACCCCCCCATCTTGATGAATTTAGTTCCTTCCAAAATGACATTTTTCCCCTTGCTTTTTCTCCCTCAATTTAATAATTCCCAGGCATTACCCAAGGCCCCTTTCTTTTTAGTACATATTGAAAAGTTTCCTAAAAAATAAGCACACACAAGCCAGACTTGATGTACAGAACTGTAATCCCAGCAACTGGGAAGGCTGGGGCAGGAGGATGGCAAGTTCTAGGCCAGCTTCAGCAACTTAGTGAGACCTTATCTCAATATAAAAAATAAAAAGGGACTTGAGGATGTAGCTCAGTGGTAAAGTGTCCCTGGGTTCAATCCCCAGTATGGAAAAAAATACACACACAAATAATAAACTGAATTAGAAACATAAACATTAGAACCACAGAAACAACTAGTTTACAAAACAATTTTTCAAACACAACTAAAATCAAGTCACAGATTGAGCTGACAACCTTATATGCTGATGTAGTCTTTGCAAATTACAAAGAAACCCACTCTTCAAGCTTTCACTATTATTTTAACTAATATTTAAAGAGCATTTTCCATGTGCTAGGCTTGATGCTAAATACTTGGCAAGCATCATCCCATTTTTTTTTTTCTCAAAGATCCCATAATGTAGAAACTGTTATTATCCCCACTGATGAGGAAGCCAAGGTTCACAGAGATCTAACCAAGGTTACATAGTCAACTCAGTTTATGTGAATCCAAATAATGTGATTCTTGACCATTAACAAGATACTGCCTCCTTGCGTAATGTAATTAATGAACATTACATACTTGGCAAAGCACACAGCACATAGTAATCACTCAATAAATGTGACATGATAGATGGCAGGGCAGAGAAATGGGCTGGCAGAAGGACACACAGAGCAAGTCACATTCATGTACACTGTTGCACATATTCCTAGTGACAGGCCTGTCAGGACTTGTCATTAACCTATTTTACAGATAAAGAAAGTGAGATTCAGGGAGGTACAGGGCTTTGAGAAGGAACGAGGCAGGTGCCTCATTAGAACACAGGCCTCTGACTCCAGCTCCAGCGCTCTGGCATGGTCCCATTGTCCCTTTTCTCCCCCAACATACATGAACCTCCTTGTTCTTTGTATTCCTGCACTGTCTAGGAAAACAAAAGGGAGCACCTGCCCCTGGATCGGCTGGTGCAGATGTGAGTTTTGGAGAGGTCAGGGGTAGGCTCCTCTTGCTCTCAGTCTCTGCATGGAAATCACCCACAGGTGTGAAGCTTTTGAAACTTCAAAAATCCTCTCTCTGCTGGAATTTCAATCTGCAGGCAGCTAGCTCCGCAGGGCCCTGGCTCCCTCACTGCTGCCTGGAACACTTGAAGGAGCTAAGATCCTAGGTCCTCAGATCAAGGCAAAGGGTTCAATACGGCTTAGTAGAAAGGAGAAGACTGTGTTTTGCATTGTGATGGAAAAAAATCTGCTGCTGGCCCCCAGAGTTGGAAATTCTTTACAGTAAAGCTGCTGACAGGAGCAAAACCGAGGCATTGTCTAACCAGGGGGAGGTTTTTCCACATAACATCAATAGAAAGCAAGGCTGTACCAAACAGGGCCAATTTCAAGGAAATGCCAGCAAAGCACAGGGACAAGGCCTTGATCGCCAAACCTGAAGGAACTCCATTGTAAACTGAATTTTTGTTTTTCCTCTCAATTAATGTGAATGACTAAGTGAGGTAGCTGGTGCTCACTTAATACAAGGCAGATCACTCAGGAGTCTCCCAGGGAAGCTGGCTCTTCTGGTTACCTCCCACTGGCTCCTCCACACCTGCAAATATCTTCCCTGCCAGGAGAGAAACAGGAGGCTGAGAAGAAAAGAACCCTACTTTTCTCAACTCTCTGAGATGCTTTATAAATGTTGTTTCAAAATGACAAGAATGGCGACATGTTTACATCTGCTGTTCCCTTTCACAGGGGCCTCATGAGGCAGCTCTTACTGTCAAACCTCCCACAGCAGGATGTGTGAGCAGACGATTACTGCAGCACTACCCAGAGGATTAAAAAATACATATTACATATCACAGAAAAAGAAAACAACTTCCATGTGCGTGCTGAGACATCAGAAATGAGACATGCCACAAGCCCAGGCTTATGACCCCACAATGCTATGGAAGCCAGGAGGAGGAGTTACTCAGTGGAGGAGAGGTAAGGGAATCAAATCAAAGGACAGGTGTGTATTAGTTTGCTAATGCTGCTATAACAAAGTGCCATAAGCTGGTTTTCTTAAAACAAAACAGCTTATTGTCTCTTAGTTCCAGAAGTCCAAAACCAAAGTGCCAACAGGATTGGTACCTTCTAAGGGCTGCAAAGGACACTATATTCTATGCCTCTCTCCTTTCTTCTGTTGGTTGCTGGCAATCTTTGGTATTCCTTGACTTGTAGACACATTACCCAGATCACTCCTGTTATCTTCACATAGTATTCTCCCACTGTGTCTGTATCCAAATTTCCCCTTTTTATGAGGATACTGGTCATACTGGATGAGGGCCTATCCTAATGATCTCATCTAAAATAATTACATTGCAATAACTCTATTTCCAAATAAGGTACTAAGAGTTAGTACTCCACCAAATGAATTTAGGGAGAAGGGACACAATAAAACAGGTACTCTGTCCCCATTAGCTGATTTAATCCTCAAAACAATTCCATGAGAATGACTTCATGTTTTCTTCCTGCTGATGAGGAAGCAATGATGTGGCCAAAGGGCTGCAGAACAAGAATGGGGGTGGCATTTGAAACTGCGTCTCATCTACCCATGTCAGTGCCCTTCCCATTACACAGTAGAAACCCCAACTTTTCAGGTCATATGAAATCCTGGGTGTCTGGTCCACTTCCTGCCACTGATAAGTGTTTACACAGAGGAACATAAGGACCCAAGAATCAGAAAAGCAGGATTGCATTCAGGGCCCTAGGACAGAGATCAGAAACAACACAGCTCTGGGTACCAGCTATGCACCCCCAAAGCAGGGTGAATATGAGAGAAAGGGATTGTTAAGACAGAGTTTGATTGCCAGAGAGAAAAGCAGGTGTAAAAGGAAAGCACATCCTGTGGCTAACACTAGAGAACCTTCTCAAATTGAAGCAAGCTAAAGCAAAAATGGTCCTTGTCACGGCATTTCCTAGAAGGCATTTCATTTCCTTTCCTGTGCTGCATGGCATAGAGCCAAACAACATGTGATCATTAAGATAGTTTAGATAAAGAGGAGAGGATTCTTATTAGCAGAGTTAGCAGCAATTAGAGAGACTATTTTCTTTTCATCGAGAATGAAGAGTTATAATAACTTCAGCCCATGCCAGGGACAGTGGAGCTCTTGATTGTTCAATTTGAAAAGTGTGGAATTTCATAGGATTTCCAAATTAAATCTCTAATTTGTCTTTTCCTAGATTTATATCTAAAGGGAGCAAGATACGGTCACTGTCATTAAGAAGTCCCCAGGTTTCGTCTGCAAGCATCCTCTGGCCTGGTAGGGAAGGCTGCAAAAGAAAATTTTGATAAATTGATCTCTGTGGGCATCAGGAGAGAAGGAAACAAAAAGGAAGGGAATCTCTAGGGGGTGCTTGAAAAATTTGGTTTGATTGAGAACTTTTGGCTACACAATCCCCATCAGGATCATATCACTGGCCATTTGGAATTGATATCTGTACTGGTCATTCCAGAAGGCCCTGGCCTCTCTCCACACACCAGCCCCTGATATCTGTCCTGGTCATCCCCAACCCAGGCAGAGACCTCCTGCCTAGGATCTCCTGCCTTCCCCTAGGAGTGAGGCCCAACCTTGTTGGATTGCAATGAATTAGAACTCATATTTAGAAGGCCTACTAAGTGCTAAGCAATGCAAGAAAGAAAACCCAATGACTACTACATGGCCTTTATCCCCAGAAGGCTCATCAGACATTGAAAAAACTAAGAGAGAGAAGCCCAGATAATCCCATAAAACTGTATTGGTTGGAAAGACAGGTGTGAGAAAAGGGCAAAACTCTAAGTTACAATTTTTTTTAAGATCCTGCTATGTGCATCTTACATTTTTATGCTAGTTGCTTATTTATGTCTTTCTTTACCTTGAATCCTAGAAGCAACTCTGCAATTGAGGAGCAGGAGCAGCCCTGTGGGGGACTGAGCCCTGCCCTCTTTCTGACTGACTGATGCCAGCACCATTCTGAACACTAATGCCCTGGACAGGCCGCTTGACTTCTGTTCAGTTCAGAAACAGATGCTAGGTGCTTACCAAGAATCCCATACATTTAATCCCAAACCTGTCAGTGATAGTTGTTCTTGTTAGGTTAGGATAGTATGAGATGATTTACATGTCATAAATCCAAGAACCATGAGTGTAACAAGAAAGGAAGTTGTTATTTCTGTAAAAACAAAGCTCAATATTTAGAAATAATCTAAGATGCTGGGGGTGGCACATACCTATAATCCCAGCAGCTCTGGAGGCTGAGGCAGGAGGATCACAAGATCAAAGCCAGCCTCCCGAGGCCCTAAGCAACTTAGTGAGACCCTGTCCCTAAATGAAAAAATAAAACAGGCTGGGGTGTTGCTCAGTGGTTAAGCACACTGGGTTAAATCCCTGATTACCCGACCCCCCAAAAAAAAAAGAAAGAAAAAAAAGACTCTAAAATGCCAAGTTTAAAAAAAAAAAAAACACTACCAAGAAAAAATTAAGTGAAAAGGAATATGACACAGGACCAGAAGGAGTCTGCATTCTGGTTACTTCCTAAATGTTTTACCATCCCCATTCCACTTTTAAGAAGCTCAAACCGGTAATCAAAGAAGATATGTTTTTTGTTTTGTAGTTGTAGATGGACAGAATGCATTTATTATTTTTATTTTTATGTGGTGCTAAGGATTGAAGCCAGTGCCTCATGTGTGCTAGTGGCATGCACTCTGCCACTGAGCTTCAACCCCAGCCCAGAAGATAGGTTTTATGGGTATGGATTTCATTAGAAAGAGCACAGTGCATTCCAAATAGCAAAACTGTATTCCAAAATCAAGAATGACCTTATACTGACTTGGCATAGGGAGCAAAAGAATCATAACTTGATACACATTTATTACGTATTTTCAGTTGAAATAAAATTGAAAGTAGGCCTGAAGTTTTTTATGATTCTAGACTTTCAATTATTATTATTATTTGATTGCCTGACAAACTATAGGTCACAATCTTCTCTGGTAAGTGCTGTTAGGAGGAAATTTTCTCTGTTGGGCTAACCTACAACTAGCTAAGGAACCCTTGGGGGAGTTTTCCTACAAAGTAGGTCAATTCCTTGCCATATAATTCTGATTATGTCAAAGCATTTATTCATGAGATTTTAAATTCACCCACTTTGAATACAGTCACATTTATATTATCACAAAAATCACATCCAAATTACAACAATAGCATTTAGCTTCTTGGTAAACACTAGGAACATATTATCCATTTACATAGCATATCTGCTCTGAAATAACAGCCCCAAACAGTATAACAATGGCCCAACCTGAAGACTTTTCAGAAAGATAGCAGACTCCCTATACAAATTCCAGATGACTTGGCCTTAGTATCTGCTAAGAGAATTCTTAGAAATGATACTGGATAACACAGAGAGTAACAAGCCCTTGGAGCCCCCTTCAAACCCATTGGAATGACAGTCCAAAGAAAGCTGCATTTGGGGGAAAGAGCTTTCAGGCTGATATTGCCAATGGTTGGCTTTTCCTACTGATTTTTGCTTCTGATTAAAGGCTTGATGGCATAACAGTTAAGACCAATGTAGACGTATCTGGATTCAAGAGCACACTTTGTGTATTTTAGCTGTGTGATTTAAAGCAAGTTACTCAACCTTTCTAAAGCAAAGTTCCCCCATCTACACTGTAGTTGTGATTGCATCTTCCTTGGATTGTTGGAGTGTCTAACAAGAGGACACATGGCAGGGCAGGAACCTTCTTGGCTCCCCTTGAGGTTGGACATTTTAGTTTCAGGATTAACCAGTGTTATAGAACCTCTCCTTCCATATTAAACAAAAAAACCTCTCCATTATAATTTGAATCTTGACTTAGATTATTATGGCCTTTTCTTTTATGGGATACATAAAGTCTGAATCACTAGCACGATTTGGCTAACGTACTTCACTTACTTGGGGAGGGACTGAGTGCTGAAGGTCTAGTAAAGTCTGGGTCCTTCTGATTGAAGGCAAAGATTTGCAAGAAAGTTCACCTGGAGAAATCAGGAGACTTCCCAGGGCAAACGTCTCCAAGAAACAAGGTCACAGGGACAGGATGAGGAAAGAATTTGATCTTCCTAACGTGAAGTTCATCCACTGAAAGGGAGCAGACTATGCCACCCCAAAACATGCCACTCTGGCATATGGATTATTTTGAGTTGAAGGCAATTGATACAAGAAAAACTCTCCATTCTCTCACTGTTTGATTAAACACAGGATATAAAATTGATAATTGTCCTACCAGGAAGGACAGGGGTTAAACACTGGAGACAACTGCAGACCCCTATCAGCCCATAGACAGCCCTCAAGGAATCTGCACAAAGACCTTTTCTTCCATTAATTCCTCCATATATTTACCTTTCTGCAATCAGCTGCTCTAGAGAATCAAAGTCCTTCTCCTTTATCTTGCCACTATCCTAAACATTTATTGTTCTTTGAAGATTCTCCATATGCCCAGATTCTAAGCACCCCTTTGAGTTGCTCATCTCTGAGTCGTTCCATGTGTATGCACAATGCCCCCGTTAACAGATCACTGTTTGTTTCCCCCTTGTTAATCTGTCTCTCATTCGTCTAATTTACCAGGCTCCAGCCTGAGAAAGTAGGAGGGGAGAGGGAAAAATAATTTTTTTCCTGCCCTGTATCCACAAAGTCCTTTTAGAACTGAGAAGTAGACATCCAGGCCCTGAAGCAAGAACAGAAGCTCCCAGGACACAGTAAACCAAAGCAGTCTCTGCCTTATGTCGCTTAAGAACTCTCACACACACAGCCACCGAAGGAGCAAATTACAGAAGGTGCTCAGTCCAGTAGCTGGGCAGAATCAGCACCCATCAAAGGCAGGTGGAGGAGCACCCTGATGGGGGTTTATTTCCATTTTATATTTTACTGTTTATTTTCCCATCATGGCATTCAAGACACATCAAATCTTTGGGTGCCACAGATTCTATGCTCCCCGAACATCATGATATAGGTCTAAAGTAAACTTTAGGTATTTGACATCCCCTGATGACTCGGTTACTGACTCGGTCCTTTATGTTTCCTTCCAATTGTACATGATTTATGGTATATTTTTCAAAAATTGGGAAAGTGTTTTCCTCATCTGTAAAAAGGGACTTTGACTGTTTGCCTTACAAAATTATGACAAGAATAAATGTGGTCATGAATGAACGAAACGTAAAAATCAGAAATTGCCAGATGTCGATAACCACAAAGACCTATGGGTTGGTAGGACTGACATAATCACTTTGGGAAAACTGGTAATGAATAATTAAGCAGACAATATATGCCTTATTTACAGCTAAACATATACACAGATCTGACCCAGCAATCCCATCTTACCTGACTGCAAACCTCCATGCACCCAAAGGCGGGGAAAAAAAAAAACAAACACAAGCGATCCCTCAGGGCTCCAATCTCAGATGCCATAAGATGAATTTTCTAAAATGTGGCATATTCATACAATGGTCACTTGATATGTCAATAAAATAAAGGGAGTACAAATATATGCAACAATGTGCATGGATCATAAAGATATAAGTTGCACAAAACAGGAGATGAGCACAACAAGTACTCGGTGCTTGCATTTCTATGAAATCCACAATCTGGCAACATGAAAGCAATCATTTGTGGATTTATTTATTCGAAATTAGAACTATCACAAAAAGCATGGAAGTGAGTGTTATAATTTCAGGAGAGTTTCTGTTGGAGCAGGAAGTGATGAGGGTTGGCAAGGAAGTTGGGGGAAATCTGGGGTGCTGGTCATGTTTCGATTTCTTGACTTAGGGGGGTATTTTCTGTGTGTCCATTACATATTCATTCATTAAACATTTCATTTATGCTTCATTTAATTTTCCATAGTTTCAGTTTTTTATTATATTCTATAATATAAAACAGAAATATATAATCATATGTAGTGAACCTAAGACACTGTGTGATTCCTATTAGGTGCTAATAAAAACCCCTAAAGAATAGCAATTCCTACCCCCTCTTTCCACCTCCTGGAGATTAAAGGAGAGCTGATAACAAGGCACGAAATAGTCTCTTCTAAAGGTTTTCTATAACTAGAAACAATCGACTCACTTAGGTTGCTTTCAATGAAGGGGAAATGAAATTTAGGTATTTGGGAAGGAAAAAAATCTATGCGAACCCTCTGGGGGAAATGCAATGTGTGCATCATCATCAGATTCCAAACAGACCTTCAACCTCATTGAGAAATCTGGGACTTCAACATTCAGACTTCACACAGCAAAGGGGCACCTGGGGTTTGCAGCGGATTAGGGATGAGGCCCCCACACCCTGTTTAGGCTGCCAGGCTACTTTGGCAGGCTGCTGTGCTCAGAGAGGCCACTGCTGTCTTGATGTAAAGGAGACTCCAGCGCAGGCAGCGGGGGGGGGGGGGGGGGGGGGGGGGGGGGTGGGGGGGGGGGGGGGTGGGGGGGGGGGGGTGGGGAGGGTGGGGTGGGGGGGGGGGGAATGGTGGATCAGCGCCTGGAGCGGCAATCTGCTAAACATCTCTGTGACTGGGAAACCCCAAAGGGCTACATCCCCTCCTTTGTACCTGTAGTCATTAATGACTCTGGAGAAGCAGAGCAGGAGGGACAACAATAGTCAATTTAATCTTCATTGCAGGCCTGATGTATTCTTAACACCACCCTATGAGAATTTATGTTAGACGCAAACTGTATATTTGTCCCTGATTCAAATGGAAGATCTAGTCTCCATTTCAGATTCATTCTTGGGGCCTTTAGCTGCCTTTAATGAAAAGTGACTGTATTCACTATGAACCAATTTCCCCCTTGAGTTTTATTACTGAAATCATCAAAATAAATCACCTTGAATCCTCAATCCTACCTGGTTTGAGAGTCAGGTAGAAGGGAGCAGGTGAAATCCTTCTAAAAACATTCATACTGGAAATATTATTGTATACTGGAGACAATGATTAGCTCCTAAACTGAAAAATCTCCTTTACTTTTTTCTGTGTATATTGTGGGCAGTATGAGGTTTTGTTCCTATAAATTGAGGTGATTGTGATGACCTGGTTTTACATGTGGCTAGGAAAGGTCTTGTTTCAAAAATAAATAAATAAAACCATTGGGACAGAGGTTCCCAGTGACACCCATCCTTAGGATTCTACCCTGTCAATCAGAGGATTACAGCAGCCATCAATTTTCCCAAAATAGTTCTGGGGTTTAGAATTAGTCTTTCTATTCTATGTTTGTTTTGTCTGGCTCAGTAAATAAAAAGGGGATTTGGGGAGAGAAGGAAAGTCCACCCTTTAACACACACTACAGCCCCAGGCTCAAATGCTGATTCTCCCACCCGGCTGTGAACCTCCACGATTGCTTTTTACAGACTCAAAGAACCACTCCGTTTGCAAACCTGATTTTGAATGGGAGGCCAGTCTTAGGTGGCAGAGCACAGGAAAGGGGTCCAGGGATCATCAGTGTCTTTGTCCTCCTGCCCCCAGACCCCTTTTCCCTGACCAAGTCCTTTAAACTCAGTTGTATCTGCTAGCTTGAACCCAGATTTTATTTTGGCTGATAACGATTTTCACATCATAACCCACACCCCACCGCCCAATTCTGATATGTCCCTAGGGGTGTGCACTCTAAAGTTTGAGACAGCTTCACTAATCACATTAAATGCTCATGTTTAATGCTTTCATGTGTCAGCAATTCAGGACATTTTGATTTTTAGCTGGGGGCAAAGGCTTAAACTAAAAAGCAGAGGTCTGATGGGGGTATTTCAAAATTCAAGGCAGAGTTCTGATGGAGAGATTTCAAGATCTGTTGACAAGTGGGTGGAGAGTTTCCAGAGCAATTCTGTGGGGCCCCTAAAATCATTTGCATAGGATAGGATCCTTTACATTAGTGCTGGTCCCAGGTACCAATAGCAAAATATGTCCTCTAGCTCCTCACATCCACTGAAATGCAGTAAGAGGTCCCTTCTCCCCTTCTCTTTCCTGTGTGCATAGCACCTTCCAGAGTTATTCGTATGGAAGAATCAAAGCTGACCTTTTCCTTTTCTCAGCTAACTACTGTTCATCTTTTAATACTCAGTTCAAATTTAATTCCCCTCAATACTTTCTCCAGTCTCACTCCCCTACAGAAGTGAGGAACCCTTCTCTCTCTTTCATTTGCTTGCTAAGCACTTGATATATTCTTTTCTTATGGTAGAGACTTTAAAAAAAAAAAAAAGGAGGGGGATACCATTTTCTGGGCCCTTTCTTAGCAATTCAAACTCAGCAAGTCTGACATGGCATAAGTACAATAGTATTTATTTAAAAGCTCTTAAGAAATTCATTGAAGTAGAATGATTTAGGAACCACTCACTTCTGTTATCCCATCTTACCTCATATTGCAACTATTAGTGCAATAATTGAAATGCAGAATATAACTGTGGTTATGAGGAAAGAGTTTAGGGCCAAGCTACCTGGATTCCAATCCTAGCCCTAGCACTTTCTAGCTGCGTGACCTTTGGCAAGTTACATTATCTCTCTGTGACTGTTTCCTCAACTAAAATTGGAAACAATATAGTACTTACTGCATAGGGTAAGACTCCTAGTATAGCTAATGGTTATCATCATATATGTGGGCTTCTTTATCTTTGTGCCCTACTCAGCTGAAAAATGCCTTCTGGAGTTTTAAGTCAGTGTTTGCAGGGTAGTAGACACTCAACAAAAATGACAGGAAAGGGCACTGATGTTCAGGAAACAAAGAGTAGCTGTAGGGGAAGAAAATGACAAGTGTCAGTGCAAAGTCCTAGAATCTAGGTTCTAGGTGGGTCTCTACCAAAGCAAGGCTCACTGCACATACCAGGAAAGTGAGGCCCCCAACTTGATGGTCCTATGAGCCACCTTCAAAACCACAAGTGTCAGTTGCTAGAATAGGATCCTAGCAACCTTTCTGCCTGACACAGACCTGATAATCAATGAACCTTCTCAGAAGGAGCTGATCAATGCACTTCAGAACACTATCATTGAACACTTCTCTCGAAAATACCCATGACAATCTATTACACAGCCTAATTGAGAGAATGGATTAAATGTTTCCTTATCTCTTTACCTAAAAACTGCAAACAGTGAATGGAAGTACTGTACAAGGAACACAATAGACAGTCTCCCAAATCAACCAATTCAGGGGAATTCTGCTGGCTGTATTAAATTATCTCCCCTGGCGATTTGCTTTGTTAATTGAACATAGGTAATGTTACCTGGAATTAAGTGGAAGCATGTGTGAGACCAGGTATGAGGACATCTGGCCTAGGACTTGAAGCCAGGTGAGGCTGGGTTTGAATTCATGCACTTATGGTGGTGGAGTATAATGGAGAGAACTATAACTGCTAATCAGGGATGCTCTAAAAGGTGAAAGTTAACATCGCAAATCAAGTTCTTAACATAGTGCCTACCACACAAATACTTGAAGGACTGGAGTAATACAGATTCAAACATTTACAGCATGTTGAACAAAAGCAGCTATCAATTTCTGAGTGCATCCCTTGCCCCAGGTACTGCATGCAAGCCATTAATGATCTCCACAGCCTCTTAAACAAGGAAGGAGTCATAATGTCCCAACTACAGGTGGGGAACTCGAGGCACATGCTGTAGAATCGGGAAGTAGCAAAAGACAGACTTAGGCTCAGAACTGTCCTTTTACCCTACGTTGCAAGGTCCCCTGCTACGCGTATGGCAAACAGGCACTGTGCTGGTTCTTGGGATATTGGGATTTCATTCCTACTTCTAGGCACCTCACTTTCTGATATAAGTAAAAGAACAGCACCAATAGATGACATAATGTACCTGTAAAACGTACACTGAGTCCAACAGCAGAGGTGAGCACAGGGTTGCCACAGCACCACATCCAGTTTCAGGGCCAGGAAAGGTATCATGAGGACAGGTGTGGCTGTGTGGATTCTCCTAGATCAGCAGTTTTTTGGGGATAGAATGCAGAAATAAGCATTCCAGAAAGGGAAAATTTTAGAGTCCAGGTACGGAGGTAGTAGATAGCACAGTATATTCAGAATCTGTCCAATATGGCAGACATCCATATATACAGCTATTTAAAATTAAATTCATTAAAATAAAATAAAAATTTGGCTCTCTGGTCACACTGTCACACTAACCATGTCAAGAGTTCAATAGGCACATGGGACTAGTGGCTGTCATACTGAATAAGCACAGCTATAGAACATTTACATCATCACAGAAAGTTCTACTGGTCTGTCCTTGAGGTATTTAATTTTGGAGGATAAAATGCTGGAGAAGGAGGAGGGAGGGCCAGATTTTTAAAAGTCCCAGGAAGAGAGGAAGTTGCTGAGTGACCTGGGCCTTTGAAAGTTCTTCCAGACCTCAAGGTGTGGACCACATTGTAAGGTAGGGAAAGCCTGAGATACCATGGGAAATAGTTAAACTTGGCAAACAGCTGCAGGGATGGAGAGGTGGGTACCATGAGGAGCGGGAACTGAAGGATCAATATTGTGTGTGATGGAGAAGAAAGAATCAGCAATTCCCAAGATCGTAGGCTGAGAAAAAGGACATTGCCATCACCTGGGGTATGAAACAGAAAGAGGGAAGGGATCTGGAAGGGGATGGGAGGACCAAAGATTTCCTTTCTGGGCATGTTTGTCTTCTGCCTGCTGGACATGTTGATAGAGATGCCCACTAGGCAATCAGAGGCAGGAATCCCAAGATGACGACATCAAATTACAGTTGTACCTAATACCTTATGAGTTGTCCACTAGCTCACTTACAGCAATAAAACTTTCTATGCACCAAACACCGTAGTAGGTAGGAAAAAATTCAGAAAACAAATGAATAATGAATCCCTCTCTCCTGAAAGGACTCATTATTTCCAGGGGCCATATCAGTAGTACTTTCATATTGTAGCCATAATTATGCAGTCAATAAAGAGCTGGGAGAATAGGGATGAATAAGAGGAGAATCAGGGAGGTTTCCTGGAGGAGGTGTCTTTTGTTCAAGGCCTGAAGCAATCTGAAATATGTGCTCAGACAAGATTGATGGTGGGGAGGGGGACCTATCCATTGATGGATCGATTTTCCTAATGAAAGCTGCTGCTTTCCGCTTTGGCTTACCATTATTAAAGAATTCAACAAGGCACATTTCCCAAAAAGAACCAAGAGCCTATCACATAAACAGCACTAAAGAATGCACTAGAAACCCTGCTTCCCCCATCTGGGCACTCCCTAAGGTTGGTGGGGGGAGCTTGTTGCTAGAGAAGCTAACATAGAGAATCTTTTGTGAACTAAGAGTATTTCAGAGAAGGGCAAATCCCTGTCATCTAATTCAGGAAGAAACCTGTGACATATTTTGGGGAAAATGGATGTGTCTAATTAAAAAGGAGATAAAACAGATTTAAGGTTAGACTGCATCCCTTTCTGCCCTTGCCCCGATTTGTTCTCCCCTCAGTAGCTAGAATGTCATCTCCAAATGCCTCTGTGATCATACTGCCTCCCACCTCATCTCTACCTTCTGCTTCAAATCCCTCAATGTCTTTTCAAAGGGTAGAGCTGCAAATCTTTATCCTACAAACACTTGTCATCATTCTATGCAGTAAAGAATTCAAGGTTACCCAAAATAAGTGAGACTGGGCCAGCTAATTCTGCATGGTGAGAACATTTCCATTTCTTCCATTGGCATTTGACCTATCTTAAAGTCCTTCTCCCCCATCAATGGTTTATGTTCCACCCTTTTGGAGCACACCTGGATCATGGGATCCACTGATCTGTGCTCCTGTATGCACTGGGACTTGTGATAGGCTTCTGGTGTTAGGTGTCACCAGTCCCCACCATTCACAATCATACCAGTGATCATTAAAATCCTGCCCATTCTTATCCATGATCCATTTCAAACACCAACCACTCAAGGATGGCTTCTTCTCCCCAACTCAACTGGTTATGCTCCTCTCCTCTCAATCCCCCAAATGCAATAATCCAACAACTATAACAAAGCCTGTAGGACTAACTTGGCAACAAATGCAGAGGTCACAGCATTGGTAGGATCCATGGCTGTTCTTCAGAGATGGTCCTTGCTTCACATCCCGCCCCAGAATCCTACCATCCTCATCCTCTTGAGCCCACCAAGCTCTTGCTCAGCGCTGGGTCTTTGCATATTCTGTTCCCATTATTGTTTGGATATGAGGATTCCCCCAATAAACAACGCAAGAATGTTCAGAGGTGAAATCATTAGATTATGAGAGCTGTAACCTAATCAGTGGATCAATCCACTTGATGAGTGAATAATTTGAATGGATTATCAGGTGGAAACTATAGGCAGGAAGGGTGTGGCTGGAGGAAGGAGATCACTAGGGGTGTGTCTACGGGGAATTCCATTTTGTCCCTTGCTTGTTTCCATCTGGCTCGTGCTCTCTCTCTCTCTCTCTCTCTCTCTCCCCCTTCCTGTCTACCATGAGCTGAGCAGCCTTCCTGCACCATGTCCGTCCCTCCACCATGAGGTTCTGCCTCACCTCAGGTCCACACCAATGGAATTAGCTGACCATAGACGGAATCTCCGAAAAGTGTGAGCCAAAGTAAACTTTCCCCCCTCCACTCTGTTCTATCCAGGAATTTTGATTATCAGACTAACACAGCTCCACTGCTCCAGACATGTGGTCCCCTCTCTCTGTTTGGCTAGCTCCAAATAATCCTACAGGACTCTACTGAGATGGCATTTCTTTCAGGAAGGCTGATATTCAGGGTACTCCGACCATGTGAAGGATTTCCCTTCTGATGCCCTAACACTCTGATCACTCTGCGTCCTTCTCATGTCACGCATCACTTGGATTTACTGTTGTTACACTGGCTACAAAAGAAGCGCCTGGAGAACAGGAGTCTGGAGGCCTGAAGACCAGTTCCAAGCTGGCAAGAGGTGCCACGAGCAGAGGAGGCCAGAATGGGAGGCCGCTGGGATGAACAGGCTTGGCTACCTGGGCACAGAGAATGGAGCACTCAGGGCATGGATTCTCGAAGAAAATGCAAGAACTTCGTGAGTTATATGAAAAGCAGGTGAAGGATGTCTAGAGGTAGGAAGGCTAGGGGTGAGGATGAGAATGGACCAGATGGCCTCCACATGAAGTGCTCCTTACCAGATGAGCCTATGCAAATCTTCAAACAGCCTTGGAAGTAAAAATTGCCACCATCACCTACAGATCAGTGATGGTAACGAAGCTAGAAACCACAAAGCCGTCTACCAAATATGAAATTCCAGATTGATAAGACGAGGTTTCTGATGTTTTTTTCTCCAGAGAGTGAGGTAGATTTTTTCCAAATCTCACAGCCAGGAGACACCAGGACACCTGCGTTTCAAGGACTCCAGGAGACCTCTCACCTGTGCCACAAATGCCCTAACAATCAATCCCCTGAGGGTGGCACTCCACAAGAGCCAGAGAGGACATTCATTGGCAGAGAGGCTGGTGTGGACCCAGGACTCGGCTCACAGCTATTAAATCCCTGCGAAGGAACCGCTTTCCTGAGAGCAGAGGTCGGCAGTCCCTTCCTTGGTACTGGCTGCCTCACCTCAGTACCATAAAGTACCCAGGCCACCCTACACCAGGTGAATCTACATCTCGGAGGATGGGGCCCAGATGATGGCATTTTGAGTATCCTAAGTTTAAGGTGCAACCTAGAGGTCAGAATCACTAAACTAAATCAAACCCCTCATTAAGCAATTACATTAGAATGTACATTGTCTCCAATATATATCAGTATTTCTCCCCAAAACAGTCCCAATTTTCAAGTCATGAAAAAATAGAGGAGAGACAAATTCACAAAAGCCTGCACAAAGGTGTCCAGATGTCTAACACTTTGACAGAAGTACCATCCCCCATCGATCAGCGTGAGGTGTGCTTATTTATTCTCACTTCTCTGGCAGATAAAGATTATAGGGATATAAAAGAAGAGTGCGCTGTAAAACATTATTTATTACTGGGCCAACAGATTTTCATGTGAATCAGGTTTTACACTTTCCATTTTCCACTGAAACAATGGAATGCTACATGGCTAATAATAAGGCACAGGCCGTGATTAAATACCCAATCCATAATTCAATAAAGAGGCTGTGCTGACATAATCAGCAAAGAGGGACCCTTATGAATACCCAAATAAGCCCAAATCTGAAATGCCCGAGTCAGCACTCACCCCACAGAGGCTTATTATTTGTAAAGTGTGCAAAGTGTTTCTCTCCCAGTACCCAACTTCCTGGGTTTTATAATTAGCAAAGTTTCGTTAGTGGAGTTGGACACATTGAATTCCAAGTGAAGGCTTGCCAGGCATCCTAGAGTGCTTTGCTGCAAAAGCTTTGCTTTAGCTATGCAGTTTCAATTACTTAAGGAATGACACATGCTCTTTAATTGAATCACACACCATTAATTGGGGAAATCTTAAAAGATTCCTAGAAGCTCAGCTTAAAGTTGATTGATTTCCATTTTGGACCAGAAAGCCAAATTTTGGTGGCATTCCACCCCACAAAACGCAAAACCTAAAGGGTCCCAAGATGTAATGTTTTCACTTTTATAATTAGACTAGTATTATAATTAGACTAGCATTATAATTAGAAAGTGTTATGGCTAGACTAGTATTAAAACTTCATTATCACACATAAAATTTTAAATACACAGAGTTTAAATGAAGTACACACTTTCTATGATATGCCAGACCAACTTTCTCATAGATAGTTTGAATCTCAAAACTGGTTGCACTTGTCCATTTTTCATTGGACCACTAGGAAGCTCATACTCAAATTTATAATTCAAATAGAAGATATCATCTATCATCTACTTCTTGTTTCCATCTGAATCATCTAACTACATTCCTTATAATGTAAGCATCTCTATAAACCCCTCCTGTCCTTTCTGTATCACAGTAGAGTGGAACACACAGTCTCTTGCTGTAAAGAACCGCATTCCATGCAGTGATTTACATATGATTCTGGAGAAAGTGTATATATGTGAATCCCAGAAGAAAATCATGATGAAAAGCATGGGGCTGGGAGGCCATGAGGAGAGCTGCAGCCTAGAAATGCGAACGCTTGAACTGATCAAAACAATCATCCTTTAATGAATGTCACATGTAGCGGCAACTGTCACCAATGAGCTTTTCTACCTAGGAGTAGTCCTGGCAGTCAATCACGTCCAGCCCAGCGATGTACATCCCCCTGTCAGGGTCACTTTTCTGTACTAATCACCTTCCTCTCCAGGTACTTGTTAAATTTCCTTTGTTTCTTACTTCTATTTCCCATCAAAAGTCCTGTACATGTTTGAGCCTCTTGGAAGTACTCAGTCAGAGCTTTCTTGAGTTAGTGTTTTCCAAACTGCAAATCCCAAGACCCCAAATAAAAAGGTCTTTTGCTTTTACAGTTTCTGAGGTTGAACTGATTGGCATACACCAAAAATGTTAATGGACATGTGAGCTACTGGGATAGGAGACTGAAAACAGAACTTCCCAGGAAATCTGGTACGTGTGTCCCTGTTCAGATGGTATGCCTCCCTCAGAAAGAACACAATGGTTTGATCTCTTATCCTTTGGTAGCTATCTCCTGGGAAAACTGCAAATATACGGTGCATATATATGTATGTATATGTAAATACACACACGCACGCATATATATGCATATATATACACCTATAGATCAAAATCATGCATACAATATATGTATATATGTCTGTTTGCCTTTTTTAACATTAAGGCTAAAAAAGGAAATTTTTCTTAATCTTCACAATGACATAGGGATGGTTATGGTCTTCCCTTCAGTTTAAAAATGGGGTCTCAAAAAAAGTTTAGTAATTTGCCCATGGTTCTAAAAGCACTCGTCTCCTAAGTGGTAAAGCAGGATTCTACCTGAAGTCAGTCTGGTCCTTTCCGTAAAAGAGGAAAAAAATGACGAACCCTTTAGACCTATTTAGGAAAACATCTACTTTCTCTCCATTTTCAGGCTATTTTGTATCAAAGGTAGAAGCTGTAAATTACTCAGAGGATCCTGGCTGGGTTCTCAGTACTGACAGAATTACAGAGAGAGGAGAGACACAGACAAACAGGGCACAGAAGAGAGAAGTCCTCTTCAGATGACACAAGGTGCTGCCCCCAGGAAGGCCTGGTTTGGAAGGTGCCCTGTGCGGTGCCTGGTAATGATGCCACGCCTTCTCCTGGAAAGTGGTCTTCCTGATGCTCCACCTCACAATTAGAGTCTCCGTCCGACTAAATGAACTGACCATTTCTGCTCTGAAATGGAAATCTTCCTTATAAACCATCACACTATGATAGTTGCTTAATATGTATGATTCACAGGAGAAGGCAGAAAAAAATGTTAATGGGGCTGTGGGAGGGGAAGAGGGTCCTGTGAGAATAAAGAAATATCTTATGAAAATAAGAAAGGCAGAAATTTGGCCCACGGCTAATTGCAGAATGTTTCATAATAACCCAGAGAAAAGACGCTGAGAATGGTCACTGGTGTATTCTCACACCTCATTTACCTGATGTCCTCATCAAAGAAGAACGGTGTATGAGTGTGAGTGTGTGTGAGTGTGTGTGAGTATGTGTGTGTGTGTGTGTGTGTGTGTGTGTGTGTGTGTGTGATCTCCAGAAACATAGTCCCCACCCCACTGCTTTTCCCTCACATCTATGCAGCTTCTCCTTGCTACTTTCTGGTCCTGAAATTTTCTTCCATTTTGTTTCTTCCATTAACAAAAAAGTTCCATTATCCAGTGACTTGAAAAAGAAACCTGCCCAGAGCCTGAGTCTTCTCTCTGCCACACCCACATTAACTCACTAGACTGCCTCAATAAAATTCATCAGAGAAAACATTGGTTGGGTCTTTAGGTACCAGGCACTTTGCTAAAGTCAATCATCTTAAAATCATCTTACTTCGTTTTCATAAGGATGCCATAGGGATGGCTATTTTCTTCCCTTCAGATTAGTAATGGGGTTTAAGAAATGTTTAGTCATTCACCCAGGTCTCCCCGCTCAGAGGTGGGGGGAGGGTGGGCAGAAAAAATTAAAACCCTGGCTCGCAGGACGCCGCTTGACGAGTTCGCCCCTCTCCCTTAATCAGCAGCCTCATTACTCTTGGCCTCATGATCAAAATAACCTCCTAATCATTATTCTTCTTTCCTTCTCTCCTTCCCCTTACAATCCACTCTTTTCACCACAGAACTTGGGAGGCTGATGTCATAGGAGCATCATCTTCCAAGCGGTTCCACTGTAAGACATAATAGTTGACATTTGGAAAATCATATAAATGTAGTCTTTTATCAACGTTTATCAGAGGGAAACAAGTACATGGTGTCCTTTCAATCAAAGTTGCTGAAACCTTGGTCTCAGAGAGCCTATTTTTCCCCAGGGAATGTAGCAACCTAGTTATCTACTCAAATTATTCTGACCTTCTGGGGCCAAGTCCTGTTAGCCCTCCCTAATCCAAAAATAATTAGTGGATAACAGACCCTGGCTTGTTGAGACAGAGAGTTCTTTTGCAAGGGATTTCTTGACTGGAGCAAATGGTTTTGCAGGAATCACTGGCTCTAATAGATTGTCTTAAGCTCATGCCACCTGCTTTCCTGGGCTCCCTGTCATCTCTGACAATAAAAGGCCAAGCAGGTCATGATGTCAAGCCTGGAGATACAATGTTGCCACCATGCTGTCACTGATGAGGAGAAATTAGACCCCTGCACCAACCATCTGGAGAGGAGACCAATTGGATGGTCACAGGCATTCCCAGGATGCAAACGGGAGCTTGGATTAAAAAGACAGGGAGTTCTTGTCCAAAACTGGGGTACTTGGCCAGTTCTGAGAAGTGATTCAACATTTACTGGCAGAGAATTGCAAAGGGATAAATATAAACAGGATAACACAATTATAATAGCCTGTCATGGTCCAAGGGTTTGTGTAGAATACCTAGGAGTATAGGCCCATGATGCTAGGACTGAACATAATTTGATGTTGGGGCAGGGCTAGGAACCTAAGGCAGAGTTTCAATCAATGATCCTCTCTGCTCAATCTCTGGGGACAGAAGCAGATCGCAAAAGGGAGGTCACTTCAGAGCAGTGGTTCTCAGACTTCGTTGTATGTCAGGATTCACCCGAAGGGCTTGTCACCCCACCCAGATTGCTGATTTAGTAGGTCTGGGGTGGTGGCCTCAGGACTTGAGTTTTTAACCTGTTTTCAGGTAAGCTTCTTCTGCTGGTCTGCAGACCGTACTTTGAGAACCACCACTTTAGAAAAGAAAATTCAAATTCACAGCAAAGGCAACTATGGAAGAAACCAATATATAGTGTTTCCCGTTCCACAAGGATGGTCTCATTCCATCCTCTTAATAAGTGAGAAAGCAGACTTTACACATCTCCTTCTGCAAAGGAGGGCACTCGGGTCCAGAGAGGTGAAGTGGCCTGGTGGGGGCAGAGCCAGGATCAGAATCCAGGTCAAGGCCTTAAAGCTACCCCATGTGTTCTCTAGAAAAAGTGCCAGCCTGTGAGTCTCAGGGAAACCCACTGGCTCATGAGTCTATTCTGTCGTCAGTAAAATGCCTACTCAAAACTTTTCCCTCGCAAGCAACAATTCAACCCATTTCCACTCGTCATTACTGCCCAAACCTGATGCAGAATTTCTGATTTGAAGAGCAGACTTCAGATCAGAGGAACTTACTTATTTGCTAGAGGTCAATGAGCAAATCCTTTGACCTACCTGAATTTTAGTTTCTGTGCCTAAAAAAATTGAACGATTCATGTCAGCTCTTCCACCTCACAGGACTCATGAGAGCACAAAGTGAAATAATGCAGCGATGTGCCTGCGTGGTGAGTTGTTAGCTGCCCTAACAAGGAAAGATAGCATGAGTCACGAGGGATGGGAAACACAGGCTAATGAGGAAGGAATTTGAAAATAGATGCTCTTCATTTGCGACCTGACCCGAGTTTCTCTACCTTGTGGTTTTGCATTTTATCCAAAGTCACTAGCTTCCTGGCCCTGGTTTCTTTCTCTGAGATGCAGAGTTGCCCACGCCTGGGCGACCTCAGAGCGTGGTGCGACAGCCCAGCTTTCTGTGCTGGTGACACACGTTCAGGGAATGTTTCAACAGATTTAAGGGCTCAAATTAAACAAATCAGCAATAATTATACCCAAACCCCATTGTTAGATTCCCTACTAGGGTCTTGTTGCTCACTAGTCCTCCCTTTATCAGGGTCTTACCTCTGAATGCTCATCCTCTGCCCTCCTGGATACTCCTGAGGCAAAGCTCCAAGATCCTCGCCCTCCTCCTCCCAGCGTGCCTTAACCTCACCTTCCCGTCCCCCTGCTCACAGCCGTGTTCCACAGCTCTTCCCTCAATGTGTTCCACTCAAAGTTCTGTGCCACGGACTCTCCGAAACAGTGGTGCCAAGGATGGAAGATTAATTCTCCACTGTGATCAACATGTTGGAGCACGCTCAGGAAGGGCATGTGGTGTACCACGCACCTGGACAGGTGCAGAGTAGGGAGACAGGAAGTCTGGGCCTCACGGGATGGTGATTCATTCCACTGTGTCACTGAGTCCCAGTCTCCTAATCTAGAACATGTAGGTAATATTGATGATTCCTATTGATCTCCCAGGGCTGTTATGAGCTCATGAGACAGGATGCAGGTGAAATTAAGCAGAGGATCACTGGTGGTAACAACGTAGCCCAGCAAGTGCAGACACCATAGATGTAATAACAGTTCTTCTTCCACGTCCTTAGACAAGCAGCACAGCACAGTGGCTAAAATACGGGCACTGGAACTATGTCTATGATTTCAAATCCCAGCTCTTCTGCTCACATACTAGCTGTGGGCCTTTGGGTTAGGGACTTAACCTCTCTGAATCTCAGGTGTTCATTCATAAAAAAGGATTAAATGAATTAAAACAAGGAAAGTGTGGAGAACTGTGCTTGCACATAGTAAGGACCCATGAGATTGGGCTGCTACTACCCTCACCCTCACCAGCAGCTGTAATGCTTGCCCACCTCTGGCTCTCATCCTTCTTACCACAGCACTGCAATCCCACCCCGTGTTCTCCAAGCCATCCCTTATCCAGCACCTTCCATTCGTCCTCCACCAAGGGGCACAGCAGCATGGCAGACGTCCAGGCAGGCTAGCCCCCCTCAGCAGGAACTTTATAATTCCATCATCATGCATATTTTTGAATGGAGATGTAATTCCCATGTTGCAAAATTCAACCTTTTGGCATGTGGTTGTTGGCACGTTCATGAAGGTCATCAACTGTCACCACTAATTGCAGAACATATCCTTGTGTAATTTTTTAAACGTTTATTTTAAATTGACAAAAATTGTACATATGTACACGGTGAAAATATGAATATAGTGCAGAATGGCCAACTCACTCTAAACATATGCATGACCTCACATACTCATCCTGCTCCTGGCGAGAAGATTTATACTCTGCTCTCTTAGTGACTTTTAAGTAAGTAATACAGTGTTATTATCATGTACAACACATCTCCTGAACCTCTCTCCTAACTGAAATATTGAACCCTTTGACCAATTTCTCCCCGAATCCCTTTCCCTACCATAGCTCCTGGTTAACCACTATTCCACCTTCTGCTTCTATGAGCTGGATTTTTTTAGATTCCACATTTAAATGAGATAATGTGGTATTTGTCTTTTCATGTCTGGCTTGTTTCACTTAACAGAGTGTCATCCAGAGTTATCTAGGTCATGTGTATTTCTTTTTCCATGCCAAGCAACTTTCTTACATGGTCATTAGGCTTCCAAATAGTCTCTCTTATTTACTTAATGAATCAATTTTCACAAATAAATTGGTTTAAATGAGGAACCCCCCAGTGTAGATCCAGAGCGTGGTGGCTTGAGCCAGCCTCTGGCTCTGATCCTGGGTACAGCCTTCATTAGTGATGTGGCCTTGGTCGAGTTACTTGATCTCACTGTGCTTCCATTTCCTCACCCACAAAATTGGTACAATAGTAATTCTTCATTCACAGGGTTTTAAGTGTGGGCTAAATAAGTTATTTCATGCAAAATGCTCAGAACAGTCCCTGGCACATGATCAGTGCTCAGTAATGCTAGTTATTTTATCACTGGACACTTTTCCTGATGTCTCAAAGACAATGATCAAAGGAATGGCTTTGATGTGTACTGCAAGAGGGAAGAGCAGTGCACACTGTGAGGGTCAGGGATGGCTCTGTCTCTATCACACTCTCATCACTCTGGAAAAGTCCCTTTCCTTCTCTGGTTCTTTGTTAAGAAAGAAAGGATCCACTGACATTTTAGGTGCATACTTCTTTTTTCTCACTGAGCCGGGCGCCCAGCATATCTCCAAGACTCGGTACCAAATTCCATTTCTTGGGCCAGGTGAAGCCCACTAGGCTGTTGTGCGAGTAGCAGTGTGGATCATGCAGAGAGCCTGGCTTGGCGGGAAACACCACAGAAGCACGTGTCCTGCCAGCCATCCGAAACCAAGGGCAGTGCTGGCCCCAGCAATTAGACATTAGGATGCGACCTCACAGTGTCTTGAGGCTTCACACTGGCGGATGGCAGTGCAGGGGCTGTTGGTCACCAGGAGCCTGTTTATACACAGGGAAATCAGTAATGGTGAAGAGTGCGATAACCTTTGACTTGTGGGTCTTAGGATGATGAACATAAAGTGACTGTCCACATCCCACCCTCAATGGGATGTGTGCATAACATCCTCTTGGCTGATCGGGGCCTCCCTTGCTGAGTCTCACTGGGGCTACTGTTGACACAGTGTGCTCATTCCTTCAGCCCTCCATCATTTATTCATCAAATATTTATTGAGCAGAAGCCAGCGATGATCTGCTGGTCAAACAGCAACGTAAGATTCACTGTGACTTCCCACCCTCTTCTGCTCGCTCTCAGTGTCTTCACCACAAGATACAAACATAGGGCGTCTATTCAATACCCAAAGGGACTCTTCTGCCTTCATTCAAGATATATTTATTGAGCTGACGTTTGTGGAGTATATACAGCTGGCACTCAAAGGCATCCTCTTATTTATTTCTCTCAAGATCACATTCCCATTTTTGCACAGTGAGAGACTAAGATATAAGGCAGTGGAAGAACATGTGTGAAAAGTCTCACTCCTGGAGATATTGCAGCCAGGAGGTGAACCAGGTCCCCCTAACACCCGTGTCAGACTCCTTAAGAAGCCTGACCTGCTTCCAGCCATGGTGGAGGTGGAGACAATGCAGAATGGCCTGTGTTCAAACATCTCCTAATTGTGTGACTTTGGGCCACCACTCTTCTTGGCCATGAAACGCTAATAAAGAAAAGAGTCTCTGTGACAATTTAGAGAGGTGCGAGAGTGGGATCCCTACAAGTGTCACACATCCTCAGGAAATGAGGGCATTTACTAGAAATGGTTTCAATACTCACCTTTGTAGGTGGGCAATGTGGCTTCCAATTACCCTCTAAAAGATAATTATGTCAAGTAAAGTAAGCCAGACCAACTGAACACAGTGTGCATGCCTGTAATCCCAACGGCTCAGGAGGCTGAGGCAGGGGGATGGTGAGTTCAAAGCCAGCCTCGGCCAAAGTGAAGCACTAAACAACTCAGTGAGACCCTGTCACTAAATAAAATACAAAATAGGGCTGGGGATGTGGCTCAGTGGTCGAGTGTCCATGAGTTCAATCCCTGGTACCCCCCAAATAAATAATAAATAAATAAATAAGTAAGCCAGACTAAAATAGCAGTACCTGGTGTACGAATTCTAGATACGAAGTTATAGAAAATGGAAACCAGCTTACACTGACAGAAGGCAGATCAGTCACTGTAGAAGATTGGACAGGGACAGAATCTTGTGGAGGAGATGGATGTTTTTTACTTTCATTGTGACAATACTCCACAGATATACACATAAATCAAAATGTATCAAATTGTATACTCTGTGTCCAATTCATTATATTATACATCAGCTGTATTTCCATAAAGCTGTCTTCTTTTCTTTTTTTTTTTTGTTTTTGTTGTGGGGGGGTTGTGGTGCTGGGAATTGAACCCAGCTCCTAAAATGCTTTTTTATTTTTCTTTTTTAAAGCATTTCTGAGATACTAGTATATACTCTTCATTGATGGAGAAGTTGGTTTTTTTCTACATCAGCTTAGTATGCCTGTCTTCATCCTGACCACATTACAACCCAGGAGCTGGAGATGAGCTTGCGAGCTTACTTTCCCAGTAAATCTCTCCCCCATCCCCCACCCCCTACCAATTGATGACATATCAGGGGAAGATAACCAGTGAGGGACAGTGGGGAGCAGGCAGGTACTTGGCAAGTCAGGGGGGTGATCAAATCTTTCTGGATCCTTCGATGGAGTCCTGGACAGCAGAATGAGGAGGAGCTTTTGCTAAAGAAAGGGCTTTTACACCTCTCGATCTGAGCCCAAAATGTTCTAGAGAATTCTGTTTAATTAAGGTAATTTTCATCATTTGAGTCACTGGACACCTTTCAGTGAGGTCAACCAAGCTAATGAGTAAGGACTCCAGAACACTGCAGTTACCACGACAAAGGCCAATGTTCAGATAAATCAGAAACTGAAAATATTTCTGACTCACAGAGCCTTCCATTAAATAAAGAATCAATAATGTCTGATGGAGTCCTTTTTACTTGGGCAATTCAAAACTTGGCCTTTATGTAGTCTGAAAATTCACTTTTATTTGAAAACAGAGGGCAACCACACATAGTAGCTGATATTATTAATACAAGTTAACATTTGCTGTGGACTTCTCATAGGCTGGGTGTGTCCTAAGCACCTTGTGGGTGCTGGTTCATTTGATCCATACAACAAACAAATCTAATAAGTAGATTGCCACCATTATCTCCATTTTAGAGAGGATATAGGGGCCCCAAACTTTCAATAACTAGATTGAAGTTATAGGGCAGAGAGCAGCATCCTACCTGATAGTAGTAACAGCTACTGCTTATTGGCACCTGAAATGTGGTAGAACTTTACCAAGCACTTTATATATTTTCTTTTTAAAAATGATACTAAAACCCCAATATGAACTAAGCTACAATTACCCTCATCTTACAGATAGGGCAATTGAAGCTTTAAAATATTAAGTAGTCTTTGTTCACAGTTACTTAGTGATGGTGCCAGATTCTAGTGCTAGATTCATCTAACTCCAAATCCAAAGACTATTCAGCAGAGTACTGATTTTTACAGTCCCTTTGAATAATACTTTCTCCTCCCTCAGGTCAGTGGGTTTCATTACTCACATGTGAGAGACAGACACAAAAAGGCTGAAGAGGACAGACACTTGTTTAATTTCACTTGTATGTTTTAGAGCCAGTTATTTTTAAAATGCAGGGAATGTAATCTTACTCATAGGAAATGCTTTGGAAAGCAATAAAGTAGATTAAATTAAAGTATGGTTTGATGGTGATGATTTAGCAAACTACAGTGGGGTTAGTAAAAATGAAATAGAAGATCTCTCTGCATATTACCTCCCTGAAGAGTATCGCCTAAGAAATACTCTTTGCACATAAAATAATGAGGATATATACATATAATAAACATAAACTACAATAAATGAAAATTTGCTTCTTCCATAAACTCTGTCTGCCAAACCTACACCAATAAGGTAGCAGGACATTAAAATATGAGCTGGAAGAAATGAGAGGGAATGTAAGCAATTTCTAAGAGGCTTGGGTTTGAAATAAACCCAGCTCATTAACACAGGTCTTCTTCCCTCCCTGTGTCTTCTCCTTGTACCTAGGAAATCCCAAGCCTGTGACAAAGTAGGCATGCAGAGTTAAAGGTTGCTGCTGCCCTCAAGAGACACAGTCCTAAAGCAGGAGAACTCAAAGGCATGAGATGAAGCCTCTTAAAAACCTTCCTTGGAGCTGGGCGCAGTGGCACACGCCTATAATCCCAGCACTAGGGAGGCTGAGGCAGGAGGATCACGAGTTCAAAGCCAGCCTCAGCAATGGGAGGCACTTAGCAACTCAGTGAGACTCTGTTTCTAAATAAAATACAAGAAAGGGGTTGGAGATGTGGCCCAGTGGTCGAGTGCCCCTGAGTTCAATCCCTGGTACCAAAAAAAAAAAAAAAAAAAAAGCCACCACCACCACCAAAAAAAACAACCTTCCTTGGACATTTAGAATAAAATTCAGACTCCTGTGCATACTTCCAGGCCCCATCTGAGTCTGGAGACTTGTCTCTTACCACTTCACTGTATACCAGGAACATCAGCCTTTTCTCGATCTCTCCAGGACACCAACCTCCTTCCCCTGAGCATGCCCTGTTTCTTCTACCTGGAATGCCCAGGCCCATCCACATCCTGGCTCAACTCTTTCTGTCCCTCTCGCTGTCTTTCACACATACACACTTGCACACACTAAACATCAACTTTTAGTAGAGTCATGAAGGAAGGATCCCTGAGAAAGCAGCATATGAACTGGAATTTGAAAGAGGAGACAAAGTTTTTCAAAGAAGAAAAGCAGGACCAAAAGAAGATACAGTAGGTCAAAGAGCGGAGTGTACTAGAAGAATGGAGGGAAGTGTGTTGGGGTGGAATAAGAAGAGCGTAAGTAAGGACTTGGTTCCTGAGGGTCTGCTACTCACAGTCAGCAGCCATGAACAGGTTATAAGCACTGGGAGAACCCCAGAGAGCTGGTTATATTTTTAAGAATATTTATTTTTAAAGCAACGTCCTCTGCCAACTGTTTAGAGGAAAGACTAGAATTTTCCTGATGAGGAAATAGGCTGTAGAAGGGAAAGACTTGCCCAAGGTTATAATTTGTGAGGTTTGCTGCCTGGATCTACACCCACCATGGTGACTTCACGTCCACGCACTGAAGCCTCTGCCTGGCACCTCTGTCACCTTCTTGGGAAGTTTGCTCAGAAATGGAACTAGAAGAACAGGGTTCCTGCAGATCATAATAACATCTCTTGTTAAAGTAAAAAATTCTAATCACTAATTTTTTTTGAAAAAGTAAGGTCAATCCATGGTCATCTGAAAAAAAATCCACACAAAGATTTCAACAAGGAACAGGGCACCAAAACTGCCTCTGACAAAGACACAGGAGCTGCCCAGAGAGGTGAGCAGTGCTTCGTCACCTCACTTAAACGACATGGTGGGAAGCGACAGCTGGCTGGCCTCTCCAAGGCCCAGCAGCCAGTCATGGTGGAGCGCCCACCGTGGGGGAGACATAAGAGTAGTCATGGCAACGGTGAGGAAGGAGCAGGTCTGCAGGCTGAGTTCGGGTCATTTCTGCTAAGTCTCCTGGTACCAGGACAACTGTGACTACAGTGAAGTCACGGATCATTGGCGGGGCAACCAGAGATGTGTGGGGAATAAAACTGTTGCTACCAAACACTTAGTAATGTTAAAAGAAAAGATGATGAGAGTAGGAGTCAGGAGTCCAGGGCTCAGCGCAGCTCCATGACCAGCTCTATGACCTTGAGTCAATCACTTTCAACTCTCTGAGCCCAAGTTTCCTGGTCCATCAAAACAAGAGAGTAGCCAGACTTACCAGGATGTTTTAAAGGAATAAGGGACATAAATGCACATGCAAAGTGTGCAGCCTAGTACTAAGCAATCCTAACAAGTGGCTGCATACTGAAATGGCCCAAAGAGTCCAAGTTGAACACCTGTCACATACAGCAATGGGACCAGGTGGTAACAGTCTCTCAGTGGTCATCACTGTCAATGTAATGGTTTTAAGAGAACCATGTGAACCAAACTATTATTCCATTTAATCTAGTCCTTATGCCCAAATAAATAATCAAAGAATTTGGGCAAGGACCTCCACCTCTTCTGGAATACTCCTCCTGGTGGATCCGAAGTCACTGGTGATCGCATCCCTGTCTCTTCTTTATCACCTTAGGTCCTTTCGGTAGTACGGTTCTATTATACTTCGTCTGAAGTCATCTGGTTACACCAGTGTTTTCATCAGCTTTTACACAGCTACGACTAAAGGGTCTGACCAGAACAACTGTAAGGAGGAAAAGTTTATTTGAGGGGTCATGGTTTCAGAGGTCTTAGTCCACAGAAGGCTGGCTCCATTCCTCAGGGCTCAAGACGAGGCTGCACATCATGGCGGAGTGTGTGGCAGAGGGAAGCAGCTCACATCTGGTGATCAACAAGCAGAGAGCAAAAACCCACTCTCCAGATACAAATATACACCCAAGCCATGCCCCAGTTCTTACCTCCTCCGGCCACACCCTACCACTTCAGTTACCACTCGGTTACTACCTATCCGGGGATTAAATCAGTGATTAAGACTCTCACAACCCAATCATTTCTCTCTGAACCTTCTTGCACTGTCTCACAAGTGAGCTTTTGGGGGACACCTCACATCCAAACCATAATAGCCAGTCTATGTGCTTATGGTACTGGAAAAAAAAAATCAGTATGCTCTTCCTCTCATGGAACATGCAAGTTTGTTGGTGGGAGGAAAAAGTGGGAATAACAATGGTTAATCTCATGAAGAAATAATAATTAAGGCTTGGAGCTCTGTGTCATGTAGTAGGTGGTCATGAGCCTGTGGTCTGGTGATAGAAAGCCTGGGCTCAAATCTGAGCCTGCTGCTTCCCGCTGTGCAATCTGGGGCAAGTGCTGCATCTTCCTGGGCCTCAGCTTTCCCATGGGGTGTGGTAGGGACTAAATGAGTTAGTACATGTTCCCCTGGGATACTGCCTGGCACTTGGTAAGCACTAAAGTAAAAGCTAGCTAAAATTTTTATAATCATATTTGATCAGCCTCACAAGTGATTTCATAAGCATTTTGCAAGAAAATGCTTGAAGGTGATCAACCAACTGGCAAGATTACAGAATTTGTAAAAAACTCATGTTTATATATTATTTTTCAATTTACAAAACATTTCCATGTTTTTTTCGCTTGATAATCAAAACAAGCTACCTAAAGTAGGCAGACAAAGCAAGCAATTTTTCTTTGTATCTTAATTCATTATAGAGTCCTTGTCACTTAAACTAGGGCCAGGGATGTATGAGGCATGCAATAAATGTTGTTGAATGAATAAATGCAGATGAGAAAGCTGAGGCAGTGTACATTATGAGATAGCTAGTGTGCTTGAAGCATTACATACATTTAATTCAGAGAGGTTAGGTGAGTCTCTCAAGGCTACACAGCCAAGCAGTAGCAAGAGCTGGGTCATTAACTAGAAGCCACTGCTGCTTCTACAAAATGTTTGGGAAAAAAAAAAATGCAACGACATGCCTTTGCTGTAGGGCAATGATGCCCTTTTCTGTCTAGTGCACAGTAGGCATACATAAGCACCCATTTGTTCACTGGTAATGGAAACTATCATTTGCTTGGCGCCTGTCCTGCTCTTCTGGAATGCATGTCACTGAAGGATGGCATCCACCAATGTCCAGATCCCTGCTAGGAATCAGGCCTTTAGGACCCCGTGCCTGTGATGCCACCAGGCAGAGAGTTTTCTGGATTCCATCAGCAGGCCTGTCCTAGCCCAGAACCCTTCTAGTGCTGGCCTGTGTTGGTCGTAGCCTTCAGTGTCCCACGGGATCTGACCACCACCTATGATTCCAGACCTAGACTCCACCCTTCAGGACTAGCCTTCTCTTGTTACCTTGAGGACAGGGAGCTGTCTTTCTATGAGGTCTTTTTTTCCAGCTCTTCCTTCTCGCAGTACATTCTTCATGCCCTTTCACCCACCCTGGTGCCCACCCTTGATCAGTTAACTCCTAGTCCCAGCTTAAATGTCATGACCCGGGGCATAACCAGCCCCTGAACTTCATCCACCATATTGAGGCCTTCTCTACAACATGGTAGTTCTTTCATGTTTCAAAATTCATGCAAAAATACATGCCAAGACTATTTTAACAACTGTGCATCCAGCATGAACAAGGGACAAACTCCCTGCCCTTAAAGCGCTTCTCCTCCAGTGGAATGTAGGTGAAGAGCCACAGGAATATAGGATTTTCTCCCAGAGCTCTTGTGATTGTAATTACATATTTAAATGATCACTAGTTGGTTATCTTTTGTATTCAAACAGAAAATCCACTCATACATTGCTGGTGGGGCTGCAAAATGGTGCAGCCAATCTGGAAAGCAATATGGAGATTTCTTGGAAAACTGGAATGGAACCACCTTATGACCCAGCTATCCCACTCCTCAGTCTATACCCAAAGGACATAAAAACAGCATACTACAGGGACACAGCCACATCAATGAGTATAGCAGCACAATTTACAATAGCTAGACTATGGAACCAGCCTAGATGCCTTCAGTAGATGAATGGATAAATAACATGTGGGATATATACACAATGGAATATTACTCAGCAATAAAAGAGAATAAAATAATGGCATTCACAGGTAAATGGATGAAATTGGAGAATATAATGCTAAGTGAAGTTAGCCCATCTCAAAAATCTAAATGCCGAATGTTTTCTCTGATATAAGAAGGCTGATTCACAGTGGGGTTGGGATGGGGAGCATAGGAGAATTAGAGGAACACTAGAAAGACCAATGGGGAGGAAGGGGAAAGGAGGGAGCAAGAGGGTAAAAAATAAAAAGATGGTAGAATGAAATGGATATCATTGCCCTAAGTGCATGTATGAAGACATGAATGGTATGAATATACTTTGTATACAACCAGAAATATGTAAAAATGTGCTCTATAAGTGTAAAATGAATTGTAATGTATTCTGCTGTCATATACAACAACTTTGAATAAAAATACATACATATGTATGTATTTTTTGCCTTTTGTATATGTATATACAAAAGGAAATCCAAGAGAATAGACACCTGTCCTGTGTTCCTCACTAAATTCTCAGAGCCTAGCACAGGGTCTGGAACCAGAGCAGGTGCTAAATAAGCCAATTCTATAAAAGTTCCAATGAAAGATGAATGAATGAAAGACAGCATGAATTTTAAATTTCTGTAGCATCTTACACAGATGAAGTAATTTTTAAAATGGGTGAAGGAAAAGGAAGGCATTCAAGTTCCCATTGTTGGAAGTTCAAATAATCCACTATCTTTAAGGATTCCCTTCAATCTTGAATATGCGGCACACATATTTCTGCCAAGCAGAGGTATTTCAGAGCAAGTCACAAGATAGCAATTATCTCCCCAATATTCCTATAAATAGTTTTTTAGGCAGTCCTCCATCCAGTCCTTGTTTCATTACTAGGTTTCTGGGCCGAATTTGAAAAGCGGATTCTTTTTTTTAAGCCTTGGCAATTTGGAGGCTATCATTGGCTTCTAGAGACTGGCTTGCAGGTGCAAAAAGATACATTTTGCATACACGAAAAATACAAGGGGATCAGGCTGAATTCCTTTGAAAATGTGGCCTCACATCTTTTTTTATTTTATTTTCCTGAATTTTTGATGAGGACAGATTTTTGTTGGTCTGCTGCCCATTTTAATAGCATATTGGAATTTGGCAGTACTACTTGGGAACCCATTGAAATGCAAAGAGGGGCCAGGTCTGTAACTAGGGTCCCTTTACCTGCCTTCACTCTGGAAGAAGAGAAAATGTAAAGTGGAATTAACCATTCAATTACTGATTACATTGGGAGTGGAAATTGGGGAGTAGAATGGGATTCACTCACTGAAATACTAATTGTGAACTGTAGGCATCAAAGAAAAAAAAAAATAGTAGCATAGCTATACACCCTCCCTTTGGATAAGTACTTTACAGTTTAGAAAAGCATTTTTGCATCCATCCATTATTTCATTTCAGCCTCATTGAAACCCTGTGATTAAGTCATCACGTTGGTACCAATTATCTTTTTTTCTGCACAAATCAGATCATGTAATTTCCCTACTTTAGCAAGTTCAGAGGGGTCCCGTTACTTGCAGGATGAAGTCCAAAATCAAGGCTCCCTTGTCTGAATTTGGATCAGCTTCACGGTGATGTCCTCTACCTTCCTTCATGACCTGCTAACACATAGGCACAGGTCTTGCATACTTAGATTTTCCGGTACAATGAAGAAGGAGAGGCAGTGACTTCGGTGAATGCCTGCCCCCAAGTCCTATAGGGACTCCTGAAGGAAAGGGGTTTAAACTGAAATCTCCTCATTGACTTCTGAGTTTGGTAGAGGAACTGTGGAGGTCACACAGAAATGATTCAGGTAGATGAACAGTAGAGACAAGGAGCACAGAAGACGAAGCATCCCCCACCCCCAGCTGCAGCTACCCAGAGCAGTCACCCCACAATCCTTCACATCTCCATTTTGGATGTTCTAATGAAAAGAGCTGCTCATTCTTTCTGCCCTAGAGAAACCCATTTGTAGGAGCCCTGTTTGGGGAGATGGCTTGAATTGCGGTTGACTATGAGCCGTGGAGATTTGGGCATTGTCGCCTTCCGTAGTCTCACGGGACTTGTCCCGGGATCTCGAGTGACTTGGCCGAGATTGCTGATCGGGTCAGCGCCATTTTGGTGGTGTGTGCGGCACGTGTTAGTCGTTGTTAGAGCCAGAAAGAAAAGTTATCAGAATAAAAAGCTGTTTGTCTCCAGTTTGCCTCTGAACTTCTTCCAGCGGCTTCGTTGCTCCAAGCAGCCATCGCTTCAGGCAGCAACACCCATTCATACCTGAAGGCCCCTTTCATGTGTCATTTTCTCCTTTGCTTTCTCTGCCTCACCATCAAGATTTGCACTGCTCTCTTCCTCCTAGAGCAAGCCCCCTGCAGACAAAGTGTGGAACTTGACACACAGTGGGTGAGCAGAGAAGGAACTCAGTGGTCACTGCAGAGAGTAGGGGGGCCTCAGGGAGATGGGAACCAGTCACCTACAAGACTGGCTGCCACCATGCTACGCACCATAGTGCTGCTTTCAAAATGGCACACGTGGCAGCGGCAACCAGCTGGAAGACAAAGAAGCCAGGCTTTAAGCTAAACTGATAGAGAACAATGTGACCAGTGGGATCCTTGTACCATTCCTACTTGCCCGCTGAGAATGACTTCCTGAGTGCCTCTTCCATGGATGAGCTTATAGATCGGTGTCAGGGCTGATAGCTTCAGTGGCTTTGCACTGGGCTGCTTGTCCCTGCTCCAACCCAGAACCACACCTGTGTGTCCATCATGTGAAGGACATTGTGTAGCCTTCCCTGCCCTGGATGACTGGCCAAGATCAGGAAGTGTGCTTTGCTAGACATGGCTCCATTGCTTCCTACAGCAGAGAAACAAGGCCAGTCCCCCTCCCCCAACCCCACACAAGAAAGAGAGTTCAGACACTTGTTTTATTCTGCATCTTGGGTAAGCTGGAAATGAAAAAAAAAAAAAAAAAAAAAAACTAAAAAAGTCAAAATTGCAGTTCTTTTGAAATGGGAGTGGAGCCAAGGGACACCGTTTATTCAGCTCTTCCCTGACCTCTCACCCCTAGGCAGAACCAAGTTCCCATGAAATACAGAATCAAAACACTGGTCTAGAAAAATTCTCAGTGTGGATATCAGCGGGACTAGCAGGTTAACTGGCTTGGATCTAAAATATGGAGGGGAAAGACCTGGGTTTGGCATCACCTGAGTTTGATTCCTGCCTGGGGCACTTATTTGGTAGCTTGCTCTTAAGGAAAGTCAGCTCAGCTCTGTGAGCCTGGTTTTCCTTGTATGCATGGTAGAGAATATAATAAAAGCCTTCCCGGGAACTGTCCTGAGGATTAGATAAAATGTATAGAAAGCATTTAACATAACAGGCAAAGGATAAATCCAGGCTGAATCAGCAATTGTAAGTAAGGCTGAAGTACTATCCATTATTGTCATTTACTTTAACAAAGCACAGTTGCCCTTTGGTAGTTGCAAGGAATTATCTCCACCACCCCACAGATGTTCAAGTCCCTTATATAAATGGTGTAGTTTATTTATGTAACCCACACAATCCTCCCGTAGACTTTAAATCACCTCTAGGTTGCTTATAATACCAAATACTAAATGCTATGTAAATGGTTGTTTTCTATGTTATTTACAGAATAACGACAAGGGAGGAAAGAGTCTGTATATGTTCAGGACGGATCCGTTTTTTTTTTTTTTTCCTAAATATTTTCCATCCAGCAGTTGGTTGAATCTAGGGAAACAGAGCCCAGGACTACAGAAGACCCATTGTAGTCTCTCTCTCATGGACACCAGAGGTATGCATGCCTGGGAGGCTCCAAGAAATAGTATTAATTCTTCAACTCCCATCTCCATCAAAATATAAGCGGCAACACTGGTTTTAAAGAGCTTTCAACACTGAGCTGAAAGATGGCAGAAACAATTGCTCATATGAGCCTCTCACCTTTGGAATGGAGGCTATTTTGTGGGAAATTAAAGCCTACCCATTTGAGAATGTTAATGGAATTTCAGTGAAAGGTACTCCTCTCTGAAGGCGTTACATTCTGTGTTTCTCTTGGTACTGCGACATTCCTCGCCATCTATAGCATAAGGCAGGAGGAAGTCCAACTGCATTGAACACAAGGGAAAGCTCAGGAGCCCAGTCTAACCAGTGGCAGGGCCCAGTGAGGCTTGGAAGCCAAAACTTTCCAGGAGATGTGGTTCCCTTGCAGTCTTACCTCAATTAGTAATTAACTGGCTAATTTAGCCTAATGCCTTTCATTTTCTCATTTGTCCTTTTTAAAATATATATATCTTACTAGATGGACACAATACCCTTATTTATTTATGTTTACGTGGTGCTGAGGATCGAACCTAGTGCCTCATTTATGCTAGGCAAGTGCTCTACCACTGAGCTACAACCCCAGCCTTCATTCATCCTTTTATCGACATCCCACCCCTAATACCTCCTGAGCACCTTCAATGTGCCAGGCTCTGAGTGTGAAGCAGCCACCAAAACAGGCAGTCTCTGACCCCCAGAGCTCAGCCATGGGACAAGCAGAGGGGGCTTAGAAATGTTCTCCCCACCAAAGTCCCACAAAGTAGCACAGTCAAGATTACCAAGGAGAAGTGAACATTTCTATTAAAATATGGACTATGAGACCAGCAGCTGTACTTAGAACTAAGAGCGACTGATCAACTACTGTGTAGGAATCTTTGCAGGATACAGAAACATATCATCTCCTACCATTTTCACAATAGTCACAGGACCTAGATATTATTGCTCTTACCTTACAGATGAGAATACTGAGGCTCAAAAAAGGCAAACCCCATCCCAGAGGCTCAGCAGGCTGAGGCAGGAGGATCATAATTTCAAAGTCAGCCTCAGCAGAAGCGAGGTGCTAAGCAACTCAGTGAGAACCTGTCTCTAAATAAAATACAACATAGGGCTGGGGATGTGATTCAGTGGTCAAGTGCCCCTGAGTTCAATCCCCAGTACCAAAAGAAAAAAAGAAAATAAAGGCAAAGCCCCTTGCCCAAGACCACACATCAGTAAGTGGCCAACCTGAAACTGTTTGATCTCAAAGTTGAAGCTCTTTCAGTACAACCTGCCTCTCCAGCACACTGGCTTAACAAATCTAATTTCATTAATATGTGCAACGTCTCTGAGTCCATTAGAACAGCACAGACCAAATGACTGCCACAAAGCGAAATGAGAGGGTCTACGTTTAGAAAGCATATGCCTTGACTGGTTCCTCTCTCTCTCTCTCCTCTCTCTGTTAATGCTCTCTCTGATACCAATTCACTTTATTCTTTTCAATGAGCATTTATCCAATTTAAAGTCAATGAAAAATAATGTACATTTTTCAACAAGTTTACATTAAGCACTGCAAAAGTGCTTGTGTGCTACTTCCGTGCCCATGGCGCCTCAGGAACATGGAAAGCATTTGAATACGCCTGTAATTGGAGTCCAAAGGGGTTAGCAGGAAGCTGGCTTTGTTCTGCAATTTAGGTAACTAAGAGCTTGTTAGAGAGGCTCTGGGGTAGAATGGGAGAGGGGCAGGGAGAAAAAAGGAGGGAGAGGGACTGGAAGGGAGGCTTAGTTAACGGGAACCAGAGGTTAAAGCAGAGGACAGAACATGATCTTTCACCACAGCCTGGAGGATGAGATGGGATCGCACTTGGCAGCCTAAAGAGCCGCTCCTTTCTTTAGCTCTCCTAATTCCCAGCCTCCTTGGCAAGGTCTGAAATGTCACAGATGGCTCCAAAAGTGAAGTCAGTGACCATGGTATTAATTCTATATTTTAGCCCTCCCTGATAGCTAAGTCTAAACTTCAAGACCTTGTGTTTCCTCCTGTCTCTCCCTGTCTGCTGTTCCCTCACTAAATGAATCAGTCCCCTGTTGTGCCAGTGTGTGGCTTGAGAGTCTTTCTTTTCCTCAAAAAGGCAGGGGCGTGGGGTGGGGAGTGAGAGTTGAAGCTGAGCTCTTGTTTTCACACTGTTTCTTTTGCCTCTAAAACCACACTTTAGGGTCCACGATCCTTTTGGTCCTTGTGCTGGCCAGGGGCTTCTTCAAGAGGTGATGTGTGAAAACAGAAAAAGACAGAATGTGTTCTGAAGTCAGAAAGGCCAGAGTCTAGGACCTCCTTGGAGGCCAAGGAGTAAGACAAAGGTGTAACAAGTGTCATGCTACATGTAATACGAATGGGGCATTCTCCAGACATCATGGAAGAATGTGAGACAAAATTCCAAAGGAAGAGCAGAAAAAACCTTCCTGTCCATTTGCAAAAATATCATAATGAACAGATTAATACGTAATCTCTTTTCCCTGTTTACTTGTCATGGCAAGGTGTTAAGTCACTGGATGGACTACATATTTATATTTTAAAAGGTTCACGTCTTAAAAGTTTAATAAAGTTATAATCCCAAATACCTTGATGGCTCATATGCCAGGTCACAGGAAAAGAACCTTCCTGGAAACAGGCAGGAAAACACTCCCGGTCTTAGTATTTTTTTTTTTTTTTTTTTTTTGGTGGTACCAGGGTTTGAACTCAGGGGCACTCCACCACTGGGCCACATCCCCAGCCCTTTTTTTTTTTTTTTTTTTTTTTTTTGTTGTATTTTATTAGAGACAGGGTCTCACTGAGTTGCTAAGTGCCTCGCCATTGCTGAGGCTGGCTTTGAACTCGCGGTCCTCCTGCCTCAGCCTCCCAAGTGCTGGGATTACAGGCATGCGCCACCGCGCCCGGTCCTGCTCTTAGTTTGAGTTGTCCTAACTCTCAAGAGGGAAGGCAGTGAATCCATGGCGTGTCCAAAGCCAGATGCCAATAAACCCTGGACACAGCATCCAACAAACTCCTTGGAACTATTATACCTAAAGAGTGAGGGCGCTGGGGTGCAGAGACACTAATTCATAAGAGTTAGTGACTCCCACGGGCCAAGGGTGTCAACAAACCCTGAGTTTCCCACCTGTGCCCTGATCCGCAGAGCAGCCTAGTGGGTTCCAGAGTCTGCGCCAAATCTCAGCTATGGGCACCGAGCACTGGAAGACAGGGATGTCGGGGTGGGATGGGACCTGAGCCCCTGCTCCTGTCCTGACACGCTGGATCCCACTGCTCCGTAGTCACCTGGCCTCTCTCATCCTTACCCTTACCCTTCAGCACTGCCTCCTCAGGTCTGCCCTCTCCACCACCACCTACCACAGCACCCACAACTACTGTTCCACAGTCACCTCTGCAGTCACAGCACCTAGCATCGCACCTGGCATGTGGTAAACTCAGCAAACGTTTGTTAAAATAACGAGTTCCTTTTCACTTGAGTATGCTTTGAAGTCGAGCTGCTATGGCGAGTGACTGGCACTGCATTCTTTTTACAGTTGTCCTGATATTCCTATTGATGAACTTGTAGATGAGGAAACAGGTCTAGAGAAATTAAGAGCCATGGATGGGACAAAATTAAGATTCAAATCTAGGGTGGTGTGACTCTAAAGTGGTCCTTAGGTATGCAACGCTGTCAGGCAGAAACCAGAGGATGAGGAAGGATGCGCCCAGTTCCTCACAACCACTGTATGTGTCAGAGACAAATGCAGAGAGAGTCACAGCTGGGGACACCATCTTCCTGCTGGTCCCCTTGAGGAGGTGGGCTTCAGCCAGCACAGCTCTTTCCCATCCACCTTTCTAGGCCCAGTGCTCAGCCCAGGGCCTGGCACTCGGAGTGCTGGAGGGGGGCTATTGAGCAGAACAAGCTATTGCATAAGAGACTGGGAAGTAAATTCAGGGATGAACAGGGAGGTGTGCAGCCTGGGGGGGGCCACAAGGGATGGTACTTCAGCAGAGAAGTGGCAATTCTGCACTCAGTGTCTCTGGCTTCGGTTTTTATTTTTTTCTACCAGCATTTACTGAATACAACTATGTTTACAACAAAATGTGGCAAGCCCCAACCATATGCTTTAAACACATTCCTTTTTCTGCTTAAAAACACGCTCTCCCTCTGCTACACAGACAGTGACATGAATCGAGGGGCAGTTTGTACTTTGTGTTATAAACGGGGTATTCGCAGGAGTGAACGCTTCCGCTGAAAACGGTCCCTCTACTGAGGAGTGTGCTTGTTGCTGTCAATAACGCCCTTTACCTAATCACAAGGAAAGATGGATGCCTGGCGGCCAACTTCAATTCCCCTCCACACCTTTGTTTTCTGAGCTCAGAGGACCACCCTGCAATATAACTCACATCTCCCGTCATTGAGCTGAACAGATCTGACAGCTAACATTTTGCTGCTTTATTTGACCTTAATCTGCTCTTGAACTTTGTCTACTGTTACTGGATAACCAGCAACTGCAAAGTGGGAGAAAGCAAGGTGTGTAAGGCCTCGTTCTCGGCGCCAGTGCCCCTTGCTGCAGTTTAATCCTGTGGGGCATGTGGTTCCTCCTGTCTTGTCCCAGGACCTGCATCCTCTGTCTTTCACTCACACACCAGTTATTCTTTAAAGCTGCCCGCTGTGCCATAATATGAGCAAAATGAAATTTTATAGGAAAAGGTATATGATTTGATTACAGAAAATCAGCATAGCTTAGGCTAAAGAGACCTAAATTGAAATCTCAGTTTAGCTTCTTATAAACTGTGTGACCTTAGCCAAATGACTTCACCTCCTTAAGCCTTGGTTTCCTCATTAATATGATTGAGATAATAATGCTTAGCTTCTAGGATTATTATGAAGACGAAATGGGAAAGTTAAAAAAAAAAAAAAATGTCTGAACAGTGCTTACAAACTTGACCTAGGGAGACTGCTCTTGTTAGCCTCGTATTAACACCACGATTGTGTTGGAAGAGAGTCATCATTATCGGGTGGTTTAAGGATATAAAACTTTCATTAATATTTTAGAAAATAATAGTGCTCAGATTTTAAAATGAAGATAAAACTATACTTGGAAAAGACCATAAAATAAAACAGTCGTTTAAAATGTTCCTGTTATAAAATTCTTGAAAACGAACTGTTCTGGTGAATAACAATAAAACTCCAAAGCCATAAATAAAACATTTCAGCCCATGTCCCGGGAGGTAAAGCCAGGGGGAGCTTACACATCCCCCGTGTGGGGACATGGAGAAGGCAGGAGGGTGATTTCTTAGTAAATGTTTTAAAAGCCCTGTGCTCCTACACTGCTGAGTCTCATCAGTAGGACACCAAGGCCTCATTTGTCAACTTGCTATCTTGAAAAAGAATCTGCATTCCAAGGAACACAGTAAGAAAATGTACCTGAGCACGGAACTACACAGATAAAAGTCTGTCCCCAACCAAGGGGCTTTTGGTAAATTTGATGGGGAAAAAAAAAAAAGAAAAAAAAAGCCACATGGATCCAATCAAACACATCTGATTTCAAAAAGAGAGGGAGAACAAAAGAGGAACTCCAAATATCGTGATGGGTACCAAGTCTAATTATCAATAAAAATATTAAAAATTTTAAAATGTGGTCAAGTGATACAGTTTTCGCTATCTGCGCATGTCTGTGCATGCATATGAATACAGGAATATACAAATGATACATTTTACTACCAACCCATTAAAGTTAAAACATCCATCTTCATCATATCAATTTCATCACATTAGACGCTGCCATTCTAATCTGGTATTGATAAGAACGAACAAGGCCTGGAATTTTACACCTGGGTGCATTTCGTTTTGTTTCTCTTCAGTGACAGAATTCAATATGACACAGCTCAGCGTGACAGCATCAGGCTGGGACTGTCACCTTAGGGGCTTATACATCTTTAAAATTCTCACAAAAGTGAAATTGACTGACAGCGAAGCAAAATGATGCTTTTAACTTGAGTTGGAAGATCAGAAAAGTCAATGAAAACACTCAGAGTTCGTTCAGGCTCTTCAGTGAGGGAGCTTTTGGAGGAAACCACTGTGGCCTTTCAGGCAAGCTGGTGGAATGCCAGGGACAAGCCTGAGGGACGCCTCCACACAGAGGCCACAGTGTCCGGTAGTGCAAGTTCCATGCAACTAGTTAACAAAGCAAGTTTCCACTCTTATTGCATCAGAGGCATGACGTGATGTACAGGAAAGAGTACATGAGTGGGAGTGACAGGCGTCACATGCAGGTGGACGACCCAAGAGACGTCAATTACCCAATGGGGGTCTCCATTTATTCACCTGCAAAGTGGGGTTACGGAAATATTTCCATTCAAGGCTTATGGAAATGTCAGCTCAAAAATGTCATATGTAAAAAACTAAATTCCAAAGGGCTATATAAGGTTAAGGTTTTACTGCATCTGTAACGGTGCAATTTCATTTCTCATCGTTACTGTGACTATGCAATGAGTCCTCCACCCAGGCAGGGCCAGCGCATGCATACATGATAGAATGTGAAGGGCAAGTAAGATTCATCACTAGGGGGTCTGCCTCCCCAAATTACATTCTCTACATGACAGTGTCCTGCATCCCTCCATACAACTGCCAAGCTAAAGGGATACCCAGGCCTTCCCTCTATTGTACAAATGATAGATTACTCAGTAAAGAGAGGTACATGGTCCATGATCAGGTGGTTAGAGGTTAAATCATCACAATAATGACCACAATATGAAAACTTAAAGCATAATTACTAGTAGCACAAGATACAAGTGAAGGCCCACTCCTAAGGACTTAACCATGTCTTTTGAGAGAGGTAGGCTATTGTTACTTCTGTTTTAAACAAGAGGAACCTGGCATTGCAAGAGGTGCACTAACCTTTCTAAGGCTAAAGCACTAGACAGTGGTAGAGTTCAGATCAAGGCTGGATTTGATGCCAATCAGATCACTTCTGCCATCCTGCACTGAGCAGGAAGGCACAGAAAATGCCATACTGAGGGCCTGGGGGTCTGACCAGTGAAGTGTGGCTCAAAGGGCACTGGGCAGGGGCAGCACAGGGAAGTGACCTCATGCACACCCTGTTTGTATTAATCTATGAAATGAGGTCGTTTAGATAACCATGGATCCTTCCAGCATTTCACCACATCCTCTGGCTTCTGCTTGCTGGTTCCCTTCACCTCCTGATCTCTTTCTTCCCCTCTCCCTCCCCTTAGGTCTTCCTTGTCTATAACTTCAACAGTCACGATTGTGCACTTAGGCATGCCCTAGGGGAGGTGCTGGAGTCCTGACAATGAATCTCACTTGGTCTCTGGCCTCTGTAATTAGAGTGTAGTGGGAGCAGATGTAGGAAAGGACCACTGTGATGTAGAGGGGTCTCCCAACTGCAACAGGGGCATGGAGGAAGAGGGCGCACCTCCGTCCTCTGTGCAGCTACTATGACACACCTATGACTGGGTAACTGATAAGAACCAGAAATCTATATCTTATAGTTCAAGAAGTTGGGGAGTTCAAGTTCAAGGCACCGGCATCCGCTCTTATGAGGGCTTCCTTGCTGAGTCCGTACATGAAAGAAGGTCATGCTAGCCCAAGTCTGCAGGTTGCCTCTTTTATAGGGTCTGAGTTCCATTCACAAGCAAGGAGCCCTCGTGGTCAGTCTTCTTAAAGGCCCCACCTCTAACGCTGTCACACTGATGTCCCTGAATTTTGGAAGATGCACATTCAAACCACAACAGTCCTACACTTTGGTTTGAGGGGGATCAGAAACAGCTTCAAGAGGAGAGATTTTTGTCTATCATACTATGGTTACTAAATCATCTTTTTTTTTTTTTTTCAATTTTTTCCACCAGTGTAAGCAGGGGCTGTCCAGTATGGTCATCATGAGTCAATAAATCCCATCCCAAAGCAAAGAAATTTGACATTTCAGTGGGCCTGCCCAGCCCAGGAGGGAGGATGCATGATTTCTGTTTCAGACTGATGAAACAAAACACAGTGAAAACTGCCTGGAGATTTATTAGATCTGAGCACCAAGAGAAATGCAGATTGTAGACAGGATGGTGATGAGCCCAGTAACCACTAGAACATCATCGATACCTGGGACCCAACCAGGAGCGCTGCCACAGCTCAGAGTGGCCTGTGAGAGGCAGGCAAACTACAGAGACGGGTGTCTGTTTGATCCTGTGCTGCCATCTCCCAGCCTCCCACGCTGTGAGGAACGTAGAACATGAGCTTGATGTAGAAAATGCAGGAAAAGCAAAGTTTCCCAGTCAGACGGAGAGCAAAGACAACCAGGGAAGAATCTGCAAGTAGAAGCTCAATAAAGGAAACATCTGTTCCCTGGGACGACTTGCTAGAACAAACCAACTGTTCCCATTATTTCACACCGTACGCCGAACACGCAAGAGGAGGAAACGAGAGTGCCACCCAGGAAGGCCACCCGAGCCTGGACAGCTCCCCCAGGAAATTTTGCACCTGCGGCTTGGTCCAATCTGAGTTTTCTGAAACCAGGAACTTTCTGAGCACACAGATTTTCCAATTTGAAAAAAAAAAAAAAAAAGTCTTTGTGTTGTTGGCCTATGAATTTTGCGTTCAAGCACTCTTTATAGAAATCTACCAAATCCCCATTAATCCAGTGTCTAGTCAGCTCTGACGATCTCTAATAAGGATTCTGTAACCTTTCTGAGAAGGTCATTCCTCTTCTAATAGAAACACAGTGATCACTGAAAGTAAAAAATTGCCTCCTTCCGTCTCCGTCTCCTCCCTGGCCTGGCCGCGGTGGCTGGGCTGACCTGCTGCTTGCTTTCTTCACACAGGCTCAGACTGGTGCTGCACCAGTCCCTGCATTTCAGAAAGCTCATTTTTGGACAAAGCCAAGCCCAGAGTAGCAGCTGTGTATGAAAGGACAGGAGGGGGAGACACCCTGCTCCAGCTTGCGATGAGCATGAGGACCCCAGAAGTGACCCTACTGAAGTTCAAGCCTTAGTGACTAGAGAACCAGAGGAGTTAGCACAAGCAGACAGGAAGGAGCTAACCAGAATTAATTCAGGAAATAGGTATCCTTGATGTTTCACACACACCCAGTGCTGTTTGATGACCTTTAGAAATCTAGTACGCAGAATTGTTTCATACTTCAGTTGACTAGCTGTGTAGCTATAAGTAACCTTGGAAAGGTTACTTACCCTCTCTGATCCTTCCAGATAAAGTGGAGTAAGTGTTCCTTCTCTGTGGGATGACTATACGAATTAAATGAATGCTGGACCTCTAGCATGGTGCCTAGGGCATGCCACATAGTCAAGAAAAGAAACTCCATGTAATAATGTATAAATGCAATTCCACCAATACTAAGATTATGACACTACCCCAGCACTGTGTTGTGCAGGAAAAGTTATAGGTAAACTCTGAATATCCTAGGGTGCTGTCATTTATATAGGGTGCTTTCCTATATAAAAGTTGTTTCTATCAGACAAGTTGTTGCCAGTTTAGCTAGCCCTGGGCAAAATTGTCACTGTGAGTTGAGGCAGACAAAGTCCTTGTCCTCAAAGAGTTTTCAATCTACTTTGGGAGAAAAGTCTTACTCAAAAGTAAGTGCAAGATCATCAATCACCTCTTCATATGTTTACAATCACCTCTTCATATGCCACGTCATGGTTGACAATGTATGCTTACACAAATTCCCTACCAAGACCTTATCATCCTTATTTTTATAGATGAGAAGACTAGGAATCAGAAAAAGTTTTAGAAACTGCTCAGAGACCTAGAATGCTTGACAGACTGCAGGACTGGGATTTCTACTCAGGGTCTCTTCATTCTCAAACCAAAGCCTCTTCTGAGTTCCTTCTTAGAGACGTCAGCAGATGTGCAGGCTGGGCTGGCTCCACTCCGTCATTCAACCGCTCTCCACTGGGCCACCCAGGACTTCCTCTCCCAGCAGCAAGAAGGAAACTCCTCAGCAGGGGTGGCATCACTCCTACTTTCCTCCTGAAACACCTATTATTTCAATCACACTTAAACCACCTCATATTTTAAAGCTCCTTGAGGATACAACACATGAATGGAAAAAAAAAAAAAAAAAAAGTTCTTTAAGTTCTACACTGAAGTGCCTCATAAAGTCTGATCTTAACTCCCATGTGGCTTATTCAGCTTCGTGGTACCTGTGTGACATCTAACTGCTAGAAGAGACTGGGCAAAACCAGGCTGTCCTCACTGGCAAGGGGGCATGCAGCCCTGAATCACATATCCCTAGTGGTTCAAAAGTGACATTGGGACAACTTCAATTTCTGTCTTTAACTGTTGAAATTCAAAAAGAAAAAGAACCCAAATAAACAATGTGAGGTGGGGGGAAGGGAAGACCTTAAACACATCCCTATCTTTCACACAAAATAGGGACAGGACCTCAGGAGACATCTGGCAGAACTCGCATCTAGGGCCACTGACTATGGAAGCTGGCAGTCAGTATTTACTTAACTGATAAAATTATTTACCTAAGACATGGTTCTAATGTTGTCACTGTATTAATCAGGGACAGTCAGTGACCCCCAATCTAAAGAACACATTATCGGACTTGCATTCGAACTTTTCTAAGCTACGATCACACGTATCAGCTCTGCCTCCCCATCCCCTTAAATTGCAGGGCCCTAATCACCAAGCCCTTATCCAGAAACAGGTAAGGTGGCAGATCCCACTAGGCACTGAGGATGAAGACCTGAACAAGAGCCCCGGCTTGCGGGGGACTCCCAGTTACAGAAATGTGATGAGGACCATGAAACGTTCAGCAGAGGAGGGTCTCCCACAGAGCCGTCCAGCTGGTCCTGACAGTCAGTTATGGTGGCTGCTGTGGGACAGGCTGGGGAAGGACCTGAAGGCAGAGAGAGGGGCCTCCCCAAAGGCACAGAGGAGAGGAAGATCATCCTTGGTCTTAGGTCCTCTGGACTAAAAGCCTTTGTTACCCAACATCTCCTATCTGGGGCCTCCCAACACTGCCTATTTGGGAAGGCCCAGCCCAATGGCCTCAGCTGTGTGACCTTCTTTCCCTGCTCTCCTGGGTAGAAGCATCCTTTCCCTCCCTTGGCCCGCATGTTCCCGTGTCCCATATCCTGGCACATCCTGCTGTCATCTCCAATTCACTGTGACTAGAAGACAAAGGAACTAAGTGTCCGGGAGGAGCTGGGTGTGAGGGCAGGTGGCGGAGGACAGGGACCTGTTTTGACAAAGCTGCTCTGGCGAGACAAAGGACACTGGATGTCTCTCTGTCAGGACCAGGGTAGCCACAGGGGTGCTCATCCAGCCAGATCATGGCACCCCACTCTGGCTGGAATGAATCACTCGGGGTGAAGGCTAACGCTTTGTGGCCACAGAGATACTCTGACAAAGACCAATCTTGGTTGGTAATAATCTAAGCAAATCACATCAAACTCTCCTTTTCTCTTTTATTGATGCAAGATAGTGTGCACCTCTACAATGGACAGGGACTGGGAGCTAGGAGTCTAAACAAGTCATTTCAGAGTTTGAGAATTTCATGAATTAGTGAGATTTAAGAACAACAATGAAACCCTCCAGGACCATTACAAGGTTGCTGCTTTCATATTTTACCCATCAAGAATATTTTCACAAATGTCATCTACTATTACTGTCATTTCTTTTTCAAAAAGAAAGACACTTCAATATTAAAAATCAGAAGGATTGCACCAGTATACAAGATAACCTTTCCATTCAATCAATATGACCTTAAGAGAACCCTGCCATAGTGTTCTTACTTCTCTCATTTGGAATTAGACTAGTTTAGCTCAATTGGCTCTAGAAAGTCTATTAATGTGAAGTCCCTCTCCTACAACATCAGTGGCAGACCCACCCTAAGGTGACTCACTGAGTCACTTCTTTGTATCATTCCCTCCCCCTCTGAGTGCTGACAGAACCTGTGACATGTTCCAGAATACAGCAAAAATGATGGGATGGCCACTCCTGGGAATGCAGACATCATATAAGACTGCTTTGGCAGCCTGGAGTGACAGGCCTCCTGCTGGCCTTGAGAGGGTCTGCTAGGGGACCATATGGCCAAGAACACCAGGTACCTCTGAGAGCTGAGGTCGACCTGTATACAGTAGTCAGCAAGAAAACGGGGACCTCAGTCCTGTAGCCACAAGGAACTGAATTCTTCCAATGACCACGTGAACTTGGAAGTGGAAACTAAGCTCCAGAAAGGAACCTGGTCCACAATCCAAAAAGGATTGAAGTACTAACAAACCTCAGAACAGAGGAGCCTGCTACATTGTGTCCAGGCTCCTGACCCTGGATGCTGTGAGACAGTAAGTCTGAGGTGTTTGAAGTCATTACATTTATGGTTTGTTATGCAGCAACAGTTGAAAATACATTACACTACATGGCTCTTGAGGGGAGATCTCACAGAGCCTAGGGTTGTCTGTATATAACTGCCAAGGAATAAATGCTCCAGATGGAACTGGTGTCCTGACTCAATGCCATCAGTAATAGTTTCTCCCTTCTAAAGGCCTCAGAGGCACTATAAGGCATGTAGTAGGAGCCACATGTAACATGGGGTCTTTGAAGTTTCAGAAGTCTTCTGAAGGGTTCTTGTGGCTATGTTCATGTTGCTGTGACCCTTCTGGAAAGCCCAGAGATCTTTCCAAGGACACAAGTGGAAAAGCATCTATGGACTATAATATAAATCAGACACCTGGTTGCATTGTTTCATCCTGAGCTCTAAAACAAAACCTCCCAGGAGAGATGAGTGGGGTGAGGCAGAAAATGGGGACCTGGACCGTGACAACCACAACCAAGATTAATACACATGCAGACTTCACCAAAGATGTCTCATCTGTTGTCACGTGGAACACTCTTAGTAACCTCCTGAGAGCAGGTGTTCTTAGCACACCACTGTACAGTCAGGGACACTAAGGTTTCAAGAAGTTATGAGGCATGTTCAAGGCCACCTGATCAGTAATAGTGGGAATATTTCTTTTATCTGAATCTAGTGATATCTTCATGTAATAGCAAAACTCTGAAATCAAAGTGCCCAGTGCACTAGCACTTAGAGGATTTATAGAACTCACCATCCCCTGCCCTTCCCTCACAGCAAGTGCCATTCCTTGAGGATGGCAACACAAGGACACTTTACCTGTCCCTCAGCAGCCCCACCTGTCATACTCTGGCCTTGAGAAATACATACGTCACGTGTGTGAAATGTCTGAGAAGAATAAAAAAAAAAAAATCTGTATCTTTTCCTTTTCTATCACAAAGTGCCCCAAGACATCATCATCTCCTAACTGCAACATTACCCTCTGCTTCATATTTAAAGAAAAGAAAATTTCTTCCCTAAAATGGGCAGTAGTCAAACTTCCATATTTTTTCCTAGCTCCTTTCATTGGCATTCCCTTTTATTTTTCTTTGCCCAAAGTGATCATTTAGGAGCCCTGTCCAGGAACTAGCATTGTTTTATTGCTCTCCAACTGGCAGTTGTAAAGGGCACTGTTAGGCTTTTTACAAATGTTTTCTTATTAGATCCTTGCAATGATTCAGTGCAGATAGTATTATTATCATTTCTGTTGTTCCTCACCCCACCACTTAGAAAAAGAGACAAAGGGTCAATAAGTAAAGAATTGCTTGGGATGAGAGAGAAAAGCTACAGATGGGACTCATGTTCATGTGACTCAATGGTCTGTCTGTCTTTTTGTTCTTTTTTCTTTCCTTCCTTTTTCCCCTTCATCCTCCCTTCTTCCATTCAAATATGGGAACAAATCGCTGACACTGGATATAGAAAGTTCTAGTTGTAGCCTAAGGAGCTTCATTGTGGGGATGACATAAATGCACTAAGTACTGTGGAAATGGAAAATACCAGGCAATGCATGTGTGGAGGTGGTCATGGCTGGCAGGGGAGGCTCAGCCCAACTAAGTCCTCAGAGAGAGCCAGGGAGAGGAGGCCAAATGAGCACTGCAAAGTGGAGTCCAGAGATAGGTGTACGGTGTTGCCCATAGGGTGGTCAGCGTGCCTGGGGTGAGAGCAGGAGGAAGGGTGGCTAGTGCTGGGCCCTCCACTGATGCTAAGGGACCCAGACTCAATCTACTTGAGCTTACCCTTGCACATTCAGCTCTTCTACAGACTTGCAGAAGAAGAGGCATTCACATCTGCAACCCATTCTCATTTGTTCTATTTCTCAACATAACACCAGTTGTAACTCTATTCCTTTTTACCCCACTTACGAAATGAAAGAATCGAGGGCTGGAGTTGTGGCTCAGTGGTAAGAGCACTTGCCTAGCATGTGTGAGGCCCTGGATTCAATTCTCAGCACCACATATAAATAAATGAATAAAATAAAGGTCCATCAACATCTAAAAAAAGAAAAGAAATGAAGGAATCAAGGGTCAGGGGAGTCATGATAGAAATGACTATATCTAGTCTACCTTTTACTCTAGAGAGTTAACAATTTGCAATTATTTGCACTTGTTAGGAAAATGCATATAACACACTGACTCTGGACACAGGCATCTCACGCCACATGCCTTCTGGGCATTAAGGTACCCTGCCCTCCTTCTGCAGGGAGCCTAGCAGAGTTCCCTCCAGTGGGCTGCGATCTCCTGTCCTTTCTTTGAACGCTCCTGCAGGAAGGCATTCCCAACGGCCGACATATACAGGTTCCTCACATTTTCCCTTTGCAGCTGAAACAGATCTCCTGCTTCTGCATGACAGAAAGCAATGACAAGGCCATTGGGAGGTGCAACCAATGATCATTTGCTATAGAAGCAGAAGCCAGGAAAGGACCTAGAGGTTGAGGGACATAAACACCGTCACAGACAGTGAGGTTTCCTGAAGCACATTTAGAGATCCCCTAGTGCACCGATTTTATTTTTAAAAGAGAAGAAAACTAGGTAAAAATAGAGATTTCAAAACTGTAGTTGGTTGCAGAGGAAGCCACACCATGTGATAATAACAATGCTTTGATCCACAGCAGTTTGTGCCGGGGCCATGTAGCCCAGGCCCTTCTCCAGAATCGGAAACTTGCTTTGCTGGCTTAGAAACTAACAGCAGGTTGCTGTCATTCCCTGTCTATCATTCCTCCTTCAAGCGAACAGTGACCAGACTGGAGCCCCTGTCTCTGGCCTGTATGCTCAACTGAGCCATGCATGTCATTAGGTAGAAACAGAAATCAGTGCACCACGGTATCCTCCTCCTTATTAGCTGCTAGATGGAAGCCTATCCACCCCAGGACCTGCTGCCTAAACACACGGTGGGCAGAGGCAGGCAGATGTCACAGTAACCCTATGGGTGTTATAAAAGAGCAAAAGCCAAGAAGAAATCAGCTAGAAGTGTCTTCAGTGGATTTTGAGAAGGAAACCTTGCTTAGTGGCCAATATAGAGACTCCCTGGTAAAGACCTCCAGCCTCAGATAATTGACATTCTACTCATGATCCACCAGTGAGAAGGGCCTGAATTCCACAGCCCTTCTCCTTCCTGCCGCCATCCTTTATTAGGCTGGCCAGTGGCATACAAAGGGAAGAACTGGTTTTCATGTCAGAAAAATCTGGGTTCCAATCCTGGATCCATTATTTACTAGTTAAGTGACTTTAAGTAAGTCACCCTCTTTCTGATTCTTATATCTTCCTTCAATGTACTTCCAAAGCATCCCACAACAGTAGGCGCTTGTTGCTAGTGTTAATCATCCTCAACCAGACTACAAGTTCCTTAAAGGACAGGCGCCACATCATAGTCTTATCCCCAGTGCCTAATGCAGAGCCTGGAACACAGCCGTAGCTCAACAAGTACAAGTGGAAGAACAATGAATCAATCACTACTTCAAACGTTTGTTGTGGAGTAAGTAAAGAATCTGATACTAGATACCCTGATGTGAGTCCTTAGTAAACATTTATCTTGCCCCCTGTCCCCTGATGACTACCTGAGTTCTGTTGAGACGGCCATCCTTGACTGCAGTGCACCAGATGCACCTTCCTAATCCCTCTGTCTGGAGAACAGGATCAGACAATCTCCATCCTCCTTTTGGAACTGGCAGAAGGCTTTCTTCCAAAGGAAGAAAATCCTGAGCCAAGATACTGCCCACTCACCAGCCCACACCACCCAACACCACCAAACAGCCAGAACAGCCTTGGTCATCAGCACTAGCCTGAGTCACACCAGAGTGCTCTGCATTCTTTGGGGTGACATTTCACTTTGGGGGAAGGTCTGGAGACCAAGCACTTCCCCTAGTCCAGCTTTACAAAATCACCATGGTATAATTATTAATATATATATATATGTTTTCTCCCTGGTTCCTGGCAGAGCTTTAAAATCCCTTGGAATTCCCCCCATAAAATAGCCTTTGCCAGACTAACAAGGTGATTCAAAGCAGGACCCTGAGAGAGCTTCAGGATGGGGGCTGGGCACCAGAAAGACCAACTGGAATGACAGAGCTGGGACTTGTGGCCAGGCCCCCTGATCTCTGGCCCTTTCCTGGGTTCTGAGAGGCATTCTATTAACTTATCCCATCTGAGCGGGGTCATGGAAACTTCCAAATTTGTAGTCAGCTAGGTGGAAGTGCAGGTAGCCTGGAGGGCCCAAAGACAGGATAGTAGAGTCTGCAGCAGAGGCTGTCTTGTAAGACTGAGGAGCCTGCGCTAAGTGTGGGTAGTTGGTGTCGGAGCTCAAGTGAGTAGAAGCGCTAGGCCATCACGCTGGTGCTGAAACCCCCACCAACACTGCCACCAAGCACAAGTGCCCTCAGCAGCCCTCCAGCTGACTTCAGTTGTGTCCAGCAAAGACTCGTGAATACCCAGCCACGGCAGCTTGTGGGAAATTGGCTCATCTGCCGCAGTTCCTGTCCTCCAGGAGCACACTGATGAGGGTGAGGAAAGACATGTAAAAAGGTGCTCTATATGTGTATTATGAATCATAATGCATGCTACTGTTACATATACAACAACTTCAAATAAAAAATAAATGAACAAAATAAAGATATTGTATGCATATACAACTAAAAATATTTTTAAAAAGAAAAGACAACTGGAAACTTCAATATAAATAAAGTCCTAGAGGGCAGGGGAAAGTGGGCAATATATGATAAAGATGGAGCCATAGACAGACATTCCTAAAAAGCTGTAAATCAACCCTCTACAAAATGCACAGTTCATCAACATTTTAGAGATTAACATGGCGGTGATGGGGTTGCTGGCTTTGGTTGTGGTATTTTATTAGAAGGTGTTTCAGAAGTTTGCTGGATCAAGCTCTACCAGCTTTCTAATGTGCAAAAAATGTAGTATATTGAACCTAATATTAGTCAGTTCTTTCCTCTCACCTTATTTGACACACCAGCAGCAATCCTTCCTGCCTCATGGAAATACATCCTCTCTCAGTCTCTCAGACTCCTAGATTTCTCCTTTCTCAGTGGCCACTGCTCAGTCTCTGACTCTGGTTCCTCTTCCTGCCAATTTCTAAATGTTGAGATGCCCCATCACTCAGACCTCCACATTCTCCTCTTCTCTCCCCCAACTCCTTGTTCATACCTTCTAAGATGACAGCATCTCTCAAACGTCTACCTCGAGCTAGAACCCTCTCTGCGAACTCCAGATACCTTCCTCCCAGCAGATCGCTCCACAATTCTGCTTGGGTTTCTAACCCACATTTCAAATTTAAGGTCCAAGCAAACAATCTTCCCCTCCCTTTCTCTATCTCAGTAAATGGTAACTCCATCCTTTCCAGTTTCTTAGCCTTGAACCCTCAGTGCCATTTTCAATGGCTCTTTCTCTCATACATGAAAACCAAACTCCTGGTAAACTTAGTAGGTTCCATCTTTAAAACCTATTTTGGATTTGATTGTTTCTTAAGCCCTCCATATTTCCTCTTTGGTCTGGGCCATGATCACCTCCTGCACTGTTTTCTTATTTCCACTTACATGTCCCCCACCCCCAGGGATCCTCGACACACAACCACTCGAGTGAGCCTTGAAAAGAGTTAGCTCTCCTCACTCAACCGGGCTAATATTACATCATTGTTTACAAGCAAGGAAACAGGCTGAAAGGTAAACAGTCACACCACCACCAAGTGGTGATTGGTAGTGGAGCAAGGATGATTAGTAGTGGAATATGGAAGATTTAAGATTTAAGCCCACCTCCATCTGAATCTGAAGTCTGTTGCACTTAATCAAAACCATACTGCCAAGACACCATTTCATACTTTAAATACAATAAGAAGTTATATCCTGAGCCTCAGTGGAATTGAAATATACAGTTGCATAAAGATTTTTAAAGTATACTATGGAAACTTAATGCATTCATTCAACACATGGTTGTTGGAGGATCTATTATAGGCCCGGGAGTTTAGCCGTGAACACAAAAATCTGTCATCACAGACCTTAGAGCCTAATGAGAGACACATAATAAGACAAAATAGACAATGACACGTAGTGATCACTGTAAGGACTAGTATCAGCTGGTTAAAGAGGCAGGGAGCAATGTAGAATAACCACAGACAAAAAGCAGAGGCAGGGGTGTTCTTAAAGCAATGGAGCATCAAGAGGCCAGCTGTACTCAAGCAGAATGACTGAGGGGTGAATGGTAGGACAAACACTGCACTTCATGGTAAGACATAGGTTAGAAGCTTTGGTTAGAGCCTGCCCATGTAACCTGAAATGGATGTGGCAGGAATTCTTGCTCCTGAAGCATTAAAGAGCATGCTTCTACCTTTCACTGTATTTTATCCCTGTGCCACATCAGCAGATTCAAGTGCCTATAACAGTGACAAGCACGTAGCACATTCTCAATAAACCTTAATACCTATGAGTATGACATCTGCAACTTCTTTCTCTTTCAAAATACCCTTCATCATTCTTGGCAGGCTGCATTCTGATATGCAGTTTTAGAAACTGTCAAGTTATACACATAAACACACCTACACAAGTTATAATTTTGATTTGTATTGCACTGAATCTATTTTTTCATGCACAAAAATAACATTACTTATAATGGTAAAAAAAAAAAAAAGAACTATCAATATAAAAATAGATGGCTGGGCATGGTGGCCCATGCCTGTAATCCCAACGGTTCAAGAAGCTGAGGCAGGAGGATCGCAAGTTCAAAGCCAGCCTCAGCAACTTAGTGAGGCCCTAAGCCACTTAGTAAGACACAAATAATAAAAAGGCACTGGGGATGTGGCTCAGTGGTTAAGCAACCTTCAGTTCAATACCTGGTACCAAAAAAAAAAAAAAAAAAAAAAAAAAAGGAAGACAGAGAGAAATAGGAAACATCAAAGAGAAAATCTGAATGGTCCATAAGCATTTGAAAATACTGTAATTTCTGATGTAGTCCAGAAGAATCAGATTAAAATAAAGATGAGGAACATTCTACACTCCTCAAATTGGCAAAAACTAAAAGTCTGACAAAATTGCTTTCTATGCAGAGTGCAGGGAGCGCTCACATACTACCGGTGGGTGTATGAACTGAGAAACCAACTTTAAAATATAAATGGTCAGCATTTAGCAACCCTGAGGAGGCATATGTAATGACACACAGCACTCACTCTCTTACAAGATATTCATCTTGCACCATCCCAGCACATGAGGCCCAAGTGTGGGTAACAGAATACTTATTAAAGCCTTGGTTGTTACAGCCCATTCTATAAACTACCTGAGCTCTTGTCATCAGAACACTGGGTAAATAATTATCATTATATCCATGTAACAGACTACTGTGTACCAGTTAAAGTGAGTGAATTAAAATTACTTTAGCTCAACATAAATCTCACAAACAATGCTCAGCAAACAAAGCACAGACAGGCCCAAGTTTGGTGTGAATCCATTTGTTTGTAAGGTTTTAAAATACACATCAGCTAAAGTACATTTTGTTTTAGCTATATCATATGCTATAAAAGTTTTTTAAAAAAAAAGCCCTCTAAAGAAGATTAGATATCAAACTCAAAAAACTGGTTTGTACTTAAAAAAGGTACAACACGTTCAAGGAATAGTACTACAGATGGCCTTATTGGTGTCTATAATGTCTCTTTTCTTTGTTTGGTTTTTGTTTGTTTGCCTTTGTGGTGCTGGGGATTGAACCCAGGGCCCCACACGTGCTAGGCAAAAGCTCTATACCACTGAGCTGCATCCTTGGTCTCCTTAAATTCTTAAAGAAAAAATAATTGGAAACAAAATATGGCCAAATTTCAAGCTTTGCCAAAACTGAGTATTGGGTATACTGATGTTTATTATATTCTCTGTAATTATCTGTATTCCTAAAATATTCATAATTGAAGAAGCAACAAGAAAACATCGGGGTGGGTTTACTAGATTGCAAGCAAGGCTTTTCCACCATTTTGGTAGCCATCTGTAGAACTATAGGGCCATTTCCATTTTCCCCAAATTATGTTTCTGCCACAAGCAAAAGGAAACACATTGTATTACTTTCACTGTCAGAAGAGCTGAATTTGCCCTTTTTTTCCCATGTGGGGTCACTTTGCATCAAAGAAGAGTTTTTCAGTTGGCCTCTGCTTGAAATGAGGGCCCCATACATGATGCCCCAAATCCACCTCACCAATCATCGGGAGGGAAATTTGTAAGGGACTGGCCACTGTCTGAGTTATGCACCGTTCCCACCTTCCTTATTTGGTCTTTGTAATCAAGGCTTGTTTATTGAAGCAGACATTTCCCTTTCCTTACTCATGAAAAATATATCGCTATTGCATAGCCTTCCGTATTTCAGTTCTGAACTCAATGAACACCCAAGTAATCTTCCTTGTGATTACAGATGATTTCTCAAGCAACCTGAAATTGAGCTCTTAACTCTCATTCTGACAGTATCTATATTATCTTTTTATGCAAGATAACAACTACTCTGAATTGTGTAAACTACTCCTCTGCGATTGCTTTAACCATTTGTTTTGTCTTCAAGATTGGAGATGTGTAAAAATGTTCTCTACAGAGTACAACTACCACTCCTTTGGAAAAAATAAAACAGCTGCTAAAGATGTTAAATGAAACGACAACAAAGATATTAAGTATACTTAGCCGAGCTTCAAGAAGAATGTCATCTGATAAGGAAATAGGATTATTAAAATTAAGTGGTTATATAGAAATGAACCAACTTCATTTCTAGTTTTCTATTTTGGATTCACTGCTAATAAACTCAATCACGCTTGTTTCTCTTTTCTAAATAAAGAGATTTCTGGAGGCAGCAGAACGTTCTCATAATAGAACATGAGCGTTAAAACCAGACAAATCCAGGTTCAAGTCACAACTCTGCCAATTATTAACTTTTTGGAGTTACTTAACTTATCTAAGTTTCAGTTTCCTCTTTGTAAAATGGGAATAATAAAAGCATTGATGTTATGAGAATCTGGGAAAGATGAACTGAGAGATGAATGAAAATGCTTTAGAAAAATACTTGTCACATTTAATTGTTAGTACATTAAAAATTGTCAATATTAACATTAATAATTGTTAATGTATTAATAATTGTTAGTACAGGTTAAGTAGCTAGCCCTCATCCAAAACACCTAGAACAGGAAGTGATTTGGATTTTGGATTTTTCTTTTTTTTTTTTTTTTTTAGATTTTGGAATATCTACATGTACACAATGAATACCTTGGGGATGGGACTCAGGTCTACACACAAAATTCATCTGTGTTTCATACATACCTTATAGGCATAACCTGAAGGTAATTTTATATGATATTTCCTTTGCACCTGTGTTATGACTGCAATCCATTAGATGATGTCAGGTGTGGAATTTTCCACTTGCAGCATCATGTTGGCACTAAAAGAGCTTCAAATGTGGAAACATTTTGGATTTGGGTGTAGGGATGTTCGGTCTGCATCATTAGTTGCCATAAATGTTAGCTATTATTATCATCATTTGGTGCACACAGTTAACATGTAGGAACACCTCGTTGTTATTTTCAATAGATCACCAACCAAGAGTCCCCCATTCCTGTAACTTCATTGCAGAACTAAAAAAATTTAAAAGGAAGGCTCCCACAACACGCTAAATATTAAAGAACATTGTCTTTCCCCACACTGGGCTCACCTTAGGCATCTTCAAAATATTTGAGCTGAAGTATGACAGATTCTTTCTCTGGCTCTCCAACACAGAACTAGAGGTTCCCTTTTTTTGTGTGGACACCCATAGCTCATGCATCTGTGTTTCTAACATAGATATAACTGAACTGTATGGTCTTCACTGTTTTCCTGTCCACTACACATCAGCTTCTTCCCCTCAGCTGTGAGCTCCAGGAGAGATGGGGCTGTCTCTTTCATGCCTGTTTCCCTGTGTCAAGTCCAGCGTCTATCAAACTCTGAGTACTCAGTGAATACTTAAAGATGGGCAAGAATGAGAAAAGAACACAAAACAAGTGCTTGCTGATTCATGGCTGCATCTCAGACACAGAGCTGGGTGCTGTGAATACATCACCTGAGCCAGTCCTCACGGTAACACCACGAAACAGGAAGGAAGAGCCATCCACTGAGGATTATAGATGGACAGACACGGGTCATCATTTCAAGGTATGGAGCTAGCAAATGATGGCACCAGCTTTCAAATTTACATTGGCCTAATTCTAAAACCCTCCTTCTCTTTACTAATCTGTATCACCTGCTTTGCAGAATGAACTGTGTTGAGGGAAAGGGTAGGCAAACAGCTCCCTCTAGGATACAGACCTCCTGTGAGGGACTGCAGCGGGGAGCAGCTCTGTTTCTGCTTCACCCCGCCTCCTTGCTAGCCTCAGATGTCAACTAAACCCCATCATTCTCTGCTGCTCTGCCTGAGTCTCTGACCTGCTGGCTTTGTACTCCATCAGGCTAGGTCAGTGTGGTCTCACCATGTTGCTTAAGCTGACCACCCCACCCCGCCAATTCCAACTTTTGTCAACTTAGACTGAGGCATGAGATAGCCTCTGGGTTCTGCACTTTCTCAGCACCCTTGGTGGCTGCTGCCACCCAAACTCCATCAGGACAAGCAATTCAGAGGCTGGCTAATATTTTAGGTTTTCATAGACTATGTAAGATCCACAAAGAAACTAATAGTCAAGGGGTCGGATGAGCCCAAGAACAGCAAAGCTAGAATTCTTCCCATAGTAACACAGCTGAAAACTTCAAATTTTCCTTTCTTTTTCTTTCTTTCTTTTTTTTTTTTGCACAAACCTCATCAAAATGGACATTAAAGGCAACAATGCATGGTGACGATTTCTTCACCAACATCACTGAATTAGTGACCCAATGAATATCTATCAGTCATTTATTCAACAAAGTCTTTACCATGCTGCTGCCACTTGCAGGACACTGTGCTCAGCAGTGTGGACACAGCAATGCACAAGACAGATGGCTCCTTACACTCTCAATGTACTTTTTAGTCTAACAGATTAAATGCACCTTGGCGATGATCTAAACGTATTCTCCCAACTTCAGGGAGGAAACTTGAGACCCAATCGTCAAACAGTCCGTAAATGGCAGTTTCCCTCCCACCTCTCAATCCCAGCTCTTTCCAATACACCAGATGGCGCCCATCTGAGGAGCAACATGTGAGCTGACATTTATTAGACACCATGAAGGCAGGGACATTTCAAAAGCCTGGGCATTCAGAAAATGGAGATTTTTAGTCCTTAATTCCATTGTCAGCAGCTCCACTAGAAGCAACGGAAGCTAATTTGACAAGGTGGCACAATTTCTTTGGAAAGACGGCAGGAGCCATATCAATTTTTTAGAGGGGCACTGTCATTCGCCCGGCTATGTCCGGTGGAATGTTCCGCAGGCAGCTGAGGCTTCTGAGGAATTTCAGTCTCCTTTCTGATTCTCCTTGAAGGTGCTCATTGCATGGCATACTACTAGTAGAAATGTGGGGCTATCTTGAGAAAGGGAAACTGTTTTAAAAATAAATCTGAGTAGGAAAAAGAGAAAGACACTGGCACCCACTCCTGAGACTAAAAAGAAATAGCAAGTGCCAACACTCTGGGTTGGGACTCAGGCTGAGTTACCATGTGCCTTCCATGAGCTGCCTTTTATCTGCCTGTCTCCAGCACCTCTGCCCACTCAGGGAGGATTCACCCATCTCTGCAACACAGCTTCAAGTTTCTGCTCCTATTCTTAACCAACTTATTTTAAACATGCTGCTGTCAGGTGAACGGCACAGCCTCCCCCGCGGACTAAGAAAAGAAAGAGAAACCATATACCTGGAGGAGAGTGGGGAGGTGGGGTGCCTGGGAGCTTACTCATAAGCTCTGACAGCTGTTAGATAGGGATGCAGCATCCACTTCACCAGCCACCAAAATGGGGCAATTCAGGAGAAAGGGAGGAAGCATGTTCACCACCAACTACTCCAAGGTCAGTGGGATTGCAGTAGAAAGAGCAAAGACCCAGCAATCTATCAGAAGCATATTAAAAAAAAATTTTTTTTAAAGTAACTATATGAAAAGATTCTGGTCCAGTCAGGTGCGGTGGTCCATGCCTGCAATTCCAGTGACTAGAGAGGCTGAGGCAGGAGGACTACAAGTTTGAGGCCAACCTCAACTTAGCAAGGCCCTAAGCAACTTGGTGAAACTGTGTCTCAAAGTAAAAAGTAAAAAGGGCTGGGGACGTAGCCAAGTGGTAAAAGGCTTCTGGGTTCAATCCCCAGCACCCCCCGCCCCCCCCCCCCCCATTTCAATTCCATTTGGCTTCATTCAATAAAAAAACGAACCTACAAGACAGGTACCAGGCTCTGCTGTAGATACAAACATGATTAAAAACACCTGCCTAGAGGACTTCATAGCCCAATATAGATGCCTGCAGGTATGCACATTAAAAACATCTGTGAAGATTTCTATAACACAATTACACAAGACCATCCAAGACCTTGAATCTCAGTGACTGATCAGGACATGAGAATTCCCGATTTCACAGCTTCCACGGGTACATCCAATGCACCTTTATGATAAAGATGGTCTGGTCTGGGAAAGAAGAGCAGCACCCTTAGGTGACACAGGTTGTCATGAATACTCTCGATCCTTTACTGGCTCTAGGGCCGTGGGTACACTGTTTAACCTTTTGGAGCCTCAGTTTCCCTATTTACCAAATAGCATGATGATAAAAATGAGAGGCAATTGTTTTAAGTGCTGCTAAGAGTCAAGAATTGTGCTAAGTGCTTTGTAGGATTTTTTTTTTTTTTTCATTTCTTTCATAAAGTGACACTTATTAGGTAGGTGCTGTTAACTACTAATACTGTTAACTACTAATACTACTAAATACTACTAAAGTGTTTATATTAGTTTTCTATTGTCCACTGCCTTGAAACAAGTCACTACAGGCTTAGCACCTTCATATAAAACATATTTGCTATTTCACAGCTCTGTAGGCTAGAAGTCCCAGCAAGCTCAAGTGCGTTCTATGCTAAGGGTCTATTTGGCCAAAATCAAGATGTTGGCCACGCTGGCTCTAATCTGGCTCAGTAGGACTCAGGTCCTGACTTTACTGTCAGCTGGGAGTCACTGGCTACACCTGGAAGTCACTCATGGTTCTCTCCAGATTCACAAGGTACACACATACATTGTTGGTGGGACTGCAAATTGGTACAACCACTATGGAATGCAGTATGGAGATTCCTCAGAAAACTTGGAATGGAACCACTATTTGACCCAGCTATCCCACTACTCCGTTTATACCCAAAGGACTTAAAATCAGCATACTACAGTGACGCAGCCACGTCAATGTTTATAGTAGCTCAATTCACAATAGCTAAAATATGGAACCAACCTAGGTTGGTAACCTATTCCTTCAATAGACAAATGGATAAAGAAAATGTGATATATATATTCAATGGAATATTATTCAGCTTTAAGGAAGAATGAAATTATGACATTTGCCAGTAAATGGATGGAGTTGGAGAATATCATGCTAAGTGAAATAAGCCAATCCCAAAAAAATGAAGGTAGAATGTTTTCTCTAATATGCAGATGCTAATTCACAATAAGGCGGGGGGCACTAGAGAAGAATAGCATTACCTCAGATTAGGTAGCAGGAAGTGAAGGGAATGGAGGGGAGAGGATGTGGGAATAGGAAAGATAGTAGAATGAAACAGACATTATTACTTTATGTATGTGTGACTGCATGACCAATGTGATTCTGCAACATGTACACTCAGAAAAATGAGAAATTATATCCCATCTATGTATGATATATCAAAGCGCATAAATGCATTCTACTGTCATGGATAACTAATTGAAACAAATACAAAAATTTTAAAAAGTAACAGCAACACCACATCAATTCTTTTTTTTAATTATTTATTTACTTATTCATCATGCACAAGTATAGCATCTTTTTACATACAACTGCTTGTATACAAAGTATATAAGTACCATTCAGATCTTCAATCATGCATTTAGGATAATGATATCCATCTCATTCAACCACCAATTTTTTTTCCTCCCCCCCTCCCTCCTTACTCCCTCCCTTCCCCTCCCTTTCCGTTGACTATTCTAGTGTTCCTCTGATCACATCAATTCTCTCTGACCTCCTCTTTGCCATTTCAGAAATCTCTCTGCTTTTAAAGGCTCATGTGATTTGATTAAGCATATGGGCTAACTGCTGTATTTTGAGGTAAACTATGACATCTAATATAATGTCATCACTGGAGTGACATTGACTATACTCACAGAATTTAGGGAGAGGACACAATGCCTTGTGATATTCACCACAATGAGTGACAACAGCCTCAGCATTTTAGTAACCCAGGGGGCTTCTCCTACTCTTCTCTTCACTCTCTGTCTGATTCTAGGGAAATCACTTAACCCCTCAGGCCCTCCACTGTCATTCATAAAATGGAGGACATTGTTACCTAGTAGAGAGGTATGGAAAGGTTTGTGAAAACCACACCTGGAAAACTGCTAGTGTAATGCCTGATACACAGTAGGTACTCAGAAACTGATCCTTGGTTCTGGAACAGGAGATGTTATTTTGTAGTAATGACAACATTTACATATTGAGGATTGTGATGGGGATTAAATGAGATACTTTATGGAATGGGCCCGGCACTGAGCCTGGCCTACAGCAGGTACCTGAGTTGCACAAACATCCTCTGTGTATCTCAGCCCCTTTCTTCCTGGAGTGCTTATGGTTTAAATGGTTGCTTGCCATTTGACATAAGCATCACACTATCCAAGTGAGGTGGATGAGTTATTTTTTTTAAAAAATATTTATTTATTTGCTTTAGTTGTACACAATGCATTTATTTGTACGTGGTGCTGAGGATCGAACCTGGGCCGCGCACATGCTAGGCGAGCGCTCTACCGCTGAGCCACAATCCCAGCCCCTGCATGAGTTATTATTAACTGTGTTTTAAAGAGAAGATACAGAAGGTTCCAGTAAGTGACTTGAGGTCCCTCCTCATGTGAGAGCAGAGTCAAAGCTCAAACCTAAATCCCTATTCGTCCTTAGTCCTGTGCCTTCCAGTAGAAACTCCATAAAACAAGCTCTCTGAGCACGCTCAAATCACATCCGTCCCATCCACCAGAGTAAGCACAATTTAATGGCTTGCATTTTAATCCCTTCAACACTAAACTAGCAGAATAATGTAGACTCATCACAACGCAAGCATCCCACCTTGCCACAGCGCGTGGAACTCAGAATTTATGGCCCACTTCATTAGGAGTGTACACGGAGGCTATTAGCATCATCTGTCCAAATAGAAACCAGTTTGTCTCCTTATCTCTCGACCTACATTATTCTTGGAATGATTAACTCATTCTAGGGGTGGGGCCCTGGCATCTAGGTTGACATCTTATATTCAAAGGGATTTGGCTGTGGACACTGAGCTGTCCCCCAGGATTTTATAGAAAGAAGAACAGAATGGGACTGGGGAACCAAAGGCTTTGACTCAGCTCTCAGTCCCCTTTTGGCCTAGGGAGACTAGTCTGAATCATTCACTCATCTCTTCATTTGCATATCGATTAATTCCTGTGAGAATCCATTCATCCCAGGTGTGACTTTCAACTTTTTACTTTATCAGAGTAGGGGATTTAGAGGAGTCGAAGTCAAGCTCTTGTGTTCAGGGAGGTCAAAGTCAATAGGAGAAGAGATGTGTCAACAGATCATTACAGGAGGACTTGGAAAGTGCTACAGGAGAGTCACAGATGCACAGGGAAGAAAGGGGCCAACTTTTATAGTCATTTACCAGGGTTTTGGAGGACAAACACAAAGAGGAGGGAAAGGGTGAGGGGTAGGGGACACATCCTACTAGGCAAAGAGCTAGAAGACGAGCAACTCAGGACACAAGCGGAAAATGATGAATTCATTATAGCAGGAGTCAGGGGACACATGGATCAGGGGACAGGGTGGTACAGGAGAAGAAAATCATGCCCTGCATAAGAGTTTATCTTTTCTCCTCAAGGGCATGGAAAGCTAGTGAGTACTTTTACATCTATAAAGGGAAGTCTTAACCTTTAAAGGTGGAATTCATTACTTGGATTCCAAGGAAGAAAGAGTCAAACTGAAGGGGCAGAGTACTGGCAGGACACTGATGTCATTGGTCTTCCAAGCCCTGATGTCTTCCTAGAGAATGTGTAGAAGCTGGAGTCACAGGGCTGCCCCACTGGAGGCGCTATCATGACGGAAATATTCCCTGCTATCCAATATGGCAGCCACTGGCCACAGGTAGCTTCTGAGCATGCGAGATGTGGCTAGGGCAATGTTTCATTTAAATTCTAACTTCAGTAGTACATGTGGCTAGCCACTCCTGCATCAAAGAGCATGCAGCTAGAGTTTTCTCAAATGCTTCCATCTCCATTTTCTCCTCTCACATAGGCTCTGGCTTCTCAGTACTCTGGGATGAGAATGACTGTCCTTTTGGAGGAGGCTTTCTGACACTCTATGTAATGCCTGTCACTCACTGGATTTGAATTCTTTGAGAGAGGAGACTGTGTCCTTTCTGAGGAATCCCAGAATGCCCAGCACAGGGCCTGATAGGAGGAGTTTGTTGAGAGGAAACATCTTTCAGATAAAAGGCAACCTTTTCTATGGCGAGACAATTCATCTTTTCCTAGGGAAGGCTTGCAATTAAACATAAACCACTTCTTAGACTTTTTAATAGCCCAGAGGTAAGCCAGCTAGGAAAATAAATTATCCCTGCTACCTTTATCATTCATCCAAAAGAATTTGTTTACTTCTTTTCTGTATCAGGCTCTATGTATAGAAGTAGACAAATTTTCTTTCTTTTTCCGAATGTCACTCCCATTTTCTATTGCTAACTAGCTAAGCAAAGACGTTAGTTATAAATTTTTCTAAGACTTCTAAGAAATAACTCTAAGTAAAAATATAATGACCCAAATAACTAGTGTGTAAGAGCACTTTTGGTTTATGAAACAGCTCTCACAGAGATAGGCTTCATCACGATGACGGCTATACGTTTCAAATCAATGTCCCCATTTTACAGAAGGGGCAGTGACAACTTGGAGAGATTATCAAAGCTGTCCAAACATACAAAGTTTCTAAGAGGTAGAGTTAGATTTGAACATCAGACTTATCTAAAAAGTCGCCCATAATGTGTTAAAAAAAAAGTTTGGGCCAATGTGAAGATGAATTCTACATGGATATTGAAGAGTGGATAAGATTTGGACATAAGAAAATTAATGCAGAGGAAGGTATTTCAGGCCAAGTGTGAAAGAAAAGAGACAGTGATGGTGAACTGTCCACATGCAGATGGGCAATCCAGTAGCAATCCAGTAGGGAAAGAGGAACTGTTGGCATAAATACAAAAAGCCCAGCCCCAACTGAGTGAGGGGGTGCTAACCGCCTTGGTTCTCTGGACTGTAGAAACAAGGGTCTTCTGGAACCAGATGTGTTCCTAGACCAAGAAACCAAGGCCACAGCTTAGAGCAGTGGTTCTCAGAGTGTGGGACCTCAGCCAGCAGCAGCAGCAGCACCTGGAAGGTGTTAAATATGCAAATTCCCTGCCCTGCCCAGGACCTCCCTGATGAAGAGCTTTGGGAGTTGGGCCAGAGCAGAGGTTTGGCAAGCCCTCCTGGTGATTCTGGCGCCCTGAGAAGCACTAGCGCAGGGGAGGGCAGCAAGAGGCCACTGCGAGTTTCTGAATTTAACAAAGCCATCTGCCTGCACCACAGCAGCCAGGAGAGAGTACAGGAGATGAAGGAAGTCTCCATGGTCCTAAGTTCATGTGGAATCGAGGACCACAGCAACCAGCTTTCCTAGACATCTGTTCAGCCTGATGAAGAGTCACTCTCCTGCTTTTATTTTATTTATTTTTTCCTGTTGCAGGGTTTTTAGGGATGAAGTTTATCATGTCTTAGAATGAAGCAGAACCTTGGTGAATGAGTCCACCTATTTTCCCCCATTAGATGGTGCCCTTAGCATCATAGCCTCTTCCAGAAGTCCTTCCTTCCTGCATCCTAGGAGGGACCTCAGATAAGCCGTGGCCAGAGCCTCTCCACAGGGCTCCTGCACTCCACTGTCAGTCACCACAGGAAGGGGAGGTACTGAGACATGCACAATGATCAGAAATGTTCCTGGAGTCCTAGGCAGGGAGTGAGAAGGAGAGGGGTGGGGTACGCATGAACACAGGGATCTTACGCATCATCTTAGCTCCACAGGGGAGTGCCTAAGATGTTAATATCAGAGATAATCACATTTCATTTTTTATAGCTCAATGAGATTTTTGTCTATAAACGCATTTACTAATCACAAAAGAAAAACTCTTTGACTTGGTGGCCCCAATTTTTGTTTGCAGCTATGTCTTTAACCAAAGTCCAGGACCCACTTTCTCTTTCCATGCCTGCCCCACCAACCCCGTGCTCACTGCCCTTGTGGCCTGATGGCATGGGCCAGTCTTTTGGCCAAGATAGACTCTCAGCCAGATCCTTAGGAATGAGGCCTTGTCATTTAAGTCTCTATTCAGGTGCCACCTCCCCAGCAATGCTGTGTCTCCCCATCTGAGTCCACCCCACCCCTAGCATCCATCTGATCTTCCTCCGAGCACTTCCTACTGTATACACTCATCTCACAGCTTTGTTTTACTGTAAGTGTTCATCTTCCAACTAGACCTAAGGGTCACAGAGACCAGGGAGATGTCTAGATTGGGGTGTGGCAAATAACATATAATCACAGGTGCGTTAAATAAACAACGTCTGCTGACTTGGCCCATGCAGGGTGTGGTCCAGCCTGCCTACACAGCCCCTAGAAGGCCCCTTCCCACTCAGCTACTTGAGCCAGACCTCTCTGTTTATCAGTGGTTGCAACAATAATGCGGGTCCCCCCTCTAGAGTTTTGCCTGTTCTGTATTCACTGCTGTGTTAGTCAGCTTTTTCACTGCTGGGACCAAAAAAACCCAACCAGAACAATTTTTTTTTTTTTTTTTTTTTTTTGGTACTGGGGATTGAACTCAGCGGCACTCGACCACTGGGCCACATCCCCAGCCCTTTTTTTGTATTTTATTAGAGACCGGGTCTCACTGAGTTGCTAAGTGCCTCGCCATTGCTGAGGCTGGCTTTGAACTCACGATCCTCCTGCCTCAGCCTCCCAAAGTGCTGGGATTACAGGCGTGCGCCACCGCGCCCGGCTCCAACCAGAACAATTTTAGAGGAGGAAAAGTTTATTTGAGGGCTCAGTTTCAGAGGTCTCAATCCATAGACAGCAGGCTGTACTCCTCGGGGCTCAAGGTGAGGCTGAACATCAAGGTAAAGAGTGTAGCAGAGGGAAGCAGCTCACATGATGATCAGGAAGGAGAGAGAGAGAGAGACTCCACTCCCCAGATACATAATATGTACCCCAAAGCCACGCCCCCAATGAACCACTTCCTCCAGCCACAGCCCACCTGCCTCCAGTTACCACTCAGTTAATCCCATCAGGGATTAATTCATTGATTAGGTTAAGGCTAGAACCCAATCATTTGTCCTCCACACCTTCTTGCCTTGTCTCACACATGAGCTTTTGGGGGCCACCTCACATCCAAACCATAACAACTGCCTAAAATACCACCTCCTGTTTCTTTCCTTTTTATTCACCCAAGAAATTATTTCATCCCAAAAGAACCCAAATGAATTAATTAGGAAAAAAAAAATTCCACTCCACTATCAAATTCTGTGCCTTCTGAATCTCAAGGACTTTTACTATCCACAGGTCTTTCATCGTTTAACTAATTTATATCTCCAACCAACATACTCTGAAGGAACCCCTGGTGTGAGCCAGTCACCTCACTAGGAATTTATAGGTGAGAGAAAACATAGTCTTCACCCTGGTTCTTTGGAACTGAGCCCTTACTCATTGTTAGGTTTCATTTGTCTAGAGCCAACTGCCCTCTCCAGCCACACTAAGCTTGGAAAGAATGTATACATGCTGATGACAAGAATTTATTAATCAGTGAAAGAGAGGAAATGAGAAACCACGTGTTAGTATTTGCTGAGCATTTCCTAAATGCCCTAGTATCAAGATAAGCCCCAGGGCAGGAAAAAAGGAAGAAGACAAGACCCTTAAATCACATATTGAAATTTAAGAAAACATAATACACTTAAATACAAACTAGAATTGAATAAAAGACATCCATTAAGCAATGTCTTTATTGCATACATCTGTGGATCTTTTAGATAGCAATACATTGTGCAGAGTGTTTGGCAAAAGTATCTGAAGGATTAAGCAATTGTCACATGTTATCTGACTGGACACAGGAATCCTAAATGCCTAAAAAGCTTGCGGCTTCCTTGTTTTACTGGAGCATAACCAAGGCTCAGAAAATGTTAGCTTGACCAAAGTCACAGGTAGTTGGAGGCATCTAATCTCAACTCTTCTGACTGCATGCCCACTTGCTTCCATGACACAGAGTACCTCCATTTTATGGGTTAATGAGTGAAAGTTAAGAATGATGAACGTGAGCTAGAATGAGCTGAAGAGGCTGGGCTTAGAAAATGAAGGATGGATATGATACAACCACGGAAATTAAAATTTTAGTCATTAAATTGAGCTTACTATTGCAGATTCAACTTATGTGATTAAACCATAAGGAACACTCTTACTATCAATGCCTGGTTAATTATATCACCCTTCCCTGGGGGACTTACTCTTGTTCTGAGAAGGACTCTACTTAAGATAAATGCAGACCTCTCACTTTATTGCATTTCCTGGTACAATTTCTCTAGCTATATACATATGCTTATATAAAATGATGGACAACAGTTACATTTGTGTGTTTTCCGCACTGTATATGTAATCCAGAAGGTAGATATACAAAATATAAAACCAGAAGCAGGATGGAGAAATCTGGCAGAGGCTGTCTTTCTCATCAAACCACCTCCAGCATTTAGCAAGATTAGATGCTCAAGAAATAAATATTGAATAATTGAGCTTAGCTGTGCTTTTTTCTCTTGTCAACTCTCAGTCAACATAGTTCCAGGGGTAGGAAAGATGGTGGAATGAGAAGGACATCATTACCCTAGGTACATGTATGATTGCACAAAAGGTATGACTCTACATCGTGTACAAGCAGAGAAATGAAAAGTTGTGCTCCATTTGTGACTAATGAAATGAAATGCATTCTGCTGTCATGTATAACTAATTAGAACAAATAAGAAAAACATATTTCTAATTTCTGCTATACCAATAGCCCTAAGGAAGATCCATAAATATGCACTATAACTGGGAAAAGAAGGAAGAACAGAGATAAACAACTGTAAAACATGCTGCTATATGCTTTTATGACCTTTGTTGACTTGCCCCTTCCCTGTCTGTGACACAATGACCCTGGTATATGCTCTTGGGTTCCCATCTATCAAGTCTAAACCTACCAACCAGAGCAGAAAATAGAGCATTAGTTTCACCAGCAGGAAGGGCTGGGAGTGGTTATGTAGCATAAACCTAATATCTGCTGGGCTTGAGGGGAAGGCCTGGACATCCAAGGAATAACCGATTTAGTATTTGTCTGTGTTCTTGGATAGCATGTGGCTCTACTTCTACCTGGGTTTGCAAGTGTACCTTATTCCTTGTTTGGAATGACAATGTCATCTATTGAAATGGAGTCTCCTCATATGGGCCTAGTCCTTACCAGATCAGTCCTGGGAGTAAAGTCCTAATCACCTTATGCAGCTGTTGGCTGCATTCTTCCATGAAAGGGATGCAAGGGAGCTTATTCCTCTGGCCTTATAGCCTCAAAAAACCCACTGCTTGTGCCTTCTGCCACTAAGATCCATTGGCCATATTCATCCCTTACATTCTGATGCCAGCTGAAGAAAAATCCAGGTTTCCAGTAGCTCTACAGAGACTACTATGACTGCCTCAGTGATAGTCGAGTAATTTCCTCTATGCTTATGTTTCTCAGTCTTGTACTGTCTTAGAACATCTCATGGAAGATTCTGCTTGAGTTATGACAACCAAACAGCTTTTAGGGTTAAGAGAGCTCGTTTATCTTTTTCAAGGTACTACATATGAAAAGAGATCACAAGTAGATATTTATAGGCTGGCTTATGATTGAAAATGATAAAGCGGTATAGCACATTTTTATAAGGCAACTCGAAAATCCTAGGAAAAAGCAACCTTCACCATATTCTGAACTTTCTTCTAAGCGTCAAAAGCATCTTTACAGTTTTTCCCCTCCTTTGGGGATTCAGGGCATTTTCGTGACAAAAGTACCTGCAGGTGCTTTTCCTGTGCTTTAATCTTCTAGCTCTGGGTGAAGGGGTCATGAAGGTCTTTCCTTGGGCAAAGAGGGATGGAGACAAAGAAAATCCTCCAGAGGGGGAAAGTGTCACAGCCCTTTCTTGGGGGGTGGGGGGTGCTGAGAGATGGAGCAGTGGACAGACATTACAGGCACCTGCATTTCTAAAGGCCGTGCTCAGAGCATGTGCTACACAGAACTGAATGGACTTTTTGATTTCCTTATTTTCACTTCTCCAAGAAGCAGCAGAAAATGGAGAGAAGAAACAAACACATGTATGATCTGGGTGACAGAATCCTTGGCATTCCATATATTCCCTTCTTTGCGGCTTTTTTAATTTGTAAATGTTTCTCTACCAAAACTGGGATTTTTCTAAATTCTTCACATTTTTTTGAAGTTATCTACTATGGAGAATCCTAATATGTTACAACAAATACTAAAAGATCATAATCTACAGACGGTTCCTTAAATTATTTTAAATCAGCATTTCATTTGTAAAGGAGACAAACCCTTTCTCTCTAAGCATTTCGAAACACATTTAAACAGAACTATGTTTTTAGACAGTCGCCATTTGTCATTTCCTAGAGCCATGATTCTACACACAATAAACCAACTGGAAAAATTTCAACGAGGGCAATTTTCGATCCGTATCCTTTGATCATTGTTATTCTGGCAGCACGATTTGTGTACTTAGTAGATATTTGGTGAATTGCATGAAATGAGTTGTTGGCAGCTGCTGGAGGGGCCTGAAGTGGTTCCCCCTGACTGACTTATCCCAGTTGCAGTGTGAGCCATCAAGCCTGTGAGGAGGAATTATCCACCTGGCTAAATGGAAAAGATGCGATTGATCAGACATGATGGATATATACCTAACTGTGTATTATTACTATTTTAATCACTCTTAAGGGCTGCCTTATACTAGATGTAATTATAAGTGGTCCCTGAAAACACTATGAGTGAAAATAACAGCAAAGATGTTCTTGAAAAAAATCCATGGAAGTTTAGTGGTTAAAGATGTATTGTTCTGCTGGGTGTGGTGGCATCTGCCTGTAATCCCTGCAGCTCAGGAGGCTGAGGCAGAAGGATCAAGAGTTCAAAGCCAGCCTCAGCAACAATGAGGTGCTAAGCAACTCAGTGAGATCCTGTCTCTAAATAAAATACAAAATAGGGCTGGGGATGTGATTCAGTGTATGAGTGCTGCTGAGTTCAATCCATGGTCAAAAAAAAAATAAAATAAAATAAAAAGATGCACTGTTCCCACAAACTCACATGAGCACAAACCTATTGACTGAAGTTTTTCTCAATGCTTTGCCCTCCAACTCTGTTTTATTATTATGTTTTTCTTAACTAAGATAACAAGATGCTAAACATCCAGCAAACCCATAATGAGCAGGGCGTATGTGTGTGTGTGTGTGTGTGTGTGTGTGTGTGTGTGTGTGTGAGGTTGGAGGGGAGCTCCAAAGTGCTGATGCTGAAGCTCTAGTTCTCCGTACTCTGGTCTCCACCCTGCTGTTCATTCAGGGTCTGATCAGTTTCTTACCCCTAAGACTCCCATTCTACACCTGAGGCTTGCCTCCGGGACCAGGCAGTTTTTAATACAACGAAAGCTTAGCCCCTGGTTACTGCCTTTCCCCATTGGGGTCTCTGGAGAAGTCCACTGTTAGAGGTGGACCCTGGCACCACTTACCAGGTGACACAGCAGTGTTGGTAGTCACATCTCCTGGACCAGGAGCATCGACAGACCCAACAATGCTGCAGGAGTCCTCGTCACCACGGAAGCCTCGTCACCACGGAAGCCTCGTAGAAGGATGCCAGCCTTGAGGACACACCTTTCTTGGACTATTAGAACCCATTTAACCACACCTCTGCCGTTCCTCATAGGTGCCTTCCACCTGGCCTTTTTACTGTTACTATAATTCTAGAACATACTCCATCTTTACATTCCTCCTTCCCTTTATCTGTGCTAGTTCCTCTACCTGGAATATTCTGCCTGCTTCTTCTTTAACATGCAAGGACTTTTGGTTTCCCCAAACCTCGCTGTCTTCTTGTCATACCTCCTCTAGTGGAGTGCTCTAGGGCAGAGGTAGCTGGCAAATTGCTTAATCTAATTGCATCTCCTGTCCCACGTCCTTTTTAAAACCTTGCAACATCTTAGTTAACTTTTTCCCTGAGTCCCTGACCAAACAGTGAGCTTGCCAAAGGCGTTATACTCCAACACTTAATACAGCGCTAGACATGCTCAAAAGGCACCATGAGTATTGACACATTTGATGAAAGAACAAATGAGCAAAGGTATAAAGAAAAGAACCAATGATGAAAAGAAGGACAAATGGGAAAATAAATGAGTGATGAGTTTCTTCTCTAGGTCTAAGAATTCATTATCACCACCTGAACTTTTACTGGGGAGTCACATATCACACATTCTACCAAAAATGTGATAAAGGAGCAGAGAAAAATAGGGGCAGATGAGTACCAGCTGCAGATCAGAAGCAGGGAAGTCCACCCTGAGAGGCACAGGATGGCATCTGCTGCACTGTCACTTTTGACCTGTGATAACAATGTTAAGTACCCTGCAAATCAGGGAAAGGGACTGCCTCAAACTCCCTTCACTTTCTTTCTGTGGCTTCAAATAAACCCCATCAAAAGTGACCTAAAATGTGCTGAGTGTCCGTTTCTTCTTTTGTAAGATGAGAGTAAAAATATGTTACTCATGAGATTATTTTCAGGACAACAAGGTTACGGTTTCTGTGCACATATAAAGCAAGGGTGTTGTTATACACTAGTCATAAACTTACACAGAGCTCCTTTCATTTGCATAGCCATGCATTTTGAGACTCACTTATTTTCTGTAGCAGTCTTCCAGGGCTGGGACTGCAGGTGTCCCCCAGACCTTTCGATGCAGAGCTCTTCCTATGGGTACACAGCTAGATTACATTTCTCAGCCTCCCTTGCCATTGGGTGACACCTGTGACTGGTTCTAGCCCATGTAACATGAGTGGAAGTGAGGAACGCCACTTTTAGGCCTGGCCCCAAAGACCATCTTTGGATGCTCCTCTATATCCTTGTCCGTCCTTCCGTCCTTCCGTCCTTCCTTCCTTCCTTCCTTCCTGATACTGGGGATTGAACCCAGGGGCACTCAACCACTGAGCCATATCCCCAGCCCTTTTTTATGTTTCATTTAGAGACAGGGTCTCACTGAGGTGTTTAGGACCTCACTAAGTTGCTGATGATGACTTTGCACTCACAATCCTCCTGCTTCAGCCTCCTGAGCTGCTGGGATTATAGGCGTGTGCCACCACACCCAGCTTCTTGTCCCTTGTGTTGGCTGGAATGGAGACCAGCCCCAGGGGACACCTTGGAACCTACTTACAGAAAATGAACTTTGCTCCTGAATGGCTTCTTGGAAAAGAGATGCCCATCAAATATCTCACCTCTCCAGTACTGCTGTATGAGCAAAAATTGAACTCCAATTTTGTTTGAATGATAATCCGTTTTTGATAAGCATGGCTAGAATTACCCTAACTCATACAACTGCGTACTTCTTTAGGGAAGAATCCATAGCATTGAATCTACTACAAAATTAGAGCACTGCATAACAAGTAGTATATAATCACTAAGTGCTTCTAAAAGAAAAGAAAAAAAAAAAAAAAGAACAAGCACATGACTGTATCAGCTAACAAGTGCCAGTGCTGAAAATATGTCCTTGAATTTGAATTCATGGACTTTTTTCAAAATTGACTATAAAAACAGTGTTCAAAGTATTATGGTGCCTGGCTTTCCTGCAGTGTAATTCTTAGCACATATTGATTTTGAAGCTCAAATCTTTGCAATTCCCTGATAATGCTATTCCTCAGAATAATGAACCAGGAAGGTCTCCTACACCCACAATTGTGCTGGTTGTGTAGGAACTGTGATTTTCTTTAACCACAGGTATCTGCATTTGCTTGGGCCCTCATTATAGTATATAGGATGTTATTTAATCTCTGGTAAATCTTTCCCTAACATTTTCCTTCCTTCTCAGGAGACCCAGTGGAGTCCCTTACAGTTGCTGGGTTGGCTTTTCTATCAGACTTCCCAGGTTAATTATGAGAACGAAGCCACCTGATTCTTGCTGCCCTTCAAACAAGGGAGATGTGTTAAGTTCACGATCCCTAGATGTTGGCAATGCCAAACCAGGCCATCTGTGAGGGATTCCCACAATACTTCAGGCTTGAATCAATTATTCAGCTGTCAAGTATCTACTGAAGGCTTCCAAGTGGTTTATACCAGGGTGGAACTTACAATCTAGTTGCAGAAATAAGACAAATACTCAAAATAGCATAGTAACTAAATATACATGTGGTGCTTGGATGTACAGAGGAACTCATTTTATATTACATCAGTTTATTTAATCTGTCATTCATTTGCTTATTGAGTATCATATCCCAGGTCTTATTCTAGGAGCTAGAGCTTTATCGGTGAATAAAACAATGACCCTGCACTCATGAAGCCTTCAACCCAACAGTCCTAGTTATAACATGACCTAAACTCACTAAAGCTTTTTCTGCCTTTGCATAAAATACTCCTCTTCCTAGACTGCCTAGTGCTCTTTCCACCACCCTACCCTGTCAAAAGCTCTGTATGTCTGTCAACTACTGTCTCTGGGCAAACTTCTGCCCAGGCATTTCCTCTTCTGTTATCCTGCTCTGATCTCCTATTTTTCAGATTCAAACACATCCTACTCAGTGCCCTTGCATTAATTTTCTTTGGCATTTGTCTTTGTATTAGGCATGTTATAATCTGGAATATACTAGTCTACCTCCCCTCTTACAAGGGGGTTTTATAAGACAAGTCCTGGCACACAATAATTCAGCACACTTTCTTTGCTATATTGAACTCAACTACAGAGGAGGAAATCAAAGTCCAAAGAAATAGGAGTGTTTGCCCATGACCACGACCACAGAACTACATAGCCCACAACTGAAACCAGATCAATGCCCTTGTGCAGATGAATCAAATTCACTGTCATGGACCATGTGGCTTACGGGAGTTTTGCATGGAGACAAATGTTAGTTCTGAAACAAATGTTGGCGCCTCACCTCAACTGGCATGATATCCTACACCCATCTGTCCATGTTTGGTAATATAATTATTTTTGTCATTAATATTCCAATACCTTTTTTTTTTTTATAAATTCAGGCTACAAATACTAAGGAATAAAAAAGGTGAAAACCTAAAGTAGTACCTATATAAGGAAGTTTCAATCTAAGGAAAATATAGCAAACATTGAGAACTACAATATTTAATAGGAATCTATCTTCCCCTATCACATAAAATCTTTAAGGATAGACTAACAGAACTCCTAGTGATTTTTTGCTGGGTGGCACATAATTGTAATCCCAGGCTAAGGTAAAAGGATTGCATGTTCAAGGCCAGCCTCAGCAACTAACAAGGTCATAAGCAACTTAATGAGAACCTGTCTCAAAATAAAAAATTAAAAGAGCTGGGGATGTGGCTCAGTGGTAAAGTACCTCTGGGTTTAATCCCCAGTACCAAAACAGAACAAGTAGAGGCTTTCCTATTTCCTAGAACAGAAAACTGGATTCTAATAAAATTTATTTAAAACAAGCTCACATCAGCAAATCTTTGCAAGATTTTCCATTTTCTCACACTCCAGTTAAGAACCTACAGCTTTTCATCATTTCTACTTGCCTATCATTACAGCTAAGATTCATTTACCTCCAATAGCTCTTAACTCTTTTCATTATTTTTGGAACTATATTTACAGATTTTTACCTCAATAAATTACTAAATACATTATATGCATATTTCATATAATTCCTTAATGGGGATTCTTTCATTCCTCATTTTACAGATGAGAAATCTGAGACCTATGGAAATGACGCAACTTGAGTATCATCATCCAGATGGCAATTTTCAGAAACAAAGTTTAAATTTACATCTTCTGGATTCAGAGCTCAAGCTCCTTTTACCATATCAGAGTTGAGAGGTTGTATTGTGTTGGTGCTGTGTGTGTGTGTGTGTGTGTGTGTGTACATAAACACACAGAGAGAAGCATAGCAGAAATTGGTTGGAAGACCAAAATGTGGCATCACTGAATTTATAGAATATTCCATTATTGTAAATGAAGACTTTGAGGTATCTACTTGTTCAGCTGTCACTCCAGGCCACCAAAAAATGCCACTAGATCTTACCAATGTGAACAATCAACCCTTAAATATGCTAGTTTAAATAGTCAACTGTCTGTGTAAGTATGAAATTTTTTTTTTTTTGAAGTGAAAGGTCTTGAGACAAGAAGAAAAAGAATGGCTGTAGTGTTGCCAATGAACAGAGCTGTTCTTCAATGCTCAGTCATGTTATTGCCTTGATATTATTGTTCATAATAAGGGTCCTTGGAACTTGCTGAAATGCTGAAACTTATGGAATATTTTGCAGGGATGCACACAGTTTCATCTTATACTCAGATGGCTCCTTTAGAGACCAGCCTTTTCAAATTATCTAACCTGCTAGAGCTGGATAATTTTGTAAAGAAGTATTTAAAGGTTTAGTAATTTGTACAACCAATCACCTCAAGTACACTGAGACAGCAGCAAGGAGCTCAAACACACCCTCGAGGAGACAAAAGGAGACATCATTAGACAGGTGCTTATAGCTGCTGTCCCCTTGATTCTCTCATTTCAGGACTTTCATCAGCTCAGTTTCAACACAAAGCAATGAACAAATAAATAAGTAAATAATAAATTACCAAAAAGATCTTTTAACTTGCTTTTTGAAATTGAAAGGAAATTTGGTTTTGGTTTTCCTTGCTGGGCTTGAAATGCTTTTCTTCCAAACAAAATCAGCTAGGAGAAGTTTTCATTCTTTGGAAACAATAATTCTGGAAACAGAAAACTCTGAACTTTGTACGACCAGAGGATTTGGAATGGCACATGGGTTGCAGGGTGCAGGCACTGACCTGTGTCCTGGTGTACCCCCTCCCACCAATCACCCCAGCAAATGGCTCCACAGAAACCTCCCAGACCACAGGCCCCAGCTGATGAATAGAGACAGGGGCAGCATAAAAACAGACACACCTCCAGCTGCCTTTCTTCTCCTTTAAGTCCTTAGTGATAAGTCACAGCCATTGTTACCCCAATACTAGCCAAAGACTTCAAAGAAGAGTTCTCCAGAACTTAAAAGGGTAGATTTAATAATGGGGGAAATTCCATTTACAGCCAATATAAAGATACATTCATTTTCCCTTTCCTTACACTTAAAATACTTTTACACATCACTGATAAATTATCAGTGAAAATCTGGCTCATAGCCCATATTCTCCTATCTGATTCCTATCAAATTCATGTAAGGTAAAGCCTTCCCTGCAATCTAAGTACTGGATTAAAAACTCATAGTGGCTTCTTACCCCAAAGGACCCTAGATGAAGCCAGGGCTCTTATCCTATTTGATTTCATTGAAAATAACTAAAAAGGCTCCTGACTATTTAAAACTTAAAACAATGAATAATTGTATTAAGAAACCTTTTTTTATTGTATGAAAATTAGAAAATCAAAAAATCAGCTGGACAGATGGATTCAATATAAGATTTATTGCTGTGGTTTTTAAAAAGTTTATGTATGTTCCCAACAATTAATGAGTAAACATGGCAAATATGAAGTCTCATGAATTTAGTTCATGCTAGGTAACACAATGGATTTAAAATAAATATGGAAGGCTTGGTCACTGAGAAAGAGGGCACCCATCCTGGGCAAATGTTCCTGGCTGAGAGCAGGGTCTCTGTGGAAAACGCTAGCAACAGCTGGGTGTGGCCAGAGCACCACTATGAAATGGGGGAGGCGGATAGATGGCAGGCAGGTCCGGAAGGAGGCTAAGGCCATGCTAACCTGGAGGACAGGAAAGCAGGAGAGTGGCAAGACCTGTTGTGCAATTCAGACAGATAATTTCAGACAGCCAAGGGTCAGGCAGATGCACAGGATGGATCAAATTTGATGGGAGAAAGAGGTCAGCAGCCCACACAGTGGATACTCTCACCCTACTTAATTAACAGGAAAGTCATATCTGCACTTTCTTGCCAACCTACAGCTGGGGCTACATGAGAAGTGAGTTATCTGATCCTTGAGACTGGGCATAGCTGTGAGGAGTGGACCTCTGCCCAGTTGGAGCTCTTCTGCTTCTGGATATACATGAGGGCACTCAACACACTTGTGGCAGGCCAAACAGGCCAGCCTGCCCTGTATGCATGGGGAGGAGGAAAGGGTGACCTTGTCCTTGTCCCTGTGACCAGCTGGGGGACAGTTAGCTGTGCAGACATTTTTAACTCAAGGAGGTCTCCAGGTGCAGTCTCGGAGAGATCTAGCCTTATGCTCCAGCTCAGATTTGCCAGCAACTCAAGGGATATTTTTATCTCCATTTGGCTGCTGTGTCTGGTTTGCGCTTGGCTCAAAGTGCAGAGGGAGAGAAGCAAGATTAACCAAGCCTCCCAGAGACTGCCCAGCTAGGGCCCAGTTCACAAAGTAGCAGCAGGCAGGGAAGGAGGAAAGAAATCCTGGAGATAAGGAAGGCTGGATTTGGGGATCCCCAGGTTCTGGTATCATCATCAGGAAAGAACAAACAATCTTTCAAATCCACCACAAAACACAACAACAGGGGCTGGGGTTGTGGCTCAGTGGTAGAGCACTCGCCTAGCATGTGTGAGGCCCTGGGTTCGATCCTCAGTACCACATATGATAAATAAAATAAAGGCATTGTGTCCATCTACAACTGAAAAAAAAATTCTATTAAAAAAAACACACACATTTTTTTTTTTTTTTTACATTGGAAATGGGGAAATCCCGTGAGCTAGCACTCTTTATTTCTATATTTCTGATACTGTGAGTTTGTCTGTTTCATTACAAACAAAACAAAAACTTTACCGTGTTGAAAAACATATGGTAGCCATTCTTTACTCCTCATATATTTTAGTCTCTGATGAAAAATAATTGCTCTAAGGGGGGGTGCCATGTTTGGACACCCTTAATCAGTGCATTACCTGATAGGACATTTATTAAGGATAAAACATTTCTTTTATCCCAATAGCTGCCTCAGCAGTTGTTCAGATGAGGAGGGGGAGGGGAATGAAAGCCTTTATCATTTCCTGATCTCGCTAGCAAATTGCCAATTTATGCACAGAATATTACAAATACTGCTGAATTATTTGAGCCTGGAATTAATTTTGAGAATCTTCCCCTTCTTTGAGTGCCCAGGGATTTGGCTTATCTTTATTTGCTGAAGGAACCATGTCACTGAAAGCAGTCCCGGGATTATTTCAAGTGAATGAATAATGAGATCGCCCAGCTTTCTAATGGTTTCCAAATTCCAAATTCCGTGACTACCTCCGTGAGCTCTCCTGGGCTGGCTCATCAGCTGGGCCCTCACAGTGGGTGAAGCACACTGGGCTGGACTTGGAAGCAGGCGCTTCTGCATTGAGTAATTAAAGCCAAGGAGGAAAACACGGTGTCACCTGGGGTTACTGAAGCCCGTTTTGGAAAAATGAGAAAAAAAAATTTCATCCTTCAGACATCATCATTAGGGTATCACACAACATAATCAATTACCAAAAGCAGCTATTTTTTAGTAATTCTTTACTAGCATGAAATACATTAATCACAACAGAAATCAGTGCTCTTGTTAGAGGTAAGTATACACCAAATAAGAAAGTGGACTTCCAGGCTTCAAAACAATGGCAAATTCAGAATGATTAACCAATAACCCAAATAAATCTCTGTTTCACACAAAGTTTTCTATGTACCATGGCAACCTGGCTGAAAGGACTCCTCTCCCGTGGGCTGGTCAGCTACATGACCCATAGCCATCATGATCACTAAATTTCATTTTCTTTTCTAGCTAAACTATTAATATCTAATGTGGAAAACTTGAAAAACAGAAACACAAGGATGAGAACAAAATTCATGCTTAATATGAAAAAACAGAGTCCATTTAATATTTAGAGTATTTTGTTTCAGTCATTAATTGTTCTACTCATTCTCTCTCTCTCTTTCTCTCTCTCACACCCACACACACACACACACAGTTTTTCCACTCAGATCATAAGTATCATGTTGTGTCCTTAATCACAAATACACATGTACATATACATATACACACCTACCATACATAATACTCTTATTGAAGCCAGAATCTGACAGGCAGGCAGTATAGATAGGTAAATCAAGTCAGGTTGGATCAAGAAAGCCAATTTTGAGTGAGTCCCCGGGAAGTTGGAGACATGTCCCCAAGGGATTAGAATGTTAATTCCTTCAGAGCCCTTCCTCCACCCTTATCAAGAACCTACCCCTGCCCCAACCTGTGGCCTAGGTAACCTGTCCCAGAAACTGCCCCTCCCTACCGGGAGCCATAAAGTTGTTAAAGTGTCCTGGGCTGCTCCATCCTGCCTTTCCCCCTTCAGCCCATCTGCTTCTCACCTTTTGGCCATCCCACCCAGCATTCCTGAGCCTGGTCACTGGGCCTGGTCACATAAGCAGGAAGGAGAGAGATAAGGGGAAGAGCAGGAGAACAAAGGAAGCCTGGGACATATGAGAAAGGCAGACCTGCCTCACTTCTTGGGATACCAGAATACCAGCAATGGCCCCCTTCTCCCTCTCAGGAGAAGTCTGTTACCCCTTTTAAATAAACCCTGTTTTATATGCTTGCCTCAGCCTGCTTCTCTAATGTTTAAACTTCAACATTGGGGGAGCAGAACTCATCAGTGACAATCAGCAGTATCATTATATCTATAATATAGAATGTAAGACTACTTTTTTAAATATTTATTTATTTACTTTAGTTGTACACAATGCAATGCATTTATGTTTACGTGGTGCTGAGGATCGAACCCGGGCCGCGCACGTGCGAGGCGAGCGCCCTGCCGCTGAGCCACAACCCTAGCCCCAGTAAGACTACTTTTTTTTTTTACTGTTGAATCCCCAACATTCAAAACAGCATCTGACATATAGTTGATGCTCATTAAACATCTTGTGAACAAGTAAGTTAAATAACATGAATGAGCAAATGAATGAGTGATTTTCCCCTCTGCAAACAATCAAAAGTCAAGCAGGACAAGCACTGCTTCTGCAAGAAACGATATGTCAGAAGCAGGCTTCTTCATAGCAATTTCTGGAGTTCATAAAGTCTCAGTGAAACCTGGCTATGATACTGTCTTAGCTCATTCCATTATACACAGTCAGCTTTCTGTATAAAAGGCCGGCTATATATGATACTATATTACAATATGTAATATATAACTATATAAACATATAATAATATTATGTTATGTGGGTTACACATCTACAGATTCAATCCAAGGATTGAAAATACTTGAAAAAAAATTGCATCTGTACTAAACACATACAGACTATTATTATTCCTTGTCATTATCCCATGAATAATACAATATAACAACTGTTTACATCATACTAGGTATTGTAAGTAACCTAAAGATGAAATAAAATATACACGAGCATGTGTGTAGGTTATATAGAAATACTACACCATTTTATGTAAGAAACTTGAGCAGCCTCAGATTTGATGTCCTCAGGGGATCTTGAGGATACTAAAGAATGACTGTATTTTATGTATTTTTTGTGTGAAACCCAAACAACATTTCTCCTCTAGCATGAAAACTAATACCTAGCTCTTCTGTATTGTTTTTTAAATACAAAACAAATGCAAGCCCTGTAACAGCATTGAAGTCTCTTTCAGAGTCTGCTGACAGAATCAGAATGTTAGCCCAGAACATCCACAAGCCCCTCTCAAAATATTTCTGATAATGTTGTTGAACTGCCATTTCAGGAAATTAAAATAAACCGTTGTAACTGTCTACTGATTAAGTATTAAACCTAAGATATTGTAAATGACTCATGTTCAAGGGGCTGCCATTTTCTGACTGTTCAGTTCTTTGGGTGCAATTCCAATACACTGGCCTGCATGTGCCATTTATGAAATGTATATCTTAAATCAGCGAACTGAAACCAACATCATTAATTCCACAAAAATCAGGGAGCCACCACATGTATTATCCTGCCCCGTGCATCGTTATCAGCATGTTACTTCCCATGCTGGATATTACAATTGCTTGATATTATCCCTTATTACTTTAAAAGCAATTTTACATTTCACATCCAAATTAATGGCTAATCTCCAAAGACTTATTATGTTTAATTACTTTTTGTTCCTGAATCCTCCCCCCTTTCTCCCTGCACAGTCTCTGCTTAAATGATGCTCAAGAAACTTGAGGTGTAATCAAGGGATCACGAAAGTTGTTCAACTGTGGATGCTAATTAGAATGGAGGCAGGATTTGGAAGATAATCTCTCCAAATTCAAAGGGTCTCTGAGACCCACGGAAAGGTCATATTTGTTCAGTTTGAAGGTCTGACAAAGGACAAGGTTTCTAGGTCCAGCTCTGCCTCACTTGCCATGTCCTGATGCAGTGGCTCTGTCTCTCTGGTCTTCACATCTGCAGGTGCCCTGCAGAGCCCTCCCCAGGCCACAGCTGCACATGCTCACACCCAGGGCCTGGCACACCCTTCCCAGGCCACAGCCTTAGCCCAGAGCTGCCTGTTCCCACATCAGACAACTGACTTCAGGATACCACTGTTCTTTTCAGATTCTGGCCTCTGGTCTCACGTTCTTGCACCACCTCGCCCTGTTCTTCAGATTCAAACACTTGGATAATGTTGCCAGTTCTGTATTCTCCATTTCCATGATCAAGTTCCTCAGCTTACCTGTTCCCCAAAGTGGACAAACCGTGGCCCTCTCCATTTTCCAAAGCAGCTGCCAGCAACCAACAGTCTAGCAGCCCCTGTTCCTGGACCAGACCCAACCCAGTCCCAGGCCTGTTCTAACTGAGGAGGACTAAACCCCATGGGTTGCAAAGTCTTGGGGTTGCCATTTAAGTGGGTTTAGAGACCTGGCTTTAGAGACCCAGCCCTCTTCTCTGAGTTTCCTTCACTGACAGACTTGGGATCCAATAGAACCCAGGATAAAGTTTCCTTCCTGAAACGTGTTTGGGCCTCCACTCCTGGGCTCTACTGGAGACCTTTCCCAGCACCCAAACCTTCTGCTGGAGGGGAGCTGGGCTTAGTCTCTACCTGGTGGCAATGGTCCTGCTTCCAGCATACAAACTGTTTGATGTCTTCCTCACTCCCAGCTGCTTCCATGAGGCTGACTCCTCCCTCCCATCTCCAAAGCATGTTCCACCAGTGGCTCTGGAGTTCTGAGAGCTGCCTACAATTCTGCCTGATTAAAAACAAGAACCTATGCTTAGCATTTTTTTTCAATGTCTATATGATAGCTAAGATGCATGAATTGTGTTTTTATATCCTTCCAAGAACTCACATAAGGGATGTATTATCATTCCATTTTTAAAATGAAGAAACTGAGATCAGGACAGGTGGTCTGGGGCTCCACAGAAATGAGTCTCTGTGGCTGGTCTGGATCCACGTCCATACCCTTCACATGCAGGTCAGGTTCTCCCGCTGCTTGTGCTCGTTTCCTATGCTGCTAGAACAAATCACCTGGTGGCCTGAAACAATAGAACCTTATTCTCTCAAGGTCTGGAGGCCAGAGTGGGAACTCAGTCTAACTGGGAAGAAATCAAGAAATAAGCAGGGGGCTGGAGTTATAGCTCAGCAGTAGAGCACTTGACTCACACATGTGAGGCACTGGGTTCAATCCTAGGAACCACATAAAAACAAATAAGTAAACATATTAAAAAAAAAAAAAAAAGAAGAAGAAGAAGAAGAAGAAGAAGAAGAAGAAGAAGAAGAAGAAGAAGCGGGCAGGTTGACCTCTCTCTGGTGACTCAAGAAGACCCTCTTTCTGATCCTTATTTCTTCTGGTTTCTGGTGGCTGCAGGTGTTCTTTGGCTTGTGATCCTGTCACTCCAATCTCTGCCTCTACCTGTGATCACAGCAACTTCTGTTTCTATGTCAACCCCAACTCTTGCCAGCCGTCTTCTTAAAAGGACATTTGTGATTGCACTTAGGGTCCACCCAGATAGCTGAGGATAATCTCCCCTCCTGAAAGCCCTTAATTCAATCACACCTGTGAAGTCCCATATTAGGTAACACACAGATTCTAGGAATTAGCACATAAATATTCAGACGGCCCATTTTTCAGCTAGTAAACATCACATTTCCAATTTCTGCTCCTTGAAGTCACTGGAAATTATTTTCCGGCATTGTGAATACAAAATTAATATTCATAGCCAGGTGAAGTGGCACATGCTTATAATCCTATCAGCTCAGGAGGCTGAGGTAGGAGATTGTGATTTAGAGGCCAGCCTTGGCAACTGAGCAAAGACTCCATCTCAAAATGTAAAAGAGGGCTCAATGGTAAAGCATCCGTGGGTTCAACACCCGGTACTGATTGATAGATAATACATAAACAAACAAATTCATCAGAGTGAATTTTCTAGGTTTCCATAAATTTTTGTATTGTTCACACCCATTCTTATAAATCTTCAGAGTAGCAGGGAGACAGGCATTAGTATGCTCCTTAGACAGCTGAGGAAAGTGAGGATCAAGGGAAGAGACTCTCACCAAGGATCCCTCAGGTAAGGAGGAGGTAGCTGAGATGGGAACCCAGCAATGCCAACTTGCCAGTGGCCATGACGACTTTCATGCCAGATCTATTGGCATGCCCCTTAGGATATCTCCACTCAACAATTTCCTTTCTCCCTCCCAGAGAACACGTGTCCTCTCTCCAGCACTCCCACCAGGAGTCATCAGAGTCGCGGGACTGCTCGTCCTACAATCTGCTTTTGCTATAGCCTGAGCTGGACAGTCTGTCCTCTTCCAACACATCAACAAGATGATTTCAGTGAGCTTTTCTCCCCAAATCGCTTCCCTCATCCATGAACTGTGTTACTTTCTCCCCTTGTAATTATTCTACATTTTTGTACTTTGAACTACATTTACCATCTGCTAGCCCAATTACGCAAATGATCCAAATCCTTTTGAATCTGGTTAAATTGTTGGACAGGATTTGCTCTCTCCCCACTTCTAAAATCATCTGTGAACCTGGATGTGACACACAGAGTCGTAAATAGACAGGATGGGAAGGTGGGAGGTGGGGGTGGGAGGGAGAGCGACATGTCAGGATGATGTCAGGGAGAGAACAGGCGGTATGGGCTTGGCAAGGGGCGTGATTCTGTACCATGTCCCCAGGAGCTGGGGAGTTAATTGTGTCAACCTCCAAATGTGCAGGTTCAGCACCTTTGATGTCTCATTTTCTCGTGATAAAATAAATAAATAAATGGATCCTACTTTCTTGCCTCCTTGGAAGATTTTCCTGAGGATTAATGAGATGGTTTTGATTAAGCACCTTGGAGAGAAACACTGCATAGATCACTGGCATCTGGATAATGCCACTGTGAGCTGTTGTGAAACAAGGGCTGACATCAAAACTCCCTGCACCCACATTCTACCCTTTGGTCTCTGCCTTTGCTGTGTAGGGTCCTCTTTGCATGCAGGCCCCTGTGTCACCTCTGTGGATTCACCAACCATTCAACCAACTATAGCAAGCACCAGCTGGGGAGAGAGAGAACAGACAGAGCGCTGTCCTCAGAAGACTTGTGGCTTGGGAGGGCAGTGGGCCAGCAAAGAAAGGAATGGAGCACAGTGAGGCCAGGGCTGCAGAGGGGCGCGGGGGATGCTGGGGTGGGGAGGTGCCTCACTCAGCCTGGAGCCAGCTGTCAGGGCACTTGATTCCAGAGTGAGGAGTCGCAAAGGAGCCAGGAGGGCTCTCCAGGAGAGAGGAGGAAGAGTACTGGGTTGAGGGGAAAGCACATGCAGAGGCCTACAGGCTGCAGGCAGGGAATGTTCTGGAAGGTTCGAGGCACTGCTGGCCACTGGTAAGCAGAGGCAGAGCAACTGTGAGGGATCGTCAAGTGCACGGAGTGCCTGGCACACAGGGGACGGATGGCACTGTCATGTGATATTCACACGGGTCATGTTGAAACTGGCCTGCACCGAGGAACAGGGAACTGGCCTGTCTCTAGAGGAACTCGTCCTTTGCCAAGTGCTGCCCATGACTTCTGGGCTTCTGCAACCCTGCCACAGGAACCCAATGATTAAAACCAGACCAAGACCTCAAGTGGCATCTCCAGGTCATCACAGCTTTCCAGATAAGTTTGTTAATGTTTTGTTGTTGTTGTTGTTGTTGTTGCCGTTTTACATCAACCTCCAATTCTTGCTTGCTCATTTCATCTTATGTGCTCCTGATCGTTAGATCATGGTGAAAATATTCTCCGAAGACTCTCAGAGCCCTACAAGGTAGGCGTTGTAGACATGGGGATCCTGAGCACACACATGACTCTGCCAAGGTCAGCCTCGCGGAGCCGCTCTGCAGTGGGAGGAACCGGGCATGTAGACCCTTCATTCTTCACCCCCCAGACACTCAGCCAGGCCTCCAGCACACTTGGGCTGGGCAGTTAGACACTTAGAGAAGAGGATGACACAGCCCCTGCCTCCTTGCTAGGGGGGGTACCTCAGTGTGGGTGGCCACCAGAGTCTACAGAACACTCCACACAAAGCCACCACCCACTGGGTGCTCAGCAGGCCCCAGGCAGTAGAGCAGCCACACTATGCTCTTCATGATGGCCTGGGGGCTCTTGGAATGCCCATTTAGCAGATGATAAAAAGGGCCCACGTGCCTAACGGCAGCTACTATTCAAGCCCCACTAGTGAAATGTAAAGCCAGGATTCAAACTTAGGTCAGCTTGAATCAAAGCCTGGGAGCTTCACCACTGGGAACTGGACTGTCAAGAGTCAATGAATGGCATGAACTTCACAGGTCCTGAAACATCCAGTGCAGAGAAGGGCTTTTCTACCACCCTCTACCCAACCTCCATGGTACAGACAGAAACCAAGGCTCAGAGAAGTCTGGGGGCACCTATGAAGTCAACAGGCACATTTGCATGCCCAGAGCTCCTGGTTGTCACACACTCAGAGTGACCTCACCATGCATCTGTCCCCATTGCTCCCTGTCAATTGGACCCAGGCAGCTCTCGGGCCATGCTGTTCTGGCTCTCTTGGTCAGAGGGAGCCATTTCCCCCTGCAATAGGAAAACTTGATGAGCAGGTCTAACTCTGGAGGCAGCCAGCCTGGGTGCACATTCCAGCTCTGTCATACTTTGCTGTGAGATGTTGGGCAAGTTATTAACCCTTCTCTGCCTGTTTCTCCCTCCATCAAATAATAGCTATCACACCGGGATTTTATGTGAATTAAATGAGTGTCTATGTATAAAAGGCTTGAACCAGTGCCTAGTCATACTAAGCACTGATAACAGCTACACTTCTGGTGACCACTCCTACCTTCCATATCTGTTCACACATACTAGAGCCCTGACCCTCAGGTAGCTTGCAGCAGTCCCACCTGCTACTCCAGCCTTTGCAAGAAACAGTCAGCCTTGAAATGGATCTCCAGGGGATGCCAAATCTATTTGCTCAAACCTGTACATCTCCGCCTAATAACTACATAGGATTTGTTTCATAGAGAGAGATGCTGGAGCTGGGGAGTCCTATCAGAAGACTCAGCACTGTCTGTCCCACCCCTGCAGGGACTGACTGACACTCTCCAGGGATTACTAGGTAACAAGTGTAGTGTTCATCTCTGCTCCCTCTCTGTTCCCTCTAGTGTTAGGGGACAGATGAGGATGTGGGGAACACCAGGTTAAGAGAATTCTATAAAATGAGCCCATGGTGCTGATGACCCTCCACTTTTTTTCCCTAAGTAGCAATTTACCTATAGCCCTGCCTGGATATGTCACATTCCTCAGCAAACTACCTGTTCAATGCAGGAGAAATTCAGGCCCAAAATAATGTTGATAAGAGGAACCCAAGTTACCCTGAAGGTAGAGATTTTGTGACCAGTTCCTGAAACTCTGGGGGATAAGGGTAGTTTCTCTTAATCATAAAATCTAAGAATATATGGTTAAGAATCCAATTAGAACAGGTCAGCATGGGCCAAGGTGACCTAGCATTGCCATGACAGTGGGGACTTAAAAAGTCTGATGTCATCATGCTGTCAGTCAAAAGTCACGAGGTGAGAGGGGTTCTCTGGAAACATCTCTGGGATCCCCAAGAAAAGTGGAGTTCAGAAGAGGCACATGGTCCCTCTCCTCTCTGAGAGGACCCACTCTCTCCTTTGAGAAAGTCCCCTTTCTTATCCCTTCAACAAAACTCATGCCTGTTACTTTGAGTGATGTGTCTGAAATCATTCTGACTTGATCACAAGAATCAGGGTTTGAAGGGGGACTTGGTGTTACCTCAGTTTCTCAGAAGTCCCCAGCTCTGTAACACTAGGAGCATCAGTTCCATGAAGGCAGTTATCAAGAGGAGAGAAAATAAGGAAAGCACAATTTGCTCAGAGCCAGGCACATAGGAATCACTCTGAGTACCTGCTGGCTAGTGAATACAGGACAAGCCACCACCAGCAGAGTGACCTTGAACAAGGACTTTCCCCTGAGTAACCCTTAAGTCAACTTCTTACCTGTAAGGTGACAATCATAGTACCTGTCTTACAGATTGTGATGCAGATCAAATCATATGAAGTGAACACCAAAAATACTTCCTCAAACTTGAGTGTGACATAGAGTGGTTATTGTTGCTCTAATGTACGGGAAGGCAGAGCCTCCTTGTCATTCACTCATTCATTGTTCATCACTCATCTAGCTGGAATCTGCACTGGGCTAATGAACATGAAAGAGTAACAGCCATTGTTCTCAAGGTCACCGGTTGCAGGAGGGAGGTGTTTTGAGAAGTGGGGGTTGGGGGAGGACTTCCGGCCAGTCCACAGTTTGACTCGGTTGAACAAAAGGAATCCAGAAAGCAAGTCAGAAAGGAAGCAGAAGGCGCACCTAAAGTGGGTTGAGAAGCTACTCAACTTGGAAGCAGTTTATGAATGTGTATTTATTAATAGGTGTAACTGGGCATTGCTATTCCCATCGCACCAGCGAGGAAACTGAGGCTCAGGAGGAGTAAATGAATTACCCAAGGTTATGCAGCTTCATGTGGCAGACACCACACCTAAACCAGGCTTGTTGGACTGAAGTCATATTACAACAGTAAAAGGCAAACCAGTCAAAGAGCAGGTCTGCTTGTCTGGAGAGCTCTTATCAACCTTGAGTGTCATGATTAAGTCAGGGTCCACAGCCTGTGCCCTTGCCCCTGAAGTCTCCCCCAGAGCCACCCTCAGGGATGAAATTGGAGCACCAAGCCCACAGGTTTGCCCATCTCTGCTGTTGAACCACCAAGCAGGGATGCATTGCTAATTAGCTGGCAAGACCCCAAAGGGATTTTTTTCCTTCTTCTTTTTCAAGTCGCCAGTGGTTTTAGTCCCACATCCTTTCAGCTCTTACCCAGAGCTCTTTGTAGAAATCCATTTGCATATGTAAGAGACTCATTTGCATCCAGTTTCACCAGTGGGGTTGGACTTTCCCTTTATAAGACACTGAGCCCACAATGAGAAATGTGATCCAGGGCCTCACAGAGCCCTTCCTCTTGCCCTGAGAGCCACCTCCTAGGTGCTCAGGACACAAGGTGAAGCAAGCAGGCAGGAAGAATGGCATGAGTTCTACCTGTGTGCCAGGTGTCAGGGCTGTGGGCATGTAAATCCTCTACCTTAAGGAATTCACAGACCATGAGTGTCTCTAACTAGCATTTTCAAGGTGTCTTTTAAGATCAGTGTGATCTAAGGCCGTTTATTAACTTCCTTGAGTCTAAGTTTCTGCAGAATCAGAAGAACCACATGTTTTCGGTGATTTATTGTGAAGATTAAATGAAATGATGCATATGAACATGCTTCATGAAACACCTGGACCTAGTCAGGGTCCCTCCACAATAGCTGATCCCAGTCTCAAGGGCAGGTGCCAATGGCAGGGGAGAGCTGGGAGTGATGTGGTGGTAGTGGAAGTACTTAGCTGCATGGTAGGAGCCCAGCAGGATAGGTAATGAGGTGCCATCCCTCTTGAGTCATCCCTACGTAAGAGACTAACTGCATCTCAAAAGCAAAATAGCTGGGAGAGCTGCAATTCCTTCAGGATTGGGGAGAAATGCAAAAGAATGGTGGGTGGGCGGGCTGGATGCCAGTCACAGGGAGCTAGCTTTTGTGCCAATAATTTTCATTACATTCGTTATCTCCTTAAATCTTGGCAATGGTTTTCAAAAGCAGCATTCTGAAGTGGTTAGGTGACTTAACTCCAGTCACAGCAATTTGATAGCCTTTGGATTCAAACTCAGGTGTGCCCTGTTTCAAACCTACCCTCAGTCTCTCACCATAGGGGCAAATTGAAGATATCAGGAACACAGTCTCCCAAGATCCCCGCCTGGGGAGGATGGGTTCTTTCATACTCACCAACTTGTGTGGGTATGCATGCACATCATGTGTATGTATGTATGTGTGTGATGCTGCGCTTGGCATTTTGCATTAAGTAAATCTGTTAAAATGTCTGCCCACTAGCTTTCCCAACCAAACGGTGAACTTCTTCAAGAAAATGGTCTCCCTTTTTCCTTTCCGTACCCCATCCTATTTGTATCTCCCATCACAGAGCCTAAAATATAACACTGAACACTCACCCCACCTTGTTTTACACTGCTAGGGATGGAACCCATCACTTCTCCCATACTGAGCAAGTGCGTCGCCATTGAGCTATATCAATAGCCTCATTTTGTTGCTTTTTTTGTTTTGTTTTGTTGGTTAACATGTCCCAAGTGCATAGACAAACTGTAGGCACTTGGGACACTTCAATGAACAAGCACAAAAAATATTTTTATAGCACTTACATTCTATTATAGGAGACAGGTATTCAACGGGAAACATGAGAAATGAGTAATTAAATATATGCTTTTTTTTTTTTAATAAGTTGAGTGAAGGATAGAATGCAGGATGGGCATCTGACCTGCTTTTGACTGCTCTCCAATCTGGTCATGATCACATTTTAATCACCAATTTCCCAGTGGTATTCCAGTTTCCATATGCATAGCCCTGATTCTATCTGCTCCCTCATCAGTCCTGTGGAAAATGCAATTATAGAAGGCATTCCATAATCAAGTGCCCCATTCTGTGGGAAAGGAAACTGAGGGCCATAGATGTCATGTGCCTTAAATAAGCTTGAACTTCTAGGGAGTGGGTACAGATGGACTCTGGACATTAAGAACAGATCCAAGATCATCCTCCACCTCACCATTCCGAGCTCTGGGGCTCACACTCCTCCTGGCTGAATTCCCCAGTAGGAACAGTAAAGAAAAATTAGATTTCCTATTTAGCATTTCTGTGATTCCCTGAGGCCTCCATCTTAGCGTGTTTTCTGATCACCTAGTTGATGTTTCTGGTGCTTATATAAATATCTCAGCTGTCGATATTAACAACAATACTAATCTCAGTAATAAAAAATCAACTGCTTATGTATGTAGTCTTTTTCAATATCCAGGGGGTTTTACTATAACCTCATTCGATCCTCTGGACAAACAACAGTTAGAAATAGAGCTGAGACTCATGTTATTAATTTCACTTCATAGACAGGGAAAAGAACTGGGGAGATGAAGAGACTGGACAGAGCTGGCTGGAGCCAGGTGGAGGCCAGAGCCTCTAGGATTCCTGCAGGTCTCCTCCTCTTGTGAGCCCCTCCACTGGCCCCAGGTGTCACAGATGTGCTCTCAGCACCTCACTGGCAGCTTCCCACCCCTCCCCTTCCATGAGTCAGCCTCTGCTATCGTGGCTTCTCATTTTTATGCACCTGAGTTGTACAGGATGTGCGTTCTTGTGTGGAAGCCTGTAAAATCTATTTATGGACCTAATTGTCAGTTTTCATGAGTGACAGACATACAGTGCTTTGACTACCCAGCCTAATGTGTCTGTACCTGACATTTTAAATAGAACTCTCTCCCCACCTCCCTGTTCCTTTAGGAAGTAATTTGAGATAGCAGGTATTTTTATATTCCTATATCTTTAATTATATCTACACAACTGTCAGAGATTAATGATTTCCTCAATCTGGCTCTTCTTAAAGGAGAATTCGGAACTCAATGAAATACTAAAAAGCACTTGGATGAATGTTGTCTGTAACAAAGACATTCCCGAGCGGGGGAGGGGGGGGCTTGGCTTTAGTCAAGTTTGAGTTCTCGTTGTAGATTAATTTTGTGCGACGTTTCTATGAATTATTGAAAAAGCAGCACTCGTGTGGACGGCAAACATAAATAGATCTATACATGTAAACCAATAAAAAAGCATGTGACAGCAGGTGAGCAGGCTGCGGGTGGAAATACTCTCCTGCCCCAGGAGAAATCAGGAACAATAGGTCCCAGGTGAGATCCGTGGACTTTGACCCCAAAAGAAAATCTCACCTTCCCCTGTAAGCAAACTCAATCAGAAGCATGAGGTCAGAGAGGCCTTCAGAACGAATTCATCCACCTCTCCTGCTCGAAACCAGAGTTCCTGGTGCAGTAAAACTCATTTAAGCATGGCTCTCGGGGACCATGCAGAAAGCAGGCCAGGGGCACCTGCTACACGTGAGGCTGGACTCTGGAATCAAGGGTCTCCAGATACAGAGGGAATAAAAGAAAAAAAAAGCAATCATCTGCACACAAAGGAAGAAAGGCACTGAGGGACACTTGGGTACTGCCATCAGGCAGGGGAGACAGAAAAACCAGGCCTAAGTTTTCAACTAACCAGGCATGTGATGTTGGGCAAGTTAACTGCTCTTGCTTCCCATTGAGATGGGATTGGCAGTTCCTCCCGCGAGTGTCAAATGAGGTCTGTCCCTCCTTCCCACGTCCTGTCTCATCTCCACTGCTGTCCTAGCAGAACCCTGTGTTCCAGCATCCAAATTTCTCACCATTTGTCCCAAACACCAAATCTCAATACATGAGGCTTCTCCGATGGCTCACACACATCTTCCTTTGTTTAATGAACTCATCAATTCTCATCACCTAGCTCCAGTCCCACTCCCCTAGGAAGCCTTCTCCAATTGCCTAGGTATGTTTAGCATTCCCTGAATCCCCAGAAGCCCCACAAAGGTGCTTATCACACTAGACTATAGCGGTTTTGCTGTCTGTCCTCACAGCCACTTTGTGTCTCAGAAAGCACTGCATTTATGTTTTGTTGAGGACTCCATGAACTGTTGCTTAAATGGATGGTAAATGGATGGATATACAAATAAATGAGCAATATGTGCACATACGTTGTAAACTATAATAAAGGAAGCCACTGTTTAATGAATGTTTACCCTGTCCCAGATGCATAGGTACCTCTATCTCATTTCCATCATTCATAACAATTCCACAAAGTAGAACTGGCAAAGTAAATTTATGGACTAGGTGCTGACTAATCCAAACTGATTTCAGTGACAGACAACGTCAGCCTTTTGGATGCTATAGTGGGCAATCAGAAAGATACTCTCATGTCCTAACCTGTGGATCCTCTGAATGTGACCATATTTGGGGGAAAAAAGATATTTGCAGATACAATTAAGTTCAGGATCTTGAGATGAAAGGATCATCCTGGTCTCTATAGATGGGTCCTAAATCCAATGACAAGCATCTTTATAAAAGACATACAGAGACTATGTGAGAACAGAGCAGAAAGAGATGTGGCTACAACCCAAGGGATGCCCGTACCCATCATGGAAGTGGAAGGGGACAGACTCTCTCCCTTGTGTCTCTGCAGGCAGAACAATCCTGCTCACATCTTGCTTTGGACTTCTGGCCTGCAGACCTGTGAGAAAGTAAATTCTGCTGCTTTTTGAGTCACCAAGTTTGTGATAATTTGTTACAGCAACATCAGGAAACAAAAAGCTAGCAAGAGTTTTCTCTAAGGCACACAGCTATTCGTCAGTGGAGATAGGATTCAGGTCTCCACCTGACTTTGCTCTCTGTGGTGTCAGGATTCCTTCCACCAGTGAGCTTTGCAGAGAGACAGCTCCAATACCCTGCACTCTGAGTTCCTAACATGCAGACATGCCCAGGCCCTGCCTCCAGAGATGCCCACTTACTAGATCTGGGGGCACCTGCTACACAGTGGGGTTGAGGATGAGGACACTGAAGGGGGTGGTTTTTACTCCTTCAGCATTCTATGAATTCCCACCCCAAAGGACATATCATGGAACATAAAAGGGAAAGTGGGAAGAATGATCCAGACCCCAACTTAAAAGCTGAGTCTTATCTTCTCCATGGGCATCCCAAGGTCCTCCTCCATGCTGCCATGTCTTAGAGAGTAGGGGCTGAGAAATAAATATAAGAGTTGGTTTTAACTACAACATCCCAACTCCCACAGGATTTATTAAATCATTTATAATTCCAAGAATCTGAAATATATATTTAATATTTGATTCCTAATCCATAAACATTTACATGCAGGGATTTCTCTATTGTAAGAGCAACACTCTATGTTCAACCCGAGGGTTTGGAAGAATCCTTTAAAATGGAGAGTTTCATTATTTACCCATAAAATCAAGATGTTGAATTAGTATACAAACCCAGCAGAGGGTTTGCACATTTAGCCAGTGTGACCAATGAAGCTTTACGATTCCCTCCTGCAAAGCAAGAAGCAGCCATTTCTTCAAGAGTTGCAACATAGGAAACAGTCTAAGTACACCTGGGGTGAGCCACGAGCACCAAGAACCAGTGAGGGATTCAGCTTTGGGCAACCACTCCAGACAGAGACAGCAAAATCAAAACACTGCTGTTGCACTAAGTACTTCCAGAGCTTGCTGGGCATTTCCTGTGACCTTATGACAATTAACACTTAAAATGTGCTTCTAATATGGAAGTATTGATATAATGGCACCAAGAAACCTAAATGACCCTCTTTGAATCCTCCTTTAGAAATCTTGGAATGAACCAGGCTTGGTGGCGCACACCTATAATCCTAGCAGCATGGGAAGCTGAGACAGGAGGATCATGAGTTCCAAAGCCAGCCTCGGCAGCATAGTGAGATTCTGTCTCAAAAGAAAAAAAAAAAAAAAAAAAAAAATTAAAAGGGCTGGGGATATAACTCAGTGGTTGAGTGCCTCTGGGTTGATTAAAAAAAAAAAAATCTTGGAATGTCTTGGAATGTTGTTGGCAGTCTCCTTATTTACCCAACCCATCCTGTCAAGATATACAATTTTATTGATGAGCTTTATTTACTTCATAAAGTGTGTGGCAGTCAGATGGGAATTGAAAGATAAAAAGATCAGGTTCTTTCCTTGAGAGGGCTATTATTTTGTCCTAAATGACTTGTAATAGAATGAGAGCTGTCACTCACTAAATTCTTACTATGTGCCAAGGCCTCCATTGGGTTCCATGCACGGATACTAATATTCTACATCATGATTTTATGGGTAAATAATGAGACTCTCCATGTTAAAGGATTCTTCCAATGATCTATTTGTGGAATACTGTGGAGCCAAGTTTTAAACACAGTCAATCCCTCTAGGGCCAGTCAGGCAACATTAGCCCTTGTCCACTATTCAAAGAGGGAATCTAATGTAGGAAACCCTTACAATGGCGTTAGAAAAGCTGACAGGCCAAAGTAAAAGGAAGTGATACAGGATTAGTGAGAGCAGGAAGCTGCTACCAGCCCTAGGATTAGACCAACAAAAGAAGAAGGTGCCTTGATCAGAGCCCGGCCTGGAGATGGGGCCTTGGTGGCTGGAGTTATGCTGGGGTTACTCTGGAGGGTCATGGATGGAGACACAGTGTGCCAAGAGTTGGAGCTGCAGAGGAGATTCAGCTATTGCCAGAGCCACTGCAGAGTGAGGAGGAAAAGAAACTATTTATCCCCGTCCCAGGTCTCCTACCAGGGCCTGCCACTGGCTTGACTGTAGATCCCCAAGCCCATCATCAGGAGAGAACAGGGAAGATGGATCTGTGGAGGCGGGTTCCCTGGGGTATGAGGAATGTCCTGCCATCTCAAGCGGAACAGGAACCCAAGAGCAAACAGGTGGGGCCAGCATTCCAAACCAGTCCTGTGTCTTAGCCTGTGCCACCCTATCAGAAGAATCTGGATTCTAGTCCTGAAGAGGCATTTGCTCACCCTGTGGCCTCACGTGAACCACATATACCCTGCGTCTGCTTTGGTAGAGTACCCTGGATTTCTCCTCTCTGCCTGGGCCACTTGGAGAGCTGATGGGACACTCAGCATGGCATGGTCAGCGATGCTTCTTCTCCTCTGAGACCCCGTGTGGGCATGTCTGTGGGCGTACCCTGAACCCACGGACAGGTTCTTTTCACCTTAACAGCACAGGATCCCACATTTACTCTTCATCCACTCCCTTCACCCTTTCATGGTGAGATGGTCCTTGCCCTGCTCCAACCACCCTGCTTTCTTTCTTTCCAAGTGTATATGGTCCAGAGATCAGGGAGATTCTGACATTCAGGTGTCGTTTGGGAGTGACAAGCCGGCCGGGAGGGAGAAATAGGTTAGAGACAGACTGCTGTGACTGCCTGGTAATCCTCGATCAATCATGTATGGCGAGAGGGAGCAGACAATCATTGCTTGTGAGTGAGACAAGATCAAAGGATTAAGGGTTTTTGGTAAAGAAGGCTTGGTGTTTGGTCATGAGAATTATAAAAGTCGGTCTGCTGAAAGGAACAGCTTGCTAGGTGAAAACCTGATAATGCAGCCTAAGGTCCCTTTGAAAAGCCCCAAGTTCTTTCAGGGTGAATGGCACAGGAAAGCAGGAGCACAGCGCATCAGTCCCCAGAACTTCTGTCACACCCCAGGCCCATAGACAAGCTCCTCCGCAAGCCCACCCCCCTTCTTCCTGCACAATGCTCCGGAGATGGGTGGCATTGTCTGAGCCCTGAGATGGTCTCGTAGGGATGACATCATCTGCCATTTATTGAGCCCTGAGCTTATGCCAGGCATTCCAATGTCCTGGGCAGCCTGCAGCACTTTTCCTCATATGAACCCCTCAAGCAGACAGAAGTACTTTCACTTTGTCAAAGGAGAAACTGAGGTGTGGATAGCAAGCAATTTGTTATTTCCATTAATAATTAAAGTTATAGCCAGGTGCGGTGGCACATACCTGTAATTCCAGTGGCTCAGGAGGCCGAGGCAGGAGGATTGCAAGTTCAAAGCCAGCCTCAGCAACTTCACAAGGCCCTAAGCAACTTAGCAAGACACTATCTCAGAATTAAGAAGGGTGGGGGAGGGGCTGGGATTGTGGCTCAGCAGCAGATCACTCACGGCCCAGGTTCGATCCTCAGCACCATGTAAAAATAAAAGCATTGTACACAACTAAAACAAATAAATTTTTTTTTTAAAAAAAGGGTGGGGGATATAGCTCAGTGGTCAAGTGCTGGGTACCAAATAATAACAAAAACAACTAAGCATAGCTGTTTGATGATTATTTACTATGTGTCTAACACTGGGTCAGGTGCTTCATAGCTGAGCCCAAAACCATGAGGGGGAATGGCATCCCCAATCAAGGTAGAAGGACCAGAATTCCAGAAATATGAAGCAAACTAACCATTTTTATTTACTATGTTCAGAAGTGGCAAGAGATTCAAATTCAGGTCCCTCTCCTGTTGGACCTCTGCAGTACTATTCATCAATTATGCATTCATTCATTCAACAAATATTTACTGGGCACCTACTATATGCCTGGCACTGGTATAGGTGCCGGTGTTTCTGCAATGAACACAAGAGTGTCCTCGTGGAACGTGCATTCTCTTCAGTAACATGGCAATGTGCTGGATCTGACTCCCTCCACCAGCATTCACTGAGCTGCTGCTCTCAGGGCTGGACACCTGGCTGGGCCCTATCATGCTGCTCCTACATGCAAAGGTGAGGATTCAAACTCAGGCCACATGGGAAAGTCACATCTGGGCTGTCCCCACAACTCAAAACATCTGTTGTACCGGGCAGCGGCCCGGGTGGGAAGTGAGTGGGGGTATGATGTGAGCTGAGGCTTCCACATGCTTTTGCTCCAAAATCTTCAGGTCAGTCGCCCAAAGTAAACTGAACCGAGGACAAAGCAAAAGCAAATGTGGCTCTGTAAGCCATTCCCCACGCAGCCCGACACCATCCTGTTGCTTTAAGTAGCTCAAAACATGCGGCCAAAGTGCTGAGTGAACAGGTGCCAACTCAGCTCATTAAGTCCCCAAAGTTTTCATGTCTCCCAGGCTAATTGGCATTAATGCATGGGGCGCCGGATGGCTATTAAGTGGGGAGCTGCAGCAGGCTCTTTAACATTCAAAACCTCAAGGAGTTTGGGATCAAAGACACAGAACATGACTGTACATGAAAAGCCACCGTGGGAGCTCTGCGTCTGTCCTTGCTGGTGTTAACTGCACTTTGCGGTGGGGGGAAACAACCGTTTTGTGGCAGGATGGCTGCTGCGTGCGTGTCGCCATCGGGAAACACTTCTCATTGCATAGTGCAATTGTGTGTCTGATTCGCTGATGCTCAGGTCTGTAAACATTTACCGAACACCTCCTCTGTGGCAGGCACAGGGCTATTGAGGGGTTTGTGAACAGGAACCAGATCCCTCCCCTGCACTCAGGGACCACGGTACTGGAGACCCAATGTATCACAGGCCAGTGCCCAGAATCCAAGCAGCCCGGGGCCCTATCTGTGTTTGGCTTGTCCACGAATACTTCCTAGAAGAAGTGACATTTAGGCTGCCTCTTTTGGACAGTTATTCCTGTGCAATCTGTGCCTCGCTGTTTTGCATACTATCCCTCAAGTACCCACAGAGTGGGCAATAATAACCACTGTCACATATGTCTCTAACTCTTGAATAGACCGAGGTGGCCACCGTGAGAGCTGGGCTGTTTTACAGATTTTCTCTGTCAAGAACCTGGACGTGGGGCCTTGTGACTCAATCTTGGTCAGAATCCTGAATGGAAGAGCCAGGAAAGCTGGTTCTGAGTACAGGGACAAAGACAGGCGTGACTACAAAAAGGGACAATCCAAATGTGAGGTGGGTGTCTGAAAAAATAAAGCCAAGAGCAAGTGCTCTGCAGAGGCTCCAAGAGGGTGACTGGGTCCCCAGTCCAGACTCCAGGGACCCGGGACGCCAGCCTTCCTGGCTGCTGCTTTCATGAGTGGGTTCTGTTCATTGCAGAGAAAGGCCAAGGTGAAGGCTAACCAGGGAGCCACAAGAGGACCAACAAGTAGCACTGGAGGGTGAAGCTGTGGCCTCCTAGTAGGCAGGGAAGCTGCCATTGGTGTCTCCCCCACAGCCCAGAGCCAGGCAGTGCTAGATGCAGACACCAGGCCAGCGCATCCCACCTGCACAAACCTCGGGGTCCCCAGAGTCACCATGCTGCAGGGTCCTCAGTTATCTCAAAGAAATGACAGCAGCAACTTAGCATTTCACTGCATCTATGCAGCCCTGTGCTGAGGGACCCTCCTCTATGATTTCTTTGGTCTGAATCATCTCTCTGGGGAAGGGGTCCCGTAAGTAACTCCCTTTTTACACATTAGGAAATACAGACATAGAGGATTTAACGTTGCCCAATGTCAAAAAAGGCACACTCATACATTGCTTGTGGGACCGAAAATGGTTTAGACAATCTGGAAAGCATTATGGAGATTCCTTGGAAAACTGGGAATGGAACCACCTTATGACCCAGCCATCCCACTCTTGGATCTATACCCAAAGGACTTAGAAACAGCATACTACAGGGACACAGCTACATTAATGTTTATAGCAGCACTATTCACAATGGCTAGACTATGGAACCAGCCTATATGCCCTTCAGTAGATGAATGGATAAAGAACATGTGGTATATACACACAATGGAATATTACTCAGCATTAAAAGAGAATAAAATAATGGCATCCACAGGTAAATGGATGAAGTTGGAGAATATAATGCTAAGTGAAGTTAGTCAATCCCCAAAATCCAAATGTTGAAAGTTTTCACTAATATAAGGAGGCTGATTCACAGGGAGATTGGGATGGGGAGCATAAGAGGATTAGAGAGACACTAGAAAGGCCAGTGGGGAGAGAGGGGATAGGAGGGGCAAAAGGATAAAAAAAAAAAAAAAAAAAAAAAGATGGTAGAATGAGATGGATACCATTACCCTAAGTGCATGTATGAAGACACGAAATGGTGTGAATACACTTCATATTCAACCAGATATATGGAAAAATGTGCTCTATATTGTGTAATATGAATTGTGATGCATTCTGCTGTCATATATAACAACTCAGAATAAAAGGAAAAAAAGAAGTTTAAAAAAGCACACATATGTAATCCCAGCATTTTGGGAGGCTGAGGCAGGATGATAGCGAGTTTAAAAAAATAAAAATAAAAATTTTTAAAAAAATAAAGTTGCTCAATGTCACCCAGCTTAACAAATACATGGCAGGGCTGTACCATAACTTGTAATCCTGAAGACAGCCCCCCAATCACTGAGCTACACTGTGAGGAACTGTTGTGAAGAACTAACTGCTGGTCATCGTCACAGGGAGCATGATTTTAAACAAGGTCTTACACGTGCTGGCGATCAGGAAGGTGTTCAGGAGATGTGGCTCCCCTGGGTGTGGGCAGGATGGGCACGCTTTTGTCTGTGATAGGAGAATGGGGCACGAAACACACTGCGACTTCCTTCCTGGGTTATCAATCCCATCACCGTTTTCTGTCCTTCCTTTTTCAGTCTTTCCAGGCCCCAAGAGGTTAAAATGATCTGGGAATTACAGGACTACCTGGCCATAGGACCTGGGACCCCAATTTCCACCACCACTACCTTTTAACCCATATTTGCCCACCTTTGCCTCCGTGCTGTGGGGTGACAGGAGGAGGAGAATCTAAATGGCTAGTTCTACGGCACGGTGGCAAGCTAGAGAAGGTAAAGGGGGTGTCTCACAGCAAATTCTAATATTTAGGCATAGTGCTTACCAGTTTGTCTTAACTTGGGGACCTTAAGAATGCATCCCCTGATGGCAGGGGAAGAACAGGCCAAGGACCCAACTGCTGCCTTCAGACATCACCTGCACATCTGTACCAGGACCACGTTTCCCATAGGCCACAGATGGAACAGGCAGGATATGCAGGCAAGGCTGCTCTTAGAGACAAGGGACCCCTCTGATGAGTGCCCGTGGCTCCAGGGTGTCCCACCAGTCTTGCTGGAGTTAGCCCAGGACTGCACTGAAGCCTAAGATGCACCAACCAACCCTTCCCCCTTCCTTCCCTTTCTCCTTCACTCAGGGAAGACCTGGACTATGGTCTTTTGGCTTCCTCCCCATTTTTTTTTCACAAGCCCAAGAAAGTCTTCTCACCTCCCCACGTCCTCACCTCCTATGTTTAATTAAAATCCCATCCAATCTCCTTCCTGTCAGAATGGCAATCATCAAGAATACAAGCAACAAGAAATGTTGACGAGGATGTGGGGAAAAAGGTACACTCATACATTGCTGGTGGCACTGCAAATTGGTGCAACCACTATGGAAAGCGGTATGGAGATTCCTCAGAAAATTGAGAATGGAACCACCATTTGACCCAGCTATCTCACTCCTTGGTTTACACTCAAAGGACTTAAAATCAGCATACTATAGTGACACAGCCACATCAATGTTTATAGCAGCTCAATTCACAATAGCTAGACTATGGAACCAACCTAGATGCCCCTCAGTAGATGAATGGATAAAGAAAATGTGGTATATATACTCAAGGGAATATTACTCAGCTTTAAAAAAGGGTGAAATTATGGCATTTGCCAGTAAATGGTTGGAGTTGGAGAATATCATGCTAAGCGAAATAAGCCAACCCCACAAAATCAAAGGCTGAATGTTTTCTCCAATATGTGGATGCTAATTCACAATAAGGTGGGGGGGGAGCACTAGGGAAAAATAGTGTTAGATTATGTAGAGGGAAGTGAAGGGAGGGGATAGAGGGGTTGTGGGGATGGGAAAGATAGTGGAATGAAACAGACATTATTACTGTATGTATATATGTGACTACATGACCAATATGATTCTGCAACATGTGCACTTAGAAAAATAAGAAATACTATCCCATCTATGTTTGATACATCACAGTGCAAAAATGCATTCTACTGCCATGTATAATTCATTAAAACAAAGAAAATATTTTTTAAAAAATCCCACCCAACCTTCACTGGCTCATCTGCAGTTGACAGTAGGGCCTGCAGAGTAAACAGAAAACAACAACAAAAACCTTTGAGCTCCTCTTCTAAATGGAAACATCTCCCACAACAGATTCACTGGGGCCATGTTTAACACATGGGTCTTCTAGATGGACAGTTTATCCTGTTAATTTTCACCACCAAAGTTACTGGGTACCACAGGCATTTTCTGAAATGTACCAACCCCTGCAGCCGGCTTCAGAAGGATTTCAGAGATGATTTCACCCATCGCAATGGATAATCCTTCAGCTTTGAAATGGAAGATCATAATGCTTTGCCAATCTACTCTGATCCCAGAGAAAATGGACCGATAAATGAAGATGATTTCAAGGTTTAAAGCCACCTCTTCCAACCCAATCTGCTAAAAATTAAAACTCACCAAGGCATAGTGAAAAGGCTTTTCAACTTGTCGTTCTTATAAAACAGAGATACCAAACAGACTTCAAATTCTCGTTCTGAAAATAAAATTCAAGGCTGGGGTAGTAGATGGTGGTGAAGCCAGAGGCTGGAGAACTATTTTGCTTGACCTTGGACCCTCAGCAAGTAACCTCCCATGAATTTCTGTTCCCTCCCTTAGGAATCAAGATGATTGTCTTAAATCAGTTAGGACAAAAAAAAAAATAAAATAAAATCATAGAGGAGAGGATCTGGTGCATGGTAAGTGTTCAATAAACAGCAACTGCCACAATATTACTAGCAATGTATTATTATTATTTTTTTTTTTTGTGCAGATTAACCAAGATAACAGTACCTGGCATATCCCAGGCCCCCAGTGAATGGTTTATTTCTTCTGAATCTAGACCATGGCTTTAAACACTTAAAGATAAAGTGACAAATGTGGCAAGTTTTCCATTTAAGAGATGCCGGGAGGGTGAAGAGGAAGAAGAGAACTAATATTTAAGTAAGCTCTGGGATAAGGTATTTATCTTCATTTCCTTTCAAGATCTTTATTGCATTTTTTGTTTGATTGCAAGCAGTTTGGATATTTCTGATGGATATGTGTGCTGTTTTTTCAAGAAGAAAAAAAGAGAGACAGAGAGAGAAAGAGACAGAGAGAGAATATAAAACTACATACCCACAAACAATGATGGATGCCAAGGACAGAAAATTTCCAGTAGACCTGGTCTATAAATTGTCATTTAAATTTGCAATTTAAAAACACTGTCTGACTTTTTGATTTAGCTGACTGTATATGAGAGACAAATAATGGAATCCTAATAAGCAATGTTTAAATGACATCTCCAGTCTCCCAGACAGAGAAGGCAGCAGTAGAATTCTAAGAAGAGAAAATAAATCTACCAAGAATAGGAAAGATGACCAGAACTAAATAGTTGCACTAATCACTTGATGACAGATATCAGGAATGTATTTTGGGCTGTTTAAAATTCAAACCCTTAAGAGACCAAGGGTAGATTATCAACTAAACCTCTCCAAAGTCATTGTGAAGAGACAAAACCAAGCTCGATTTTTACATTTCATCACATTAAAACAGACAAACCAAAAAATCAAGGCACCAGGACAACATATTAAAGCTGATAAGGTTAAAAGATTTGAACTGCAAAAAGCACTGGCGCTCACAGACAACCACTGGCAAATCTTTTTGTGGGGGGTATCAGGGATTGAACTCAGGGGCACTAGACCACTGAGCCACATCCCCAGCCCTATTTTGTATTTTATTTAGAGACAGGGTCTCACTGAGTTGCTTAGCGCCTCACTTTTGCTGAGGCTGGCTTTGAACTCATGATCCTCCTGCCTCAGCCTCCCAAGCTGCTGGGATTACAGGTGTGCACCACTGAATGGCAAATCTTAATATCAATGTTTTCCCAGAGTGGTGTTTCCCACAAAGAGGAGCACACCCTAAAGTCTTGGGTTCTTCTTGTTGCAGGAAAACCAGTTAGCATCTTCTTCCAGCCACAAAGCAGAAGATAAACACTGCAGCAGCTCAAAGATGAAAAGAGAAATGAACCATTTACTACTAAAAACAGTTCTGGATCCCACATCACATGCAAGGTTTGGCTAATTTCAGAATGGACCAGTTAAAAATGGCAACGACAGAGAGTTGGGAGAAAGGTTTTGTGAGAAAAAGTAAAAGAAAATTAGATTGCTTAGCACGGCAGGATTTTATGATAGAAAATAGCTAAAATTGGGAGGCTTGGTGAAAATGTAATGCAGAATTAAATACACGGCAGGAACATATTAGATTGCTTGTGTTTGCAGGCTGGTATGCACATCTTCATGTGCAGGGGAAAGAAGCATTCAAAATAAATAAAAAAATAAACTTGAATGTTCACTGTGCTCTCTGAAGGCCAGGACATGACTGCAAAATCCTCCACATCATGCTCTAGACAGCCATTAAAACTGACTGACACTGGCAAATTACACAAAATCTGTTGGCAATCCATAACTTTTTGAGAGTGGTAGGAGAAATCACAGTAATCATAATTTCAAAGCATCAAAGAAAAACTTATGGAATATAAATTATAGATTCTAAGAAGCAGAGGGCCAAAGGCCAAAAAGTTACCTATTTAATCTAGACTATTGTATTGTTCAACATTTATTTAAAGAGGACATATTACATATCTGGCCCTATGTATAATGTGAAATAAATAAGATACTATAACTTGAAGGAGACTTTACTCTAGAATAAGGGGGAACAAGTTTCCATTCAGCAAGATTTCTGATCTGCTGATCTTTCACTGGAGGACAGGGAAGGATTTGTTTTTCCCAAGTAGGGATATAAATTCAAATGACCTTAATAATTGAGGATATTTCACAAAGCATCCATTTAACTACAAAATATTATTCTGAACCCAGGATTCTTTCTTTGAACCTCATTCCACTGGGAAGTCCCTGGATCGCTGTTATTTCTGATATGTGATTTTAACTCAGTGCAACGAACTAATTCTTAGTTATCCATCATTCATGTTAGATCTACGAGTTTCTTGAATACAGACCTCTTCCATAATCTTCTATTGCCAACACTTTGCCTGGTCTTAGAAAAATGTTTTTTTTTTTTTTTTTTGGTTGTTGTTTTGTTTTTATTATTATTATTATTGGTACCGGGGATTGAACTCGGGACACTCGACCACTGGGCCACATCTCCAGCCCTTTTTTGTATTTTATTAGGGACTGGGTCTCACTGAGTTGCTAAGTGGCTCACCATTGCTGAGGCCGACTTTGAACTCAAGATCCTCCAGCCTCAGCCTCCCAAGTGCTAGGATTACAGGCATGTGCTACCACACCTGGCTATTGTTTTGTTTTTAACTACAGGCTGGAAAGGAAAGAAAGAAGGTGAAGGAAGGAACTCAAAGAACTCTAGTCCTTATACAGCCCTTGACAAATTGTGCTGACTAGCATCCCTTGATCACCTACTATGCATTGAAGGCTACAGTAGGCATCTTCACATGTATATGCAGCTATTCCATTTTGTGCTATTTTGAACTCTAACTGGGAAGTTATTCATTAGAAGCTACTATGGTCAACAAAGCATAAACTTTGAAACCAGATGGTCAGGTTCAAATCCTAACTCTTGGATTTTAGCTCTGGGGAGGTATTCCAGAAATCTGTGACTCTCAGTGTCAACCTATGCATGTGAAATGTGAAAATAAATGACAGTAAATATTTAAAATACCTGGCACATTAGCCGCCATTTTTAGAAATAGCTTTATTTCTTACCAACATGTATCTTCTGTGACTTACCCATAGCTTTACTCTGACAAAAAAGTCATTGGGTACTGGCTAAAATAGCAAGAACGTGTCCTGCTAAGCCTCATGAAGCAAGGGCTAAAAGAGACCTTAGCAAGTTGCATATTATGCACCTGCTATCAAGCATCAAGCTACCTTTCCTGAGTCCAGCTGGATTTCGACTCGTGGTTATCCATCACCGCTTCCGCATGACGTCCAATGTCTTTAACACACGCTTCTGTATTGCTGTTAATAAGGGATATGGGGATGATCATTTTCCCAATGATAGGGGTCCTGATCCTTTTTAGGATCACATAATAAGAACATTTTTCATTGTTGAAGATAATTCCCCTTCCCGTGCACATTTGTCAAAGGCAGTTTCCAACAGTCCCGTACATCATCCTGAAATACATGATAAGATTCAGGTCTGCTATTCATCATCAGCTGGGCTTCTTCCAATGTGAGTTCCTGCATGGCTTTTCTTGCCTCTGATTTAACAATCGGGATATAAGTTCTCCCTAGAGCAGTATCATCAGCCAGGGGAGGTGAAAGACTCGAGTAATGACGGTCCCAAATTAGAGGTAAGTGAATTAGCAATGACGATATATAAATTCCTTATAAAGGTAAATAGAATCAGTAGCTACCAGTTTGCCACAAGCAGCAGAGCCCTAGGAACTGAGTTCTGCTGAGGTTTTATTTGATAGTCACTGTTGGAAAACAGCATGGGTTAGTGGAAATATCCTGTACATTAGACCATTTATACCTGACTTTAAAATTCCTTCTCTTTCATTTACATGATGAGTCACCAGGAACATATTATTATGTTTCTTCATCTGCAAAATGGGGATGTTATCAAACTCATAAATATCTTGTGAAGATTTTCAAAGTAATTTTTTTTTCTTTTTCTCTCTTCAGTACCAGGGATTGAACCCAGGGGCGCTTAACCACTGAGCCACATCCCCAGCCCTTTTTTATATTTTACTTACAGAGAGGGTCTGGCTGAGTTGCTTAAGTCCCCACTAAGTTGCTGAGGCTGGCTTTGAACTTGAGATCCTCCTATCTCAACCTCCAGAAGTGCTGGGATTACAGGCATATGGCTCAAACTAATTTTATTCTCTGCTTTGCACTTAGTAGGCACATAATTAATTTTCATTTTCCGTCTTCTCCACTGGTAACTCCAATTCTCTTCCTCCCTCCTTTGAGGGAATATAAGGATGGAAAAGACATAGTTCTTTCCAGCAACTCTCAGCTCAGCACACATACTAACAGGAAGAAAGGTATAAAAGTGTGTCGTCCTGATCGAAGGAAGAAAGAAGTGAGAGCTTCATCTGAGGTAAAAAGAGTTTGCCAAGAGCCACAGGGGAAGGAGGCTCAATTCCACAGGTGGAGAGCACAGGAAGAGCTTCATGGCAGTGCCCTGTGAGCTGTCTCTCACAGGATCAGATGGGCCTTGCCTGGCAGAAACCAGACAGCAGGACTCCAGGGTGGAGAGGAGAGCACAAGCACATTCGTGCATGCGAAGGAGCGTGCTGCAGTGTGACGTGCTAGAATGTACCAGGTGCACACAAGGCCCCTGAAACATTTACGGCATTGATGAGGGAGTCGCAACTACAGGGCCACGCAGGGCCACACAGGGGTAGGTTCTGACTTGTAACACTGACTTCATCTTGCCTCTTCAACTTCTTGCATTCCTCATCTATAAAATTGAGGTTTAAAAATTAGCTATCTTCAAGCATCATTTCAAGTGAAACAATAGGAATAACAATTTGAGAACACTGTCTGATATTCTATAATTAACTGCTCTCATCACTAGTAGCCTGGTTATTATTTCTGGTGTGGGTCTGCCCACTGGGAGGTGAACTGGGCTAATGATGATATTCATAGATTGAGGGGATTTGCAAAAATGTCATGGGCTGCATTTTTTTGAAGTGCTTGTTAGAAATTAAAATCTAGCCAGGCCCGGTGTGGCACATGCCTGTAATCCCAGCACTTGGGAGGCTGAGGCAGGAGGATCGAGAGTTCAAAGCCAGCCTCAGCAATGGTGAGGCACTTAGCAACTGACACCCTGTCTCTAATAAAATACAAAAAAAAGGGCTGGAGATGTGGCCTAGTGGTTGAGTGTCTCTGAGTTTAATCCCCAGTACCCCCCCAAAACAACAATAACAAAAAGAAAATCTAGAAATGATTCCTTCAACATATTTGTTATAGTCTGGCTATGAGGTATTCCCCCAAAACATAAGTGTGGGATGATGCAAGAATATTCAGAGATGAAATGATCTGATTATGAGAGCTGTGACCTAATCAGTGGATTAATCCACTTGAGTGGATCAATTGGGTGGTAACTATAGACAGTAGGGTATGGCTGGAGGAAATAGGTCACTGGGGGCATGGCTTTGGGTTTCTATTTTGTCTCTGTGAGCAGAGCTCTCTCTCTGCTTACTGGCTGCTGTGTTCCGAGTTGCTTTCCTCAGCCACACCCTTCTGCCATGATGTTCTGCCTCACTTTGGGCCCCGAGTTCTGGAGTCTGCTGACCATGGACTGAACTCTGAAACCTTGGGCTAAAATAAACTTTTCCTCCTCTAAGTTGTTCTTGTCAGGTATATATTGGTCACAGAGATGCAAACGCCAAATAAAAGCAATATATGCACAGTCAAAATCCTTCAAGTTCACCTACTTTTTACTTGCATATCTGGAAAACGTCTGGCATCCTCCTTCAGTAGGAAAACATTTCTACTCAATCACGTGGAGCCTTGCACATGACACCTTCCACTGGCCACGAAGAAGCGCGCGCTCCTGCTTCCCATGTCTTTCCAGCTACGGGATCAGCTCTGCCATCACTCTTGTTCCTTGCTGAGCCCATCTGGCCTATAGGTGCCATACTGAGATTCATAGAAAGCTGTCTTCCAGTGAAAGCAGGACCTGGCATTTGGTAAGAGGACACACTACGCAACAGGGAGAAGTCAAGTCTTCTCTTAAGCACGTGGGCAGACAGGCTCTGGGCTCAGATCTTGGCCCCTTTATTTTCAAGTTGTGTGACCTCAGCCAAGCTGTTCATCTCTCTGAGCCTCAGTTGTTCCTCAGATGGGAACACCTGTCTAAAGGCTGTTTTCAAACTTCCATTGAGAAAACACAGACACAGGCACACACAACCAACAGACATGAGTCCCTCCTTCCACCTCCACGTCCCCGTTCCTCTTCCTCTGCCCCACGAGTGCTCTCTTGATGGACTGTGCAGACACATTCCATCTTTCCACAGGCACACTCTGACTATCCTAACAGGAGCGTGACAGTAGGCAAGGATTGCTGAAATCCCAGCCCACCTGGGAACAGCGTCTGCTTAGCAAACTCACACAGAATAATAAAGCCCCACGCTCTGGGTCATTTGCTGATTATCTGCAAAGACGAAGACTCTCCAACTCGGAGAAGGAGCATACACTTAACCTGACTCCCAGCGATATCAAGGACTTGGAAGGCTAATGTGAAGGGCTTTGTTCTTCCAAACATCAAAATTCAGGCCCAGCCACTGCCAGAGGCTGCACACTGAGCTTAATGAAGCAGAGGGATGAACTAATATGGCAAATCGTATAGCTCTTACTACCAATATGGCCCACATCACGCTAAATTATGGCACCAGACATGATTGGACACACATCACGACAGGAGAAGGAGCCTGCTGAATGGTAGGAATTTCAAATGCCATGTAATAAGACTCTCAAGAGGCAGCTCTTAGAGGAGGTGTCTGTGTTATCCTTTTAAATTTTCTTTTCTCCTTGTGCAAATCATACTCTCGTACCATTTAGGAAAGTTAATTCAATAAACATTGACTTGGTACTTACCATGTGCCAAGTGCTGTGCTAGGAACTCGGAGCCAATGGAAAGACAGAAAAATAATTAAAAATGAAAGAGAGGGATGTGGCAAGTGTGATGATTTGAATAGGTACAGAAGGCTATGGGGCCCTTCCATTATCCAAATCCAGGGAAGTCAGATGCCACTCATGTAGTCCTCAGTTAATTAATTTATTTATAGATTAAACAAATCCTACTGCATAATGATGCCTTCAACATCAGTCTTTAATGGTAGAAGTAAAGTGGCTAACAAAACAGTCCCTGCTCTTGCAGAGCTCTGTCTGGTGAGTGAAATGAAGAGTAAAAAATAAACTTAACATATTATGACATATTATGATTATTAATAAGAGGTGCTTTGAAAGCTCCCTGGGTGGTATACATGCATTGAAATGGGTCCCTAAAACATATCTGGGGAAAGTAATATCTAACTTGAAACTAAAGGATAAATAAATAAAAATGTATATTCCTAGGAGGAGAAAAAGCATGTGCAAAACCCAAGATTAAAAAACAACATGGTAGGGTCAAGGAACTGAAATTAATCCACTTGAGCCACTGAGTGGAGTATGATTATGAAGAATGGGGAGAGATGTGCCTGGAAAGATAAGGAGAGGTCAGGCGAAATGGAGCCTCTTGGGAGCTAAGATAAGCACACTCTACCCTGAGGATAGTAGGAGCCCTCACTGAAGGGATTAAGCAGGGATGTGAACTGATGAAATCTCCATGTTAGTGAGTGGTGTCCTCTGTTGCTTGGAGATGGGTAATAGTGAGTATGGGTAAAGTGCTCAGGAGGATGTGCAATGATCCAGATGAGAGATGAAGAAAGCTTGAAGTACCTTCAGGAGGAGGGCAGTGAGAAGAGGAAGAATGAATGGATCGGGGAAAACATGTAGGCAGTCACACAGATTGATGATCGCTAGTTAATTAACAGAGGACATTAGAAGGAAGGCTCAAGGTGTTGAGGGTGATGGGTATTCAGATGGTTATACTTAAGGTTGAAGGGTGGAGGAACAGCCAAGTGAACTGGGCATGAGATGGCCCAAGTAGAGGGAGCAGTCTACACACAGGTGCATCCTGAGACCTGAAGCTCAGCACAGCTCAGGGTATGAGGCAGCAAAAGGACGAAAGAGGAGAAAGACCACCTGTGAAGGGCCTGGGTGTCATCCTGTGGGATGTACTGCTGGAGTTAGAGAACATATTCAAGGAGGAAGGAAAGAGTGAAGGAGAAAGCCTGACCTTGTGCAAGGTTAGAATGCAATCCTGAACTCAGGCGCCAACTAAACCTGAAGTCCATTCGAATGACCACTCTGAGTGTTGTGTCCTGTCCTGAATTCAGACCAAGTGACCACAGAATGGGCAGAAGTCACTTTCCACTGCATGTCATATGATGGGACACTCAGTTTCATCATAGAGAACTTGACTTCTTGGCCTAAAAACATTACTCCCTCCCTCCAGTCCTGAAGCTCAAAAGTTGTACTAACCAAATTCAGGGAAATTTATGTTTTCTTGTAATTAAATACTTGATTTTGAATTTTGAAAATCTGCAATTTACACAGGCAGACGAGAATAGCTCACCACAATCAAAAACCCTGCCAAGACAGAATGTGACCAGTTTCCATGCCCACCCCCACTTCTGCAAAATAAGCATAGGCCCTATAATCCCTCAACCCTGTATCACCAAGTCATAGAAGAAACCCACAGGAGGCATTCAGGGAAGATAGCATAGACCTGAGCTTTGGGCAGGCCCTGTGCACTGCAACTCTGGTAGACAAGCCAGGCAATCTGGTACAAGTATCTTGATTGCTCTGAACATTATCTTCTTGTGTGTTCAACAACATGATGTAAGACCTGGGTTCATTGGAGACAATTTATCTAAAATGCCTAGTAAGCATGATGATGGCCATTAGTAAATATTCGAAGCTTGACATTTCTTTTGAATTTCCTGTTTATCTTCTCAGATATTCTTGGAACGCAAATCCATTTGAAGATTGTTCCTTTTTCTCGCTGGCTACACATAACCCCACGGAAAGGACACTTGTACCTCTCCTCCTGTCCAAAAGCACTAAGACAAGAGCTGGCTCTCAGGGCTGGTGGGAGTTGGGAACAAGAGAAGGAGGGAAAGTTTCTTCATTTGGAGTCCATGTCCAGAGTGCTGTGCTAGGCGTTCTGCACTTGCGAACTTGTAATCCTCATTGCTACACCTGCTACCAGACAGGTAGGAGGCTATAACCCCCACTTAACAGAGAAAGAAGATGGGGCTCAAAAAATTAAGTAGCCCAAAATACACAAGTAGAAAAAGTGCTGAACCTTGACTCAAACTGAAGTTTATCTAATTCCAGGTTCATCTAACAGCTTCTTTCCAGGAGACTTCATGGTAAGGAAGGGGGAGCAAACACAGAGGTCAACAGAGTTCACGGTAGAACCTTAAATGTACGGAGCACATAGAGCTGAAGGAGCTCCAGCCAGGGAGTTAGTGCTGGGTTCTGGCCTGAGTCCACTGCTGACCAGTCGAGTGACTGCTGGCAAGTCTTCTCCTCCTGAGACCTCTCCTGTGAGAACCGTCTCTGCCCAGCCTTAACTCATTAGGACCTCATACACATCAACATCTAGAGAATTTATTCATGTTTTGATACATAGAGACTTTAAAGGTACTGTGCTACTTGTGTTTATTAACATTAAAAAAAAAAACTTGCGGGCTGGGGTTGTGGCTCAGCGGCAGAGCGCTCGCCTCTTACGTGCGCGGCCCGGGTTCGATCCTCAGCACCACGTAAACATAAATGTATTGCATTGTGTACAACTAAAGTAAATAAATAAATATTCTTAAAAAAAACTTGCTTTTAGTTCAGGAAGGCAATAAAAAGAACTCTTATAAGATTTTTCTTCATTATGATGACTATTCAGTATATTAACAAACTTGGAGCAAAAGTAAAACGTACACATGCGTGAAAAGTAATAGACTGAGAATGAATAAAAATAGCAAAGCAGAAAAGCAGTCTCTTCTTCAGAGAAGGGTGAGACCTGCACAGACCAGAAGGCCCTCCTCTCAGCTACAAGTCCCTAACCACCGTGGGGGCCACCTGGAGCCAGCATCTCCTCCTGAGGTGTTCTCTCTTCCCCAGAACACCAAGCACAGGCTGGGCTCATGGCAGGGGCCGGACAAATATTTGTGCAGAAAAGAACTAAACAACTAGTTACACCTCTGACACATTTCTAATTTGACCAAGCAAATAGTATTTCCACATCCATTTGGTGGCTGAGGAATCAGAAACTCAAATAGCAGAGGTGGCTTGCCTGAAGTTCTACCACCAGAGAGGGGTTGGCCTGAGGTATGAGCTCAAATCTAGAATCCTGAGCCCAGGCTGTCCCTTTGCAGGATGGAAGCAGCTAATAGAAGTGATGATTAAATAAGCCTGATAAAAGATTCTCTAAAACAAAACAAACCAAAAAACAAACTCTGTCCAGGGTCCTGGGGATCCTATAGGTTCATGAATACAATGACATTTAAGAAGCTCCTAAGTGGTAAACCAAAGTTAACAGAGCTTCTTTCCTGGAGCTAAGAGACCAGGCAGGAGTACAACATTATCAGAACCATTCCTTCACATAAACTGGCCAGAATCATCCAGGAACCTGCCAAGATTTGCACAGCTACTGAGGTACAGAGCCAGGGTTCAAACTTGGTTTGATGTGACTTAAGCAAGCGGCATCGTCACCAACTTCTCCTGGATCCTATTAGAGTCTTAATTCTTGGCGTGAAAATTCTTCTGGCAGGAAATAATAAAAAAGCTCTTTGTTGTTGGTGGTGGTGTTAACTGATGTTCCTTGGGACCAGCTCTAACACAAATAGAAGGAAAGCTAATAAGCTTATTTTCAGGTGTTTCTAGAAAATAAGGAGACAATGCTGGACTGTGATCTCAGAAAGAAAGTCAGAAAGGACACCTCTATAAGCTAATGCCATGTTGCAGACTCTGAAGTATCTCCCCCACTCTCTAGTAACACACACACACACACACACACACACACACACACACACACACACACTTCTAAGGTACACGAAACCAGGCTCAAAGAGGCCAAATAGCCTGTCACTGGGTACCCAGCGCATAATGAGTTTGAACCAAAAACCAGGTCCACCCAGCTCTGTAGCCAGTACTCTTTCTACTACACTGAGCTGTTAGGTGGCACTGACTGAAAAATCCTAGGCCCTGCCCCAGAAATATCTGTCTCTGCTCATTCTGGGACTCATTCCTCCACCATGGCCTTCCACTGGGGGCCCTAAGACTGGGATTACTAATAACAAAAATTACATCAACTGATTCTCTCCCTTTGATGGCAGGTAATGAACCTGAATATACATTCTCTTCCTCCGGCCCTCCATCAAATTCCACTCCCAGAACGGGGACCATTTGACAAGCTGTATATGTAGTGACACAATCCAATAAAATGAAATGAAGTAAACAACTTTATTTTTCACTACTTCCATCCCTTATTTGAATTGTGAATACTCTAGTTAGATTTCATACATAGCCTGTCTAGAAACTCATTTTATGATGAAATATGCCCTATGTGACTTGTGTTTGAAACTGCCTGGCTTGCTTTCAACAGCCTGGGTTAAAGAAACAAGGTGACAAGCTCGTGAGGAACTTGAAGGGTCTTGTTTTTATGCCACTCCTTCTCACAGCAGATGACCTATAGTGCAAGGAATTCCTTTGCAGAAAGTAAAATATCTGCCCCAGGAACCATCTAAATCTTGCCAAGGGGGAAGCTCTCTTCTGTTCTATAATATCATATAATAATATAGGAAATGCACTGCTGATTTAATGTCAAGTAACAAAGCAGAATATAGAATTGAGGAATATGATCTCAACCACATATTATTTTAGAACGTCAGTCCAGAAGGAAATACCTTAGAATGTTAATGATAGTTATTTTTGTCACATAGGATTATGCATTTTCTCATTTCAGTAACAAGCATTTATCACTTTGAAAAAGTTAAATGAAATTACTATAAAAGGAAATATTTTTTTACAAAGAAGCCTAAATATTATTCAGTGTTTCCTTCCTACCAACACTCTTACACAAGAATATAACTTTAAAAATACCCGACACAAGGTTTTCCAACAACAAAAAAAATTCTATTGATAAAAACAGATAAGAAAAACACCAGTAACACAACAAATCAAATCTAATAGGGTATAGAAAACAGAGCACTGTGACTAGCTAAGGTTGTCCCCAGAAATTCAGCTCAGAAAATTTACCAGTCAAATCCACCACACACACACACAAATACATACATACATACACATATATATATTATAATACAAAATACAAAAATAATACATATATATAAAGGAAAATACATACAATCATTTCAGTAATTCAGAAAAAAATGGTAAAATCCAACTGTAAAAAACAAATTCCTAGAAAAATTAAAAAGGAATAAAGAACCTTTAGTAAAAGCTTAAATGTCACACTAAAATATCATTTAGAAGCATTTCCATTAATTAAGAAACAAAATAAGAACACCTACTATCATTAAGTACTATAATCATTAAGTACTATAAGGACAGGCCCAGCCAATGTGATAAGATAGGAAAAAGAAATTAAGTACTTAAAGACTGGAACAAAGACACTTATTTGTAGGTTGTATGGTGTCTCTATAGAAAAATCCAAGAAGAAGTCAATAAAGAAAGTACTAGTAAAAAAGTTGAATAGCATTATTATATTCAAGATTCAAAATCAATATGTAAGTGGTTTATTCCTTTTAAAGTTCCATTTATTTTTACAAAATTAGCAACATTTGTTTAATAGAATTCCAATCACTCTGTAGTCAATACTGAAAATCAAGAAATGAATGAATGAATGCTCTTGCAAGTGCATACTTTCTCTAAAATGCAGTATGTGCTTTCATGACACCTTGGTCCAAATAATTATATCTGGAATAAAGAATATTTATCAGGATTCCACATTAACAAACAATCAGCCCCTTGACTATAAAATGGGATAAGAGGATTAAAAAGTACAATGATAATGATGAGAAGAACAATGACAATGAGGAAGCAGGTGTGTTACAGACTAAATATTCATGTCCCATTAAAATTAACACTTTGAAACTCTAAAGCCTAGTGAGATGACATTTGGAGATGGAGGCGTTGGGAAGTAATTAGGATTAGATGATGTTATGAGAGTTGTGTTCTCCTAATAGGAATGGTGGCAAAATAAAGAGAGGGAGGGGGAGGGGAAGAGGATGGGGGAGAGGGGTTGTAGAGGGAGACTCTCAATCAGTCTGTTGATTGATTTTGCTGTTTGTCTTCCATATGAGTATACAGCTGTGCACAAGCCAGGAAGAGAGCCCTCACTGGGAATAGAATTTTCTGGCATTTTGATCTTAGAACTTTCAGCCTCCAGATCTGTGAGAAATGCATTTCTGTTGTTCAAGCTGCCCAGTTCTATGGTATTTTGTTGTTATTCCAAGCTGATAATGACATGATAGAAAAAAGCAAAGAGGGAGGAGGAGAAAAATGAAGAAAGATGACAGGGAAGAGAAGGAATAAGAGGAGGAGGAGGGGGGAAAGCAGCAGACAAAGATGAAGAAGAGGAGGGGAAGGAACACAGCTAACCTTGGCTGAGCATTTAATATATGCCAAGTACTATACAAAGTATGTTAATAGCCTTATACCTGTTAATTTCATAGAGAGTATTTGAGGTTTGTAATATCTTATTTCCATTTTGTAGGAAAGAAAACTGAGGTTCAGAGAAGTTAAGTAGATGTCTAAGGTCACACACTGAGGAAGTGGTATAGCTACAACTTGAACCCAGGTCAATCTGTCCAGACTCTATGGTCTGAGAACTTTCTAGAGGACTTCCTCATATATTTTATGCTCATTTTAAGGCTTCTTAGGACATGAGTATGAGGAGGTTCTAAAAATGTGAACTTTAAGCTCCTGCTCCAAACCCCAACTAAGCCCATGCCCCAAAAGTCTGAATCCTCTCTGCAGAATGCTTCTGATTTTGCATGTTAAAATTAAGAATGAAAAAATATGCACTAAGATACAATTTTAATGCATTAAGCATTCAAGTGCACACATTTTGTGGAAAGGTTAAATTTGATGCAAAAATATAACTTGTCAGTTTCCACTGAAAAAGCATTTGAATTCCAGGACATACCAGGTTTCACCACCTTTTTTTTCCCCCACACACAACAGTTCTCTCAAGACCTATTCTCTCACCCACTTGCTTTCCTTTTATTATTCTTAGACCATGATGCATAGAAAACAGGGTTTACATTAAGTTTTAGGAATGGAACAGACTGCCTTCAAAATATTTGTGTTTCGAATAAACATCAAAAGCAAAATTTAATGCCCTTCCTGGGTTTCATCAATCCAGAGCTGCATATGTATTACACTTAGGTCTTTTGCTTTAGATGGTATCAGGTGAATGCCATCAGAAAGCACAAAGAGGCAGGCACAGTGATGTCTTGGACAAATCGCCACCTATAGGAAGAGGCAAAGGGCATCCTGGTTTGCAAACCCACATGGACAGATTTCTAGGTCTGAAAGAGAGCTGTAATCTCCTTCCATAGAACTGAGAAGACCTAGAAAGGAAAGTGCTGAAACCACAACCACAGGGAACACACACACACACACAGAAGTAGCTTACTTCTAATTACAACAGGAGGACTAACTGTACTGGTATGGTCATTAAGCCATGGGATCTAATTCCGCCCCCCAAACATGGAAAGTGATAGGATTGCTTTTCTCTCGCTCCAGGCACGTCAGTCTTCCGTACCAACTGGCTTTGTGCCTCCACTCTGTCAAGCGCTTCTACATGATGGGAATCAAGGATGAAAAAGAGGTCCATCCAGCTCTGAAGCAGTTCCCAATACAGGTGACTCACAACCAGAGCACATTTCTAATAAAGCCAGATATAAACAAAGTGCTACAGAAACAGAACAAAAGAGGGCAACGAACTCAAATTGGAAGAAAAAGCCATCCCTGGAGCCTCCACTAGATCAACCTCGAGAATGAGCAATGTGGAAAAAGTGAAGAGCAAGGGGATTTCTGGCAATAGTCCAGTGGTTCTCAAAGTGTGGTCTCTGGACCAGCAGGACCAGCATCACCTGGGAACTGGTTAGAAAATGCAAATTCTTGAGCTGCTCCAGACTTATAGGACCAGAAATTCTGGGGCTGGAACTCAGCAATCTGCACAATAATAAGCCCTCCAGGCGACTCTGGTGCTGCCTCTGAGAATCACTGGCATACACAATGGTGAACTACAACAGGGAGAAATCCTGCAGTGTAAACAGATCTGGGAGCTGGAGAGTTGGGGAGAGATGCTGGAGGGATGGGTAGAGGTACATCTGGAAGGGCTCTGGAGATCCTGTAAAAGAATTTCAGGTTTTACCTGGAGAATAATAGAGAGCCAATGAAATATGATGAGTACAGAAAATAGAAAATAACTTTAAAAAAAATAATCATAAAGATATTTGTTTATCTCATTCCAGAGATTAAAACCTCATTACTGCACAGAAAAGTAGCCACAAAGAAGGGAGCAAATCAGGCCCTACCTTTCTTTCTGGAGTCTTTCTTGGCGCTGGTTTTCACAGCTACTTGAAGTTCTGTCTCAGTTGACATCCTACTTAATCCTTAGTCCACTTCACACAGATCCCGGGCCTCGGCCAGGCTCATCGAGGACTCCTCTCCAAGAGAAAGGCTCCTCCCTTCAGAAACGGCACCCCGAGCTGCACACGTCATTCACTCTTTGGGAGTGCTGTAAGTCAAGGCAAGAGAACATTCAGAACTATCCTCCTTGGGAAACCAAACAAATCGGGCAGGGGGTTAGCGGTGATGAATGGCAGGCATACAAAGCAAGAAAATCTTGTTCTTCACGTACAAACTTCTGGAATGCATAGGGTTTATACAGCAACTCACACAAGGGGCTTATCTGCAAGCCTGCTCTCAAACTAGGTAACTCAAAATAGATCTGTTAAGCTCTGATTTTCAAGAGGGACAAAAAGGTACCTCTGTTTCCCATGTTCCTTATTGTCAAGCACTAGATGCCATCCAGAAAATACTGCATAGACGTATCTCCTGGTCAGCCCTGTGGAGTTGTTTCCAATGATGGGGCACCCATCCATCAGCCAAGCTTGATCTGAGCCTGGGCAGCTAAGGCAGATCAGAGGGGAGTGACCTCCAGTCAGTCCCTCACTGGCAGGCCTCAGAGAGGACATGGAGTTGACATGCAATTGGGCTCCAAGGGTAAGGTGACAAATGGGGCTGAGAAACTTTCCAGCAAGCCAATTTTTATGTCAGCTTTCCCCCCAGCTATAAGAGCAGACAAGCATTTAATGGGGAAGAGAAAGAAAAGGAGCAGGCAGATACCCGTTTCATTCATTCATTCATTCTGATAAATATGCATTCCATGACACTAGGTACTGTTCAGTCCAGACACTGCTGGGAAGAGAATCATGATAATTATGATAATGTGGCCACTTCAATTATAGCTGCTATTTACTGTGCACTTACTAGATACTATGTGTTCTGTTTCTGCTTCACATACATTATCTCATTCCATTGCAATTAAATTGAATAAATGTATTCCGTTTGTCAATCGTCTTTCCCAGGAACTACCTATCTGAGAGTTACATCTGAGAGCTCCACTGAACACAAACATTTTACCAGTCATCCACTTTTGATGAATATTAACAAAAAGCAACTCGAAATAGAGGAATGGATCTTCAAATTGTGCGTCCACTTCTTAGCTTCTTCTACAGAATGAGAACTGCTTAATCTAAGAGGGCTGACCTTGAATGCCAGTTTCAGTTCAGAAAGAATAATGACCTCAACCTCTTAATCATGACAATTAAAGATGGCTTAACTAGAAGGTTTAATATAAAAGCCACATAATATTACAGTAAAGCTTACATATGAGGAAATTTCCACTTTATGCAAAGATACCTGATTTAGATTTTTGTTTTAATAAGTGTTTTTTTTTTCCGTGTGTGTGTGTGTGTGTGTGTGTGTGTGTGTGTGTTAAAGGACAATAGTCCTGGATGAAAGTACTTGAGCTAAAGAATATAAGGTTAGACTGGGCGCATGGTGGTGCATGCCTGTAATCCCAGCCCTTGGGAGGCTGAGGCAGGAGGATCGTGAGTTCAAAGCCAGCCTCAGCAAGGGCAAGGCACTTAGCAACTCAGTGAGACCCTGTCTCTAATAAAATACAAAAAAGGGCTGGGGATGTGGCCCAGTGGTCAGGTGCCTCCGAGTTCAATCCCTGGTACCAAAAAAAAAAAAAAAAATATATATATATATATATATATACACACACACACACACACACACACACACATATACACACACACATATATATGTATATATATGGTTATGACTAAGAAAAACAGAAAATTATCTTCACAGAATGGGGTTCACAAAATCCTATATAGAAAATGAGAATGCATGCAACATCTGTGCACCATTTCACTGACCCCAACCCTTCCTCCCCAAAGTCAACATCCCATGGGAGATGCCACGGTTACATATGGACATAATCAATTTTATTGATAATATTTACCATTTTATTGTGGCAAATATTTACTAGGGCCTACTGTGAGCCAGGTACAACCACTGGCTCCTTCATGTAGACTGACATTCACTGTGCTACCACACTGGCCCAGAGGACATTGTCAACGCCCAATTCCTATCCACAAAGAAGCTCAGTCTCACAGAGGTGTCAGCCACATAAGGAACCACAATGCACTATAGGCGACCAGAAATAAACAGGCATAAATAATCAGGCACATTGGGGCCCAAAGGAGCAAGGATTCACCTTCGTTTGTAAAAGTCAATAAAGCTGCACAGAGCATAAATCCTCCTCTGCAGGACCTTGAAGTACAAGGATTCAGCCAAATGGACATGGGGAAGGATGAGCAGGCTCTCACTAGGCAGAAGAGTCAACACAGGCAAACATAAGGAGGCTGGACCTCGGCAACCAAACAATGAAAGGAAGTATGAGGCAAGGAGGAAGTAATATGTTCTCTCTCCTTCCTGTATCTTTTCTTTTGTGTGTGTGTGTGCTGCCTTCTATGGAATCTCCTTTCTCAAGTCCATCTTGACATTCAACAGTTCCCTAATGGTTCAGTTCAAAGAAAAGTTGTAGTAGACAAAAAGAATTTTCTGATCCCTCTGTTAAAATGGAATCACTCCCTACTTATGTTATGACCTGATTTCTGGCCATGTTCCTATTTCCAGCTGTGGGCTAGCTGTGTGATATTGAGGAATTTTTCAGCCACTCCTGCCTCTGTTTCTTCATGTGTACACCAGGCTGATATTGCCAAATCCAGGGAGCTATTGCAGAAATTAGGTGGGATGACACATTCAGCTCCACCAAAAGCCTGCCTGGAACACCATTGGCAAGAGCTTGACATGAAGCATAGAGTTTCCTGTGTTACTTGCTCAAGGCCACATGGCTGGAATGTGGCCAACGTCTCATATGGACTTTAGAAAGGAGGAAACAAAGACAGGTTAAGTCTGCTGAGAAAGAAAAAAATATATATACTGTCAGAAGTGGTAGAATCTAAGATCTTTCCATCATGCTAGTCCTGTCTGTACATAGTAGCAATTTAATTAACACAGAAGAGAGCTGAAATACATGGATTTTGTGTAATTTCACAAAAGTCAGTATATAAATTTACAAAAATATAAGTTATTGTAAGAATATAAAATAATTTCCTTAAAAGTCAGTATACAAAAGTGGATTGAATTTGGCCAGTTTTCTCCACTTCAACTTTAAAACCCACAATATAACACCTCCCCATATTCCATGGGTACACCTATAGTCATTTGCTTGACCAAGTGTGATTGCGTTCAATTGTTTTAAGCATTCCTAGTACATTTCTGAAGTACATGCTGATGTTAATACCAAAAAGAAACACCAGCACCATTCTGAGGAAAACTTAAATCCAAAAGCTACAGTACAGAGAGTGTACACGGATGGACCCCAAAATCCCCTTTAATTTTCCAAAAGCGAGAGGTTGAGCAAAAGCTGTGAAGTAACTCCAAATTATTTAGGAAATTCATTTCTTTGTAATTAAGGAGATTAAAGTCCTCCAGGGCCAGAAACCATGTGACAACTCAAATCATTTTTCCCCACTAAAAGCTGTGAAACCCTATCAGTTAAATTCAGGCTCGTCGAGAATTTTGAAATGCTTCAATAATGTTTCTTTGCTCCACACATTCTGCAGTAATTTAATATTCCTGAAGTGTGTCAGGTTTTTTATAATGAGCTCTTCAAATCTAAATGTGAATTATGTAACATTCCACTACAGACACATTCTGTCCAGTGAGCTGCTTCTAAAACGCAAAACTCCATGTTCAGCAATGGGGCGGGGGCTAAAAACACCAAGCCACAAAGCAGAGAAAACAGATATGCCTTCTGGAGAAAACAAAGCAAGAAGGTTTGAGCAGCTAGAACAGAACAATCGCATCCTAAAACCCATACTCTAACACAAATCTGCATTTTCTCTCCCCCTCACCCACCAATCTTCTCACAGGATCCTAAGGTAAAAAATGCTTCGGGTTGTTGGGAGGCTTCTGTTTGCCAGGTACAAGGCTATGAGCTTCTCAGGCATTTCTGATTCGAGTCTTGCAACAATTTGAAGAGTTAGATATTATCATCTTCATTTAGCAAATGAGGAAACAGACACAGGCCAGTGTAGGACCTTATCCAAGGTCACACGGCTGCTAGGAAGTAGCATGGCACAGGGCAAAGCACAAGCCAGTCTTCATTTCAACGTCACTCCAGACCCCTTCAGATGCCCAGGAATGCATGAACAACTAAGCAAAAAGTGGTCTTTCTATACAATGGAATATTATTCAGTAAAAGGACATGCAGTACAGATTCATGCTACAACATGGGTGAACTGTGAAAACACAGGGCCAAATACAAGAAGTTAGACAAAAAAGAAAGAGGTTGCAGATGGTATGATTCCATTCATATAAAACATCCAAACCAGATAACTCCATGGAGATAGATGAGTGGCTGGGGCAAGATAAACACTGGCCTAAAATGTACAGGTCTGCTTTGGAGATGAGGAAAATATTTTGGAAGTAGACAGATGATGGTCGTACAACATCATCTGTAATAAATGACCCCTTAAAATGGTTCATGTTATGTAAATTTCATCTCAATGTAAAAAATAGTGAAACACAATCTACCCCAGCTTGATATAAGCTTTACGTGATAAAGTAGGGACAATGCGAATTCTAGATAAAAGGACAATGCAGCCCTAAAAACCAGATGAGGAGGTAGTCTTCCCAGAAACAGGACTTTGGGGGGCATGTGGCAGCAACTGCATGTATTCAAAAATGCACACCACTATCTGGTTTGCAATGTGGGACCTCTTAACACAGTTTCATTCAAAGGACAAAGCACAGAAAACAGGCCATTTATCAACAAAGTTCAAAGGTTTCCCATAGTACAGGCAAGCAGCCTCAGTTTCCTCAGCAATAAAATGGGAATACCACCATCAGGTAGGAGAGATTTGGAGGAGAAATGTGATTTGTGCCTCTTGAAACACCTGATTCAATCTACAGCACACTACCTTTTGCATAAGAAAGTGGATTCTGCTTATCTTTACAAAAGAAACACAGGACAAATGAGACAGAAACCAGTGTCTGGGTGGCAGGTGGAAAGGATATGGCAGAGGGTGACTGTTATAGTTTGGGTCTGGAATGTCCCCCCGTCTTATGTATTGAAGGCTTGGTCCCCAATGCAGCAATACTCAGAGGCTCCATCGTGGCTTCATGATTTGAATGGACTATTGGAAAGTGGTGGAATATGTGGGAGGTGGGACCTTGTTTTAGAGAGCAGATCCTTGGGAAAAAGCCCTCAGGGACTGGGTCTTGTCAGCAACCTCTTCCCCCATGTGCTCTGGCTGCTCCTGGCTTCCATGAGGTTGTCAGCTGTGCTCTGTCACGCCCTGCCACCACGATGTCTGCTTCACCTCAGGCCCACAGCAATGGAGCCGCTCAGCCAACCACAGACTGAAACCTCTGAAACTGTGTGCCAAAACAAATCTTCCCTTCTTCAAGCTGATTTTCTCAGGTATTCTGTCACAGAGACAAAAAAGCTAAAAGTGACATTTCTCAGAGTTCAGTTTTTGGCCTTAATTTCCACTTTGGGGAACATATTAATGTTCTACATACCTGAAAAAAAAATCAAATGATAGTAACAGGGATGGGAAGTGGGGGGAAACCTGAAACTGAATGCACATTGAAGGAAAGTAGCCCAATTGTATGTCATATGAACATCATAAGCACATTTGTGGAAGAGGTTTGGGGAGAAAAACAAATCAAGTAACTTATGAACCCAGAGTTAGACTGTATACTGTTTTGATCAGGCTTTTGGTAGGAAGAGTAGCAAACAAATCCAGAGCATTTTTTAAAGTAGGATTAATATTTGATTTTATCTTACTTTATTTTTGTTTTGTGGTACTAGGAATTGAATATAGAGGCACTCTACCACGGAGTTACATTCCTAGTCTGTTTGGTTTTGGACACAGGGTCTTGCTAAATTGTCCAGACTAGCCTCCCATTTGTAATCCTCTCCTGCCTCAGCCCCCTGGCTCACTGGAATTACAAGTCTGAACCATTGTGCCCTGCTTAGGCTTGTTTTGTTGTTGTTGTTGTTGTTTTGTAATGTCATGGGCTAAGCAATTCTGAAGCAATTCTATCCATACTACAGGGTTCAACAAGGGAGTCAATGCACTGATATTCTTGGGATTCAAGTGTCTCATTATGGGAGAAGAGATGTAAAATCATGGAAAGAGGAAGGGAAGCATGGGGATAGATGGGAAATTGGAGGTTTCAGGGTATTTATATTTATAGGTATATTTATAAAATGTACACACAGTTATATATGAATGTCAATGTGTGCATGTTTGTGTTTACACACAACTATTTCATAATCTATTCACTAAAAGGCCATAGAGGCAAAGATAATCTAGTTACAAGGACATACCTACTACTAAGAGCATGGTTTCTACTTCCATTCCCTATTGAAAGAAACCAGGACTTCTTGGAGAAAGTGGGGGATGTCAGAGCTGGAGCAGGTATAAATAAGGAAGTGCTCAAAACAAAAACTGATTGGGAAATGTCACAAGGACACAGAAGCCACCTTGATGGGGCAATTTAAACAGAAATATAACTCAAGTTGGTAATAAGTACGTCATTGGAAACATAGGAATCCATGAATTCATACTGATAACAAACAGAGGAACAAGTGGAACAGTAAAGTCAGAGGAACAGTAAAGACTGATCAGGCAATAATCACCAACGGATGCTAAATCCAGGGGAAATGTTTGATGGGAAAGAGCCCATTTGCAGGTTGTGAAGCATCTTCCCACTTATTCTTTAGCAGTTCCAAGGGAAACATTTGTAATGATACAGTGGAGAAATTGGACAACACCTCGATTAGGTTATCAAAATTAACAACAACAAAGAAGGACAGATGGATAGCATGTAATGCTCTGAGAAGAATACAACATCACCATGCAGTATTATGTAGCCTTCTGGCCAGGAATCTAATCAGATTGTGCATCTGAAAACAGGAGGGAGGGAAAGCTGCATTTTTCAAAAAATGTAACAAAAGACAAAGAAAGGCTGTGGAAATAGCTTAGATTGAATGAAATTAAACAGTTATAACAGCTGAATACAGTATCTGCACAGGATCCTGTACTGGAGAGAAAAGCAATGCTACCAAAGAAATTACTAGATCAATTGAAAAAGACGAATATTAGGCAAAATTCACTGCAATCATTTTAAATGTATTTAATTTGATAACTTTGCTAATGGTTATATAAGAGACTCTAGCTAATCTATAAGAAAATACAGCTGTTCCTAGGACATAACATTAAATGTTTAGGAATAAAGGGTCAAGATATGTGTGCATTACTTTCAAATGATTCATAAAAAAGAAATGATATACATGAGCGCACATACCTGCACGTATGTGTGTGTGAATATGTATGTATACTAAGAGGTAAAATGTACCAATGGTAAATCAAACAAGATAAAATAGTAGCAATAGGTGAAGCTAAATAAAGGACATGGGCTGATTCCAGTATATTCCCATTCCTGAACTTTTTTCTATAATTTGAGAGTATTTCTGAATATATGTACATTTCTTAAAAGCCTGGCTCAGACCACAGCACAGGGATGTGCAGCTAAGCCACTCTGGCCTCTCTCTTGTTCTCCGCACAGACCCATTCCAGGTCCCTGGATGGTCTGCTTTCTATTTCCCAAGGCTACCTGAGTTTAAAATTAGATTTTGGCTGTCGGTTCTCATTACTGATTTCAACTTCATCCCCAGATCTGTCCAGACTGCCTGACTTGGCAGAAGGCTCTGGACCAAGTTTGCTTGGAGTAGGTCTCTCTTTTCCTGAGTTTTGAACTTCTTCTCTAATCTGTACCCCTATGCCCACTCATGTCCCCCTGCCCAAGGGCCACTGCATGCTCCCTGAACAACCCTTAGGAACTCAGCCTTTCACAGATTACCCCCCTTTCTATCCCTGGGACTGTCATTAACCCATCAAGTTTTTTTTTTTTTTTTTTTTTTTTTTTTTAATACAACAAGGGCTATGTGATCTAATCCAGCCAATTTGGAAAAGGTCTAGCATTGCCTCATTTGGCACATTTGGGACAAGAAAATAGGAAATAGCCAGGTTCAGTTGGAACCCAATGGTAGCACTTCTTAAAAGCTGCCGTAGACGTGAAAGGTACAAGTGCCACAGGAACTTTAGGCAGAATGATGTTCAGAGAAGTTCCCACTATCTCTGATAACAAAAGACCACTATCCTTACAGCAAAAGCACAGTCATACCCTTTCCACCAAACTCTTCCAGAAAATAATGCATGGACTGCATGAATCCCTGGCTTTAAGATTCTGAAGGCCACATAACTTATGCAACCTCAGTACCAAACCAATCAGGGCTCTCTCACCAAAGCAGTATAAAGAAGAGAAAAATCACAGAGATAGGAGCCATCACTGGGCCTGTGAACTCATCTTTTCCATGTTGAATTGCTGGTTATGTTTAAACCACATCATGGGGGAAAAAACACAGAATTTTGGGCAGCTCATAGTAAGTCTTAAGAGAAAGTCAGTCTCTATATCACAAAAATAAATAAATAAGGAAACCGGAGTGGCAGGGAACAAATAATTGAAAACTAAGATGAAGGTAGAAGGACAGGACACCTAGAAATCCATACAGTTGCAGAAAATAGGTGATACATATGGCTGTGGGTTTTCTAGAAGTCAAAACCAAGAGGGGAAAATGATCAGTAACAGGTTTCCCAAAGTTCATACTCAGATAAAACTTTTGTCCCCTTTGGACAAGAAGTGGAGAATAAAAAAACCTCTTGGCCTTAAATGAAATTAATACCATGTGATGTCAGAGATGTTAAAATAAGCAATGTGTCTACAAAATTCCAACAGGGAGTGTGCATGTCCCTTAACATATGCTAAAAGCATAAAGCTAACCCTGGGAGCAATACCAGTAGTAACGGTTCTAAATAGGGTCAAAACCATGTAACCCAAATCCATTTTTAAAACTTTATATATAAGACATATTTACCTTTGTGTGTGTGTGTGTGTGTGTGTGTGTGTGTGTGTGTGTGTTGCTGAGGACCGAACCCAGGTCCTCACACACACAAGCAAGTACTCTACCATGGAACTACACCCATAGCCCCATATTTTCCTTTTTTAACTAAATCAAAAAATAAATGAGATCTTTGCTACATAGTATCTGGTGGTCTGGCTTTTCTAAGGTGAAATCTAGAATTAAACTACTTATATAACTTATCAGTTTACTTGCCTGTGAAATGGAATAGTAATGGGATAATCTGCTGGTTTTAAATGAATGGGGATAAATGAAAGTGATATGAAAACATGTTTGGAAAAATAAAATCCTGTGTCCCAGAAGGTGGGTGTTATTATTCAGATATTAATCCACCTGCAGCAAGGCAGCAGTGGGAGGAACAAAATGTGATTCTTTAATCAAACTCAAAGCTAACAAAAGTCAGAACCAGGTTTTAACAATATTAAAGGAATTTATGTGACAGCAACATGGCATACTTAGGAGCATTTCATTTAACTAATGGATCACATATTTTTGATAAGTATTTATAGCACTATGAAAATTCATTACATAAACTCTTAGGATATAAAAAAAAAAAAGTGTAGAAACCTAAAATAATTCCATTAGTGTTTTCAACCTTTGGCCCTAGTTCCATCCAGCCTTCTAAAATCCTCACCTCTGATTTTACCAAAAAAAAACATATATCAGTATGTGGCAAAATCTAAAATAACTGGCAGTCCAAGGGACTGGATTGGAATCCTGCCTGACCCCACCATGGATGGTATGTGTAACTTCAGGTACGTAAGCTACTTAAACACTCCGAGCCTCAGTTTCCTCATCTGTAAAACAGGGATCCTTTCTATCTTGATGGGTTTACCAGTGGCCAGAATGAACAAGCTGTATATATGTCACAGATGCTTGCCTGGTGCTCAGGTTCTGCTCCCCTTCCCTTCCCTCACTCAAATTCCCTGTCCTTTCATACAGCTGGTGTTCATCTCCTTAGCTACCCTACCTGAGCAGGAACATGCCCATCTACCTTCAAATCCGACCAGCTGATTACACAGGCTCTGGCACACTGTGCAGACAGGAAGGAACAAGTTCCCTTATTCACTAAACTAGTGGTCCTTAAACACCTCTTCTTGTAGTCCACTGTTCAAGATGCTCAGAAGAGACAAATACAACACCATCCCAAGTCCCAACCACAAGCAGTGCAAACGCTTCTTGGGAAGACAGATACAGTCACTGTGTGGTGTGATAAAAGCTGACAGGAGAGAAATCCCAGGATTCTTCACGGATACAGAAAACAGGGAACTGCCTCAACTTGGGGCCAACTGCTAAGGAGTGGAGCAGGGTGGTGTGGATCACTGGGATCCACAAATTGAGTTCTGAGAGAACAGTGAACGTTGGTCACATTGAGAAGCCAAGCTGTGGATGATGGCAGGGGAGAGCAAGCAGATCTAACCCGTCCAGAAACTCCAACAGTTCAGCACGGCAGGAGAATGGCGAGAGGGGGAGCCTGCAGGAGGAGACAGGCCAGACTGTGGTGGGCCCTCAGGCCCTGCCTGCGAAGCTGCAGAGGGATCCTGCGAGCCCCACAGTCTTCAAACCCAGGGGCATGAGCCCAGGAACAGCTCAAGGAAATCCACTGGGTTGAAGAAACTGAACTTTACAACATCTACCCGTAATTTTTATATAAAAAAGGAAATAGCTCATAACTTAGAGCACATTGCTATGGTTGGGATGTGACTGTCCCCTCCAAAAGTCATGCAAAAATATGGTCCCCACTGTAGCAGTGTTGTCCAGTAGTGGAATTTATCAGAGTTGTCTAGGTTAAAGAAATCTCTGGAGTAATTCTCACTGGAGTGAGTTCTCTCTCTGATGGGGCAGGATTATTTCCAGCAAGTGTGGGTTGTTACAAAATAAGGCCACATTTTATGTTTTGTCACTTCTGCATGGGCCCAATTTGTCTTCCACTTTTCTACCATGTTATGGAACAGGACAAGACCCTCATCAGAAGCTAAGATGCTGGTGACTTCCCAGCTTCCAGAATCGTAAGCCAAAATAAACTTCTGTCAGGTGTTTAATCATAGCAACAGAAAACATACAATGATACATGTACATAAGTTTGTATGTAAAAATTCTTATACTAGTATAGACCTCAAAAATTACTCAGTAATGCAGAGTGACTGCTGGTTAGTGACAGGGACCACCACAGTGTAGTAACAGAAGGACTAACTTGTTTAGTTCAGGTTCCTTCAAGATGGTGTTAGCCCAGGAAATACCAGGGCTGGAAGCCAAGGGGCCTGGGACAGGACAGCCAACCGAGACACTGTGCATTAACAAAGTTACTCAGTTTCAAGGCTTTTGCTCTTCAATTTAGTGTGCCAGAGAGGGTCTAGACAAATGAATCAATGGGAAGAAAGTAAAATAAATAAACAACCATCCCCACCTCCCTCAGAACATAGCTATTAATCACAACGCCTGTCAATCAAATCAGTTCAACATTCATTTTCTAAGCAGCATTCTGTGCAAAGCTGCTCTGGGAGATGCTGGAGGCTCAGAGAGAGATGAAGCAAGCTCCAGCCACCTTTTCAGCCTCTTAGGAGGAACAAAGAGGAAACTCCCTCATGGGACTTTTGAGCCCTTGATACCCTTCCTCATCTCAGCCCTACTCCCCACCAGCAGGATGAGGTGGGGCACACTCTTTACTTGCTCTCCACAACTGAGCCTGGGCCCTCTGTTCTCAGGCTTGGCTCCTCCAGAATGTGTCTGAGGAACCCTGAACTCCTGCTATCCCCTGGGGTCTTACAGAAAGAAAATACAAGGCCACATCAATGTTTATAGCAGCACAATTCACAATAGCTAAATTGTGGAACCAACCTAGGTGCCCTTCAGTAGATGAATGGATAAAGAAACTGTGGTATATATACACAATGGAATATTACTCAGCAATAAAAGAGAATAAAATCATGGAATTTTCAGGTAAATGGATGAGGTTGGAGAACATAATGCTAAGTGAAGTTAGCCAATCCCCAAAATCCAAATGCTGAATGCCTTCTCTGATATAAGGAGGCCAATAAATAGGGAGGTAGGGAGAGGAAGCAAGGGAGGAATAGATGAACTCTAGATAGGGAAAGGGGTAGGAAGGGAAGGATGGGGGCAGGGGGGTAGAAACGATGGTGGAATGAGATGGACATCATTAACCAAAGTACACACATATGAAAACATGAATGGAGTGAATATACTTTATATACAAACAGATATGAAAAATCATGCCCTCTATATGTTATATGAATTGTAATACATTCTGCTGTCATATATAACACATTAGAATTAAAAAATAAAAGAAAAGAAAACACAAGGATTAATTGAGGTCCTCCCTGTGAAGGGGATCTTAAATAAACAAATGCCACACCTGGCTGCTTCACCTGCTGACTAACTCAAAATATGTACAGCCATTATTTACTTCCCCTTTCACAAGTTGCATTTCATTATCTTCCAAGTTGACAACAGGAAAAGGAATAAGGGCCAAGCAGAACAGGCAACAGATGTCCCCAAGCTGCCTGGCCTCGGGACAGGGACACATCCCTACACCATGCATGATCAGGAACTGTCCAGATCACAATGATCATGGATATATTAAGCCTGCAAAAGCCCCGCCTGTCTGCCCACTTGAGGCCACTGCTAATAGTCACCCGTCTTCCCACAGACAGAGCTGAGGAGATGGGTGCCTGCTTTTTTCCATCACTGACATCCTCCCTCTCTCTTCTGAGGCACTGAATTTTTACTGCCTTCCCTTCAAAAAAAAAAAAAAAGAAAAGAAAAGAAAGAAGGCCATCATCTTCCTTTGCTTCACTAATGATTTGCTAGTCCAATCTCAATTACTGTAAAATGGGATACACGGATGGCTCAAATTTTCTCCACAAAAGGATCTGTACTTGACGGGAAGCAACCCAATTTCCACAATTATCTCCCTGACAAAAAAGCATACGCGACAACGATAACCGTGGGGTTGTGTTTTCCTAAAGCCATAAATGAGGATGGATGCTCTGACAAAAGATGTCTTTTTTTGTTGTTTCCTGATTTGTGAATGTATTTATTTGAACCATCTCACAAAAACATAAAAATTCAATCACTCTTGGCAAATACTGAGCAAACCAGCAACACGGAAAGCTATTTGCTCTCCACGAGAAGCCTCCTCCTGTTTCACCCAGCAACTCCAATGCGTGTCCCTCAGACTCCCACCCTCGAGGAGCCTCCCCTGACTGCCCACTCCCAGGCTTCCTTTTGCACCTGTGCCTCTATTTCCCAGGAAGACCCCAACGGCACGTGTAGTACCTCCTAGGCTTGGTGGCTGCCGGAATCGCCTGGGGAGCAGCTGCCCACATCCGGGATTCTATTTTAGCCTGTCTTAGGGCCATCTGGGGGCATTGGAATGTTTAAAAGTTCCTCAGGTGATGCTACAGTATAGCAGTTTGAGAAACACAGAGAGGATGGTTAGGAGAACTGGCATGAGCCAGGGCCAGCAGGACTCCACTCACTGGTGGGGCAGAGTTGGGAAGGTTACTTCCTTAAAACCCCTTGAGCCTCAAGGTGTTGATGCAAAACATGGGGACCCTGAATACCTACTACACCTAGCTACTATCAAAGATGACATAAATCTGTAGAACATGTTTATCACATAGCAGTAAGTGCTAGTGGTAGGTAGAAAAATGCCCCCCCCCCAAAGGGTTTATGCAAATGGTTTAGATAATGAAAACCTGGACTTCTGGATGCATTTGGTTTAGATGAGATATGATGTTTGGAACTGATAGGACCACAGAGAGCTGGGGGTGGGGTGAATGTACTTTGTGAGTAGGACAGATGTGAAACTTTGGGGCCACAGGCAGTGGTAGGCAGACTGATGGCCTCCACAGATGTCGACGCCCTAGTCCCCAGAACTTGTGAGCATGTTGTGCCACCCAGCAGAGTTGGGTGAGCTGCTACCCTGTGTCCCACACTGCTCTGCACCCCAGTCAGTCCGGACTGACTGGGCCTGGGGTAGATTCCTAAGGACAAGGTTCTGGCTGACCAGCAGGCACAGCTCACCCTGGCAAGAAGGGATCTATCCAAACTGGAAATAAAAGAAGACCCGTAAAAAACAAAAAGGAAAAAAAAAAAAAAAAAGAAGATATGCATATTTTCTTTTTGACAAGTTTGATTGATTGATATAAACTCTACCCATTGGTTTGGAAGCAGAAGTAAAAAGATACACCAGGAGGGGACACCAAGCCACAAGGCCATGACCTAGCAGAAGGCATGAGTTAGCAGCAGTGAAGACCAGCGGAAGCCACCAGGTAGAGAACAAATGTATCATTAGGAGAGAGAAGAAAAAAGAGATCGTTTTTAGTAGAAGCAGAGACTGAGGGTCCCCAAAGGCTGGGAGCAAGCAAAGTCCTGTGTAATGGGAACATGATAACCTAGTCCCCAGGAGGTATCCAGGATCCTTCCTGTAGGAACTTGTATCCCAATCTCTGACAGGCCAGACCACATGACTCTTACTAGACTTCAGAATAATTCCTCCATACCTTCCTTATTGTGGGAGCCAAGTGCGGGTCTGCAACAAATCACCTAAGGCTCATATTCCAGGGCACTTTCTGCCACCTGTCATCGACCCCTTAAATGCATTGCTATTTACATCTTGCAGCTAGCAAAGAGAAAAACCTTGAGCACCACTGTCACACATACTTGCCTTGGGATTTTAAACTATGGCTCCACCAATTCCCAGATCTATGACCTTTGGCAAGTCTCTCAAAGTCCTTGAGCTTCAACTCCTACCTCTACAAAGCTTGGAAACTGGCACCTTAGCAGTAATGGATGCTGAGTAGAATAAATAAGGTAATATATGCAAATTGCCTAGTTCTAGAGGAAGTATTCATTATATATTGTTTGCCTTCCCTTCTATTTCATTTGCATATAATTCTTTGGAATAAAAAGGGAGAAATTTCCAATATTTATTTCCTGTATCATGTACCTATTGGTTATTCAAAACACACTTATTAAAATGAATCAGGAAACAATTACTAAAAATTTATTTCTGCTATGATATGAGATATAATACACTAACTGAATCTGACCTTCAGACTCCAATTCAGGACATCTTCCCAAACTCACAACTCAGTTCTTTACCCTCACATGAAATACATGCTATTGCCACCAGGTTCATCACAGACCCACAGCACACCTGGCCACCCAACACCACATCTAGTTCATCAGACCCAGAGCACACCTGGCCACCCAACACCACATCTGGTTCATCAGACCCACAGCACACCTGGCCACCCAACACCACACCTGCTTCATCAGATCCAGAGCACATCTGGCCACCCAAGACCACATCTGGTTCATCACATACCCAGAGCACACCTGGCCACCCAACTCCACACCTGACCACCCAATGCCACACCTCCTCACCTATTCAAACTCAAGCTCACTCAGCAGGAGACAGAGGACAAACTGACATTAAGATTATTCCAGGAAGACTTTACAAGGGGATTATTTACACAACAGTGGGCTGTGTTGAAGGGAAGCACAGTACAGTATCGCAGGGAAAGAAATGTGAACTGCCCCAGGCCTGAAGCCATGAAAAGAGGGAGGGGCCTCCAGACCAGGAAGGGACACTGTGGAGAGCTGCCTTAGGAGAAGCTCGGAGTCCCATTCTTCAGCAGTGGGGACCCAGAAGAAGGAATCCAAATGGGGATCAAAAACACATTTCACTCTCCCCCCCTCTTGCTGGGACTCAACATTGGCTAATTCCAAAATGCTGCCAAGGAAGCCCGAGGACAAACAGAGAGCCATACAGGCTCATGTGGACCACACAGCTCAGCTTCCCAGAGCCAACAGAGCAAGTTGGGGAAGGACAGAGTCCCCTTGGATGGGCAAGCAAAAGACAGCAGCTCAAAAGATGCAGGTGAGACCATCCACCCTGAAGAACTTTCTATCACAACCCATAGTCTTCGACCTTCTTCGGGAACTATAAGAATACACATCTCTTTGGGAAAGAGCATAAAATAGAAGGGAGAAATGACAAAGGGAAGATGGAAGGACATTTTTGAGGATCTAGTAGGCACTGCTACTCAGGCTGAGCACTGCATACCTCTCATCTTGTTGGATCTGTGCTTACAGGAAAGATAGGTGTTCCTAGCTCTATATTGTAGCAGTGGAAATTGAGGCACATAATGGATGAAATAACAAAGTCACAGGACCCATTTCTAGAGTGGATTCAGATCTAGAACCCAAGAATATCTGGGTTCCATTAAAACAATCCTATAACTGACTATTTATTTATTTATTTATTTATTTATTTATTTTTGGTACTAGGAATTGAACTCAGGGGCACTCAACCACTGAGCCACATCCCCAGCCACCCCTCCCCCCTTTTAAAAATTTTATTTAGAGACAGGAACTCACTGAGTTGCTTAGCACCTCACTATTGCTGTTGGCTTTGAAATCATTATCCTCCTGCCTCAGCCTCCAGAGCTGCTAAGATTGTGGGCATGTACCACAGCGCCCAGCTTAAACTGACTTGTCCCTTGAACCCAAAGGTCACCTAAGGCTACAGATGGTCTTCTATTCCTCTTGCATCTTTTTTTGTCCCTGTGCTAATGAGATGCAAAAAAGCCCCACATATGTATTAGCTAAATAAATAAAATCACAAAACCTTTCAAATCTCCACAATCCTATTTTTCATCAGTTTAAAAATAACCTGTTTTGCCAAACATTCAGAAACATCTTTTCACTCCTAAAAGGAACTTTTTTTTTCCTACACACATCTCATATTGGATTCACAACTCATCACTCCCACAAGAAATACCCCCAGGCTCCTTGTCTATTCAGGCAAACATTCGGTAAATTCAGAAAACAGTTTAGATTAATTTCTGCCTGCCTGCCACGCACGAGGGTTCTGAGTAACCTCTCGATGCAAACTTTTAAAAGAAATATTATGTTTCTTTCCTAAGTATACCCAACTAGAGTCTTTAAAACTGACTCTTTGGATAAAGTCTTGATTACTAATAATAAAAGCAATAAAAAAATTTTAAAACACAACTATGACGGCTCTGTTTGACATTATGTGTGATGATACCACTTGGTGAGCATTTCTAAAAGCCCCCAAAAGACTTGCTGACATTTCATCATTATCTCCTCTTGCATTCTGTGCAGGGCAGTAGAGGTGAGCCGATATTGGTTCCAAGAGGAGGTTGAGGCCTGAGGCCCAAACCACTCACTACCTCCAATACACACTCTCCTCCCATCTCCAGTTACTGGGAGGACAACAAGCCTTGTTGGAACCCAGCAGCAGTGAAAGGAAAGGAGTTCACGGTTTTCTTAGAAGGGTCCCCTCAGGTCTCCTTCTGTTTGGGCACTTACTGGACCCTCCCGTTCCAACAATGACTATCACGGTGTGCCAAGCACTCTCATTTCACCTTCATGACAAGTCAGGAGATTTTGCTATTCCATTCTACCACAGTTGGAGAAGAGATGGGCAAAAGATATCCCAATGAGTTAAGTACTGAAAACAGAACTGGAATCCATGTCTTCTGGACCCCATGATTTTTTCCCCCTACTTTACAAATAGCACCTGACTCCCGGGTCTCTACTATGCTTCCTTCATGAAATTATCAGTTCTATATTTAAAACTAATACCATGGGGACTGGGACAGGGGGTCCAGGCACTGCAGTCCTAGACCAACAGTGAGAAGACAGGATCTGCTGCTACTAGCTGAGCTGTGTCAGCCTCCCCATTCATCCTTCCTCCTGTGCTAAATCCAGACCACTCCTTCCCTGTCTGAACCTGCGCACCTTGACCCAGCTACCTAGGCCAAGGCCTGTGGGGCCAATGACCTGAATAATAATGCCTCTCTCTAGAGGGAACTTCAACCTTTGATCATTAAAATTTACAGTCTAAATTAGGAGTACTCTTTAGGGATAGAAAGATCAAGATAAAGATAACAGACTTAATACCAATGGCTTCCAGAAGTCAAACTAGTAAATTAATTACTCCAGGTTTTTAACCAGGTTAACCCTAGAAAGTGAGCTGGTCTTGATTAGGTGCCCATTAAATGGCAGTTTCCAGAGAGCAGCTTAGCTAGCCCTGCAAATTCACTTGACAATTGTGATTCTCTAGGTTTTATCAGTTAATGTCCATCCAACAAGGAAAGGCTATATGATCAGAAGAAGCATGAAAAGCTCTCTTCCCCTCAGGAATTCCAGGGGGAAACACCCACAGAAAACCACAGAGATGGAAAAAAAAAAAAGGGGGGGGGGATATCAAATACTCCTTTGAAAAATTTCATGAAAGCTATGAACTCTTTCCCCAAGCTCAAGTCAAGAACTTAAAATGTAAAGTGCAGATTAAAAAAAAAAAATCAAAAGGGAGATATAAACCCAATATACTTTAAAAGCACAATTTAAAAATTGTCAGTATGATGTGCAATGCCTTTTTATCTCACTTTTATCCCCCTATTCTGGTGGCACCTTGTCATAAAACCACAATAAATTAAGAAGTTTGCTTCTGATAGTCATAGGACCCGAGGGCTCAAAAGTTCTTTTACATCTGTGTGTCCAAATAAAATCCTCTCAATACCCTTCAGAAAAGACTGACTGGAAATCTTGGCCCGCATTTTAAAGATGGGGAGGAGGGGGACTCCCCCACAGCTCCCCCACTATTAAGTGGCCGTCACCAAGTTAAGATTGCAGTCCTCAGGTTTCCCATCCAGGGTTTTAAGGCTGGAAAGGATCTGAGGTGTCTTCTAGATAGTGTCTATTTTGCAGAGGAGGAACTATGTCTTAGAGAGACTGAATGGTTTGCCCATATCACCCAATTAGTAAGTTACAATAGAACAAGTAGCCAGGTCACCTGATTTCTGATCTACTTCTGCCACCCTTGGATCCAACCAGCATATCATTCATAAATCCTATCACAAAAAGCATTTCTGTGATTTCATATTAGATAGTTTCTAATTCCATTCATTTTTATAGGATTCCTGCTCCAAGAACTAGATACTTTTGGAACTGTGAAAAAAGTGTAAGAGGCCTTTAAAAGAATTAAAAGACAATAAGCCTTTCTGCCTGCACTGTAGAAGGAGCCCTCTGTTCAGAACACAGTTTCCCCAAACTCACCTTCATGGAGTGGATCTCTATAAAACATCTCCCTGGAACTTCAAGCACAAGACACAGCTCAGGCACTTTACCATGGGAAATACCTCAGCATGCCCAAAACAACAAAACCAATAACCTGAATAAACAATTTCTAATAAAGAGCTCTGCTCTAAGATTTAAAAAAATTAAGTTAAATATTCCATTACCTATTTTAGTTATACTGCAGAGCAAAGGCCCTGGAAAGACAGCTGTCCTGGCCCTATAGGAGCACAGAGCCACCACACAGAGAAGGAAGGGCAAAGTGCACAGCTGAGATCACAATTCATTGACTTCCAGTGATCGGCAGAGAAGAAGTTAGGCGGGGTGTGTGGTCACACAGGGAGACACAGTTAAGTGTTCTGCTGTAAACACCACCAGAGGCAAAGGGCTCTGGAGCAGAGACCCCTCCACTCCAAATGCATGCCTTCGCCCATTTGATCAACACAAAACCTAATGTACGGACTACAAGGCCATACACCATTAGGATCTGGGGATGCAGCTTGTGTTCTGGAGTAGGGAAGTGGATGATACACAAATAAATCAAGTACACAATGCACCAGATGTTGGTGAGCAACAGAAAATGAGGATGGAGAGGGGAAATGGGTAGTGCTGGAGAGGGGTGAATTTTTAAATGAGTAGTCAGGAATGCTGTACTAACACGACTTTGGAGCAATGAATTAAAAGACAACATGCCTTTTGCCCACACCATAGAAGGTCCCCTCTGCCCAGAACACAGACAGGAAAGTGCAGGCCTGCAGATACCTGGTATAACAGCATTCTAGGTTCAGGGACCAGCAAGCCCAAAACCCCTGAGATGGAAATAAGCCAAGTATTTTCAAAGAACCTTAAGGATGCAAGGGTGGAGTGCTGGGAGATGGTGAAAAAAAAAAAAAAAAAAAAAAGTCAAGGTGGAGGTCAGAGCCAGGGAAAATAAAATACAGCTGGGACCTTGCTCGGAAGCAGTTCTCCCTAGAACGCTGGGTTTTTCAGGACTGGCTTTACTAGTCACTAGCATGTGATACCAGGAAAGGAAAACTTAATTTGGGAGACTCCACATTTGTTTAAAATGGGAAAAAAATGATAAATTTGTCTCTAATATCCACTAACTCAGTTCTGTTCACTGGTAGTGAGACCATTTCAAAATGCTGAACTCTTATTCCCCAGAACCACACAGGTTTAACAGCTACACCTCCACATTGTGTAGAGAAACTTTACACGTCATCAGAAACTTTAGACACAGAATTAAAACTCTTGATCAAGAAAATATAGGTAGGGTCAGAAACAGGATTTGAACACATATCTTTGTGACTCTGCAAGACCATTGCTTGTGCAATGGCCCCAGGAATGTGACAGCTCTTAGTGACATGCAGTGTGAGGATGACAACATGACTCATGTTGGCTGTTGCTGTCCTCTTGACACGCGGGAGAGCCCTTTGCTCTGTCTCTCACATATCAAGTGCTCTTTCATCTGAGAGCTAAACAGGCCCAGGTGGGCATGCATCCAACACAGGGCTGGTTAGGTTAGAGGGGTCCTGTTTCTCCAAGCTATACTGAAGACCTGAGAAGTCTGGATTCCTAAATCCTGGGCACACAGGGAAACTGAGGCAGCCATCTAGGTCACCAAGTGCTCCAGGCATAAACAGTCTAGCTTTACAAGAAATAAAAGAATAATTGATATCAAAATATCTGAAGCAGTCTTTGAATGACAGGGGTGATTCCTTCCTGAAAGGAAAATCAGTTATACTGGTTAGCACAAGTTTATGACCCTGGACCTTGCTCCCAATAAATGAAGATTCAGCTCAAGTCAACAGGACAGGCTAACATTTTCTAGATGCTTTATTACCTGAATGCTCACACCTTTTATTTCCAAGAGAATCTACATTCAGGTGAAGGTCACTGGTGGGCAACTGGAACTCAAGCCAACTGAAATGATGCTGCCAGTGTTGTTGATATGAGGCCTCTGTCCTCTCAATTTGCCTGTGAAATAATGGCAACCCATAGTATGATGGTGATTGTAAAATAGCAGGGGTCACACACAAGGTAAAGTCAATTCCTGCCTTCAAACTTCACAATTTCTTAACCTGAGCCTAAATTCCTCACCTTTGAAATGTAAATGCTATTTTTTTTTCTTTGTGGTGCTGGGGATTGAACCCACGGCTTTGTGCATGCGAGACAAGCACTCCACCAACTGAGCTATATCTGCAGCCCATGAATGCTAATTTTTATCTTGCAATATTCATACTATGGGATATAGGAATAGAAAGTCCCTGGCCCATACCTGTTCCTCTGTAACAGAGTTGTTTTTCTCCATAAAATTAAAGGTAAGAACATATTTGTTCCAGCCATGATCTCATTTGACTCCCACAACAAATGTCCAGCCTTTACCTTGGAGTCTTTCCCTTAATATTAAAAAAGAAAAAAAAATTGAGTCAGGAGAAAGTTTAGAAATTGTCTGTCCTTCATTTTACAAAATGGGGAAACTGAGGCTCAAAGAGGGGACACATAATTTTATCCAAGCAGTTGCCTTCAGATACTTCAGAAGCCTCTTTTTGATAATAAACTCAGCCAAATGTAATATGGCATCACAAGCTAAATGCCACAGGGAACAAGGCCAGGGCATGCACTAATGCACCCAGGATCAAATTCAGTTGTTGTGATACCCAGAATCATACAAAGGCTTTATTAAAACTTCATTTTACACAAGAGACTGGAGGAAGCGTCCCGTGCATTGAATGCAAACCCCCCCCCCTCCCATTTACTCTGTACTCTTGCACAGAGAAACAGGAGGCAATCTTTCCAAAGGTTCTCATTTGCAGAAGTGGCTGGTGGGCAGCAGCGCAGTGTACAGACTCCAGCACGAGTGTGTCCCACCTGTTTCTCCACTTGCTCATTATCGAAGGGTTCCAGGAGGCTGGCTCCACATTTGGCCTAATTGACTTGTCCACTTTAACAAGGTCAGGGCCGACAGAGTCTGGCTCCAGATCGCACCAGCTCTCATTAGGGCTCAGCTGGAACTGCATACTTGCTCGGGAATCATGGGGGGAGCCTCTTTGGAAAGGTGGTTTTCCACATTTCAGTCTGTCATTCCCCTGGAGCAGATGGGGTGCTAAATTTGAGGATATGGTGCTCCAGTTTTTAGGCAATTACCATTTCTGTGGAAATAATGTTTAGGCTGGTTGTGTAGGGTGAAGGTGATTGAGAATGAGCCCTCAAGGTATGGAAGGAAATGAGGAAGGTTTGGGACTGTCTGGCTGTGTCTAGCTCCCTGGCATGGCTGGTGGAAAATGAAGCTTCTCTGAGTCTTCTCATAACTTCTGCACCATGACTGACAGGCACTTCTTCCTCCATAAACAGCATTAAAAATTAGTCTTTGTGACGATGTTGATATGATGACAAATATAATCTTTGATCCTAAGAGTTCTTTTCCTTCTCCTGATTTTAAAAGAAAAACATTTTTGTGGAGACCCTAAAAATGTCCTGGGGCCTAAGGCATTGTGTATGTTATGCAGAAGGAATATGTCAGCTCTGATCTGAGCTGGTTTCCTTGACTGGAAAATGGAATCAATGACACCTGCCACTCAAGGTACGAGGATTAGTAGTTTAATACAAAAACTTATCTACTACCAGACCTGGTATCCAGCATATTCTCAGCTAATGGTTAATATTATGCTATTTTTTATGATTCTGAAAAGGTAATTTAGCTGTTTCTACAGAGTATTTATGTTCCCCCCAAGTTCATATGGGAAAAACTTAGCCTCTATGTGATGGTACTTGCTGGTGGGGTAGAGAAGGAGAGGAGGGGGGAAAGAGAGGATGGATACATGGTTCAATTACTCTGAAAACAATTCATTATATAATGATCCTGACCCCTTTGTCTTAGTCAGGTTTTCACCACCGTGACTAAATGACCCCACCAGAACAACTGTAGAGGAGGAAAGTTTATTCTAGAGCTCACAGTTTCAGAGGTCTTAGTCCATAGAAGGTTGGCTCCATTCCCAGGGCTCAAGGTGAGGCGGAACATCATGGTGGGAGAGTGTAGCAGAGGGAAGCAGCTCACATGGTGACCAGGAAGCAGAGAGAGAGAGCTCTCCACTTGCCAGATACAAATATATACCCCACAGCCACGCCCCCAGTGAACCGCTTCCTCCACCACATCCCACCTGCCTCCAGTTGCCACTCATTTAACCCCATCAGGGATTAATTCACTGATTAGGTTAAGGGTATAATGCAATCATTTGTTCTATAAACCTTCTTATATATTCTCACACATAAGGTTTTGGTGGACACCTCACAACCAAACCATAACAAACCAATTTTACCTTTATGATGAGAAATTCCACAATTGGTTGAAGCAAAGCTTTCCCCTGGCACAACTATAAATACCCTAAGGGAGCCGGGACACACCCCACCTCCCTGGCCTTTCTGCTTCAGGGTCTTTGCAGTCATTCTTCCTAGTTCCTCATTGTCTTACAGGTCCTCCAGTCAAATGTCACTTGTTCAAGGCACCTTTCCAAGGTCACCCAGACTGAAGCAGCCACCCTCTATTCCTCTTACCAGTTACACTTATTGTCTCAATCTGTTTTATGGTATATTTCATCTAAGCTCTACTCATAGTGCAATCATTCTTTGTGTCTATCTTAACCCACCTGCTCATCACTACAGCCACTGCACTGAGAACAGCACGTCAGAGAACACACTCGTAATAAATAACTGGTGGGTGGGTGGGTGGGCAGGCAGACATTGTAACCACTGTGAGATCTTTAGGAGACACCTTAAACCTTCCAAGCTTCAGTTTTCCTATCTGAGTACCTTAAAGCTCCTTCCAACATTGTTACTGTACATTTAGAGGCTACTACGACACCATTTAAGTATACCACTCTAAGAAACTTTTCCTGGTGTTACTTATTCCATCTTTAAAACAACTTAGTGAAAGATAGACCAAGTTAAAGATCAAAAAATTGTCCCCCCCCTACAAAAAAAAAAAAAAAAAAAAAAAAAAAAAACCTTAACCCCTTCTTGATAAGTGATAAAGCTTATTGTCCGATCTTGAGTTGGAGCAGTTTCTACATTATGAATCTATAAGGCAGAAGGAAATAGTGCCTCTGTTGCAAAAGAAATACAGCTTCAAAAGGAATAAGAGGGAGGAAACAGGTGAAGCACATTGCACATAATTTGATTTACTCTGTATTATTTCATGCCTAGAAAAACAAGAAGCATTTCCTGAGTCAGTGGATTTTAAGAGCCAGACCATAGATCTATACAAATGTCTTCTATTTTTTTAATGAAATCTTCTGCATTTTATCTGCAGCACTCGGTCTAAATCATCTCTACACTTGACAATCAGGCGCCATCCACCTTCCCTCTCATGTGGAGAGTTTATTTTCTCTTGGAGAGCAATTACCGGCCAAATGCCAGGCTGCAGAAGGTGTTTCTCCAGCAGCAGCGTCTGTCTCCTTGGCAGGCTCCTCGGGCAATTTTATTGGCAACATTAAAATGGCCAGGGGGTCAGTCAGAGCTCAGCGGCCCACCAGCTCTCAGCTGGCCAGCCAGTTTCTGCCCAAGTGCCTCCCAAGGAAGGAGATGGACTTGCACTCACCTTAACAACTGGAGATTGGCCAGAGCTAACTCGAGTTCCATCAGAACCATTTGGGCCAATTTTGTTTTCTGTCCAGAGCCAAAACTTCCCATGATCCTTTGTTCCAAACAAAATGATATAACAGCAACGCAATAAGGGCATAAGACACCCAGATACTATAGGCTGTGGCAGCCAGCCTCTAAATGGCCAGCAATGACCCCCATCCCAGGGTATTCATGCTGCTGCTAATCTCCTTACCCTGGGTGCAGGTTGGACCTAGTAATCCATTTTTAATAAACAATGCAGCAAAAGTGATGGGATGTCTCTTAATAAATGACGTTGTGGAAAAACTCCGATCACCTTCTTGTTCACCATCTCTTGCCCTCTCCTCCGCTTGTTCTGATGGAAGCCAGCTGCCATACTTGTGGGCTGCACTATCTGGAGACCTACATAGCAAGGAGCTGAAGGAGGCCTCCAGCCAGTAGCCTGAGAAGAACTGAGGCTCTCAGGGCAACAACCTGTGAGGAAGTGGGACCTGCCAATGGCCAGCAGAGTGAGCTTGGAAAGAGATCACACCCAGGTGAGCCTGGGGGCTGCAGCAGCCAGGGCCAATACCCTGACAGAAGCCCTGTGAGAGAGCCTGAGAAGAGGACCCAGTTGGGCTGACCCCCCAAGACTATGGGACAAGGCACATTTGTTGTTTTGAGAATCTATGTCTGAATAATTTGTGATGCAACAATAGTCAATGAATATGTGTTCTTAAAATAGAAAATGTATATTTTTAATTGTATAAACAGAACTACCTCTTTCATCTGCTCAAATGTCACCTCCATAGTTCTATTCTAATCATTCTATTGAAAATGACAACTCACTCCCATATCACCTTGTACTATACCAGCTTTTTTCCATTTCCTGGATCTCAAGCGTTACCTTTGAATACTTTGTTACTCAAAGTGTTGTCTTGGGATCAGGGGTCTCAACATCACTTCAGAACTTGTTGGAATTTCAGATCTGTGCATTAAGAAAATCCCACCCAGGTAAATGGATGGAGTTGGAGAATATCATGCTAATGGAAGTACGCCAATCCCCAAAAACCAAAGGCCAAATGTTCTCTCTGATAAGTGGATGCTGATCCATAATGGGGGAGGGCATGGGGAAAAAATGGAGGAAGTGTGACTGGGCAAAAGGAGGGAAGAAAAGGGACACGGGGGCAGAAAAGATGGTGGAATGCGATGGACATCATTACCCTAGGTTCCTGTATGACTGCACATATGGTGTGACGCCACATTGTGTACAACCAGAGAAATGAAAAGTTGTGCTGCAACTTTGTACAATGAATCCAAATACCATTCTGCTGTCATATATATCTAATTAGAATATATAAAAAAAACAAAGAAATCCCCAAGTGAATTGCAGATACATCAATGTTTGAGAAACACTGTTTTAACATTCTTTAATTTTTTTATATTTTTTTTATTCTGAGTTGTTATATATGATAGCAATATGCATTACATTTCATATTACACTTATAGAGAACATTTTTACATATATCTGGTTGTATACAAAAAGTATATTCACACCATTGGTGTCTTCATACATGTTCTAACATTCTATAAAATGTTCTTATTTATTAAATTTCATTGTCTTTTCTCCTTTACCCTCCCACAACCCCAGTGTAGAAGTAAGATATGGGAGTTGTAAGTCCTGATTTCCACCATTTGCAAAGTACATAGTCTGTTTTTGTGAAAACATGGCTAGAAATGAGAAACGGGAACTATGCTTTCAAAATTTTGCAGTCAGAAGTATTTTCAAATTGTAGGGCAAGGGCCATCAACAAATCTTATACCATATTCTGACTTTGTCATCTGACTACAATCCCCCTCCTATAGAAAAAAAAAATTTAAAAAGCCCCAAGAAGACTGATTCATCTAGACAAAGTCATTTGCATACTCCCAGACCTATCAAGTCTGTCTAAGGGAGTGGAGGTAAATGATAGCTCCAATCCATCCTTCAAGTCAGGTGGTAAAAAGAGTCATCTGCAGAAGAAAACAGGCTTTTTTTTTTCCCCTGAAAAATGGGAGAGAAGGGATAAGTAAGCAAAATTCAGATGTTTGTTGCTTTTGACAACTTTATGTCCTTTAGATCGGTTCCTCCATCTGAAATACCCTACCCAGATTCCTGCCAACTCCACCACTTCTGTTTATTTACATGAGCCTGTAAGTTCCTACTCAGCCTCCAAGAGCCAGATCAAGAGTGGCCTCCCCTGTGAAGCTCTCCAAATTCTTGGGGAATATGAAAACATAGCATATTCACTGATCATATTATATTCCTCTGTTTTAGTTAGCTTTCTCATTGCTGTGACCAAAATACCCCAAAAGAACAATGTAGAGGAGGAAAAGTTTGTGTGGGCTCTTAGTTTTGGAGATCTCAGTCCAGAGACAGCTGACTCCATAGTGCTGGGCCCAAGGGGAAGCAGAACATCATGGTCGAGAGGTGTGGCAGAGAAAGGCAGCTCAGGACATGCCACCAAGAAGCAGAGAGACCTTCCTACTACCAGGGACAAAGCAGCAACCCAAAAGTCAAACCCTCAGTGACTTACCTCCTTTAGCCACTCCCCACCTGCCTACAGTTACCACCCAGTTAATCCATATCAGTGGATTAATACATTGATTAGGTTAAAGCTCTCATAACCCAATCATTTCACCTCTGAACTTTTTTTTTTTTTTTTTTTTTTTTTTTTTTTTTTTGGTACTGGGAATTAAACCCAGTGTGCTTAACCACTGAGCCACATCCCCAGCCCTTTTTAAAATTTCATTTAGAGACAGTTTAGAGACAGGGTTTTGCTGAGTTGCTTAGGACCTTGCTGAATTGCTAAGGCTGGCTTTGAACTCAAGATGCACCTGCCTCAGCCTCCTGAGTGTCTGGGAATATAGGCATGCACCACCATGCTCAGCTGAACTTTCTTGTATTGTCTTGCACATGAGCTCTTGGGAGACACCTCATATCTAAACCATAATATCTTCTATACTCCATTAGAGAAAATAACTATAAGGGACTTTGGCTCAGTATGATAAATGCATTATTAAACTTTCAACTTTTTATTTCCCAATAATTTACACACACACACACACACACACACACACACACACACACAAAATGAATGTTCACCTAATTTCCAAGCCTCTGCATTGAGGATAGAGGAGACGGGTCAAAACTTGAGCCTCCTGCACTATTTTCCCAGGGTGCACATTGATTTTGACATGATCACACCATCACAGTTCTACCCTTTAGTTTGTCAAGATCGGGTATAAAAATAAGCTCCCCACCAACAATAGACCCAACAATAGACATGCGACTTCCATATCAACCTGTTCTGCTTTGGTCCCACATCTCCCACCTCATACCCTCTAAGAGCTAACTTTGGGCTGAAGGTCTCCAAATCATGAGCAGTGGAGGTCCCCACCTGTCTCTCCATCTGGGAAACTCTCAGGGGTCATAACAGATCTTATTGAATTGCCTTGCCTTTTTAGAAGTGTTGCAAGGCCCCAGGGCTGCTGCTAATTACTAGACCTGTTACTACTGTGTGTCTTACTCCCTTTCTCAGGGAACAGCATGTTTGGAAACTGGGGTGGGGGGCTACTGAGATGCACATCTTCATCCTGGCAGAGCACATGGTCGTGCTCCCAAAAGGATGCATCAGTACCCAGCAGCTGAGGATGGGGGAGAGCAGATTTGGGTCAGATTCAGCAGCTGCAAACAAGAGCAATTGGCTGCCTCTTCTGTGACCATTTTTTCTCTTCACATATTTGGAACCCAGGCACTTCCTCTGCATTAGTCACTGATGGATGACGCTGATTAGGGTAAGGCATCTTGAAAGCCTTTGATGCCCTTCTTAACTCTCCTGCTCCTTTCCCTGGATGTCTCTTTCTTACCAAAACACAGCCTCTCACCACCCCCAATTCAGGTACTCTGTGTGACCTCCCTCTCTTATAGCACATCATCCCTCGCTTTATCATTAACGCACAGATGTATAGGAAGCTTTTTCACTTATGCTGCCTCTTCTCCTTGCCTACATCCTCTAGAGATGCTGAAAAAAAAGCCCAATACTTGCTTTCTTGGCCTCCCTTCTGGCTGGAAGTGGCAATATAATCCAGTTTTGGCAAGTGAAGAATAAGCAGGGGGTGGGTGGGTGTCTTGCTTTGTGGGAGTTCCTTCTGGAAAGGAATTTTTTTCCCCTCTGATTAAAACAAAGGAGACAAATAAGGAAAGCTCCATCTTCCCACCCTGGTTACCCTAGCATCTCTGTTTTCAATGAAATTGTATGACACTCGGATCTGTGGCTGCTATCCTGGGACCGTGAAACAATTAATCTAAGGGTGATACAGAGCTGAAACACAGAACTTGAGCTTCTGATAAACATCTTTGAACTACTGCACTGATCTTAGGACTCTTTGTTATATCAAATAACAAAATGACTTGATTCCTTAAGTCACTGCTGGCCAGATTCTTGGTTTTCTCTTACTAATAGTCTCATATTCCTCAGCAAGGTTCTTACCTACCCTAATCCTTCTTGGATTTTGTGAGTGACAGATAAAAACATAGATCTTCTCCAGATAAAAAATTCATTCCCCAAATCTTGCACAATTTCAGAAGCATCATAGATGTCCATAAGCCCACCCATGTTCACCCACAACACATGATTCTCCCGTTCTTAGAGAAGGCTGTCTCTAGATTATGGTCACATGATAGGATTATATAATCAGACCAATATACAGTATACCAAGGCACTGCAAGTTCCTTTATCTTTTTTTTTAAATATTTATTTATTTACTTTAGTTGTACACAATGCAATGCATTTATGTTTACGTGGTGCTGAGGATCGAACCTGGGCCGCGCACGTGCGAGGCGAGCACTCTGCCGCTGAGCCACAACCCCAGCCCAAGTTCCTTTATCTTAAAATACAACACACACACACACACACACACACACACACACACACACACAAAATCATTGTCATTATTTATTGAATGGCTTACATGTTGAAAACCCCCAGGCACTCTATCCATGTGATCTCATTCAACTCCAAAACCCTGTGACATAGGTGTGATAGATAGGTATTACTACTATTGCCACCTGAACAAAAGCAACTGAGGCTTACACACAGACTAACTCTCCAGGTCATGAGGCTAGTAAATGGTGACACTGAAATTTAAACCCAGGCAATCCAACCATACAGTTCTTCTTTTAACTTCTCCAAACCATTTTAATTCTGTATGGTATACTATGCATTACTGTGAAGAAGTACATTAATACAGTTTTAAAAATGCAAGAAAATGAATTGATATAATAGGTTAAAATGTATAACGGTCATGTGTGGTGCATTTTTTATCTTATAAATGTAAGCTAAATTCTTACAGTGTGTCTGGATCTGAATAACGTTGACAAGCAAACGATTTTAGTGAAATATTCCATCTGTGGTATTGTTGGTTTTACTTAGCTTTAGGAGCCAATATGAATAGAGACACCAACTAAGGGCTTCCATGTGTCAGCTACTGGATGAAGTACCTTATTTGGATTATTGCACCTATACATCAGACGAGCCTGTGGGGAAGGTGGTACTATCACCCCCATTTCACAGATGATACAACCGAGCCTACAAAGGCAATGTGCAGGAGGGCACAGAGCTAGGGAGTAGAAGTGTTCAGACAGCAGCACAAGCAGAGGCGTTAGCTTTAGCCACTGTATCATACTAAGTCCCATTTCAGCCCTTGACTTTGCATTGTGTCAATCTGGAATAAAACATTTAAAGCATTCACAATTTACTGAGGTTAGAAACCCACCTTTGAGTATGCAGTGACTGCTCACTCACAGTTATTCCCATGTCTTCAAGTTTCCAATAGCCTGGTCACACCCCTGGGGTCACGGTCTTGAAAATCTTACCGAGCCTATGGCATCCACCCTCCCTCATGGCAGAGGATGCAGAAGTCTGCACCTGTCCTTGTGACCACTCTGTCCACTCCCAAGCCTTCATGTCCAGCTCCCTATAGGACCTTTTACACAGGATGCCTATAAGTCAAGGCCAGTGTCTTGTATACACATGAAATTAATCAGAGGGTCTTTGAGATGGATAGGACTATAAGTGACACGGGTAAAATAATCATTTTGAGTCAGAAAATTTAGGATTCAAATCTTGGCCCTAACCCCATATCCTCTCTATAAAAGGAGAAATAGCTCTCTTTTTCAGTAGGGCTTTAAAGGGTGAAAGATGATAATGGATACTAACTTGCTCAGCATGGTACGGGGCACTTGGTCAGGCACTCGACATACAGTAGCCACATTTACTACTATGATCATCATCAACAAAATCGTGTTCATCTATGGAATTCAGGAATCTTTTCACAATACCCACAACAGATGGCTATCCAGTCTCTGCTAGAACATTTCCAAAGATAGAGAGCTCGCTCGCTCTCACCATCTCCCCAGGCAGCCGCTTCTATTATTGGACAGCTCTCACTGGCACAAAGTCTTTCCTACATTGAGCCAAAACCTGCCTCTGTGAATCCCATTGGCCCTGGCTCTGTCCTGTGGAGTAGCACAGCACAGTTCTTCTCTCTTCCCACACAACGGTCATCCCTTCTGAAAAAAGCAATTGTGTCCTTGCCACATTCTCTCTTTCCCAGGCATTTGTTCACACACACACACACACACACACACACACACACACACACCTCCCTCCCGGCATGATTTCTCCATTATCTGTGATGCTTACTACATCCTCAGAATGTGGTACCCAAAGGCAGTAGGATAGTCCGGCATATAGTGTGAAGAAATGCTGCATTTTCATTACCATATTTGATCATTACATCGTGATTTTCTTCGCAGCCAGATATACATCACAGCTCTGTGGCTACAGCTCAAAGGTTACTAAAACTGTAAGTCTCCCCTCCTATTCAAAGAGACCAAGCCAAGTCCTCCTCATCCCAACCATCCCAATCCTATGAAATCTGGGCACCAACTACCTGATTAATCCATGAATTTAACCAATTGAGGACTTTCTGAATTTTCCTGCCATTTATATGACTCAATTCTTAATTGTTTTAATAAATGCACTTGGATTTCTTACCAAAAAATCAGTAGTAAAGGCCTCCACCCAGACTCATTTCATTCACTTTAAACAAACAATTATGCAGTGAAACATACTATATTAAAGTTTCAGGATACAAATAAAAGAAGAAAAAAGGAAATATTTAAGAGACCATAAATGAAAAAAGATGAGCATACAGCATAAGTGTAATGGCAGGGGAGACAGCCCTAGAAAAAACAGGTTTAGCTACAGTTCTCCACCACCAGCACTGCACCAGCATTACCTAGAGAGCTTTTAACTAGCCACCCACAAATGATTCAACCAGAATGCCTACGGGTAGGTTCTCCACCACCGCCACTCACCAGCATGGGTACTTTATAAAGACCATCAGTTTTTATGCTGATGTCAAACTAGCCCAGTGCTTCTCAAACTTCAACATGCACACGAACCACCGGGGCTCGGTTAAAATTCAGATTCTCACTCCACAGGTCTGAGGTATTTCGAACTCACCGCCAGAGTTAGAAATACCGCTGACGCTGCTGGCTCATGGATCCCAGGCTGACCAGCCAGGGTCTGGGTTATACTAGCTGATTCTCCCCTAAATTCTCCCTGCAGTCTTGCTTCTCTATATGTTGCTAGTTGGATCATTCTCTCCAGCTGACGGAATGAAACTAGTAAATGGAAAGACAAATACAAGGACGGCTCATGACTGGGGTTCCGAGAGCCCAGGAGAAGCACCTCGTCAGAGAGGGAGGCACAGGCCAAGGAAGGCTTTCCAGGCAGGCCATGATTTCCCTGAGTTACAGAGAGAAAAGGATACTCCAGACTCAGGAAAGACCTGGGAACAGCCTCAGAATCCAGAAGGTGTGGGGGAGGGGAGACAACACAAAAACATGGGACCCATTCAGAAATCTAAATATTTCTTATTCTCTATGGATTTCATCACTCATTTATTCATTAATCACATTTGACCCGGAATTTTCCCTTTAAGTGTAGATTTGCTCCATTATTTAACTTTTCATACTCTAAAGTCATATCACCAGAACCAGACTGAGACCTCCTCAAAAGCAGAATCAGATCACCATACTGTATACCCTTAGTACGTAGCAGGGTCCAACCCCTATAGATCTCAGTGCATGCTTATAGAATAATTAAGAACTGCATTTTAAAAAGATTGCTCCATTCCAATATTTTTTTTTTTTTAATCACAGATTGGTATAAGGAGTTAAAGTTATTTACCAAGATTATTACCAAGTTATTTACCAAGATTTTGCAAAAGATGTAAACCAGGGAAATTGGGGTAAAGAAATGTTACCGAGGGTAATTAGAAAAGAGGAACATTTTCGAGAGAGGTGTCAAGCGGTGTAGGCAGTGCAAGGATGATGGAGTTTGTATCTGCAGGAGGCTGGTGGGTTTCTCTCTAATCTGAGAGCAACACAGCCAGGCCTGTTCAGATGATTGGCACAGAGGAGAAAAAAGCTGCACATGTTCAGGGCAAATGAAATCACAAAGGGCTGAGAGAGGGAAAACTCAGCCTAATTCAATCAGACACTGCAGTCCTATGAAACAATTAATACAATCCATTTTTATGCAGATTAGAACATTTCAAATTAGCAGGTCAATAATACTCATATGTTCTGAGTTTGGGCTGCACCAGAGTCCAGTGAACCATTACGTGAACTTTCTAAACTTTATCACAGAGGAGGACTCCAATCCTGGGGAATTCACACCAAACTCAATTTGGAGCTAATCGCTCATGTTTTTCTCTCACCTACCAGATATCCTAACTTAAGACAGACCTGCTAAGCTTTCTCCTATGACAAACGACAAAGAAGATAGGGATTATTCATTAGTTGCAAAGGTATCATTTTATCTGTTTATTTTCTAATTACTTGAAGTCAGATAAAGAAGCAGTCAATAAAACCAAGAGCCTCCCCCTCACCCCCCACCATTGAATGGAATAAAAAGTAGATGGGCGGCATTAATGTGAGTCTTGGAATCTATTAAAGAACATTCAATTAGCAGTATTAGGATACAAAGAAACGGGACAATGAACAGTTCAAAGCCTCAGTGTGGTGGCACTGAGGGTCCTTCAGAGGTGGTCTCACCAGCTATCCTCCCTCCCCATCACTGGCCGCCCTACCCCAACATTCACCTACTTCCTGCCCACCTCTCAGCCTTTGCTCAAGCTAAGGGTCCCAGGTCAGCCCTCCTCTCCTCCCTGCTGCCCAGCAAACCCTCATTTATTCCTAAAGATGCTGCTCCTCCCTCCACATCACTCCCTCTCCTCTCCCACAACCCTTAGCACCTGCACACCTGCAGGACGGCTCCAGGTGCAGCTGGGTTCCCACCGTTTCCTTGAGAACTGCTCAAGAGCTGGGAAGGATGCTTTTTCCTTTCCTGTCTTTGACACCCTGTGCAGAGTAGGTGCTCATGGACTGTCTGTTCCAATGGAGCCACATGAATCCTTTAGATCCTGGAGCCTGCCCATTTTAGCCTCCTGCCTTCACTTTTTCATTCCAAAGAAGTCCCCGGGACACGACTCTGACTTCCCTCAGCTTCACTTCCAAGTCCCTTTCCAGCCAGCCTGGGGCAGAGGCACACAGACAGGAAGAGAGGAGACAGCGGTTCACCCTCCTTTGGTGTGGCCCTGCACACCTTTCTGAACCCTCCAAATAATCACCTGTCCCTTTTCTGGGCCCTTAGACCCACGGGGATGCTGCCACCAAAGCAGCCAGCACTGCTCAGCACATGCTCCCCAGGAGCAGAGGCGAAGCCAGGAAGGGTGGTCAAAGCCCAGCTGCCCCTCTGAGCCACTCACTTGGCCTTTCTGAACTTTGGCTTAAAAGACCCTAAACATCCCCTACCTATAGGCCTGGTGTGTAAGCAGCAGGAAGCTGGTGCAGTGGATGTTCACAATCTGGGTGTTTTCACATTGTATCCAATGTCTGCACAGTTCACTATCCACAAGACTGGGAGCTCCTGAAGGAGGCAGACCATGTCTTATGTATCAATTCTTCCCCTGCAGCTCTGGAGGGAGCTAAGCAGTCACTGTAAGCAGATAAGCATAGCTGCTGAAGTGAATTACTAAAGCTGAGATGGGCCAACTCCGTGGCAAAAGCACAAACTCCGTGAAGTTTGAAATACTTCTGGCTTCCCTCCTCGTCCCACCCCACAGGGAACACACTCCCTCTCCTTGTAACGGTCTGACAAGGAGAGCCAACTACGGATCTCCAGCAGACCCTCCTCCTCTCTGAATCTGTGTCCTTGTTTCAAAAGAGAATTTAAGTAATGGGTTGGTTTCTTTCAAGCATTACAGGTTTATGAATCTATCGCTCACAAACGATTCTGTTAATTCCACAAGCATTTTCTGGGGACGTTCCTGGGCTCTGCACATTTTCCAGCATGGACATGATGAAGAGGACATGCCCCTGCTCTCAGTGAGACCACAGTGAAATGTCTGGGGTAATTAGCAAGCCACCATCATCTGACCACTCTTGTCCTTCCGCAGTTCCTTTATATTCAAAAAAAAAAAAAAAGTCAGGCCATTCCTAGTCGACCTTGTTCTTCTCAGCTCCTACCTAGTTCATGCTGGGTGTGAGCTTAGAGGTATCTGGGCACAAGATCAAACAAAAAGGAAAACCTCAGGTTCTTCCTGATCCGGACATAAAACCTAATGATGGCTGGAAAAAAAGGAGCACAAATTATGACCTAACCCACCTGTTTCCAGAATGACTGCTACAGAAACTCATCACCAACACTTGGAAAATGGGCTCTGTGGACAGTGAGCATGAGCAACACCCTCCTCACTGCAGGACGCCTCAGAGCCTCGGATGGACCCACAGACACTCTCCATGAGGAAGACAGGCTTTGTTAGAGCTGCCATCAAAATAGCATTGACTGGGTGGCTTCAGCAACAGAAATTACAGACCTGGGCCACATACCCACATCTGGGTCAATGATAGACTGGTACACAATGGTGATCCCATGAGATCGCATGGCTAGTGAGATCAGGTGGCTAGCGACATCACAGTTGTGTTCGTCTGTGCAAACACCCGCACTATTCGTACAGTGGCACAATCACCTATGTGCACTTTGCAGGGCCTGCTCCCTCCTGTCACTAAGCGACGTGTGGCTGTAGGGTGCTAGAGGCTGGGAGTCTACAATCAAGGTGCCCCTAGCTTTGGCTCCTGGTAAGGATCTTCTTTGTGGGTGCAGACAGCTGCCTGCTCCCCGTAGCCTCACATGATAGAGAGGATGCTGGTCTCTCTTCTTTTTGACATAAGGACACGAATCCATCTTGAGGCTCCACCCTCAAGACCACATGCAACCCTACTCACCTCCCAACAGCCTAACAGTGAGCACCAGCCAGCCCGGTGACAGCTAGGGCTGTAACACAGGACGAGGGGCCACACACACAAGCTGTCCCCTCTTTTTCCACACAAAGCCCTCGTTCTAAGAACCACCATTCAGGGCCCAGATCTCGCTCTGGCTCTGCTGAGAGACGGCCTGGAGGATGCACTGTGAGGGAGAGGCGCGTCACTCTCCACCAGGTGCTCCCCACGCCCCACCTTCTGTGGCACCAGGTGCCTTTCACAGCGGAGCTTGTCGATAATTTTCCGGAGTGCTTGAATTCATCTCTCTGTGACCTGCAAGAAAACAATGGGCTGCAGACAGGGACTCTTTGATCAGGCATCCCAAAATGGCTAGCCCTGTCATAGAAGGTGTTGTGGAAAAAGAAAGTTAAGAAACTGAGGCCACGTGTCAAAACACTTCTGAGCCTTGGCAGGAGAGGGGAAGGTTAGACAAACTGTACGTGAAGCTTGCCAGCGAACTTCACCAGAAAGAGAAGGAAGGGAATCCCTTCTTGTGGGCCAGGTAGCTCCACTGTGGGCCCTTGAGACAGGAATGGCCAAATCATTTATTATGACAAAGTTATTTTTTCATCAAAGCTGGAGAGATTTAAAAAAAAAAAAAACTGGGGGAAAAATATGAACACCTGACTATGATTGATCTGAAATTCAGGTTTCAGGTATGTTTATAATGTTTTAAAACAACTTGCAGGACATGCTTTGGGAAACCAATCGAATCACTACAGAGCCCTTGCTATTGAGTCTGCTGGGTCTAAACACACATCTCTTAGCCTTGCTGGGTTGTTTGCTATTTGTGATGGCTGCTGTATCCTGCAGGGTGAGATTTCTCACAGCTGCCACCTAACTGGTAGCATAGAGCACATCCACCTAGCTTCTGAGAGGTGGGTGGGTTTGCACGTTTTCTGGGTCAAGTCACAGGAATTAGGGGCAAAGAGAAAAGTCTACCTCTTGGGAGGAGAATGGCTAGGGTCAGATTATAGGTCTAATGACTGGGTGAGGGGCGGGATGGTACACAGGTTCTCATCTTACTTGCCAGATTTGATCAACTGGTAAGTGGCAGCCTGGAGTGCTGTGCTGAAAAAAATTTCTGAGAGTACATTTAAGCTCGTGAAAAGAATGCCCACGGTGGATCAGAGACGTCCACTTGGAGGGGACTATGGTGTAGAGGACAGGTGCTTGAGTTCCCTAGGCTAAAAAAATCACACATCGGCACCATGGTTTGCAGTAGTGAAGTACCTTATCCATGTACCTTATTAAGCTTATACCCACATCATTTCCTTGGTCAAGGTTATTTCACAGGCTTCAAAGATACAAGCAGTCAGACTTTCAAGAAGTTTAGATGATTTGAAAACATTAATAAAACAAGTAATTGGAAGTGAAATGCGTCAGTTCTGGGGCTTCTGACCAGCAGTGCAGTCAGCTGTCTGTTACCAGGACTTCCACCTCTGTGCCTTCAACCAGCCAAGGACTGAAAATATTTAGGATAAAAAAAAAATGTATCTGTAAACAAGTACAAGCTCGTTTTTTTATCCACTGCATAACAACTATTTATAGAGCATTTGCATTGTTGTTGCCACTCTAAGTGATCTAGAGATGATTTCATGTATGCAGGAGGATGTGAATAGCTATAGGCAAATACTTTGCCATTTATACAAGGGACTTGAACATTCATGGAGGTGGGTATCCATGGGGGTCCTCCAAAAAAAAATCACCTGTAGATACCCAGGGACAGCTGTCCCCTCTCCATACCACCAGACCCCACTCCTGACAAGATAGGATTCTGTTTTCCCTCACTGGCTGAATATTACCGGGCGGGGGGGGGGGGGGGGGACTTCAAGGTTGGAGACCTGCCCTAAATAACACCTGCCTGTGTAGGATGTGAGAGGTGAAATAATATATCTAAACGTGACTTTGAAAATTATCCATCACTAGATAAATTCCAGTTATTGTTAGTAAAATTATCCGTAGCATCAATAGATGGAGGGTGCTAACAGGCTGACAGGAAATGCAGGCCTACGGAAAAAACCGTGAGTGTTCGAGAAACAAATCCCGACCCTGTAGTCCTGCACTGAGAAATCATGTCCTCACCATCTCCTGCCTATCTATGATTCTTCATGCCTCACACAGCCTAGAACAACGCCCCCCAGTGCAGCCAGAGCCCGGCACAAGGAGTGCTGAAACCTGGTTAAGAGATTTGGCTAAGCAGGTCAATTAATCCCAAGTTCACAAAACTAATTTGGGTCACCAGAGAAGTGGATCCCAAGCAGCTTGCCTTTGGCCTGTGCTTCCTGCCTCGCTGCACAGTCTGAAGAAGCCCCTGAGAATGCCCGCATTGTGTCCCACACCACTGGCTAGACGGGAAAAATTCCGCATGGCGTTCTAGTTCTTGGTTACAAAGTCAGTGATGGATATGCGTTCACGGGTCATTACTCATCTTTTATGTTGTCACCATGTTTGCAACCCGCTCTCCCTTCCCAGGGCTGCCTTTCTGCTCTTTGCATATGGAGATAGTTCTTCTCATCGCATGGGCTTGATAATCTGCCTCTCTGAAACCTTTTTTCAGTGTCATTGGCACTTTGATTTTTTTGTTATGCTTCGATTTAGCAAGGTTATTTATGAATCACGTTCATTAATTCCAAAATGGTCCTCAATTTGTCTCTTTCAAAAAAAATACATACCCATGGATACACACACACACACACACACACACACACACACACACACAAACACACGCCTGCTACACTTAGGAGTCAGGCCCAGCTTGGGAGACACAAGAAGGTACCTCCAAGCTCAGCAGTAAATCTTATGAATAGTGAAAAATTTACCACTAAGTAATCCGGAAGAGGTCAATCAATAAAAATAACTAAATAATGGATGGTGTTATATTAGGTTCAAGTATAACATATGATATTCATTAGCCCATCAAGCAATATTGCTTGTGTTAAACCGCATCTCTCAAATGAGCTCTTCTAGTGTTAATTCAAAAGGCAATAGCAGTCACCCAGGGGATGACTTTAATGTTTTATGCTTTTGCTGTGGTGGTGGTGTTTACAGAAGGGTTAGCAGGGCAATAAGGATCATATTTAGGAAGGAAGCTCGGTGACAGCTGAGACAGTGAATGACCATCAAGTCATCTGCCTTTGCTGAAGCAACCTGGCGAGCGCCACTCCAGCCTGTCAGCCTGGCTGGGAAGGAGCTGGCGAGCCGGGAGCTCCCCGGGGTAGTAAGGAAGGGCTTTCCCTGTTCTTAATAACTAAGTAAAAAACCTGAACAGGTCCTGCCAGAACTTGGTGTCTGCGTTGCTTGGGGCTCCGTCCTGCTCTCAGACGCTGCTATGTCTGGTCACAGGGCTGGTGAATGCGTGTGCCCTACCCAGCTTCTGGATGCAGTGCAGTGGGCAGAAGCCACAGGCTGTGGAGTCGGAGCCGCTCCTCTGCATCTCTGCGGCACCCCTTGCCAGCTGGGTCCCCCTGGGCAACTCCGTGGTGAACCAACCAATCTCACCTTCCTCATCTGTGACAGGGAAGCAGAGAACCACCTCCACGCTCGATGAGACGAGGTCCACAGGGCATCTATCTCACCCCAAATCTGAAAAGGGTTGACCCAATTTAGGTTTCTTTCATTTATTCTATCTGGCAATTTAAAACAATGGAGTGGGATGTGATTCTTGGGCGCGGGGGCTGCACCTCTCTCTGCCTATCCTGAGTGCCTGGGGCAGTGCCTGACACAGAGGAGGCACTCAAAAGCCTTGCTGCACCGACCTGGCCGGTCTGCCCCCCACCCTGCTTTCCATCCTGCCCAACATACATAAACACGGCTCCCCAAGAGGCCAGCAGTATGCCCCTGCTTTTGGCTTATCCCCTGCTCAGCATACATGTCCCCTATCAGGAATGCTCCCTCCTCTTCCTAGTGAGCCCGGTACCATCTCCTTAGTGCCATCTACAGAGCATGCCTCTCAGTCAACACCGCCCCTCCGTCTTGACCCCGCCCCCTTGCCCATCTCGCTGGTCCACCAAGGTACCCTGGTCACTCCCTGCTCCAGGCTGCAGCTGCCTCTTGCTTCTCCCTGGAGCAACATAATTATTATCTATGAGCTGACCTGCACAGGTGAGCCCCTAGACAGCAAAGGCTGTGCCGTATTTTGTTTGAGTCTGTGTATCCCTAAAGGCTGGCAAAAGAACAGTCTAAGCAATAACAACGCAGTAAGGAGAGTGGCTAAGAGGTGCTTGGTGGCCCCAGACACTGACGATGAGGATATTTGTTTTATCCTCCCAATAACCCCATTGCTTTGATACTCTTATTATTTCTGTTTTACAAATGCCAAGTATTGACACAGAGAGGCTAAGAACTTGCCCAAGAATCCTGCGTTTCTCTCTAGTAGGGAGGCACTGGGGCAAGGTGGTGAAGGGTATGACCCCTGAAGTCAAAAGGACCCTTTCAGCACTTAGAAGCTGTGTGACTCAGGCAAACATGAGTGCTGGCTCCCGCAGCTCCTTCTAACACCCTTCTCTCTAACCTCTGCCTGTTATAGAGACAGAAGTGAAATACTGGAATCCTGCTTCTCCTTCAGCTAGGGCTGGTCATGCACTGGCTGGAGGCAAAGGAGATCCAGGTGAACATTCCCTGGAAAGGGTTTCTTCCTCAAAAAGACAAAGTCTCACAAGTTGAAGCCTTTTACCCTTCTAACCACTGCTCTTCTCCTTTTGGCTTTTCCCCCTTTCTTCTGACTTGGCAATGAGATGAGAAAACTGGAGCTACAGCAGCTACGTTGAATTCACGAAGAACAAAAACTATACATTAAGGATGTTGTAGCAGAATGGCAGAGGAATCTTGGGTTCTTGATGACTCTCCTGAGCAGCTTTACCAGCATTAGCCTGTTTTCACTTTGGACTTCTTGTTATATAATAAAAATAAACATCTTGTTGAGGTCACTTGTAGAGTTGTTATTCACAACCAAGCTCATGGCTACAGAGATTTAACATCACTGTGTCTCTATCCCTCAGATGTCAAATGGAGGTAATAATAGTATCCATGTCCTCTTGTAGTGTTCTGAGGATTAAATGATAATGCATTTAAAGCTCTTCGCTCAGTTTCCGGCACAGTAAGAGCTCACTGAATATTTATTATCATTATTCTTACAAGTCAATGAGAGACTTAACACTCAGGAACTCCAATGCCCAGCTTCCTCTTTTCTACAATCAGTCTTTCAAAGACTCCTCTCTGTCTTTTACTTGGGTAAATTAGCCATCATTCCCTGTGGCTTTTGAAGAAAGCCTCTAAATTTCCTTAAGTCATTTGATGTTTGAGCAATCTCTGAGCTGTGCAGAGGGCAGGAAATATTACCACATCTAACTATGAAACTGGAAACCCAGAGCTATGAAGGGATTGCTCAAGGCCACTCAGCTTATATTATTCTAAGTTTTATAGAAGTTGGAATACACTTCAGTCTTCCTACCTTGTTCTTCACTGCCCTGCTTGATCAACCTCTACCTGCTTCTCAGCCTCCCTGCCTCCCTTCTGTTCCCAAAGCATGCCATACCCTCTTCTGCTTCAAGCTTTTGCATCTGCCACTGTTTTGCCTGCCTGGGATTCTGTCACCTTGTCCTTTGCAGGACTATTCTCCTCCCCAATCCTCAACCTCCTGAGTTCCCTGGAAAGGGACCCACTTGCTGGATCAGGGGCTCTGTGTCACCTCCCCAACTCTTCTCCTCGCATCTGTCATGATCTGCTCATTCGCTCATCTGTTTCTTTGTTCACTGGCTGAGTCTGGCTGGCATTAAAGCCTCCATAGGGCGGGACTTTCTGTTCTGCTTACCACCATTATCCTAATGCTAGATGCAGGGAAAAGAGAAGAAACTGAAACCCATGGAAAATCTAACCTTCGTATTTAAACAGACCTGGGTTCAAACCCAGCTTTGCTCTGTAACGACCTAAAGTAATGCAACCCACTTCCTGGCTCAGGTCCTGGGCACCCTGCCTCTGCCAGGAGAATGGGCACGCTCACCTAGGGTTGTCAACATGGCATGTGAGGCATGTGATAACATGTGAAGGGGCTAGCCCATGCCTGGCACATAGGTGCCTGATCAGTGCTTATTCCTTCCTCTCTCATTCCTTCTCTTGCTGGTATTGCCTGCAGTAGCACAGAGCTTGATGGACTGTGTGCAACCAACCAATTAACACAGATAAGGAGAGAAAAGTGGAATTAAACTCTCAGGGATCAGCCAGTTCTGCCCCTCACAAAGCCACCTCAGCTCCCTATGGGCGGTGGTGCGTTGATTTATCTGGAGATTGCAGACGGCATTAGCACCTACTACATAGTGTTGCTGCCCGGATTAAATAAATTAATATGTATTAACCGCTTAGAACAGTTTCTGGCACATATGAAACTATCAGTAAATGCTTATTATTATAATCTACATCTATGCAGGTCAATCCAAACACATTCAATGCTTTCTGGTAGCAGTGAACATCTCCTCCAAAGCAAATTTGAATCCATTTCTGCCATCATGCTTGTCCTGATGCCTTATGTGGCCTTGCAGGAGTCAGGGGTTGGAGGAGATGGTGAACAAGGTGAGAGAGGGGGTGGGGGCAGGCGTACAGAGGAAAGAGGACCCCAGACCTGGGCCTCCCATTCCCTGGAAGTATAGCTCAGGGAAGCATCTCAGCAGGTGAGTGGGAGGTATGGTTTCTCCGAGGTGGCACAGCCCTTGGAAGAGACTGCTGTCATCTAAAACAGCCTCTGGCTCAGGACTCTGAGGCTGGAGCTCAGGACTGAGGATGCACAGGCAGCAAAGCGGTCTACTTGGGAGTCCAGCCCTGATTCTCCACTCACATGCCATGTCCCCTGGGGGAGCAGGTGGCCACTCAGACTCTTCCTTCCTGTGCAAGTGAAGCTGGTCACTCTTCCCTCCCATGTCACTGTGCAGACGGCCCAGCACAATCACTTGCACACAATGAGCACTTCATGCAAGGCAGATCGGTAGTAATAATTGCAGTAGCAAACTCTTGCAGAACGCACTCCATGCTAGGGTTTGCTGTGAGTACTGTACAAACATGAATTGATTCAGTTCATAAACAACCCTGTGAGGAAGGTGCACGTAATAATAACGAGGGCTGGGGTTGTGGCTCAGCGGCAGCATGCTCACCTAGCATGCATGAGGCCCTGGGTTCGATCCTCAGCACCATGTAGAAATAAATAAATAAATAAAAGTATTGTGTCCAACTACAGCTAAAAAAAAATATCTAAAAAATAATAATAAGAAGAAGAATGATGACAACATTACTGCCAACATGAACAGCCCTTCCCACATGGCAGGTGTAGTTTTCAGGTTTCTGTAGAGTAATTCTATTCACAACCACCCTGTAGAAGCAAGTACTCTCAAGGTCCCCATCATGCAGATGAGGAAACCAAGGTTGGACCGCTGAATCTGCCTGAGGTCACCTGGCTAGTAACAGCAGAGCTGGGCCTCCACGGTACCTCTCAAGGAATAAAGCCTCCTGAAATCCTGAAGAAACTCAAATTTCTATTGAGTTCTATTGATATTGTTGTTGGGTTTTTTTTTTTTTTTTTTTTTTTCTGTTTAAAAAGGAAACTGAAGCTCAGAGAACTGAAATGCCATAGAAACTGGGAAAATATCCATTTATTTCTGGGACTGATAGTCAGCCCTGTCATCTTTTTGATTTGTGGTCCTGAACTAGGTTCATCCCACCATAGTTCCCCAACAGTCACTGGATAAGTTAGTAGAAATATGGCCTAACTATTTCTCTAACCTGGGGTGGAGTGTGCAAATATGTAAACTTAAGAATTCAAGACCTTCCTGGATTTGTTCTAGAGGGAGACAAACGAATCTGGCTATGTGGGACCTAGACAATTTAAAAAGAAATTAAGGACAATGTTTAAAAGCAACTTCACAGGTCCTGATAATTAAAAAGAACAAAATACATTTGACCCGAAATGGGATGTAGTTTGAACAAAAATGGGTCTTCAATCATTTGGAAATGCTAACAGGCCGACTGCCTGATTAAACACAATTTGTATTGTCAATAAAAAATGCAAATGACTATTTTACTGGCAAATACAGCATTAGACTTTGCTTGATATGAGGATTAAATTGCATTTCGAGAACAATTCAGGAGGTCAAATTATAAATGAACATCCCCTTCCATCGTCCTTAGGTTCTGGAGGCCAGGAGAGAAAATACAATAACAAAAATAATTGCCTGCCACTGCACGCCATTTCAGTTTTGTGTAGTAGAGAATAATATTTAAGCCCCCAAATGGGTCCTGTAATTTAGTGCATAATTCCTTGGAATTTACATGGCACGCTCGCACTCATCTGAATCAACTGATAAACTCTCTTTTATTTGTATTAAAGAAAATGGGGATTAAAAGGTCGAGAATCCACATCGTGTAGATACAGAAAGCATGGGCACCATTTTAAAAACCTTTAGTCAATCTGGCCCAGAGCTAAATCAAGTATGCAGGAATTACGTTTGACTGCAAATATTCCCTGGTTACAAATAGGAAGAAGACATGCATTTTGAAGCCCACACTAAAATATGGAACCACAGATGTTGCTTTTGAGCATCTTTATTTCTGAAATTACAAATAATCGCTGTTGGCATCTGCAAGTGGAAAAACTAAAAAAAGCAAAGAAATACCTCATCACTGCATTATGATGTGATCAACCTCAGGACGGCAGGCAGCCGGCACAACAGCCACGCAGTTGTGCATTTACATTCAGACCTGCACGTGTCATTTTGGTTAAACATCATGGCCCAATTTTCCAAATTTCCCCTTGTTATTTTCTCCTCCACATTTTGCACATTAACTCCAAGTTAGACAAGTTTATACAACCTCTAATACCTTGTTATAGCTATTGTCTTTCTCTTTCTGAAAGCCTGAATGCGTTTTCAGAGCTGTTGGTAAACATGACTAATCTAAGAAGAAATTAAATAGACGCACTGACTGCAGGGGATGCGTCAACAGAGAACCCCACAGGAGGATCTGGTTTTGTTGAAACTGTTTAGCATTTAGGCGAAATTTGAATTCAGAAAACACTGACATAGAAAAAGTACTGGAGGTGGGTATGATGAAGCTCAGATGGGCTACTGGTCTCGGGATCTTCTAGACAATGTTCCTGGAACGCGAGATCTCAGGGAGCAGTGTTGGTCCCTTGGTGTCGGGCACCCGTCTCCGTGCACACACGCTAATTCCGCTAATTCACAGGGCAATCCTTGCCGGTGGGTCCTGTCACCATTTCCTTTTACAAATCAGGCATGGAGGGGCTGAGCAAATGTTCATGTTCCACAGTTAGGAGAGTCTGAGGTGGCCTGGCTTCTGATTCTGGGCTCTTGACCACAACTTTATCCTGCCACTGACAAATCTCTAGATGTTACCTCTCAAGGTCTACCTACCCTGCTGATGACAGTATTCATTATTTATAGGGGCACTTAAGTATGCAAAGAGATTTCACTTCCCCATTTTCTTCTTCTTTCCCCACCTCCCTACCATCCCCTGTCCCTATTGCATTTCTTTTGTGTCCCACCCAGAGAAACTGTTTTGAAATTTACATGGCACACTCTGGCTCTTATGGAAGAACCTAAATCCTGTAGCATAATCAGGGACGCAGAGACCCCTTGCTCGTTTTAGATGGTGGCTATGGTGTACGTGTGTGTCTCCTGTATTTGTACTTCTTTCCCATTTAAGTCCTCTTCTTGCATCCACCATTCTCCTTATCCCTCTCCCAGTCTGAACCCAAGCATCTGGATACAAGACTAAATGTTTTTAAAAATTTCTACTCAAAATTAGGAAAGAAACTGATATCTCATATGCATAACCTTACATAGGCAGATGGCCCCAATCACAGAAATGGTACCTATTTCTGCTTACCACTACACAATAAGATAGGGCCTCAGGTAAGCCATAACTCCTCACAGAATTATTGTACAGGATGTGAATGTGGAAAAACTGCAGTCTTGGAGTTGTGAACCTGTGTGCCAATCACAGCCGCTTCCTGACAGGCTCAGGGACCTTAGGCAAGTCATTTTAGCTGTTATTTCAATGGCAAAAATTAGGAATTCCTACTTCCTAAGTTTATTGAAAGGAACAGTGAGACCATATATGTGCAAGAACTTTATGTTTTCTAAATGTTTAGAGCTACATTATCTTGGTGAAATTACTTTCCTATTTAAAAATATATTGCTTATTGATACAATGGTTGTTCATATTTATGGGGGGTAGTATGATGTTTCAATATATGATACAATTTATGATCAATGAGTAATCAGCATACCTCTAACATTTACCATGTTACTGTGATGGAAAAAATCAAAATCCTCTCTTCTGGCTATTTGGAACACACATTATCATTAACTATAGTCACCCTACTGTAAACAGAATACTGGGATTTATTCCTATTATCTGTGACTTTGTACTCAGTGTTCAATCTCTCCCGACCCTCCCATCCCATAATTCCCCAGTCTCTGCTACCCAGCATTTTGTTTTCTTCTTTTATGAGATTGATATTATTAGATTCTACATATGAGTGAGATCATGGTATTTGTCTTTCTATACTTGGCTTATTTCACTTAACATATTATCTTCTAGGGTTATACATATCACTAAAAATGACAGGGTTTCTTCTTTTTCATGGCTGAGTAGTGTGTGTGTGTGTGTGTGTGTGTGTGTGTGTGTGTGTGTGTACACACATCACATTTTTCCTTATCCATTCATCCACTGATAGACGCTTAGGTAGATCTTGCCTTTTGGTTATTGTGAATAGTGCTGTGATAAACATGGGAGTGCAGGTGTCTCTTCAACTCACTGATTTCATCTACTCGTGCTATCTAGCTACCTTGTTCAAGCCCCTCATCTCAGACAAGAGAAGGCACATACAACAGCCTGACACACTGCCCCTGCTCAGGACGTGCCCTTGACACATTGCTTCTGGGCCCATCTCCTTCTCACGGACTTATAAAAACAATGGGACTTCTTTCTGTAAAGGTTTGACAAATTGTTTTCAAAGCCTTTGACAGAGTAGTCTGTTAAGTTCTCCTTACTCAATTGCTCTTTCTATGGGTTCACTTAAGAAAGTAATGTAGGAGTGAGGAGATGTGGTAACAGGGTGAGGACTGCAGGGGGCACTTTAATGGGGCTGGTATGTTTGAGGTAGAAATGGTCTCATTTCTTAAAAGTCACCTTTTAATCAAGATCCAATCACTATTTTCTGAGCACACATATATGCACACAACCATTCTTATAACAGTCGTCAAGAACTATAATTAGAAAAGTGTTGGATTAAAAAATTAAATATGGGGGCTGGGGTTGTGGCTCAGCAGTAGAGCGCTCGTCTAGCACGTGCGCGGCCCGGGTTCGATCCCCAGCACCACATGAAAATAAAACGCATTGTGTACAACTAAAGCAAATAAATAAATATTAAAAAAAAGAAAAGAATTAAATATGATCCCATATCATAGCCCTTATAATCTAGATATGAGAAAATGACATTTCACACTGCAAAGTTAGGCGTCAACAGAAGGTTTTCATGTTTAAGCCATAGATATGTCATTCTGAAGCAATACTTAATTTTCAGGCCAAAGCCAGGTAAGTGGTGCTCTGCAGCTTTGTGGAAATGGTAGAGTAGAGAGCTAGCAGTGTCTAACATCCTCTGGACTTGTTCAAAGGATTTGTCTGGTGATAGAAATGCCTGACACTCATCACTCAGCCAAGTTTGGAAGATGCCAGGGGGCAGAGGCAAAATCCTGGTGACCTTCAAGTTACCCCAAGTCAAAGGGAAATTGCAAGGCAGACATTATTACAAGTTGACTCTCATTCAGTTCATGTAAAAATGGGAAGGAGAGGCACCAGGGCCCCATGGAGATGATAGGAGAACCTCTCCAGAAAGAGGAAGCACCTAACAAATACATCTTTCAAACCCTGGAAATCCTGACAATGATCTAAGGCAAATTAATGCTTGCACAAGAGTTCATTCTTCTTGATTACATTTTAAAGCATGCACCTATTGTCGATTTGCATGTGTTCTGCATTGAAAAATAAACATGCTGGGTCTAATGAGGAGAAAGCAGGGAACACCCCCCCCCCCCCCCCCCCCCCGCTGCAGGCTCAGGAAAACCTCCGCATCAGTGTGTCATGGCCCATATGGTCTGTCTATCAGATACAGAGTACTTGAATTGATCGGGCAGCCATCTGTATTGATTGGAGTGGCCACCGTGGAAACTTAGTCACCATAGCCATTTGCTTCTATTCCTTTGGAGGCTAAAGGATGCAAGGTATCTTTGGCTAGGGGAAAGATAAGGACAGGTAACATTCATTGAGGGTCAGTCTGAGCCTGAACCTGCATTAGATGCACACAGTGTCATTTCCTCCTTATAATCAACTACCCTGGCTGCATGCACTATGAGGAAGCAGAAGGAGAGTCTGCATAGGTGAGGAAGGTTTCATAGTAAACAAGCTGACTGGTGTGAGCACCTTTGTCCTATGCTTGATGAAGAACCCTCCAGCCAAAGCCCTGCACAGGCACCCACTCATCCACTCACTTCATCTCTCTCTCTCTCTCTCTCTCTCTCTCTCTCTTTCTCTATTTTATTTTAGTTGCATACAGACACAATACATTTATTTATTTATTTATTTATTTATTTATTTGTTTATTTATTTATTTATTTTTATGTGGTGCTGAAGATGGAGTCCAATGCCAGGCAAGCACTCTACCACTGAGCCACAAACCCAGATCATTTCATCTCTCTTAATCTTCCCCACAGGTGTGGATGGTGGGCCACTGACACAAAATATGGAGGCTCTGGGACACTGGTGCATTCGCCCAGGAAGTGTTAGCACTGGGTCCCAACTGGCCTTTGCACTTTCATAGCTCTTACTATGTGCAGGTGCTGTCCCATGAACAACTGCTGGAGGGGACCTCAGTTCTTCCCCCATCTTACAGACCAGGCATGAAAACCAACATGTGCTGGTCTATAGCACAGCAGAGATTCCCAGTGAGTGATCTGATCTCAGAGGCCATGCTCTTGCCCCATATACCCTCTCTCACCTAGGGGTTCCTGAATCCAGATCTCTCTCTCTTCCCTCCACCTCAGCAACTCTGTGCACTCAAATCCGACTCAGTCTGCCTGTTCATCCTCCCACAAACAGCAGGAAGAAGCTGGGAGATCATCTGGCGCAAAACCTTGGCTTTAGTTCTAAGCAAACAAACCACAGGGCTTCTTTTTGTGCATTATGATTTTTTTACCTGTTTCTCCGGTGCCTATAAACATCCATACAATCAAATAATTTGGCCTAAATATCAGAAACTAATTTAAATAAACAAGGGGAGATTCCTTTGGACCCTTCAGGTTCTGTGTATCCTTCTACCCCTCTAATTATGGTTTGTTATTCAAATGCCACAGATTTATACACACATGGAAAGGGAGGGAGGGAAGGAGGGAGGGAAAGGGAGAGAGAGAGGAAAAAAAAAAAAAACTATTGTCCTCTTTCTCTCTTGGAGTCTCAACTAGGTTAAGCCCTTTTAAAAATAAGAAAACAGATCTCATCTGCTATTTCTAACCTCAGCAATTCGCAGACTTGATTCCCAGTACAAAGGTCTGAGAAAATATTATTGTCAAAAATCCACTAAAGGGCTGGGGTGGTGGCTCAGTGGTAGAGCACTTGCCTGGTATGTGTGAGACACTGGGTTCGATCCACAGTGCCACATAATAAAAAATAAATTAATTTTAAAAAGGTATTGCATTCATTTTTTAAAAATCCACTAAAAAGGAATGTTCTCTAGTAATGCAATGGTCAAGCAGGTTTGGGGAATGCCGCATGGAAGAAACCCTTTGATGATCTAGAAAGTAAACCCTAAGAAGTTCCTAGGTAATGCAGCTGTCAAACACAGTTCAAGGCTGGCCAGGACTCACTGAGAACATCCCTAGTACTTTGTGAAAGACACTACTCCAAGTATTATGATAACATTATTAGTGTGCATTATTCCTTCACTCACTTCATTTTATCTTGACAATGGCCCTATAAGGCAGGTATTGCTATTATACCCATTTTACAGATAAGGAAATTGAGGCAGGGTTAACTTTCTTGTTCATATGTAGTTTGCTCGAACTTTTCGGAACCACCCAGGAGTTCCTAGAATAGATCCTGCTCTTTCTCACTCTTTGCCTTTGCCATAGGCTATTTCCTCTGTCTGGGTTTCCTTTCCAACTCTCTTCACTGGCTGATTCCTACTTCCCCTCAGAGTCTCTTCTCCCCAAGGTCTTCAGCACCATCCCTCCATGGTAGATCAGCAACTCCTTTGCCTTACCCCCTCTGCACTTTCCATGCTGGACTGAACTCAGAGCTCCTTTATGGAAAGGGCCAAGTTTTATTATCTCTTTCTCTCTGGTGCTGGACATAGCCCTTGGCACATAGTGGGTGCTCAATAAAACTTGCCAAGGGGGTGGGGGGAATCTCCCTACTTTCAGATGCAACGATTGTTTGCAAGAAAACCAAGTTCAAGGATGACATTCATAACAACAGCTCTGACGGTCCCTCAAATGTGCTAACCACTGTGTGGGCACATCAGACACGGTAATCATTTATCTTCACAGAAGTCTTTCCCACCTTTGGAAATAGTATCACCTTTTTACAAAGAGGCAAACTGAGGCTCAGGCAGGATAATTAACCTGCCACAATTCATAAGGCCAGCCAAAGGCAGACACAACACATAAACCCAAGATCATCCAATTCCAAAGTTCTCACTGCTCACAGGCTCTGCTCTGAGCTGTAGTTTGCACAGCTGATGCCTTCGTGTAGCCGGAGCACTGAGATCTTCTCTAGAGCACCATTCTCCCAAGAACACTGCCCAGCTCCTTTCCTAACTGTTAAAGGAAATGAGCTGAGATAGCCTTCAGCTATGCCGTTGTGGCAGTGGTTGGAGAAATTAATCCTGTGCCGTTCTGCATTTGCTGCTTGTGAATCAAACTGTGAAAGCTAATTTAAAAACTTTCACACTTGGTTTGAATGAGGACTGTCAGAGCTTGGGGAATGCTAAATTGTACACAATTAGCTCAAACAGTCTTAGCTTAGGCATACCCAGCGACTTCAACAACGAGAAGGCTCCCATGGTTGCCCCGATGAACCATGGGTAAGGTTACAGAGAAGGTTCTGGCAAAACGAAGTGGAGATGTAGAAGCAGTTCTTGATGGGATGGTGACTGGCACCTTGGTCCTGGTGTACAATTCCGTTAGGAAGGAGTCCCTCCCACAGCAACCAGCCTCTCTGAGCTCACAGACTGGGACATTCCGACTACAGGCTCCCGGCTACTAGCTCTGTGGCCTAGAGTGAGCTACCTGAGCCACCAAAGCCTTTATTTTGTCATCTGAAAGACAAAGCTAATACCACAGTCATCATAAAGCTTTGTGAGGGCAAGGCATGCACAGAACACCTTGGTTCAGTGCCCCAACTAGCAGAAGAAAGTCAATATTTGCTGCTTTTATCAGGCCTGTCACATTTCACCTGAAGACAATATGCCCTCCTGATGTCGAAGACCCCAGAAGTCTTCTTGACCTTGAAGTTCCTGGCACATTTGCAAAATCCTTGATCCCAATCTTCTTCATGATGATCACCATCATTACTGATCAACAAAAGTAACAATACACCATGGGTCATCTGTCTTGCCCAGTGCTTTGGCAGAGAGTGATGGAAGGAACACTGTGTCGTGCCTGGGGACCTGGTCCCATTCAGGTTCTGCTCTTTCCTGTGGGCCTGCACCAACCATTCACTCTCTTTGCCTAGTGCCTAGCAAATAGTCCATTGCTGGTGATTGGTTTTGGATGAATAAATAAGGTATCTGAACCTCCATTTTGTTCATTCAGAAAATGAAAATAATAATAACTTCCCTAGAAAAAGCAGATATGAAGGTTACTCTGTATAGAGGAAATGAAGCACTATATCAGGGCAAAGTTGATGAGAAGGAAGTAAGGCAGATTCCTCTCCAGGCTCATCATTACTGGCAAGCCTGTGTCTCAGAAATGCCACCTGTTTGGGACCGTTCCTGCTGCTGAATCATAAGAGCTTATATCTATGCGACGTCTAGTGCCCAATCACCTGACTAGGAAATAATCTTTCATAACTACCATAGGGGGAAGAAAGATTTAATAAAGGAATTTTAATAACTGCAGTTTAATTTTAAGGCAAAAATAACTGTAATTACTTGGAGCCTTCATAACATTTAAAATCTGATTAGAATGTACCATCGTTTATGAGCTGAGATGGTTCTCATGTTTCATAGCTCTGCAATTACTGCTGGTGCCCGTGCACGGAGGAAACCCTGAATCGTGTCTTTTTCACATCTGCAGGGCACTCTAAGTCCCCACATCGTGGGCAATCTTAATGCATAACAGATACAAGGGGGAAAATGATGTTTGCAGCCGTTGAGTCATGACTAGGTTTCAGGAACTGTTAGGCTCAAAAGAAACATGAATGACATCAATATGATCATCATCATCGTTTAAAAAATGACAACCTGGAGGCTGAAACAGTGAGCCACTGGCCCCAGGTCACAGGGCTTAGAAGTGGAAAAGGTAAAGCTGAAACCTTAGCTATTTGGTCCCAGAAGCTGCAATCTCACCAAGTCACAGAATGGCTAAGTGGGCAACACAATCTCTAAATCATGGCTTCATCATAATGGGCCCTACTGGTAGTTCTTAATTTTAGAGAAGGGGGTGGAGGAAGGAGAAGGGGGAGGAACCCATGTGCAGTTAACATTTCAGCTTTGAAATGTTTTCTTCCCCCTATGGTAATTAGGAAAGATTATTTCCTAGTCAGATGATTGGGCACTAGACATCACATAGATACAAGCTCTTATGATTCAGCAGGTCAGAGCTTGAAGGCTTTCACGTATTTTACTTAAAGGATGTTATTCACATATTTTGATGTAAAAACAATTAGTATTTTAAAATGTTCATCCTTTTTTATTTATAGTAGTAGTATGTATTACAATTCATAATGCACATATATAGCATCTTTTTACATACAACTATTTGTATACAAAGTATATAAGTACCATTCAGATCTTCAACCATGCATTTAGGATAATGATATCAATCTCATTTAACCACCAATTTTTTTCTCCTTTTTCCCCCCATCCCTCCCCCTTGCTCCCTCCCTTCCCCTTCCTTTCCTTTGACCATTCTAGTATTCCTCTAATCCTCCTATGTACCTCCATCCAACAACACTGTGAATTAGTCTCCTTATATCAGGGAAGACATTCGGTATTTGGATTTTTGGGATTGGCTAACTTCACTTAGCATTATATTCTCCAACTTCATCCATTTACCTGCAAATGCCATTATTTTATTCTCTTTTTAACAAACACTTAGTGATTGAGTATTCATTTATTCATCAGGGAGAATTCCCAGCCACCCATTTAAAAGTTACTGCCCCTATTTCTCACCTCCACTTGGCTCTTGTTTGTATGTTTTACTTCATTAAAATACACACAGAGGTGCAAATGTATACATTTGTCTATACATTGCCTTGATTCACTTCTGCCATCACACTATGCCCACAATGGAAGCTGTCCTTGGACAGGGACTTCTCCCTAGTACCTGGAACAGTGTCTAGAATTACAGGAGCCCATCTGAAGTATTTGTTAGATGAATGAATGAATTAAAAACTGAGGTTTGGGTAGTGTGAAAGAATGGACCAATTTTTCTTGCCTGCTTGTCAAGCTCTCAAGATATGCTGATATTTTTAAGTCTCTGTACTCTGGACTATCTGAATTTCCCATCCACCCTTTTCAGCCCTTTGTTCTATCATTTCTGAAGCATTTATTGAATGCCTGTGAAACTGTGCCTTGTTTCAGATGCTTGGACTTCAGTTGTGAACAACACATGTGAAATCCACAAAGCTTACACTCTGAGTGGGAAAGCCAACAAGTAGATAAAACACATCGCTTCCATGATGCCTGGGTATCGGCAAGAGTAATGACGTTAATCAGAGTAAGGACAGAGAGCGACGGAGGCAAGGCAGGGTGGAGAGGGACCAACTTAGTTTAAGGTCAGGGAAGGGCCCTCTGCAAAGGCAAAGCTGAACAAATACAGGTCAGACAAACCAGAAGAGGACTCAGGTCACCAGGGCTGTGGCAAGTCCAGCCCCACATGTCCCATCTTCATCCTCAGCTTCCTCACATGGTACAGGGAGAAGAGCATACTTAGCCCTTCCCACCCTACAAGTCAGGTCTGCTATGAAGTTCCCCATTCCTCTCACCCCAGAGACAAAGGGGTGGTACCACATGATTTCTGTGATCCCTTCCTGTTCTAATTTGCTAAGATTTCACTAATACGAAGGAGACTTCTAAACTCCAATCTGCTGCTGGAGTGTCTGAGATCATGGGCGGCATGACAGTGGTTTCTATCATCACCCCAAGGATCCGCTTTGGTTCTGGAGTTCAGTGCCCCCAGCATCACAGCGCTCGCGGCTTCGTTTTTATTTAAGTGGTTTCAAAATCTCACTGAAAATGTAACTGGAATGGTAATTTCATTCTTAGAGATGTTTTGTTGTCTAAGCCATAATTTAAATGCCCATCCTAAATTCTGCTAATTATCAGCACTAATGAAAGACTAAAATGGCATAGCTAAACCAAAGGCCTGTTCTAATTTGGTTTTAGGCTCTATTTCAGGATTTTTTTTTTAAAGCAGCATATTAGCCTTCCCAATCTCATTGTCACTGAGTTACTGCTGAAAAGAGCAAATGCCAGGTAGAAGAGATGTAGAGAGGTGAGAGGCTTGTGATACGGTTGTCCTCGATCATCTACAGGTTCAGTGATCATCCACGGTCAGACACACTAAATTTGAAAACGTTTTAGGTTCCCTCTGGAAGGGAGATTGAGCCCTTTGGTCACTATGACCTAGAAAAACCAACAAGGCTATTTGAGGAGCCAAGAAATATGAATCCACCTCAAATGGCATAGAGATAACATTCCCTAATTCAAAAATCCAAATTCCAAACTGCCCTAAAATTCAAGCAATGATGCTCAAAAAGTTTGGATTTGGGATCACTTTTTTTAAAAAAAAATATTTATTTATTTACTTTAGTTGTACACAATGCAATGCATTTATGTTTACGTGGTGCTGAGGATCAAACCCGGGCCACACACGGGCAAGGCAAACGCTCTGCCGCTCAGCCACAACCCCAGCCCTTGGGATCATTTTTAATACTGGGTCTTCAGATTAGGGACATTTCACTAATAAAGTCCACTCACATCTTCCAAAATCCAAAAAAACTCTGAAACACTTCTGGTCCCTAAGGAGGCGGTGACATGTGGTGTTTCCTATGTGCAAGGCAAATTGCTGAGAGATGGGAATCCAGGGAAGAGTAAAGACTAAAGACACATCCCTGCGCCCCAGGAGCTCACTACCACTGTGGGGGACAGATCACTGTGATGTTAAGAAGACTGCTAAATCCTCACAGGGGCTACAGCAAGCTGTGAAGAACACAGAGGGAAGGTCAAGGGAGAGGGGTGGTTTTATCTAAGTCCAGAAGGCCAAAGGCAAGTCTTCCTATGGGTGGTGACCTTTGAGCTTTACCAACAAATGGCTGCAAAATACAGGGAAGCTGAAAAGTGGGAACTAGTATTTAGTGTCAGGACCAGCACTGCCTATATCGTGAAGGTCTCAGTTAACCTCTGAAGGGCCCAGAAAGTCTCACCACGCCATTTTCATATGGCTGACATCACTGAGGTAGAAACCTCCGTAACTCTCCCTAATTCACACCCCTCACCAGAGTCCTGAAGGAAAACTAATCTGCCCCAGAGGACGCCCATGGGAACTCCTTTCCTCTCCCTCTGCTTGCACCTCCACGATGCATCCTCAGTATCTGACCCGGGGCCAGCTCTCTTTCCTACCTGATGCTAACCAACTGCGCAAAGTCCACTCCACATCCCTGGACTCACCTGGAAGTGCTTCTCTGGCTTAGCCCTCTCCATGGCTCTGGGTTCTTTTGGCTCTCCAAATAGAGAGCCAAAGAGACTCCCAAGTTTTCCCAAGGCCGTCCCTTCCCTTGGCCTGGCACCTTCACTCTGCCACTTCTCAACCAACAGAGGGCACAGCCACCTGCAAGGGAATGGGTCAGGGCCAAGAGAAGACTCCAACCCACTTCCTGCTCAAAGGAGAGTGGAAGCCCTTTGGCTCTCCCTCTAAAGGCTACCAAGTGTTTATTCCACTCACTGGAAGTTAGGCAAGGCATCCTGACAGCCACCCCGTTCCAAAAAGGGTGGAGCCTGCTTATCCTGTAACAACCTGGTCCTGCATTAGAGCCCTCCCTGGTTCCATTTTCCTTCTCTTTCATTTTTTCTTCATGCTCTAATTGAAGCATCTTCCATCCTAAACCATCAGGCTCGGACAGCGACTTTGAAGCACTTCTCTTGTACCCTGCTTTTGTGTGACCCCCACCACATTCTGGTAGAAAGGGTATTTTTTCTGTGGCAAGGCTCACCAGCATGGCCAACTATCACTGAATTAGCCTTCCATTTTTTGCTATGAAGTTTCCTCCACTAGACTACAAGCTGTATTTCTAGAACATGGAAAGTTGCAGCACATTTTCTCTAAATGGGCAAAGGGGGAAAAACATAGGAAGTTCTCTGAAGAGAATCCTCAGGGTTTTGAAATGTTCAAAAATAATCTCTTTTCCATTAATGCCCACACTAACCTATTTCCCCTGCTGTTCAGTGAAACCTTTCAGGACTGATGATTAACATATAGTTGTGCTGCTCAGGCCCTTCAAGGAAAGAGCCATGTGTGTGATGGCAGGATCTGTGGAGGAATTCGGCATGGGGGCAGCCACACCGTGGCTGAAGATTTTCTCTCCTAGGGGAGAAGCAGCAAAATTAAGATATGGAGAAAACTAATTATGCTCATCTGCACTTTGACCAAGGGGTCACTATGGAAAGACATATTTTTATGTGACTACAATCCTGATTTCAGCCTCCTTACCACAAAGTGGTGTCTGCAGAATCTCACCACCATGTGGCCATCCTGAGAGAGACACGTTGATTCAAGGACAAGAAAGAGAAGCACAGAATCCTTGGTCTCTGGTGTAGTACATTGTGTTGTCGCTGGCACAGATGTTCATAGGTGGGTCTGATTTCTCAAATGGCCACATCTCCATTCCCCTAGGACTCCTTCCACCATCTATGCTGGGTCCTTGTCCTGATCAACTCTCTCTAACGAAGAATTTTCCACCTGGCAAAGTTAACCATGTGGTAGATTAACCATGTCTCAAGCCATCTAATCTTCCTGTGATTTGTAAGGCTGAGACTATCTTTATCTCCATTTCTTTGTTCTTTTTTAAAAAAAGGAAACTGAGGTCCTTATAGAACTTAAAGAACCAGTCTGAGGACCACTGGCTTTGAAGTGCTGCAGCCAGGACCAGAAGGCACACTTCTTTGAGTCCACTGCTACTTGTTCTTTGCTTGCCATTCATTATCAGACACCAGCAATTTTGGCCATCCTTGCAGACTCAAAGCTGTCTAATAACAAACCATATGCTGATGTCTTGTTTGTTCCTGGTAAATGTTTAGCGACAGGAATGCAGAAAAACACATGATACAGCTCCCACCTGGTCCTAGAAACTGAGGGGAAAAGTTTTCTCTGTGTTGTGATCCACTTTGCGGGATGCAACTCAGGGAGAGAAGCAATAGTTACAAGTTCCTGACTGGCTGAGCCAATCAAAAGCATGCCTCTACCTCTGACTGGCATTAAGAAAAGGATAATGGCCTTGGAAATGAAAGAGAAGTAAATCCCAAATTCCTGGTGACCTCACACCAAGTCAAAACATCTGGCTTCAGGTGTCTTCAAAGAAAAACAGCTGCTGCAATCACAGGCCAATCATTAAGGTAAAATGAATGTCCCTTAATGAAAGGGTAAAATAAGCTTTGCTAACCACAGGCTGTCAGTGTGCAAAATGATTCTATGGATCTGGCTCACATGGACTTTACTAAAGGTTTACTGAGCACCCTGTGACAGGAGCTAGAGATTTGGGCTAACTTGCACAAGTCCCCTCACTCAAGAGCCAGAATGAAACAGGGAGACAGACGTGTTGAGGTAGTGGTGCCAGCAACCCCACTTCTTGTACACTAGTCAGGGGCTGGGTTCTGTGCTGACCACTTTGTGCTCATTATCTCCCCAATGCTATGAAGAGGTGCTCTAGCATCTGCCCTGTATCCATGAGAAAACTGGGGTTTGGAAGGACTAAGTCATTTGTTCAACTGTCAAAACCTAGGCAGTGGCATAACTGGGACACAAACCTAGTTTTTTTTTCCATCTCCAAACTGATCTGAGCCACTAAGCTGTACTGATTCCTTGCCCAGGAATAATTACATTACAGCATTGTAAGAACAATGGTAGAGATGGACACACATCCAAGAGGAGTTACCAAAAAGGAAGGAACTCATCTAGGGATGCAAAGGAAAGCTGGGGCTTCCAACCTTTACAGGGCTGAATCAGGTTTTGAAGCATACATAGGAGCTTGTTGGGCAGACAAAGGAGTGAGGGGAAGAGTCAAGTCAGAAGACTTCAGGAGCCCAGAGGCACAAAAAAGCACAGCCTGCTAAGGAGTTGTGAGCAATTCTGCAAAGTAATTATATAAAGTGATACTAGGGATAAGGATATTAAGTTGGCTGCAGATGAAGGCTGAGGACAAGCTAGTCACACATGTACAAGTATGAACATTACACACCTTGTGCACATGTACAAATACACACATCTTTTCACATGATATTCCCAGCAGGGACTAACTCGAGTTTTACGAGGCCCCGGTGTGACCGAAAACAAGCAGAATTCATCTGTGGCCATCATTGACTTTCATGGGGCCACTCAGCTGCAAACAGCAAAACCTGCTGCCACTGTGCTTGTATCAAACACCCACACATGTTATTTGTCCTTTCTCCCTACTCAGAAACCACCACCCAACTATCTAGCATGTAATCTGTGGCAGGTTGTTCACCTGTTGTGTTCTAGGGGGACTCTAGTGATAGTCAGAAAGGAAATGAAGCCATGTGGAGAAAGAAGTAAAACTAAATGTAAAAAGTGAATATCTACAATCCCTTTACATAAAAATGCAACTATTAAATCTGAACCAAAAGAATGACTGCGTTTCCAAATCCAAGGAGGCAGAAAACTTATTATATTTGGTTAACTCTGTTTCACCAACACCATGCAGGCATGACAAGATGCAAAATCAATCAAATGGATTCCAACTGAGATTGCTGCTGAGTTACTATGTGACCTGAAGTACCACATTTGACCTTTCCAAGCCACAGTATATCATTTGGAAGTGGGCACAACAATACACCTAGTGCCATATTTTTGTTGAAGATCAATTTTTAAAATGCACACAAAGTATTTAAGCACAACTGTGACAAACAGTACTTATTATGGCCACTTGAACATTCATTAATCTGATCTAAAACTACATTTTGGCTCATAAATAGGTTTTAAAACTGAAGGAAGAGTTTAGGCTGGGATAGAGCGTATCTAAGTTTAATAGCTCATGTATTTCTAATACTACTAGTACCAATACTAATAATAGCAGCTCTCTTTATTGAGTACTCACTCAATAAAAATTCGAAAATTTTGCCTAAATATAACACAGAGCAAAAGTAAAGAAGTTAGATTTGAACTCAGACATTCCAGCAAGTTCAAGCCCTTTCTTGATGCATCTATTTAGAAGTATTTCTGGGGTAAGACAGTTCATCTTCTATGTCAACTTAGAAGCTGTTTTTAGATCACAATGACATTTAAATCAGTGGACTCTGAATAAAGGAGATCACCCTCCGTGATGTGCATGGGCCCCCTCAACGAAGTCCTGAACAAGACAAAAAGACCAGTCTTTCCCAGCACAAGAGAATTGCCCAGCAGCCTGCCTTCAGAATTCATCTGCACCACTGGCTGTCCTGGGGTGTCCAGCTTGCTGACCTCAAGATATTTACTGGGTGCACCACATGAACCAGGCCCATGCCAGGCCTGATTTACAAGGTGAAGCGTCATGGTTGGCATGCCCTCATCTGTCCATGGTTTCCCTTTCCCTCTGTATTACGAGAGCCTTGGCTCATCGGTGACAAGCCTTCTTGGTACAACATCAAGTTGTTCAACATCAAGTAGGGAGCTTACAACAGGCAATGCAGTAAACACCCATCGATGTGGACAAACTGAGTACTCTTTATTCTTGGTGTTGCTTTTGTTCAGCACTCACTGTGCAAAGCCCCAGGCTGGATGCTCGGCATACATTTTTCTATCTCATTTTGTCCCAATTTTAATACACAGAAAGAGAGCTTCCAGAAGGTTAGGTCTTCCACTTGTGGCCATACAGAGGAATTCCCATGCAGGCCTGCCCAAGGCAGCTTCTCAGCACTATTGCTGCTTCTTTTCTGTCCAAACCGTACCTAACAGATGAGGCCTGGGATGAAGGAACAGCCCAGAGCTGCAGGGCCTTTTGCCAAACTTCACAAACGGACAACTTCATAGCTTACAGGAGGCAAAGAATAAAAATGAAGGCAGCCGGATGTTATCTATAAACACCTCAAAGCTTCTTTTCCTTTCACTTAAAAATTCTCTAGTAATTGTTTTCACCACAGTTAATCATAAAAATGAATCACCTCAAATTTTTGAAAGAAATTCTCCTGCAAAACCTGTCACCTTCATGCCACAAATTCATTTATTACGGGACCACATGATGCCTCCAAGTACTGCATTTTATTTAAACGTGACATTTTTTCACTCTGTTTTGATTCCACATCTGAAAATCGCTTCTATCAATCTTTCGTTGGAGCCAAACATAACTATTTTTGCTCACTGAAACATTAAATACAGACTCAGGGTCCTAGAATCAAATTAAAAAATAAAAATAAAGCACTATGTGGCTGACAGTCATAGTATCATATCCAGAGAGACCATAGATTTGAAAACTGCCTTCAACCCCCTTTTAGGTTAAAAATTAATCAATCCTAACCTTTTTGGACCTTCGATCATTTCAAAAACCCACAGACTTTATATGGGTTGATTTTCTTTTTGAGATTCAGTTTTAGAAATTGTTCACTATTCTGATTTTTGAAAGTGAAAGGGATAGAATACCTTAAGTGAAATCACTAGACCCGGTTGGGGCACTGATTGTGATCAATGATGTTCTGCATGGGTTGCTGTTGAGTTATACATAGGGGGATGGGAGGCTCAGTACGTACACACAGGCCCCATAATGCATCATTCTCTCTCTAAACAGTGGCAGCGTACAGGCATATCCAATATTGTAATACGTTCTTCTTCCATTCATGACGATGTCCCACATGGGCCCTGAGAGTCTGAAAAAAAAGAAGTATTTCTCAAGATCTAAGGATGAAGGGAACCCTGACCAATTCATCATGCTTTGTCTGCTAATGATAGACTCATGCATAAGAGCTACCACAACCCGAGAGCGGCAGGCTGCATGAAAAGAAGTGAATCAACTGTCACCGGGTGGGATCTGAAGGACAGCCAGGCTGTGATTAGAATTTTCAATCAGGACCTCCCTGATTCATCATGCTATGGGGGGTGAGATGCAAAGAGACAAATTTGTACAGGCATATCCCTTCACCAGGCCTGTCTGCCCCATGATTAGAAGAATTAAGTCCATGGAAAACTTAGTGTCTTATTGTCCCAAAGAATAAAACCTCAGAAGTTCTGCTAAAGTGACAATGCAGGTGCACACCAGGATTAGACAGCTGTGTGTTCTTCTGCCCAATGCCCAAATCAATGTCTCTGAAATGCAGTTCTGACCTTGTCATCCCTGATCAGAAACCTCTGATTCCTTTCTTACCTCCTCCCTTTTGCCCCTCTTTTCTTCCTTTCTTCCTAGCTTCCTTGTTTCTTAAATTTCTTTCCATTCTTCTTTCTCACCTACCTACTTATCTATCTTCTTTCTGTCCACATTTATTAAGCACTTACAGAGGAGATCACTCCCTGATTGAGGAAGTCACAGACTTCTGGTGGAGGCTTAACACACCCAAGGGTGACTTCCACACAGGATAATGTAAAACACCGGGTGGGGAGGGCTATGGAAATACAGTGGCGTTGGGGTTAGGGGTGTGAACACATTGAAAAAAGCTTCCTAACAAGGTGGGAGTGTCTTGCTATGGAGCACATGGTACAAGCAAAGACACAAAGGCAAAGGGACCTGGCATTTTCCAGGAAACACAGGCTCAGTGCAACTGAAGCATGGTTTAGGGGAGGGATGTGACATGAGTCTGGAGAGGTGCACAAGCCCCCGTTAGGAGCTTTAAACGTGAGGATTTTATGAGGGCAATAGAGAGAAATAATAGGCTTTAAGCAGAAGTGGCAATGGTGGCTTGATTTTTAATTAAACCTCAATAAACATGTATACCCGTCCTCTCTGAGCATGCAATTTAAAATGGAAACCAGTCACCCTGCTTCATTTGGCTCTCCTGCACTTATCACAACTAGTTCCAGATAAATTTATTATTTATTGTGTATGAGCCTCCACTGAAAGGTAACCTCCACCAGAACAGGGATGTTGACTTTGAGCACCTAGAACAGTGTTTAGCATGGCACAGGTTATTCAATGAATAGTGTAAGATGAACAGTCTTTTCAAGGATAGTAAAAACTCAATAACCGCAATGTTTCATTTGGAGGAAGAGTCCCTGCCTTTAAAACAGATATATCATTTAAATGTGCCTGGTCTCATCCCCTGGCCTGTAGAATGCAGAGAAAATGTCTACTTTAGAAGCAGTTGCAATGAGCAGTTATGTAAGGCACTTAAAATGGTAACTGACATATAGTAAGTCCTCAATAAACTTCAACTATTGCTTTATGTTTTTGTTGACATCAAAATTTATTTCCACTCCCTGTGAAGCTCCTGAGGATAAGTACTGGGTCTCAGTCTTCCAGCACATATTAGCAGTTCAGTGAATGGCTTCTGACTCATGGACGTGCATCCATCAATCCAACGGATTCTCTCATTAGTTCCGAAGGTGAATAACCCCCCTAGGATATTTCCAGGAGTTGCAATAAACTTATTTGAAGAGAAAGACATCTTAGAAATATAATATACTTGTCAAACAATGCAGTTGGTATGAACCAAGCTCAGCTATGACCCAAAAAGGGTCCTAAGGCCATGTGACCATGCTTCCTGGGGGGACTGATGACCATCTGCCATAACACCATCCTAGAGCTACCATAGCAGTTTATAACATAGAAAATTTAATTAAAAAACTTTAATTATTAATTATTTTTTTAAATTAAAGTTTTTTAATTAAAAAACTTTAAATCTGTGACTGCCTTCCACTATAGACCACATGCATCTTAACAGAAGGAAGTCACAGATGGAGAAGCAGTACTATGTAGTCTTTAAGAGCCTGGGGTGTACAGCCCGACTCCTGGGTTTGAATCTTAATTCTGTCTCTGTCTAGTCAAATAACCTTAACAGCATCACTTACTCTCTCTGGGCCTCACTGTGCTATGAGAACCATAATGACCCTACCTGATGGGATCATGCAATCCTATGAAGCATTAGCACCTGGAACATGTTCAAAAGATGTTGTATTTTATTTTATCATCCATGCCTTCTAACAGGTGCCCAAGTGATGCTAATTGAATTGACAATTTAACATAAACATAGCCAAACTTCCTTTTAGTTGACCACTGAAAATAATAAGAAAAGGGCTTAGGCCCAACTCAAAACTTCTCTTCCTGCTCAGAAAATGGTTGTAAAAATAATGAGAACTCAGAAGTCTGTACTTCTTCCTATCTGTATGGTTGAAGGCATAACCTTTAACTAAAGAATTGCAGTTTCTTCCTCTGTAAAACTCTTATATCCTAGGCTTGCCCCATTAATTAATAAGGTCACATCTGGTCTGGTGTTTCATAAACCCTACACCACCATGAAATACTAGGTGATATTAAAAACAGAAACCCCAGTCACTTGGCAAAAAAGAGGTTAAAAAAAAACCCCGTTCATCAAACTACTCTGTCTTCTTATATTTGTACAAAATTAAAATGACTCTTTGCAGAATCCAATTTGGATAAGCCCATGTCAATACTACTAATACAAGCCATCACTAATGACAAGATTGATAGCTCAGGAGGGCGAGTCATTTCATGTTCACTGTGCATCATGTTTAATTCGCCAAAAGGAGTTTGTGTGTATAATTAATGCGCTTTTCTTCCTGCCTTCATTTGGAAACATGTAAAAGGTCTCTAGGGAATTCTGTAAGTTAGAAACAATTAATAAAATAAAACCACTTAATTAAAGAGAATAATTGGAGCCTATTTTATACCAGAAAATGGAGGGATAAAAATCACTTCGGAAACACATTGTACAAAAATTGCTGAGTTTTAAAAGAAAGAACCATCTGCAGACAGAACACATGTAAGTCATGATCGTGGACTGATTTCCCAGGCTCTTTGTTTTGAGATGAGTTAAATCCAACTAATTGACGTGTATATGAAATGTACGAGTCTTGACCCTACGATGACAAGCCCTGCTCTTTTTTTTTCATATTTTTATTTTTTTATTCAAAGTGTTGTATTTATAATAGTAGTATGTATTATAATGCATAGTAAACATATAGAGCATCTTTTTATATAACATTGTTTGTATACAATGTATATTCGTACCATTCAAATCTTCAGTCATGCATTTAGGATAATGATATCTATCAAAAGGTGGAAGAATAAGCCCTACTCTTATGTAGAAAAACTCTGATTATTCATTATTTTAATGCACATTTATAGCACCTTTTATATGCCATTTTTTTTCTTTTTTTTTTTTGTGGTACCAGGGATTGAACTCAGGGGCACTCAACCACTGGGTCACATCCCCAGACCTTTTTTTTTTGTATTTTTATTTAGAGACAGGGTCTCACTGAGTTGCTAAGTGCCTCACCATTGCTGAGGCTGGCTTTGAACTCGCGATCCTCCTGCCTCAGCCTCCCAAAATGCTGGGATTACAGGCGTGCGCCACCACGCCCGGCTTTCTTTTTTGTTATGTCAAAGGTAAAATGTTGCCCTGTCTCTCTGCCTTCCAGAAACTCTGAGTCTAGTTAGGGTAGAGAGAAGTGTACACACACACACACACACTTAAAATGCAGAGGGAGATAAGCTCCGTGAGGGAACAGAGGATCCCACAGAGCACAGAGGGAGGGCTCCCATCCAAGCCTAGGAGAAACAAATAATTCTTTCAGATGCCCTGAGTTTTCAGTGGGAAAAAAAATGAGCATTTAGCCTCATTGAAAGAGAAAAATGCAATTACAGATGTAACATCATATACTAAGTCACAGATACATGAATGCACATATTGCTTTGGTAAATTACATAAAACTCAGTATGTCCCAAGAAAAAGAGTACATGTTTTAGAGCAGGAAGAGATAAAGCTGGATACCAGATGGGAAGAGAGCACGGACATGGAATGAGATAACTAGCTCAAATCACATAATTATATGTATGTAACATCTCCAGGCTTCAGTTTCCTCTTGAATAAAAATGGACTTCTAGGAATGCCCAGATGGTTGAAGAGTATATTGTGGTTTCCTATATCTGTGTCCTTCCCAAGAGGATTATGCAGCCACACCCCTTGTCATGTGACTGCCAGTACCTCAAAGCAGGTGGAGGCTATTCCCTGCTCTAAGGTCTGGTTTGGCCATTGGTCATGTGATTCACTTTGACCAATGGGATAAGAGTGGACAACCACACACCACAACTGGGCAGAAACTGGACACATTTGTGTCATCCAGTTCAGACTCTGGCATTTCTGCTCTGCCACCATGAGAACCACCACATGGCCTAGATGGAGCTGTTCCCAGAGTCTGGATCCCTAGAATAAAAGTCTCTTGGAACACAGCTGACTAGAGCTGTCGCCAACCTGAGGAAACACTGAGACTCGTGGTGGCTTGTTACTATGAGAGGAAGAGATAACCACTACATCGAGAGTCGAGCAGCTCACAGTCCAAGGGAAAGCAGACAGGTCAGGACACGACAACCAGAAAGTGTTCTGATACATCTACACGTAGGGAGTGCTGAAGAACCGACCCCATGTGGAAGACACTCCATACCAGGCATTTAGTCCAAGTTGGATTCTTCACCATGGACCTTCCAGAACGAAGCAAAGGTCTCAGAGCTAACAATTCAAAGACCGCCATGACAAAGCATAAGTACATTAATCGGTTCTTTGTTAGAAACCTGCCATCAGATTTACCAGGACATATTCCAGGCTGGCTTTCATAACTACCTTGGGCAAGTCCTCAAGCTCATTGTACCCCGAGGGTCTCATCCCAAAGTGGACAAAGTTACACTATCTATTTCAAACCAAAGTTTGGATGATTACATTGGTGAATCCCTGTGGGGTCCTTTAAAGAGTCTATCATGCAACACGCACTCAATGAGTATAAGCTACAGCTAGTACTTCTGACTATTGTTCAACAACTATAAACTTGGCCAGAATTTACTGAAGAGGATTACTCGGACACCTTCTCAATGACACCAGCTATAAGACATCATCTTTTACTGTTTCATTATAGACTAATCAGCCCACTGCAGTGATCTAAATGTTTGCAACCCCCCCCCAAATTCATGCTGAAACTAATCACCAATCTGACAGTAGTAGGAGGTGGGGTCTATAGAGATGATTAGATCATCAGGGCAACACTAGCGAATGGGGTTAGTGCCCTTATAACAAAGGCCCCAGAGAGCTGCTAACCTCATGAGAATACACCTCAAAGGCACCATCTATGAGCCAGGCAGCAGGCTCTCAACAGACACCAAACTGGTCAGCACCTTGATCTTAGCCTTTCCAGTCTCCAGAACTGTGAGAAATAAATTTCTGTTGTTTATAAGCCACCTGGTCTATGGTCTTTTGTTACGGCAACACAAATGGACTAAAGACACCCAAAATGTATGTATACATGTAAACTCATGCACATACTAAACATGCAAAATCCTAACCTATTAAGTATCTGCCACCATCCCTGAATAAAAAAATAACCAATGCTGTCCTTGATTCCTTCGAAAGCCTTCAGGGAGAAGATAAAGTGGTGAAATATTGGGATTAAATATGATACAAATCACAAGCTAGATTCCTACTTTTTTTTCCTTCATGAATTCCTTATAGTAAATTTCTATTGCAACTTCACAACTTCAAAATACATGGTCAGATCATCGAAAAGCAACCAAAGTCTTTGAAAATCCATTCACTCATAAGCAAAATGGATCTAATTTCTTTAGTGTCAAATGGTTGGCTGCATTGGTTTCTTTTAGGAATTTTAACATCTACATAGTGGTTCTTCAATATTTAGGGTTTACAGACACTTTTCATGGTGCCAGAGACCACGGGCACACCCTACAGATAAATTGCACACTGAGGATTCAGAATCCAGACACCTTCTCCTCAAGCCTGCCTCAGTGAATAGATGGCCAAACTGCCAGGTCCCCAAGGACAAAGAGGCACGTGGGAGAGGGAACACCCATAACACAGAAGAGTTCCCAATGGCAAAGTAGGGGGACAGAGGCTTGGATAGATCTCTTCCAGAGCACGTGTTCAAACCCCATGTGTAATGGGGCCTGGGTAGGCCAACTGTGTCTCAATTTCCTCCTTATAGAATGGAGATAATGGTTCTAATCTCACAGTGTTGTTGGGGAAACTAAATGAGATGATATGTGGAAAGCACTTGCATACAGCTTCATACATCCTAAGCTCTTCATCGATATTAGGAATGACTCCTATTTTAGAATGATGGACAGGGGGTCCCTGAAAGGTAGAGCAGGAGGAAGCACTGAGGTTCCTCGTGAAGAGAGCTTACGAGTGAGCCAAACGCTGGAGTTAACAAACCAGGACGTCTAGAAATAAGAAGTGCTAAAATCAGCTGATATTTGTTTGTGGCTCAGCTGTTCCATGGCACCAGCTGCTCAGAACTTTCAGACGTGTCCTAGCACAGCACAGAATCGCCCCCCTCCTAGATTCATTCCATCAGCCTCAAATCTAATTTCAGTGCCAGAGAGTTTTTTTTTTTTTTTAAGGGGTCTAAAATTGAATATCCATTCCTATTTATAGTAAAGGGATATTTCCTAAGAAAGTGCCTTGTAAGAATTCAGATCCTCTTTCCTCAGCAGTTTTCCTCTTGGCCATGTGGGGTCTATATTGATTTCTCCCCTGGTTGAAGCAGGTCTTGCTGCTGGAGGGAAGAAGCCTGTGGACAGGTCCATTGCTGTGAGGCGTGCCTAGGCTGTCACTAATGGAACAGGGCCCAGGAGGAGTCAGCACAGCCCCAACTTTGGGGATGGCGCAAAATCACACCAGCATCAAGTGCCAAGCACATTTATAGGGAAGGATCAGAACAGCTAACCCAAATGAAACTCCAGAATTATAACATCAAAGTCATGGGAAACTGCTTAAACTTAAATGATAAACTATCAGACATAGGCTAGTCACCCAGGTGAGCCAAACTGGAACAAAACCTAGGTAACTGGCCCCGCGTATATATTCTGTGTTTCACAATTAGACAACAGATTATATAGTTGACCCTCTGTGTCTGTGGGTTCCAGATTCAACCAACTGCAGGTGGAAAATACTCAGGAAAAACAAAAACATATACTGAACATATTCAGATCTTTTGTCATTATTCCCCAAACAATACAGGATAACAATGATTTACATAGTGTTAACACTGCATTCAGTATTATAAGTAACCTAGAGGTGATTTAAAATATACAGGAGGATGTGCATGGGCTACATGCAAATACTGCACCATATTATAAAAGGGACTTAAGCATCTGCAGATTTATCTGAGTAAGGTCTTGGGACCAATCTCCCCTGGATACCCAGGGATGACTGTACCAGAAAAAAAAAAAAGTAATAAATAAATATTCTTTTAAAAAAGAATCACTACACTCCAACCAAATATATAACATACCACTGAACCCCACAGTAGCTTGGCAACACAGGTAACACTGTCTTCAAGTTGAAGATGATGAAAATACAGGTCAAGTGGAGAGGCCACGGTTCAGGAGAGGTTCTCTCTGACACCAAGTCCATGGGCTACCTACTGTATCCAGCTTTTGGTAAACAGTACAAGAATAATGAGTCTCCCCATGCTACAGAGAAAGGAGAAGTCTCACAACAACATCATGTCTTTTTCCAGGTTGCCCTGGACTTTATAAAGGCAGAAGTAGATAACCGGATTCAAAAGCCCAGGATCCTGCCAGTGTGCGTTGCTAAATCCTGTAAACCGCAGGCAAGGAGAAACTGGTATTTACAAGTCAGTTCTGAAAGACAGGAAATACAATAAGCCTTTCCAGTTTGTTCCCTTTCAATCTGATTTGCATGAGATCAAGGACTTTATCTCCTAATATGCACAGCAGTAGAAAGGTGGGCAGGAAGATAGGACCATAAAAAAATTGGGGGTCTGAATACGATTTTCATATCCAAATGTGTCCTGCTCTTTGCAGGACCAGCTTTTGCCAAGGACTATGTGCAAAAATATTTGTGCCTTCCTCCTCCCTGACCAAAATAGCAAAATGGCTTTGCTCCATATTCCAATAACTATGGATTTTCCAATTTAAATAGTGCCATTGTCTTTCCTGTTTATGAATTTGTTTCCCATCTCAGGAAATTTCAACCCACACAAAAGCTACAAATGTTCTTCTTTCCATTCCCCCACTCTTATTCTTAATTAGCTAGTAAAATGCAGCCCACCTACGTGAACAAGATGAGTAAAAGAAAGTAATAGCTAAATGCATTTTTCATTTCCCACATAACGATTTGCAAGTTCCCTGGAGCTAACCATACAGAGCTTCCCCAGGAGATGGAGGGTTTGGTTGTTTATATCCATCACTGAACGTCAGAGCTGAAAGGGACACAGGAATGCACCCCAAGATCTAGCACAGTATTTGGCACATGGCAATGACACAATAAATGTCTGAAAGATAAATAATAATAGCTCCTACTTATAGCAGCCAATACATATAGGAGAAGCTTGTGTATGTCAGATCCTATTCTAAGCATTATGCCTACATAAATCAACTCACATAATATTTACCTTTACCTCTAAAGCATGGCATTATTTTCCTCATCTTAATGACAAGGAAACTGAGGCTCAAAAGGATGATAGAACTTGCCCCATGTCACACAGCTGGCAAGTGACAGAACTAGGATCCCGGTGCTCAGGGGAAGCATTGGTATTCTAAATTCCTGCACCATTCTGAACTTCTCTTAGCAGAGGTGGGGAGAATAAAGCCCAGGAGTATAAAACGACTAACTAAAAGTCATCTGAAATGGAACCTTGGAAAAAAAGCAAGAGCTTTGAAGTCTGAAGGGAGTTTCCAATCAGAGCTGGGTACCCAGCTTGTTTGAGCAATACAAATTTCCAGAGACCTATGAGGGTTCAGTAACTTAAAGAGTTTAGGATTGGTGTCAGCTTTATAATTGCATATTTTCATGGCCTCCTCTGTAATATGAAGACAAGAAACATCCACCTGAGCAGATTACAATGAGAATCAAATCAGCAAATGGCAGTGGCAGCTACCAAAAGAAACCATGTAATCTCAAGTGTAACTATCAAAGCATACGGGTGGCCTCCCATTGAACATGGTTGACTTGTCAAAGAGGTTTTCCCATTTCTCACCTACAGAACTAGCAAAAGGCTCATAATGGAAACATGTTTTTAAAAAAGGCCACAAATCAGGTGGAAGAGAATTAGGTGGGATTGAAAGGAGATAGCCGAGGATTCTAGTAAGTCACCATCGTATTTGTGCCGTCATGGTACCAGAAAATGCCCAAAATAATTATATCAAGGTGACAGGCAAGGGAGTTTAACGGTTAAACTCTGGATGGTAGAGCTGGGCACATCCTAGGGTTATGGTTCCCTCCTCCACTTGCTCGCAACAAATCAGGCAAGTTCACCAGGCTTTGATTCCTCATTCCTGCTATGGGTGCTGGGAGGATCATCACAATGGCTAGCACACAGCAAGAGCTTAATCCATTAGAGTAAATCCCAACCAACCACAGGAGGAGGGGCAGGCAGGAGAACCAATCTCTCTTCAACGGTTGATGCCCATGTAGTATCAAAACGATATAAATTCAAGGAATTATCTAAGAGAAGAATTAAAGCATCAGAAAAATATATTTTCCTCTATAGGCCTAATGCCTGATAATTATTAATAAGCATTTTTCTTTTTCATATTTTACCATCTATCTCAAATAGGAAAGTAGTGGGTAAGAAATCTGAGTGACCCAAACATAATACTTGCATGGGCCTACAAAGAGGACAAAATTGTATAGGACAAACAATTTAGTTAGAGTATCCTTCACTGTAATCAGCTCCTTGACTCTTTGAGAGTCTTATATACCCAGAGATGGGACCACTTGTAAGCATGGGCTCTGGATATAGGTTTGGGCTGAAACCAAGACTCTACTCAGAACCTACTAGTCAACCTCCCTCTCTGGAGCATGGGAATCATGTGCATATCAAGCACTTAACATAGGGCCAAAGGCCTAGTGCTTGAGAAAAGCACTGAAAGTGTTCCAAGATGATCATCCTAAATTCATTGTGTTTGGATCAAAGCATTGAGGAACGGACCCAAGGTCACCCTGCTAAAAAGTCAAGGCACCTACACTTAAATCGGGGCCTGTGCTCTGGCTTCCATGAGGCTAACTCTTTCTACGCTTTTTTCTGGATCAGTTTCTTCATAGCCCTTGCGATGAACAACATCCTGCCTGCAATGACCATCACATTCCTGGTCCCCTCCATCAAGAACCTTTACTGACAGCCTCTCAACACCTCCACAGACACATGCCATCCCCATGACACCATCTTCTTGGCTCCAATACCACGTTCATCTGTCTCAATCTCCTCACAAAAAAGTGAGGTGGGGGAGAACCCATGTCCTGGGACTGTCATGTCTTGTGACCCAACACACATAGCAGCTGCTTAGAAAATATTTGCTATTGATCAAAAAAAGGCAGGCAGGCAACAAGGGGAGTGCAAAATAAAATAAAGGAACTGTGAGTTTTTGTGAAATGGCAACTGAACAGAGAAGAGGCCTGGGATCAAGTCACCACTTCACCAACCTCTAGACTTTCTCTTTCTTTCTTTTTTTTTTTTTTTTTTTTTTTTTTTCATTCAGCAAAATTGCCATTCCCTGGACCAGTGTTAATTCATAAACTCAAACAAAGAGGTGCACCTGACGATCTCAAAGTTGCCACAATAACTAGGACCAGTTGCCATATATACAGTCTAGAAAAACCATCTTTTATATGAATCTGATGTTTCCTTTTATTAAAATGTAGTGGGAAAAGAGAAAGAGAAACATCAAGAAGACAGAGAGAAAAAAAGAAAAATAAAAAAAAAAAAGATCTGTAACCTTGGACAAGTCATTTCATCTCCCAGTGACTCACAGTTTCCTGCTCTGTACAGGGAGAAGGTGGAGCCAGGTCATCTCTCCCATCCTTTCTAGTCTGAACTGAAGTGAAGTGCCTTTTAATTCCACTTCTCTCCTCATGCCTTCAGTCCTGACCTAGAAATCCACTGTACCTTGTAAATGTTTTTTTACGGTCATTTTAAAATTCACACCACTGTCGTGGTCAAAGACTAGAGAATGAATTTAAATCTAGTTTAGAAAGTGATTTCAAATACCTTCTAATAACACTAAACTTTTATGCTGTTTCAGCATAAATCTTGAGAACGGCTGCTGTCCTCTGACTTTTTTTTTATCACTTTAAACTCAGGCCTTGAAAATGGAGCCATCACCCAAAGGTGTGTCACAGCCCCGTAAGGGCAGCCAGGGGAGCTCAGGGAAGAAGCAGGAGCCATCTACATTGCTCTGATGAGCTGGATGAAAAAATAAGTCATCCACTGGGCACGGTGGGGCACACCTGTAATCCCAGCACTTGGGAGGCTGAGGCAGGAGGATCACGAGTTCAAAGCCAGCCTCAGCTATGGTGAGGCACTGAGCAACTCAGTGAGACTCTGTCTCTAATAAAATTTTAAAAAGGGCTGGGGATGTGGCCCAGTGGTCAAGTGCCCCTGAGTTCAATCCCCCGGTACCAATAAATAAGTAAATAAATAAATAAGTCATCCCCTACTGAACCAGGAGCTTCTCCCTTTGCCAGCATGGATTCAAAAGGAGACCAGCCAGGCCTCTGGACCTGGACACCAGAAGCATCCAATATGGACTTCAGAGAGGACAAAACTAAGAGAGTTGCAGGGAGGCCACGGTGAGAACCCCACATCCAACGGCACAGACTGCTGCAATTGCCATGAAACCCCATCTCTGGTGGCATATGGCCATGCATGTTCTGTTAATTCATCATTTCAATGTACTTTTTATGTGCCAGGTAATTATTCAAGCAACAACTCCTGTATGGTTGCTATGTGCCTGTTGCTGTTCAGATGCTGAGAGAGTAAAGAGTAATAAGGACTAGGTAAGCTTTTAGTGAAAAGACATAAATACGTACATAATCTATATGTATGTTCATACACACAAAACATGCATTCTGGGAAACATCAAGTGACATCAATTGATTTAGTTTATTCATCCAATCAATACTCACTGGGGGTCTGTTACATGGGAGCACAGAAAACTCACAGTCCTACCCTCAGGACTCTATCCCAGAGGGAAGTCAACGTGTGACAAGTATGTGCCATGCTGAGGTCAGCATCTGCATCTGGTTTTAAATTCTCAGATTCACTTAATTCTGCATTTAGAACATTGAGGGGCTCTGATTGGACACTATCTTAAGGCAGCAATTTTCAACCAGAGGCTATTTTACCCCCCAAGGGGTCAGTGTTTGAAGACATTTTTGGTTGTCACAGTGGTTGTGGGAGGGGATACTGATACCTACCAGGTGAAAGCCAGGGATCTTCTAGACAAATGCACATAAAAGAATAATCTGTGATGTGATAGGGAAGCACTAGGGAATGAATTCTATCAAATTATGCTATGTCCATGTATAAATAATGAATCATATAAATATATATACACACACATATATATACACAGACACATGTATTTCATTATAATGCACCAATTATATGTATATAATTATAATGCATTAATTGAAATAATAATAATAGCAGGGAGATTAGTAGAGAAAGCAGATCAAGGAGAGGAAGGAAAAGAGTGAAAGGGAAGGTACTGGGGAATGAGATTGATCAAATTATGTAACGTGCATGTATAAATATAGCATGATGAATTACACTTCTATATACAACTATCATGAACCAGTAAATTTTTTAAAAAAATAAAACAAAATTTAAAATGTTTATAAAAAAAGAATTAGCTGGCACTGGCACGAAGTGTCAACAGTACTGAGACTGAGAAATCCTGCTTAAGGCATGTTTCACCATTCTAAAAAAATATCAGTGTGGGGGCTGGGGTTGTAGCTCAGTGGTAGAATGCTTGCCTAGAATGTGTGAGGCACTGGGTTCGATTCTCAGCACACAAGTTGTATGTAAAAAGATACTATACTTGTGCATGATGAATAAGTAAATAAATAATAAAAAAATTTTAAAAAAAAAATTTAAAAAAAAAAAGTAAATAAAGGTCCATTGACAATTAAAAAAAATTTTTTTTAAATATATCAGGGGGAAACTTGAAAATCCAAGGATATTCATAGGATTAGAAAATTTAGGAAAGAGCCCTGTGGTTTAGTTTAAGGGAAAAAAGAAGCTAAAGAATCAAGGAAAAACTATGCAGTTTTATTTGCATGGAAAATAAACACTCACAGGAATGCATTAATGTTTGCCTTACCCAAGAGGAAATTCAGGGACATTTACAAATTATGATAATTTCTTTATATATGCTGTAAAATTATGTGTCTAATACCTCCCGACTCACAAGGGGAAGAATAGCACCCAAGTCAGCCTTTGGTTCTCCACCTTGTGGGCCCCACTATTTAAGACCTTAACATCTCCCAGTTACAAGAAGAACTTATCTCCAGAAAGACACACGGGCCCTGAGGCCTAGTTGAGGAAGGCTGTAACTCAGGCATCAGACAATCAATATTCCAATTTGGAATTTAGCACTTTGGAGTCAGAATGTTCAGAAACACACATAAAGGATCTGCTTATGATTGAGGTCCAACTCATATTTATAATATAATCACCTAATAAAAACAGTAATGACCTCCGGCTGACTTTACACAGCATGCTTTGGCACACGAGTTCCATAAAAGGATTTTCATAGACTCTGACTTCAAGAAAACACATCTAAGCTCCTTTTTTCTCTATCAAGACTGAAAAGCTCTGAAGAAAAAAAAAAAAAATATATATATATATATATATATATGTATATACATAATTTTGCTTTCAAAGTGCCTACACACACAATATGTACAGTAGATTATCTTGTAATAATATGAGATTGTCCTCAAGAACTCTTTCTGCTTGTACATGTGACCTTTAATGTGCATGTATAATAAACTTCTTGGAACATCCCCTTTACAAGCAAAACATGGCCTTGCTCCTGTGCCATGCCTACCTTAAAGAAATAAATCAAGATGTCAACTGACTGGAATATTAGCCACTGGTCTGTTTGCTCCATCCCTGTGCCACCTCTGACCAGCTTCTATGGCCTTTTAATGATGCTAAACAGTAATTAAATTTTAACAATGCATGACTGGTCTTGAGAGCCAAGTGAACAGTTAAGAGGAAATAAAGTTTTTGGAAAACAGAAAAGTGTGTCCATGTGTCTTGGTAGAAGCAGTCCTGGTTCTGGTACAACCTGCTAACTACTCACCCACCAAGATTTAGCATTTGTATTTAAGAGAAAATAAAAGAGCATAATGCACAAGAGACACAAGCACAAAACAGGGTGGAGTGGCATAAAGAGATCTCAACTATGTAAGTTTATCTGCCTCCCAAATTGCCTACGCTCTACTTTTATTATCTATGATCTATAGTTTCCACCTCTGAAAATTACTTCCTGAATCTATTAGCAGAAGTGGATGAAAAGAAATCAGCAGTCACAAATTCTAGTCTACATGGAATAAATCTGGGAGGGTAGGTCCCCCGCCACTGACATAGTCATGATCCTATTTCAAGAACATAATCGCTAGGTTCTTGTAAAATTCAAGTTCATTTTTCCCATTGCAAATTATATATCTGAGGCACCATTCTGAAACATGTATCAGAAAATACTTAAAGGATTATTAAAGAATTGGATACAATTTTCCCAACCTTATTTCAGACCCCTCCAGGAAGCATATCCCAGAGGGGATAAAGAAGTAGGTAGATCTTTCTTTGAGACCAGTAAAATGGTTGATTACAGGAACGGTACATGCAGGGAGACAATTTCTTTGCTGGAATTTGAATTGGCTGACATAAGCCTGCTAAGTTACCTGTGATAAATTCAAATAAACCAACTAAAAGAACTTCTATGTTTTTAACATTAAAAATTTGTTGAATAAATGAACAATTTTTTTTTTATGATTGATGATAAGCCTAAAGGTTTTGGCAATAAAGAATACAAAAAAAAAGAACAAACAAAAAAAGTCCTAAGAATAGACAGCATTGTTGTCAGAGCCATTAGAAGATAGATCACCTAATAGTACCAAGTTTTGTAATTTCAGTGCTTTATTCACTCATAAATCAAGAACCTGTAAACCTTCATTAATTTCTTTTAAACTTCTATATTAAGGAAAGTATTTTTTTTTTTTTTTTGGCCAGAAAGTAATGGAAGTGAATGATCTTTCAAATTATTACTATCCTATTAATATTTGACATAAAAAGAAGTTTATCCCAAGGTAAATGACCTTTCCAATTATGCTAAATAAATGCAGAGGTTCATCATTTAGATATGAAAGTGAAGTGTTTAAATTGCAAAGAGCCTCATTCTCTCGAATGCCCTAGTCAATTTCTGCCCTATCTTCCAACCTCCTTCATCACTTTTTCTCTCTTCACAAATGGGACCACTTGGTTCTGCCTGGGTAGCTCTCACATCCTAGCTGCACATTACAACCACTTAGAGATCTTTTATGAAATACCTGGTTGCACCTGCAGAGAAACAGTGGTGTAACTGACCCAGAACTGGCCAGGCATCAGTGTTTAAAGACATTTTAAATAATGTGTGTGTGTATGTGTAGGGTGGGGGTGGTCCATTCTATCTGGGAATGTGGCTTAAACACATGCTTTCAAGCAGGAAGGCTGAAGTTCCTCTCTAAACCCTCAGACGCTTAGGCATCCCATCTCTTGTGGTCCTACTACAGCCATCACCCTATCCCAGGACCCAGACGTCCACCTAGTTTGAAACACTAATCCTACCAGAAGTACTTCATTTAGTGCTTGTTGTGTCACCCTGACTGACAGGTACCAATTTGTCCTATCCCTGACCTTGACCCAGCATGGCACATGTTGGGACTGGTGTGGACTCAGGGCCTCTCCTCGTGTAGTCCAGAGCTTACCCTAGAAGGGCTGTCTGCACAGGAGCTCATGTTCTCCACCACAGCCAGGCATCTGGCAACAAGAAGCCCTGGGATCATGCTAGGTGCTCAGTCTGCAGGATCTCACTGAACCCTTACAGCAATCCTCAGAGATAAGCCGCATTCATAGATCACTTATGTGGTGGCAGAAACTGAGGGGAGGTCATTGGCCTCAGGTCAGGGAGCTTGGAAGTAGCATGGGTAGCATTTGAATCCCACTCTGGTGATAGTGGTCCTCCTTCAAACTATTCTCTGATGATTTACCACCTCAGCCACAAGAGTTACACAGTGCCTGCTGTGTCCCTGGTGCTACTGGAAGCCCTTTATGCAGGTTGACACATTTAATCCTACCAAACTCCTATGAGGTCATTCAGACAAGGAAACTAGGGCACAGAGCTAGTAAATGTTAGAGCCAGCATTTGAATTCAGGCAGATTGGACATACGGCTCAAACTCTGCACCTCTTGGCCCCATTTTCTTCTCAAACACCTTGCAGAGAACCTAGGGAAAGTGACAGCCATGACCCTCACCATTACTCAGCACTCAGCACTCAGCACCCAGCACAGTGGCTTCCGGTGTGTCTGTTTCTCTACAGCCTGAAATTACCTGAATATATGGATGAGTCTTCTCCTGTCCATCTCCTTAGAATTTAATACAGTACTTGGCATACAGTCAGTATTTAAGAAAGAGCTGTTCGACTGCATATTCATTCCTTCTTTCAACAAACATCTTGTGTATTGTTTCCTGTGAATTTCCAGAGATAGAAAGATAAACTGAGCATGGTCTCTGTCATGGGGTTTAGGATATAACTGCAGAGACATGGGCAGAGCTAAGTGTAATATTTCATGAGTATACCAACAAAGGCATGAACAGAGTGCTAGCACATGCTGTGAGAGATTCAATCCTGACAAAGAAAGCCCCAAGTTCCCTTTCGTTACAGCTCCACTCTCGTCTTCCATATATACCCAATCAATCTGGTACTTTTCTTAAAATCTTTCTCCAAACCAACTGCTCTGCCAGACTGGCTCCAAAATACTGCAGTTTTGAGATATGCAGCCCACGAATGAACGCTTCCACTCCAGATCCTGGTTTCTCAAATCTGCCTGAGTCTATTTAACCTGATCGTCTTGATGGCCGGGTCTGGGCCATTCAGCCTAGACCTAGTCTTAAACACTGCTGTGAACTATCACAGCGAAGCTAGTGCTGCCCTGTGGAATAATTTCCACCATGCTCAGAAGTAAAAAAAGCTATCCTTTGTTTCTCACCATGCTATTCAACACTAGAAGGTTAACAATGTAAGGATTTAAGCTGCTATGAATACAGGAATATCTGGCTGCTTTATTTATCACTGTATCCCCAATCCCCAATGTCCAAAACAGTCCCTGGCAAATGCTGGGTGCACAACAAATATTTAGTGAGTGAACAAACAAACAACAATTTGCTTACATATTTGCCTCTAGCTCCTTGTGAGCTTCCTAGCAACAGGGATGGTTTTCTGCCATCTCTAGTACCTAGCAAAGGGCCTGAGATATAGTAGATGCTTAATAAATGTTTCAGGAATGAGTGGATGAATCAACAGAGGGATGAAGAAATAGAAAACTGGTGGGGAGAGGCCAGGGGGTAGGATAGATGGTGGAATGAGATAGACATCATTACCCTAGGTACATGTATGAGTGCACATACGGTACAACACTACATCATGTACAACCAGAGAAATGAAAAGTTGTGCTGCAATTGTGTACAATGAATCAAAATGCACTCTGTTGTCATATACACCTAATTAAAATAAATTAATTAATAAAGATAATACATTAAAATGCAGTTGTCTTGTTAAAAAATGAGAAGGTAGTATAATTGTTTTAAAATCCTGTTTACACTGTATAAAACTATTCAAATTATCAACTGCTCACTTTTCTAGCAAAAAAAAAAAAAGAAATAGAAAACTGTTGGAAGATACAGAGATTCATCAAAACACAGAGCTTGTGGAGAAATTCCTAATTTTAGCTTGTTTTATTAATGGAAGAAACAGCATTATTTTGCTTACTAGTTCTTTTCAACTGAATTTTACTTGTAACACACACACACACACACACACACACACATGCACACACTTTCAATGAATTATGTTCAGTCCACTTGGAAGATACGAATTTGGTTATGGAGTCTGACAGAATCGAAAGGTAGGAAAACTGATAAGCAGCCTGGTGGCATAGAGAAGCACTTATCATGAACCTGACATAACTGTCTTATGTACATGTATGACTATATACCACAGTGAATCTCATCATCATGTACATCCATAAGAAATTAATTTAAAAAATAAGTGTGGGGAAATGGCAGAAAGATCAACAGAGGGAAGAGAGCAGGGGTTGGGGAGGGAAGGGGAAGGAGAGGTACTGGGTCTGAATTCCATGCTTATATGTTATGTCAAAATGGACTCTACTGTCATGTATAACTAAAACGAACCAATAAAAAAAAGAAGTACTTAGTAAATGTGGTCTTGGATATACCTATATCAGATTCATGTTTGTTAAGAATGAGGATATTTTAGCCCCATTCCTTGTCTATAGAATCAGAATCTTCAGGGAGAGGAACTAGAAATAGGCAATCTCTTTTTTTTTTTTTTTTTTTTTTTTTTTTTTTTTTGGTACCGGGGATTAAACTCAGGGGCACTCGACCACTGGGTCACATCCCCAGCCCCTTTTTTGTATTTTATTTAGAGACAGGGTCTCACTGAGTTGCTAAGTGCCTCGCCATTGCTGAGGCTGGCTTTGAACTCTCGATCCTCCTGCCTCAGCCTCCCAAAGTGCTGGGATTACAGGCGTGCGCCACCGCGCCCGGCTAGAAATAGGCAATCTTGATAAGCTCCCATGTGATTTTTATGTACATAAACATTGAGAATCACAGGCATGCGGGTATGGTCTTCAACTTCAGATGCTGTAGTCAAGGATAAATAAAAGTCAAAACAACCACTTAGGTAAAACAGAGACTTTTCTAATAAGTCTTCACTCTAACTATCTGGAAGACTTTAAATGTAGGTATTATAATTTACTATGCATTACTTAGGAAACTTCTATCAGGCTCTGACTGATACCAAGACACAGATGGCATCTTCAAACTGTATAACCTTAGAAGAGCTGGGTAACAGGTCTGTCACAGAGGCTAGGTTGTATTATGGGAACTGCAGGGGGCAGGGAAGTACTGCAAGGCTCCCTAACCTTGAGGAATAGTTACAATCCCAGGTGTGAAAGCATAATAGGAGTGGTTATTGGAATCTTGAGACAGAGGCTAGGTAAGTGAAATGCCCCCAAAAACTCATGTCTGAGACAATGCATGAAGGTTTAGAGGAGAAATGACTGTTATGCGAATCTTAATCCAATCAGTGAATTAATCCCCTGATAGGATTAACCAAGTGGTAACTGAAGGCAGGTAGGGTGTGGCTGGGGAGGTGGGGCATTCGGGGAGTGGCTTTGGGGTATATATTTGTATCTGGTGAGTGGAGTCTCTCTCTGCTTCCTGATCATCATGTGAGCTGCTTCCCTCTGCAACACTCTTTCACCATGATGTTCTGCCTCCCCTAGAGCCCGGAGCGATGGAGCTGACCTTCTGTGGATGAGACCTCTGAAACTGTGAGCCCTCAAATAAACTCTTCCTCCTCTGGTCAGAACTTTTAGTCAAAGCAGCAAAAACACTGACTAACACAGGGCCATTCTCCAGGACTGTGACCTCTGGTGGAGAAAGGCAGCCAGCCTGTGTTGGTCTTGAGGTGTAAGACAGGGAATAAACTCCCCTCCTTCACTCCTGCCCTCTCATGGGTCTTCTGCAAATGTACCCACTGGCCAAATGAACCACAAGCCAGAGGGTCTAATGGCGTCCAAAGCTTGCTATCCCTAGGCACAGAGCAGGCTAAGGTAGGATCTGGAGAGACAAATGGAAAATGTCAGTATAAACCTCCAAATCTCTATAGATAATTCAATACTCACATTCTGTATTTGTGACTGTCCTACCTGTGTTTTCAACCTCAACCACTGGAATACTCATTAAATGGAATACTCATTAAACCAAAGTTTATCAATAATGATAAAATCCACCAATAGCAGACCAATGGTTTGCAATGGTTTGACTTTTTTTTTTTTTTTTTTTTTTTTTAAAGATGGTACACAGTGTACCCACATAACCATTCTGGATTTTTTTTTTTTTTACTTTCACTTACAGTGTTCAACAAATTCCATGTGATATTCAACATTTTATTATAAAATAGGCTCTGTGTTGAAGGATTTTTCACAACTGTAGGCTAAAATAAGTGTTCTGAGCATGTTTACGACAGGCTAAATTTTGATGTTTTCTGGGTTAGGTGTATTAAACACATTTTTGATTTATGATATTTTCAACTTATGATGGGTTCCCAAACTTGGCTGTGGCTGGCCCCGGTGTGATTCCTTGCAGTTGTATATTGGGATGTAACCCCATGGGAAGTTGAGAAGTGTATGTATTCTGCCTTTATCTAAAATGGCAGGCAAATCAATAAAGGAATAACAGGTGTTTCAGAATGGTTTTAAATTCTGTGGAACTTGAACCTCAAATTTGAATTCCTTTCTCACCTATGAAATGGGTATAAATAAAGTCGCCCCCTCTGCCTACCTTGACATGTCTCCCACAATCATCACATGAGAGGTATTCGGTGTCTTTGTGAAACTGCCAAGCCCTATTATGAAATGTAAGTCACAATTCCCCGGTAAGTACAGTACAGATGTGTCAATCTGTGCATTAGGAGAATGGAGCGACCAATTTTGTTTTCACACTTGGATGATCTGTGCCCACACCAAAGGCAAATCACAACATATGTTTTTGTGTGAGTTTCTCTTATTTTTAGCAATGCATCAGGGAGAAGAAGGAGTCCCTGGATTCTACATAATCTGGCAATACAGCGCAGAATGCCTCAGCGGCTGGGAGGTGGGTTCAGAACATATGTCTAACAGCCTTTTTCATGAACCCAAAAGGAAAATAGTGAGGAGTCACTGCTTACTAAAATCTGCTACTTCAAGCATTTCCTACCTTGGATTAGCCTGTCTTCTACAGTAAATTAATTATAAGGAAGTGAAAAGAGCATTAGAACAAATGTCCTAAGAATCAGCTTTAAGTGGCTGACTCCATCATCTCTTCAACCTTGGGGGTTGAAGCTAACCAGAAAGTTCCCAAACTATGTCGTGGGTGGCCTTAGGGTGGTCCCGCAGAGTTGACTCAAGTCTAACATGAGGACTCTGCAAGATGCAGAGGTGGGAAGAGGAGCAGCTATCAGCTAAGAAACTCCTCTGCAGTCTTTTCCTATTTTATACAGAAGAGTTATGGGCTGCTTCCCACTGCTCAAAAAATATACAAAAAAAATGCTCTGAACTAGATGGTCTCTAGGATTCCTTACCATGTAACATAAGAAAGTTTTATGAATTGAATTCCATCCCATGCCATTCAGAACTGTGAAGCCAAGAATATCTGCCCAAGTCCACCTTCCAGTCCTAAAGCATAACAACTGCCTCCGCTCAACCAAGCAAGCACCCCAGGGCAGCACAAATGGTGCTGTTGCTTCACCCAATGGAAAACTTCCTCCCAAATTATGCAAATGAGACCTGATTCAGCATCACTCATTGGGTCAAATCTGATCTCCAAACTACATACATACAGAATATGATTTACCACTTCAACATCTTGCAGAGATGTAGTAGAAAGAAATCAAGCCTTCATGTATGTAGAAGGCCAAGGATTTACATTCAAACTTCACCACCCACAGACAACATGACTTTAAACAAGATTATTCTACTTGTTTCCCCCCCGCCCCCTGCAGTTCAGGGGATCAAATCTAGGGCTCATGCATGCTAGGAAAGCATTCTACCACTAAGCTACACCCCCAGCCCTATTTTACCATTTTGATACCTATCTTCCACACACAAAGCGTTAATGGTGATAACCAATTCACATGTGAATCCATGTGAGACTCTGAGAAAAGTGCTTAGCACACAGTAAATAATTAATACTGGCTGTTGTTTCTAATATGTGCCAAGAAATCTGCAAAGTTTTAATGTAACATTCAATAAATGTTTATTGAGCCTCTATTAGGTGCCAGCCAGTATTCACTATTTCCTTCATTCCCACAATAGCCCTTTGAAGTAGGTTATTATTATCTCCTTTGTATAGATATGAAAAGAGAGACTTAGAGAAATAAATTACAATAAACTGAAAAGTAAAACCGTCTGACCCAAAGCTTCTAGGCTTTATCTTTCCCTGAGGTGACTGTAAAGCTGATATGGTATTATGTAAAAAAGGCACTTAGCACAAAATCGGTTCTAATAAATACCGGCTACTGTCATTAACTTAATCGTTTACATTACAACATCTTTTAGTGCAGTTTCCCAAACACCGGTCAAGTGATTTCCTCAGCTACTTTCTACCATTTCTAATACCTGTGCCTTTACTTCCTGAAGAATTTTTTCTTAAAGTGACCAGCCATTTTAGACAATTTGGATAAACTACTTGGTACAAAGCCTGCAACACAGCGATGATGATGATGATGATGATGATGATGATGATGATGATGATGATGGCCATGACAATAATAATGATGAGGATGGTGATGGCTGTGCCTCTGTATCTCTGGGGGGTCGGTTGGTTCCAGGAGCTCCAGAAGATACCTAAATCTGTGGATGCTCGAGTCCCTTACATAAAATAGTGTAGTCTTTGAACAAAGCCCATGTTCATCCCCCCATGTACTTTAAATCATCTGTAGATTATTTATAACACCTAAGAGAACATATATGCTATTCCAATAGTTGTTATTCTGCATTGCTTAGGAAATAGAGACAAGAAAAAAAGTCCGTACATGTTTATTACAGATGTTATTAATTTTTTTTCTATTGTGGGTGTGGAGCCCAAGGATATGGAGTGGCCAATTGTAATAATAGTTGGAATAGCAATGAGGACTTTATTGTTGTTGTTACTGCACATCATCTCTTGGACAAAGATGAAGGGACACAGGTCTCTGCTCTTACAGAGCTGGGTTCAACAGGGAGAGATCCACAGAACAGTGCCAAACAGGGGAACATGTTATAGCAAGAGCTAAGAACTGGTTCCGTCCAAAAGGAATCAAGGAAGGCCTCAAGGAAGAGGCAGTCTTGGTTTTTAACATGGAAGATGAAGAAGAATTTGTTGAGCAGACAATAAAAGCCCAATGGAGAGGCTATGCCTAAGTCCTCAAAATCTCAGGCCTGCATAGCAGCACTTGGTCCTGTTCCTGATTCCATGTGGGTAAAAGAGTTGATGATCGTGGGTCCCTCACAACTCCTCCAGGCTGATGTTTCATCTGTCTCCTAAAATATCCCTCAAGATGTAAAACTCCTAAAGTCTTCATAATAGCGAAGGGGTGCAAGGCAAGAAAGTCTCTGGAATAATCTACTTATTGTAGAGAAATGCAACCTTGTGTTCCTTTGTCATTCCCAAAGGGATGCTTCTACACGACAGGCTAATCACCTGCAAAATTACCACCAGGAACTGGTTCTTAGTTATGTACAAGCAGAACAGCATTCAAAGCATCTTCACATGGCTGGTTTTATAACTCAAGAAAGACTGCTCTGATTTAGCTTATTTTTACAATTTGAACGTAGAAAAGAACAAATGGATACTAGTACCTGTCAAATGAGAGGGAAACAGAAATGCAGGAAGCTAGCCCTGGGTAATCAATCCAGGTTTTCTCCATCTAGTCACAGACACAGTGCAATCATTTTGGAGTTCAGAGCATAAAGCATAAGGCTCCTGAGTATTTTTATATAGATGTTGCTCTTAACATACCGATATGTCAATGTCTACAGATTAAACGCTGCTTTGTACTGCAGAGTTGTGTGCCTCACTCATGCAGATTGCCCTCTGTGATACGGTTGGTCTCTATCTGCTGTTCAGGACCAGAAAGCCTCCCCATCACATTCTAGCAAAACTTTCAATGGAAAATTTTTCTGAGCAAACCGGTCCTCCCACCATTTTCTCCTTGCATACACCATCTGCTTTGGCTAGCCTTCCATGCACAGAGTCTCCAAAATCCACTGAAATAAATCTGTGGTGTCTGTACAATCCATTCTCTAAGAGCATGACTTTATAGGTCCTCTGCCCACAGCCATCCCTTATTATTAACAACCAGGCATTGGTTCCAAGAGTCACTTCAGAACTGAGGGTGTGAAATTAAACTTCGAGCTCACTGCTTTACCAGATCTAAGATAGACCCTGGTTCAGGGCACCTGACCAGGTGAGCTTCCCAACCCTGGCTTGGGAGTCTGGGTGCTGAAAGCAAACGTGGCTGCTTCCTGTTGGTCACATCAAAGAAGCTGCTGGATGGCTTCTTAGTTGTTGGCTGATGGAATATTATATATCAGCACAGAACACGTGCCTGGGGTTGAGGTTGTTAATTACATTCTGAAGTGCACAGAGTGCTGTGGTTTTCTCTCTCCCTCCCCCGTCTCAATGGAGAGACACATCCACGTTGTCTGAGGATGAACCAAGGAGAATTGCTGTGTGTGGTTGGAAAGTTCAATGCTAAGCCAGTGCCCTTGCACACAACAGTAAGGAGGAAACAGGGAAATGACTGGGAGTCGGATGGATCGGAACTCCTGCTCTGCTAATTCCTTACTGTGAGTCACTGCCCAGGTTGCTTCAACTTGCTGAGTCTATTTACTGATTAGGGACAATTCTTACCTACCAAAGTTGACCTGAGGCTCATTCAATTTTTCAACAAATATTTGTTTAGTGTTACAGCACTAAATAGTTTTCCATTGCTGCCATACCAAATATCAAACATAGAGCTGCTGTGGTTTGGATATAGTTTAAGAGTGACCCCTCAACAAAGGTTCATCTGTAGGAAGCTTGGCACCCAGCATGGTGGTGTTGCAGCCTAATGAGAGATCCCAAGGTCTATTGGGGTATCCACTCAAGAGAGATTGAAGGCTTCCAGTCTGGCTTCTGTTTTGCAATATGATTTCTTCCTCCCTCTGACACACACTTCCACCATTCACATCTGTCATGAGGTAACACAGCTAAGGAAGCCCTCACCAGAGCCTGTACCACACTGTTTGGACTTTTAGCCTCCAAAACTGATTTAAATAAACCTCCTTACTTTATAAAGTTAGTTTGCCTTAGTCATTTTGTTATAGTAATGAAAAATGGACTAATACAGTGGCTTAAAGAAACACAATTTTATTATTTTCACTGCTGCAGGTAAGAAGTCCAGTAAAGGCCTCACTGGACTAAAGCCAAAAGTCAAAGAGGACCATTCTTTTCACAATACTTTAAAGCAAAATTCATTTCCTTCCCAGATTCTAGAAGCCACTGATTCCTTGGCTTGTGGCCTCTTTGCACATTTACAAAACCAGCACTGGTAGGCTGAGCCCTTCTCAGGCTGCTGACCCTCTGTTTCTCTGTAGTCAGGAAAGATTCTCAGCTTTAAAAGACTCAGGCAGTTAAAATGGGCCCACCTTGATAATCCAAGATGATCCCTCATCTCAAGATCCATTACATTAATCATATCTACTCTCATTTGCTATATAAAACTTCACAGTTTCTGAGAATTAGGGTATGGGCATCTTTGAGGGCCCATTGTCCTGCCTTCCACAGGGGCACACTCTACTTCTGTGAGCCAAAGGAAGACCCCCATCTTGGAGCTAACATACACGTGGGCAGAGGCAGATGGTAAACAATATAGATCAATAAGAAGCAAAGTTTAGGAGGTGTGAGTCCTACAGGGGAAAATGCAGAGGAAGGTAAAAGGAGAGTAGTGTCAGAGTGTGGCCGTCGAACTAACATGGCATGTTATTACAGAGAAAGAGGGATGCAGGGGATTGAAATTATGAAAGGGCTGTTGCTACTGTGAATGACAAGTGACAAGGTTCTTAATTTTCTTTAATTTTTTATTTATTTTTTTTTGGGGGGGGGGTACCGGGGATTGAACTCAGAGGCACTTGGCCACTGGGCCACATCCCCAGCCCTTTTTTGTATTTTATTTAGAGACAGGGTCTCACTAAGTTGCTAAGTGCCTCGCCATTGCGGAAGCTGGCTTTGAACTTGCGATCCTCCTGCCTCAGCCTCCCAAGTGCTGGGATTACAGGCATGCGCCACCAGGCCCCACTTAAAATGTATTTTGAGGACCAAGTACATCCTGGTTCTTTTTTCCTTTCCAACAACATTGATATTTTTTTTTCCAAGAGAAAAGCCTATTAGAGCTGTCCCTCTGGTTCTTAGGTTGGGGTACCTTGGCCCAGGATGAATTAGACTTTGTAGCACAGCAAGAGTGCAGAGATCTAGTTCTGCAAACCACTGGCTGGGAGACCTGGACATGTCTTGTTCCTTCTCTGGACCTCACAGCCACCATGGGTTCATGGGTTCTTGCCCCTGGAATCTCAGTACTATTTAAGAATCAAGATCATCAAGTGTAATCCACAGAGTCAGAGAAATTCATATCACAGGCACGGGTTAAACAAGATGTGTGGCAGAAGCTAGCACCATGCAGTCTCTGTGTAGGTTCTATGCATGAGAGAATCACACCTTGGATTATCTATAACACATTCTTTCAGCAAACATTTACTTAGCAACTACCATATGCTAGCCTGTGGCCAGACTTTGGTGCAAGAAAATGAGGCACAGTCCCTGCCTTCTGGGAGACATGGTTGAGTTGAAGAATCAGAGAAGAAAACCTGTGATTACATTTCAGGGTGTGCAGAATCCAGAGGCAAGAGACAGCATGACACACTCATAGAAAGAGTAAAGAGTTCAGTGAGGGTGGAATACAAGCTTCAGGGCAGTGAACTAGAAAGAGAAGCAGCTAAAAGTTTACTGGGTTAGAACAAAATGCAATTTAACTCTAGCCATATGGTAATGTTTCCCATTAAAGATGTCCCCAAGATGGCAAGAGGCCATGGAGACTACCAAGTGGTGCTCTGCTTCATCTCTGATTCTCTTTTTGCTTACAAAGGAATGGATGGTTCACCGATTGCTCCCCTCAGGAGGTGTTTAAATGTGTCCTTAGCTACCTCTTGAAAGAGACACAGCCAGGTTAGTTAAGAGCATGGGTTACAGAGTTAGCAACAGCAAAGGTTTTGATCTAAACTGTCACTCCCTAGCTGTGAGGTCCCTGGTGAGGAACTGAGCTGCCCAATACCTGTCCCTGGAGTATAGCATGGATAACAGAGGGACCCCGCCTCAGTGGGTGGCAGTAGGGTCCAGCAAGGTGATGGTTGTTGAGTGCTCAGCACAGGGGAAGGACTTTGTAGTGGTATAGATGGTATTCATCATGTATTCTTTCCTTCCACAGATGTGATAGGCACTGTTGGAGACCCTAGAGATTAAAATATAAAATAAGCCAGAGGCTGGGGACATAGTAAAGTGATAGAATATTTGCCTAGCATGTATAAGGCCCTGGGTTCAATCCCCCCAGCACCAAATAAATACATAAAAAATAAAACAAACAAATGAGAAAACAATAAGGCAGACCTTCACCCTTCAAGGAACCTCCAAGCTGGTGGTCAAATAAATATAGTTATATAATGGAGCAAAAGAAGGTCACTTTGTTTTCGCTACTCTCCCATTCCAATTCAGGCCTCTTAAAAGAAGGGACCTGTCTTGTTGATCTCCACAGGAAGTAAGGGACAAAGTCCCTCTGATCTTTAATGGAGCCACAGGAACTTAAGGAAACCTGGTAACAACACAGAATGAACAGAACTCATTACAGGCTCTGTATCCTATGATAGGACCTGCTAGAATTAGGAAGGGTCCTAGAGGTCACACAGATCAACTCCATCTTTCACTTTGCACCTGAATAACCTGAGACTCAAAGGGTCAAAAGATTCACCTAAGTTCACTCCATGAATTTGAGTCCTTGCTCCTACACCAGCCCTTTGTCCCCTCCTCCCATCCTGCAGCCTCGTTCCCCATCATCTGTGTATGTGTGTGTGTGTGTGTGTGTGTGTGTGTGTGTGTGTGTGTGTACCTCCCATGGCAACACATGTTCTTCACACCAGCTTTGTCAGATGGGCAGGGGGCATCAAATTGAAAGATATCAAAAAACTGTCTACCATTTCTACCTCTTAACATCTTTTCAAATCAGAAGCCCAGGCAGCATTGAGTTGTAGAACAATGTGATGTGTCATCTTCAGGGACAGGCCTGTGGGTGCCTTCTGCTCACAAGGCCATAGAAAACATTCCATCCAATGGTGTGCTGCTGAGGAGGACATGGAGCTAATTCACAGCAATCTTGGCCAAGGGATCCACATGATCAGTTGACTCCCATTTCTAAAGATATCTAGCCCTCCACTCTTTCTCCACACGGAGGTTGAAGGTTTAAGACTGGATTTATGAGTGTACCTTTTCCCCCACATCCTAGCCAACATTTATTATTGCCTGTATTCTTGATGATTGCCATTCTGACAGGAGTGAAATGAAATCTTAGAGTAGTTTTGATTTGCATTTCTCTAATTGCACGAGATGTTGAACACCTTTTCATATATTTGTTGATCAATTGTATTTCTTCTTCTGTGAAGTATCTGTTCAGTTCCTTGGCCCACTTATTGATTGGGTTATTTCTATTTTTGGTGTTAAGTTTTTTTGAGTTCTTTATACATCCTAGAGATTAATACTTTATTGGAGGTGCATGTGGTAAAAATTTTGTTCCAATCTGTAGGCTCTCTTCTCATGTTATTAATTGTTTCCTTTGCTGGTGGGACTACAAATTGGTGCAACCACTATAGAAAGCAGTATGGAGGAAAAACAAAGAAAGAAAGAAAGAAAGCAGTATGGAGATTCCTCAGAAAACTGGGAATGGAACCACCATTTGACCCAGCTAGCCCACTCCTTGGTTTATACCCAAAGGACTTAAAATCAGCATACTATAGTGACACAGCCACATCAATGTTTATAGCAGCTCAATTCACAATAGCTAGATTATGGAACCAACCTAGGTGTCTCTCAACAGATGAATGGATAAAGAAAATGTGGTATATATACTCATTGGCATATTACTCAGCTTTAAAGAAGAGTGAAATTATGGCATTTGCCAGTAAATGGTTGGAGTTGGAGAATATCATGCTAAGCGAAATAAGCCAATCCACAAAATCAAAGGCCAAATGTTTTCTCCAATATGCAGATGCTAATTCACAATAAAGCAGGGGGCATTAGGGAAGAATAACATTACCTTAGATTAGGTAGAGGGAAGTGAAGGGAGGGGAAAGAGGGGATATGGGGATAGGAAAGATAGTGGAATGAAACAGAAATTATTACTGTATATATATATGACTATGACCAATATGATTCTGCAACATGTACACTCAGAAAAATGAGAAATTATATTCCATCTATGTATGATATATCAAAGTGCATAAATGCATTCTACTTCATGTATAACTAATTAAAACAAAATAAATAAATAAAAAGACTGGATTTCGTCATACAAGGGTTGGAATCCAGCTCCTCCACTGACTAGATGAGAGACCTCAGGCAAGTCACTAAACCTCTCCAAGCCTCGGTTTCTTCTGGTGGAAAATGGGTACAATACCTCTCCACTCTGTAAATTATGGTGAAGATGAACATGGTATATGTAAAACCAGCACAGGGCTGGGGAGGGATAAACCCTCAATAAGAGGAGGAGGAGGAGGAGGAGGAGGAGGAGGGGGAGGAGGAGGAGGAGGAGGAGGAGCTAGAATTAGCATTAGCATTACCCACGGTGTCAGGATTACATCTTCTCCAAAACAACTAAAGGAAATTCTCAGGGTCCATCTCCAACTTTTGAACTTCATACCTTTTACATTTAGTGATAAAATGTCTCAGTGCCAAATGACAAGTTCAGTGTGTGTGCATGCACATGCCGCCAACCCTCTTCTAGTCAGAGTAGCATGGTAAGCCCAGGAGAAACTGTGGTTTGGTGGCTAAAATACCAGATGGCAGGTCACTTCACTAGAAAGGCAAGAAACAGACTTGAAATTAGGTTTCTTTGTCTCTGCCCATAGTCCACCTGCCCTATCTTGCTCTGTGTCCTACAACTGATTCTGAGTAAAAGTTCCAAGGTTTACTTCTGTCCATCCCCAAGCACACTGAGGGACTGCTGGGCTCCCGTCCTCATAACTGCCCTGCTCCTCAAGCACTTATGGCATCATCTCCTTGCATGCAGTTCCCCTTACACAGTTCTCCTTGCGGGGAACATTCATGCCTAAATGTGATTAGTTCCCCTTCCAAATAAATAAGCATGGAGATCATACATCTTTCAACAAAGATTTCCTTTCATGCATCCACCCGATGTTTGCTAAACGAGAATCCTGTCCTTATGTGATTCTTCTCCTATTGACTGGCCCTATAGTCCCGACTCACCCAGAACATTTCCATCATCCTAGACAGCTTTGATCCTTGTGCTAAAATTATAACGTGCTTCTCCTCCCCCAGACCCCCGGACGCCGTTGGCATTCTCTGCTGTTTGTGCTTCCCATGCTTGTGTAGGTTGCTCAGTCCCATATTGATGCGATCTCATCAAAGTCCTCAAAGCTCCAGGGGGCCCGTGCTTCTCTTGCACTGCTTGCCAGCTTCCTCACAAGCCCTGGGTCCTCTCCTCCTGATTCTCTCCACCTGCTTCCACAGAGGTTCCAGCTGCAGCTGGCCTCCTATCTTCCTGGGCTCCATCTCTGCCTGGGGACCCCTCCCTTCTGTGCACTGCACAGAGACACCTTTCTGAAGTGAGCTCAGCTCCCTGTCCTCACAGCTCTCTTGCCGCCTGGTTTTCCTCTGAGGCCTCTTATTTACCCCTCATGGCTTGATCACTTTCCTTCTGTGTGACCAGGACTCTCCCATCTTCCCTAAACGCCGCTCTCTCTCACGACTTCTGCTTCTCCTGCCCACTCTGAACCCCAGCACTGTTCTCCACGCCGCTAGCTCTGTCCTGCTGCTTTCTCATTCAGGAACCTGGGAGCTGCTCCAGCTGGGCCTCAGCTCTTTTATTTTTTTATGTTACTCTTTTAGGAAAAAAAAAAAATTCAAAGATCTCCTCTGTTATACCACAGTAGACAGGCAATTCAACGCAATTCATGCCTCAACTTTCCCCCTTATTTTAAGGAGCAAGCAGGCGTAGCTGGAACCCCAATGACACGCACATTCTTCACCATGCCTGTTGTCAACTATCTTGGCTTGGGTCCTAATGATTTCCCTCCTACTCTCCTAAACCCATATCCTAGATTTATTCCTTGTCAATGTCCATCTGCCCTTCACACCCTCTACTCCAGACAGATTCCAAAAAGCAAAATTGATCAATTAATTACCCCCAACTCCACTGGCTCCGCATTACTTTGAGCATGAAGTCAAAACTGTCCAACACGGCATCCGAGGCACTTCGTGATCTGGTCACTGCCTAGCACTCACTGCAGCTCCCCCCTGCTCAGCGTCATCCAAGCTCACTGGAGTGGTAATATGGAACCATTTTGCACCCATACTTGTACAACTAAGGCAAACACGCTGTGGTATTTCACGTGGGCATGCCTCAAATACAGGAGAGGGTGGGAACATGCAATTGCATAGAAAACTGGGGCAATTTATTGACCAATAACTATTCCTGTATCAATTGTAACTAAATTGTTCCCTAAATGAAGTGTGTCTGGTGGCAACGAGCCCTATCCTTCCCTTGATGTAGTCCATTTGGATAGTCAGATGTCTCAATACAAACCAGCATAATAACAATAAAAATAATGGCTAATAAACCATCCTGCAGAAAACTTCTGAGTTCTTGACCTGTACTAACTCATTTGTTCTTCAGTAAATGCCAAGTTAATACAAAGATGGCAAGGAATTTGTTCAAAGTCATCCAGCTTTTTGTGGAAGGCTAGAACGAAAATCCACATCATCTGGTCCCCAAATCGACCATCGATGTGCACCAATAGTACACCCATGGTTTTCTATTTGAATTGGTGCTATCAACGCCTACCAAACATAAGCAAGCTCTCAATATTTCCCATGCCCATTGTTTTATTACAGACAATGAAAGACCTGGTCCTGCATGGCCCTCTGATGTAGACTCTAACATTCTTTCAGAAGCCTATCATGGTGCATAGAATATGGAGTTTGATTCTGAAGACCTGGTGGGATTCAAGTTCTATCTGTTACTCATTAGCAGTGTGGCCTTAGGCAAATCATTTAAATTGGACCTCAATTTCTGCCTCTAATGGAGATATTAACACCCACCCTCAGAGGGATGCTCTAAAGTATAAATGAGATAACATCTATGAAAATATTTTGCAGAAGGGATCCTTTCAATCCTAGCAGTTCTATTCAGATACCAAAATAACCATGATTATTCTCCTGATAGGAAATTACTTGGCGCTCCCTAATTCATGGAAACTAAAATTCTACAAACATGTGCCCTAAATTTATCCCCAGGAGACAACCATTTTTGGACAATAACTCTCACCCTATATGAAGATCCTCCTTTCAAATCTTCCTTGAAGGGGGCCTGCAGAGATGAGTTCAGCTCCCCCAAAGGATGAGGCAAGGAGAAATCAAGGAGAAAGAGGAAGAAAGTCCCAGCATTGGCACCTTTTCAATTCATTTTTCAACCTATTATGATCTTCAGAGATTTCTTTTTTTCTGTTTTGCCTCTTCTCCCAACTTCCCATTCACAAATGTGAGCCATACTTAAGTGGCACCCTCCAGCCCTCCCCACTCACACCTGTCTGCCCCGTAGCTCACGTGAGCATCCCCCTGCATCCTTTTAACCTCCTGACCCATGCAGTGCTACGTCTTTCAACCTTGTTCTGGGGGGCATCTCTTCCCCCAATTGAACAGGAAAAGCTGAACTAATCCTTACCACAGCCAGCTAGAAGCAGAGCTGGGATTTGAACCCAGCTCCCCTGCCAAAACCAAAGCTCCTTCCAGCATAACATGCGACTTGAGTTCCACGTTTGTGGTTCTGAGAATGTTTATTCATTCACAAGCACCATATTTAATAACCCCATACTATGTTTAACACTGGGACACTCAAGAAAGTCAGTCTTAGAGACCAGAGGGATACAAAACACTATGAGAGAGATGTACAAACAAGAGGCTGAGCAGAAGCACCTGTTCCTTCTTCAAGATATATTTTGCCACAGGATGTAGCACTAACAAGTACAGCAACTCACAATTCTTTACATCATAGAGTCCATCACATTAGATGAGCAAGAGGACCAGCAGAGCCAGTTGTTAGCCTCTGTATTCCTCAACGATCTAGCTCCCTGCTTGGTACACAGGAGGCAGCTGGATGAAAATAGCTATGTAACATGTTTTTGAAGCATTAATAAAGCTGTTCATTCTACACATTTAAAGGAGAAGAATAAACACACACAAACACAGGATGCAATTCATGTTGCTGGAAAGTTATAATTTTTAAAGCAAAATACAGGGTTCATACCAAGAGTGCCTCTGAGCACAGTTCTTATCCTTCCTTTGCCTCTCCTAGAGGAGTTTAGTTTGGATCAGGTGCCAGTGATTTCTTGATGATCTTTAATAAACCAGAACAGACTCTTTCAGGTACATTTTAGGGATACTTTCACACAATAGAAGCCAACCCCAAACTTCCCTAGTCATTTAGCAAAACAGTTATGAATACTCCTAATTGTTGGGCTTATGCTGAAGTCATCCCCTCCCATTCCTGCATTCACAACCTATTTGCTGAACAATTGCTAGGCTGATGTCAAGCACTGTGCTAGGCACTGAGTGAGACAAAGCTCAGTCCTCTTGGAGAAGAAACTTAAACCAACAAATTCAACTTCAGCAAATGCAGGTGGAATAAGACAAAGAGAGTCCTTGACTCTACAGAGGAGTTTGAGAAAACCGAAGAACAGATATTGCTGGTGAGTCTTAAAAAAAATGAGTTCAGGTTGTCCAGGTGATTAGGGTATGGAAAATGGAATCATTATATGGAACAGCATTTCCAAACCATGGTTTGTGAAGGGGATGGACATGTTCAGAATGTAGCCAGCATAGCAATGTAGCTCAAGTAGAACTGTGTGTGGGACTGGTCAGATGGACACAGAGGCCATGGTGTAAAGTCACAAAGCACTGGGAGAGAGTGGGTTCTGCTATCAATTAAGCCATAGAGGAATTGCTTTTACCAAAATTCCCTTGGAAGACAGGATGGTGTTGGGGGAAGAGCATAAGTCCTGGTGCTAGACCATCTGGGCTCCATTTTCAGGATCAACCACCTCCTCACTGTATGATCTTTTTCTCTTGAATTAAACTTATTTTTTAAATTGACAAGTAAAACTTTTTTCTTAATATTCCTAGTGTACAATAGGATATACACACTATTGAATGGCTCATTTGACCCATTTCCTTACAGCAAGGCCTCGAGAAAACCAGCTCCTTGGCTTTGTTTTCTTTTGCAGAAGAGAGATGGTCATGAGTGCCTAACTCTTAGGGTTGCTGTGACAGCAGCAACAATGATATGTTTGTTGCAAAGTCCTTACTTCTGGTGATTCACGTACAAATTTTTGGTTTTCCCAAAGTCCTATATCAGCACAGCAATCTGATTCAGGAAAGCATTTCAGAAACTACTCATAATCATTTATTTTAATTATTATCAAAGAAATAGATCAGAGATCAGCAAACTATGGTCAATAGGACAGATCCAGCCCCATGCTTGTTTTGGTAGGTAAATTTTTAAACTTGGGCATTGTGCATCCAGAGTTGTCCAAACTCATTTGACCAAAGAAAGCTTCTGTGCGCCTGATCTTCCTTGGAATGCGGTTTGGGAAATACACTCTTTAGATGGTAACAATGTTTTCTAATGTATGCAACCTACTCTCTTAGAGAGCATCTACTCATCCTGTATGGTCTGTGGTTGTTTTTGTACTATAAGAGCAGAGTTGAGTTCCAACAGAGACCATATGGCCTGATGACCAAAAATATTTACCATCTGGTCCTCCTCAGAAAAAGTTTGCTGACCCCTGAGATAGATGACTGATAAAGAGCAAGACAAATTTCATACATACAAATGGATACATCTGTGTACCTGGAACCCAGACTCTTGATTCATGAATTTTGTCATTAACCTTTCCTGCCTTGGTCATTACCTTTAGACCAGTAGTTCTCAATGTAGCATCACACTGTGATTGTTTACGTGTATAGGTTTGTCTGCCAACCTTTATCATCTGTGATGCACTGAGAGAATAAAGGTGGGACCATTACCTTAGATCTTACCAGGTTATTAGAGCTAACACAAGTAGTACTTTATTCAAAGCAATCTTTTCCCTCACCCAGGTTGAATTACATTCCCCGTCTTCTGTCAGCCCAACGTCAGAGCCAATGGGCACTGTGCTGCAAAGACAAACCGCTGAAGACAGAAAGCCTGGAAAACTGCTTGCTTTCCAATGGAAGCACAGTTACATTAGCCTCTAATCTCGAAGCACAAAAACGGCCTTTGTGGTGGTCTGAAATACAAGAGATCTCAATCGCTGTTTACTGAATCTTAAACCTTGACAAAATGGGTTACTCTCAGGTCCTGCACCAGCTGCAGATTTATCCTTTCCTTAAGGAACTACAAAAGTGACTGAGCTGGATGCCCCCACACCCCTTTTGTTATATGGGAATTAGGGGTTAGTGCAGAAGAAAATGCTTTTCAATGAACCTTCTCTGCAGAGCCTCTGAAAAATAGTGCTTTTTGAGCGGTATGTTCCTGTGAACACTATTTTAGCAGGTATTCTATTAGAACAGAGAGAGATTCTGTGCCCATAAAAGCTGGAAACACCATGTTAAACATATTTCTTTCCAGAAGGATGATGCTTCAGAGCCTTAAACTTGTGCATTGTACATCCAGAGTTGTCCAAATTTATTTGACCAAAGAAAGCCTTTGTGGGTCTGATTTTCCTTGGAATGTGGTTTGGGAAATATACTCCTTAGATAGTAAAAAAAAAAAAATATATATATATATATATATATATATATATATATATATATATATATTTTCCTTATGGACATAAGCTACTCTCTCAGAAAGAATCTATTCAGAAATATTTTTTTGCTTGTGCCAAGCAAAGTGGGACATACCTGTAATCCCAGTGGCTTGGGAGGCTGAGGCAGGAGGCTCATGATTTCAAACCCAGCCTCAGCAAGTTAGCAAGGCCATAAGCAACTTGGAGAAACCCTGTCTCTAAATAAAATATAAAAAGGCCTGGGGATGTTGCTCAGTGGTTAAGAGCCCCTGGGTTAAAAAAATAAATAAATAAAAAATAAATAAAGTTTGTTTATTTATTTATTTTTATCTTTGCCTTTCTATCCATCAAAGGAACAATTACTAATGTACATATTAAGTCTTATCACTTGGCACCTAGCAAGACAATTCATGCACAGGCCAGGCTTTGCAAACCTCAGCCTTACAAACTGGCCTGAGCTATCAAATTGAATGTCACCTATCACAGGAAATTTACTTAAAGAAGGAATGAATGACCTTGAGATACTACTGCCAAGAACTGCTTTACATAGTACATCCCATTTAATCTTCAGAACAATCCTGAAAGGGATTGTCTATTTTTATCTATTATTCCCATTTTGCAGATGAAGAAACTCGAGACCAACTACAAAATATAACTTTCAAAATGTGTAACTTTCCCAACTACAAAATCACCAGCACTGAGCCCATGTCCGTCTGGTTCTAAGCTATAAAGTTATTCCAAGCACTTCAACAGTGCTAACAAAACTCTCAGCAATGATGGAAATGACAAGTGTCCATGCTGTCCACCTGCTCTATCCTGATAGCCACTAGCCACGTGAGGCTGCTGGGAAGCTGACACATGGCTAGTGGACTGAGGAGCTGGATTTTTTATTTTAATGCATTTGTTTAAATAGCACAGCTCTGTCATGGCTACCATATTGGAGAGCTCAGCTCCATAGCATTCCTGTTTAAGTACTGAGACTAGTTGACCTGATTAAACTGAAACATCAAGTTATCAACTTTAGTTTCACTTCTTTAGTCATGAAGGAACCAATAGATCTAAGGGCTGGCAAATATAGTATGGAGCAGAAGTGAAAGCAGACAATGTGAATAAGACAGTATGGAATCAAAGGAGCAGGGCAGGGATGTTTCTTGCAGGGCCAATGACCTGAACCATTTTAATAAACTATAGGATATGGAAAGGCACAGAAAGAGCAAAAGCACAGAGAGGTCCTTCGGAAGATGCTAAATGTTCTTCAAGGGACTCTAAAACAACATGCAATAGTTCTCTTAGTCAATCCACTATCACTGAAGCACGTGGAAAGTTTGAATGTTCTGCTCAAAGTGTTAGAGACTGCAGGTTTGGGGAATATCCATTCAACCTAGCATCTCGGTGTTGAATAAGCTGGAAGAGTGATACATGACTGCAATGAAGTACTTTTAAGTGTAAGGTGCCAAATTTTCTGGGACCTTCTGAGAACTTGCTTTTCTACTGTTCTTGTTAACTTTTGACACAGATCCCAGAACTCCACATCTGGTGGGGGGAGCAAGTTTAGTTTTTAATTTTATATCATGATAATCCGAACCGTTGATGGCGAAAGTCAATTGTGGGTTGTCTTTGATTTTACATAGTTTCGCAATTCGTCATCAGAGATAGTTAAACTGAGTACAGAAAAGCATGTCAGCACAGAGCTTAGGAATGAGAGTTTGAAAATCATACTGTTTGTTTCAGATACCGGTTCTCCCATATCATAGCTATGGGATCTTGACCATATACTAGAGCTTCACCTCTCCACGCCTCAGTTTCCTGATCTGTAAAATGGAGACATGAATGGATCCTACGTCTTCTGGATGTTCTCACGTGCTAACATAGAGCAAGACTGAAACACTTATTAACTCAAGACTCAGTTCCTCTAAAGAGGCTGCTCAAGCCATTGTTCATACTAATTCAGAGTAGTTTTATTGTGTAGGATGCAAGTGATGTTTCTCTATATGTGTGTAGCCTTCTTATAGGGTTCACTTGAGATAATTTGCACAGCATGCTTTCAGAGCACAAAGCAATATAATAATATTTAATATTAACATACATTTTTCCTGGGGCCTAAAAGGAAATCATGAAATATGAAAATTAGCAGAATCCATAAAAAATTACTTTATTCAACCCACCAATCCAATTCTGGAATCTCTACAGTACCCTTTCCTGAGCTTTTTTGAATTTGTGAGATCTGAGAAAGGAGCCCATCACATAAACTATCTCCCCTTTCGACAATTCCTTGAGCCAAAGTCTGCCTCCTCTGCCGTCCACTGCTTTGGTGGTAAAGAGAAGAATCTTAATTCATACTTCACATTTCTTCATGGCAGTATTTTAAAAATATTTGAAGATGGTAGTCATGTTTCATTTTCCACCATACACACATCCCTCACAATAAACACATTTCAAAGTATAAACATTTCCAGTTGCTTCTATTACTTCTCTAAGATACAATCTTTTCTTCTTCTCCTTCTTCTTCACCTCTTGCTGCTCTTCCTTCTGGACACACTGTAGCTTGATCTATTTCTCTTGCACTAACTTCCATCCAAACCTATTACCTGCCAGCCCCACACTGGTTCTGAGAAAGCAACCGAGTCAGAGAACGTGGCCAGGCCTCCTTTACCCAGCACTGCCAAGGGTGGGAGGCAGACGTGTCCATACAGAAATGAACTTGCACTGATCTCCAGAGGGCAGAGACTGGAACCCATGTCTTATGCACCAGACTCCTATTATTGACCCCAAGAGTGATTAGGCATCTTGTGTAGACTGTTGGCCCAGTGTGCATTTAAAGCAATTATCTCCCCCTCTCCTTCATAAGAATAGCCAGGTAATTCACTACCTTCTATTTTACTGTTAATGTTAATGATTTGCACCAAAGTACAAGGCTTTGTACTTAGCCCTCTAAATATTTGTCTTGTTTGCCTCAGTCAGTCCTTCTCCTGGGTCACTTTAGCTTGCTAAGTTGGCTCTCCCATCTCTGCTTTCTGCCAGTCAGGCAGGTATACTTTGTCCGCTTTCTCCCTATTCCTGACAAAGTTGTTAACAACTGAAACAACTTCCCTGTGACTGCCCAAGTTCACCAGAGATACTAGTCACCATGGGCTTTCCATGAGTGCATCTGCTCATTTCTTCAGTCAACCCGAACTAGGCCCACGGGCAGGGGAGTGGATTCTAGGTAAGAAAGTCATGGCCACTGTGCTTGGGAGGCTCACAGTCTTAGGGACAGGTTTTTGTTGTTGTTTTTGGTGGTGCTGGGCATTGAACCCAGTGCCTTACGCATGTGAGGCAAGCACTCTACCAACTGGGCTATATCCCCAGCCCAGAGACTCACAGTCTTAAGGAGGAGGCTTATATGTATGTGCCTAACAGCAAGACGGGGCCCAGAGTCATAGGACATGGAGGCAGAGCCATCCACTCTGACCCAGAGGACTTCAGGAGGCTGAGAGAGGGCAGGGCACAGGCCAGGTGCTTACAGATAAAGGGACACTCAGCAGACACGGAAAAACAGATATAATGGAAATCTGCTGGAAATAGTGCAAGTAACCTATTTTTTTGTTTGTTAGGGAGTATTTTTCTCCTCTCTGGGAACCTTGCTGAGAAGTAGACAGTGTTTACAGTGGTCTCACCAATCCATCCTTAGCCAGGAATGGCCCGTTCTACTTCCATCTTTAAGTTTGGGAGTTGATAATAAAATGTATTTCTTTTCTATCTTAAAATACAAAGCAGCCCAGGGTGGTGGTCCAGGCCTATAATCCCAGCAACTCAGGTGGCTAGACAGTAGGATCACAAGTTTGAGGCCAGCCTCAGCAATGTAGTGAGGTCCTAAACAACTTGGTGAGATCTTGTCTTAAAAATGAAAATAAATAAATAAATAAATAAATAAAAAGGACTGAGGATGTGGCTCAGTGTTTAAGCACTCCTGGGTTTGATCCTTGGTACCCAATAAATAAATAAATAAATAATACAAAGGAAAAGCACCCCATGTTTACAAGCCAGAGGCAACTCTTCCAGCCTGTTCACAGCTCTGGGAACATCTGCACTACACGTGTGCTTCGTGCTCTGAAAGGCTGGAGATGCTGGCTGCAGGCCCACACCGAGGCTGCACAATGCTTTCTGGGTTTTGTCCCCTTCCTCCCAGGGTGCCCAATTACATTTCATTTTCCGTATGCCTTTCCTTCCTTTGAAAGCAGACTTGAAGGCTGGGTTGGGGTTCTGACGTGTGCTCTTCTGATACTAAAGTCCTGTGCTAAGGAAAATGCAGCAGCCTGCCTCCTGGCTGGGCTTTTGTTTATAAATGGGCTTTTCACAGATTCTCCTTCCAATTCAGTCTCCAGTTGAAGCTTGAAATGATTAAAGACGTTTGCAGGAGCCAGAGTTGAGGGACTTTTTTCTTCTTCTTCTTTTTCCATTGGAGGTTACCAACTCACCAACGTCATTCCTGCCACCCAGAACCCAAAGCTACACAATTAAGAGCAACTGGGTAGACTCAGAGCCTTTATCCTTTGTGAAAGGGAGGAGAGATAGATGGACAGGGACAGTATCTTATTCGTCTTTGTTTTCTCAGCCCTGTGCACAGCACCAAGTATACAGCAGGTGCTTAATATTAATAAATACTGAATAAGAGGCTAACATGATAGATGCATTGATGGATGGATGGATAACATTGTTTTCTAATATCAAAATGGTATTGTTCTAAATTATTTTAGGCTTATGTCATTTTTTGAAATGAATTAGGAAATTAACAAGCATATTTACTTTTTTAATGTGCATATGCTTCAGAAAGTAGGAGAGTCCGAGGACCCCAGTGCTTTGTGAAATACATATAACCCACATGCCTCTCATCAGCTCCTTGGTCTAGTAAATACAATACTAAGGACCAGAATCCTATCTATATCTCTTAGACTGTTAAATGTAATAAGCTCTCATTTTACAGAGAAGAACAATGAAGCTGGGAGAAGCAAAGTTACTTGCCCAAGGTCACATACTAGTAAGCTACATAGCTAGGACTGAATTTATTGTTGCTTTCTCATGGAAACTGATCCTTCATATTCAAGGCAAAAACAGTAATACTATGTCTCATCTGAGTCATAATAGACCTGATAAACTCCAAGGTTCCTGCCTTGCAATGAAGACCCAGCAAGTCTAAGACACCCGGAGCCAAAGATGAGTTAGAAATCACTGCACTAAATGGACAGTACTCGATTGTAACAGCCCATCCTTCCTTTCTGAAGTGTGGGGTGCTTGCTAACTGAGGGGCTGCCTATGCCTAGCACGCTGTGTCAAAATTAAAGCTCGTTTCCAGTGGATTAGGAGATAAGAGAGACTTTGGGATTATCAATTGAAATGATTTCAAACTTGTGACAGCACTAGTGTTTGATGGCTCCAGGAGTTCGTCCCTGAGAGTGCTCACCTTCGATATGAATGAACTGCTAGAGAGGTGAGACACCACTGCTGAGCGTCTGCAGGTGCATGTGAAAATGCACAGTCCACCAGGACTGCAGTGTTTTTTTTTTTGTTTGTTTGTTTGTTTGTTTTTAAGGTTCAAGTTTAAGACCCAAGGTGGCCGGGCGCAGTGGTGCACACCTGTAATCCCAGAGGCTCAGGAGGTTGAGACAGGAGCATCAGGAGTTCAAAGCCAGTCTCAGTAAGGCACTAAGCAACTCATTACTGCAGAGATATGGATAAAACATCTGTGTGCATATAACCACAGAGCATTGCTTTGGGGATCATGCATCTGAACCCCTCATCCACAGGTGAGAACAGATAGGTCCAGAGAAGTCAAGTAAGCAGCTTAAGCATGCTCAGATCTTCTGACTCAACTGAGACTAGAACTGTATCTTCTGCCCTATCCTAGGACACTCTGCAATACAGCCCATCAGGGCTTCATTTCTTCTACCTGCACACAGATAAAATCCAGTATAAGTGACTCAGCCAAGGAGACAACAAATTTGCTAGGACTCTAAATAAAATACAAACTAGGGCTGGGGCTGGGGCTCAGTGGTTGAATGCCCCTGAGTTCAATCCCTGGTGCCAAAAAAAAATTAACATCCAAGGTGAAAAGAATAGAAAAAAAAAAAAAATAGGCTCCATCAATGAAGTTGTTCCTATCAAAACACTACCAACACTCTTTACTCATTAAACAGTGTTTGGCACATAGTAGGCCTTTCTTTCAAGTAGCTGAATGAACAAAGATTATGGAAGGTCACCTGACCTGCCGACGAACTCCTGGCAATGAGTGCTAGCGAGCTTCTTTCCACTATTGTTTCATGAAGATCTCCAATGATACTGCATAAAGCAAGGTTGTTCAGGTACTTCATGCCAATATCAGTCTCTCTCTTTTTTAACAAGCCAAAAAGAGTGTTTTTCACATTGTCTCTGGTTAATAGCACATCTCACGTTGTTCTATGGAGACGTCGTCCCAAGTGCAGGCCCTCGATTATCTGATGTGGCCTGGGCTGTTTGCTTGAGATACTTCCCACGTGAATCCACTGCATTACCATTTAGTGATGCTGGGGAAGGAGAAGCAATCATAGCTGGCACCCATCTAGACGTTACACGACTCACACGCACGGTGCAATCATGAAATGGGATTTATTCAGTCGCAGGCACTGACGTTGACGCAGCTCAAACCTAATTTTCTAGAGGACAGCACAATTCTCATTGATTTGGAGAGATATATGCACACTGTCTTACTTTGCAGACCAGCTCTCCCCAAGTCCATGTAAAAACAATCTCTAAACATCAAAACACCAGTGAAGATGGGGAAGATCTCTTTGCTTTTATAAAAGCACTGACCTTCCCACCAAAAAGGCCACATTTTGACATGATGGGAAGTAACACAGCATAGTTCTACCATAAGATGCTGAATAATCAGAAATGTATAAAAGGATTCCATTATGTGCATGAAATGATTTACCTCTCCACTCAACTGCAAAAATTTGGCATTTCATATACATTAAAATGAAATCTCCCAGAGAAACTATTGAATTTACATTATATGGTTTAGATTCCTAAGCAATTTCACCACAACTACATAGAAGTCCTCTTTCCCGCCATATTTGATCTGGTTTTGTTTAATCTCTCCCTGTAAGATCTCAAAAATGTAATATAGCTTATTCTTGTGGTTGCCAAAAATTTATTGAGTGTCTCACTCAAAATGCTTTTCATATATACCAATATATGAAAAAGCACCAACCCACAAAGAGCTGATAGCCTAGTGGGATACAAGGTACCTAAAAATGCCCACTCTGCATGAATATGTAATGACAAATCCTACCATGATGTGCAATTATAATGCACCAATAAAAAATGGAAGAAATAAGTAAATAAAGTGAAAAATATGCCCACTCTGATACACAATGTCATTTGTGAAAAGTATAGGAAGAACAGAGAAGGAAAGAGCTCAGGTCAGGGGAATCTGGGAAGGTTTTCTGAGAGACAGTGTGTATATGCAGTCCTAAACTACACACTAATCATCAGGCATTACTGCAGAGATATGGATAAAGCATCTGTGTGCATATAACCACAGAGCATTGCTTTGGGGATCACCCATCTGAACCCTTCGTCCACAGGTGAGAACAGATAGGTCCAGAGAGGTCAAGTAAGCAGCCTAAGCATGCTCAGATCTTCTGACTCAACTGACACTAGAACTGTATCTTCTGCCCTATCCTAAGACACTCTGCAATACAGCTCATCAGGGCTTCATTTCTTCTACCTGCACACAGATAAAATCCAGTGTAAGTGACTCAGCCAAGGAGACAACAAATTTGCTATGACTGAGCTCCATCACTAGGACCCTTTTAAATACAGAGAGCCTGTTTAGGATCCAAGTTAAAATAAAACAACACTGAAAACTAAGCTGTGTTCATGACCTTGTATGATGACATCATTATAACTGAGTGGCCAGTTACAAGCTGATAATCTGTCAGTACTCTTGCCACAATGAAAATGAAGTAAAAAAAAAAAAAAAAAAAAAGATGAAGAAAAAGACGCCTAATTTCACAATGTAGTAGATGTCAGGACAAGAAATGAACTTATACCTGTGAGGTCAATCTCATCTTATAGTTTGGAAACGTTAATTTGCTGATATGCTTTATGCTGAAGAGTCAAAGGAGGACTAGCATAAATGGTGCTACAAAATTTCAACCTTTCTATTAAGGCTGAGCAGGAACAGTAAAAAGGAAACTGTTTTAGTCACTATATTTTATTACGCAAAGGACTGAATCAGAAAATTGGAATATTAATAAAATATTTCCTGCAAGGACTTGGCTGATTAAATAAATAGCTTTATGCTTTTATGAAGATCTGATATGAGACAGTCACGTTTAAGGGCAGTGAGTCCCTTTTTGTAATTACTAATAGGGATAGTTTAATTATACCCACAAGTCCCAAGATAGTGCTGCAATACACCAGCTGGGACTGAAGTGCCCACTCTCTACCTGAGGCCTAGATTATCTGGAGTCTGACATGTAAATCCCATCAGCTTTGATTCAGATACTTCTAGGAAAGGGCTTAGGCAATATATCTTTTGCCTAATTCATAAAGAAAAATAATCACAATAGATGCATCAATTTACTTACATGGCTAAGTCTCTGAGGCACAGTTACCTACTCCCTAAAGAGGAGAAATTAGCTTCTGGATATACTGTCATAAACAGACATAGAAAGACTAGACAGAATCCAAACATCCCAAGCTCTGATAATTGTAAGATACATCTCAGGATAAGGGAATGGGCCTATTAAATGATAAAAGCCTGTTATAATCACTGATAGCAATTTGTAGGACAAAAACCTACCTGTCTTCCTCCTTCCCCACTCCCTGCCCAACAGACTAGCTTTGCTAAGAAAGAAACTGGAGAACCAAGAATGCTTCAGAGATGGAGCAGATTATTGCAGCTGGTTTCCACCAGTGAGAACATAATGCAGTACACATGGATTGTGTATTGTGTACCCCCCTGTCTGCCAAGCATGCATATCTCACTCTGATTTTCCTTGAGGGACTCATCTTCTTAATTCCAATTTTAGTCTATGCAATTTGGTAGGGCCAACCTCATCTGGCTTGAAGGTAGTCCTGAGGTCCAGTCCTGGACAATGAGGATGAATTCTAAGTCGTCAATTCTGACCACAGTGACTGGTTCAGGAAAGAGCCCAAGTCCCTGGAGATATAGCCCTAGGCTACTCTCTGAAGGGAAGACGCCCTCTCTGGGGGTGGGGAGGTTGTTGCTAAGCTAGTAGGATGTATATGCCTGGATTGTTGGTGGCCATCTGTGCACTACTTGGGGCCAGCCTACTAACAAAGCCAACACAGAGTAAAGCTGACACATGAGAACTGAGCTGATAGAACCCTGACTCTAGCCATCCCTATAGCTGAACTATACCTCGTCTTGGTTATGAGAGTCAAGACGTTCCCTTCCAGACTGAAGTCAGTCTAAAGGGGCCACATATGGGTGATATTCTGAATTCAGACTTCTAATTTAAAATGGAAGCAAGCATGTGAGGCACCCTCTTCCCACCTTATGCTAGAATTTTAAAAACATAATCCAAGGCAAAAGGCAAGATCCTTACACTATATCAGGGTTAAAAGACCAGAAGAGAAGCACCAAATATTTTTATGACATATTTATATGAAAACCAAAATCTCAGCCCAAGTACATGATTTATTCTTTGAACCAATACAGGTGTAGGTCCTTGCTATCCAATATGGCTGTCACCAGCCACACAGGGTTATTTAAACCAAAATTAAATAAAATGAATTTGTTTTAAATGTCAGTTTCTCAGTCACACTAGCTCTACTGGAAATGCTCAGTAGTCACAGGTGACTTGTGGCAGCCACATTGGACAGTACAGGTACAGACATCTCCACCGTTGCCAAAAGTTCCAGTGGAGTGTGCTGGCGGTAGCTCTGCCCACTCCACATGTGAAATGCAATTACTACACTAGCCAGAAAATCAAGCTGCCACAACAGATTAATAAATGAAGATGTTAGTGGATGTTAAGATATTCATCAAAGTATTGTTTTTAATAAAAAAAAAGAATTAGCAACAATTTAAATTTGCAAAGAGAGGGGTTAAACTCTGATGCAGGCATGAAAATATCCTATACCTATTAAAAACATAGAGTGTGTTTTGTTTTAGAGGAAAATAGGATTTTTTAAACAAAAGAAAAATCGTTTATTGACAGCATGATCTCCATAAAGTAAAACATTTATAACAAAAACGATAGAAAAATAACCAGACTAGCTAGTCTTCCTAGTGTTTTCTATGTGCCAAGTAATGTGCTAAACATTCAGATGCATTGTATGGCTTAATAATCAAGATAGCAAATAAAATAGATAACATCATTATTTCCATTTCACAGATGAGGAAAATAAGACTTAGAGTAAGTACACGGAAGATTAGGAATGGAATCCATGCTGGTCTGGCCTCAAACCTTCGTCTTCATTGTCCAAAATATGAACAGTGACTGCCCCTGGGTAGAAATAATGTAAGCGATTTTTCCCCTTTCTTATACTGTTCAAAGTTTTCCAAATTCTATACAAAAGGGACTACTTTAAGACCTCTGCATGAAAGGCCATTCAACTCGGGTATAGCCACCAGCTGGTTAAAAGGAGGCTGCAGTGAGCTGAGGATCCTTGCTTAAAACGGGTTAATTATGAGCCCTGGGAGCTTTTGTATTCTGCTGGAGCTTCTGTTCAAATCTAATTTCTCAAAGTATATTGCTAGACACTAATGAAAACCCAAAGAGACACACGCATTCAGGAGATGTATAGCCAATGAATTTTCTGTTGTTTTTATACCAAACAACTTTTTTATATCCTAACATTTTTATGCCAGCTATGAAAAAGATAAATAAATATTTATGACATTCACTCAATTCTGCAGTAACAGCTAAGTTGCTCATGTTCTCACTCTGGATTGAAATGTGCATATTTCAGTGGCTGGGAGTCTCAACCCTAAATGAGAAAGCCACCGCACACTGTCATTACAGACCCTAAAACTACTCATTTGACTCACCATAAGGATATGCCCTTGATAGCAGTACATAACGAGCTTAATTAAGGCTGCTGCAGCCTTTGACAGATATAAACTTCAGTACTACTCAGTAAACAGCAAAGAACATGCCAGAATTACCCTGGACACAGGTTTCACTGAAGCTTTTATCATGTAGCAGATAATGTTTGATCCAGAAAAACAGTTGATTGAGGAAACATAAAACAAAGGGGGACGAATTTCCACCATTCAGCTATCTTGCAGAAACTTTGTCCTTTACCAAAAATGGCCCAGTTTACCTTTTGGCATCTTGACCCAACTTCTACTTCATGAAAATTTTTGTAGGCACAACATACTAAGTATAAGAATAGGCCAGAATTCACCAGTGGGTGGTACATAAGATAAAAGCAGTTCACAGGCCACTTATCTTTAGCCCACAAAATGTTTTCTGTTTGTGATTTGTTTTAATTGATTTAATGCCAAATTTTTAAACAGAGGGATATTCACACACACACACACACACACACACACACACACACACACACTCCAAAAAGAAAGCAAGAAAGAAAGAGAGAGAAAAAAGAGGAAGGAAGGAAGGAAGGAAGGAAGGAAGGAAGGAAGGAAGGAAGGAAGGAAGGAAGGGGGAAAGAAAAGAAAGACCTGGCCACATCAGTCCAGCCTTCCCTTCTGCTGACCTCTGGTTGGAGCTCAACCATGGCTCACCCAGTCCCCATCTAGTCTGAGTCACTCACCACAAAAGCCTGACCTGCATCCAAGCTTGCAGGTCTTATAATAGGTGACACCTGCAAGACCATTACAAAAATACCACACCTGATATGCAGACAGCCTAGTCTGAGCTAAACAAATATGACTGTACTTCTCCTTAGAGTGAGTACTCTTTGACACCAGGCAGCAGGGGAAGCAGGACAGGCAATTTCACCACCATTTACCCAATCACAGTCGGGCCCTGCTAACCTTTTCCTGTCACTTTCACTGGCTCCTCCCACCCCATCCTGTATGATCTGCTTGTCCCAAACCACCTCACATTCCCCACACAGGCGCATTGGATGCTTCCCCCTTTACTGTGGTTCCCCTGACCTTCAGTATTAATTTATGGTTCACACCCTGAGGACAGCCAGTTTGTCACACTTACCCTGTAAGCCCAGAGTCCAGAACAGTGCCATGTTTACTGCATGACAGACTCACAAGCAAATTGCAAGTGATCCTTGAAATACTGACACTTAGATGCTAAGTTGAGCCTCCCCTCCCCTGGCAAAACCCTCCCTCTGCCTTTGTGCCGCAAGAATACCTTTTTGGTGGTCATTAGCCACCCACCACATTACCTATTTGTTCTTTCCTGACTATTCCAGGGTCTTGAGGGAGAAAGTTTTTGTCTTTTAATGGCTGTATCCAGGGAGCCCACCCTTGTGCCCAGGATACTGCAACATCTCAACAACTGAGTGAGTGGAGAACTGAGAGTCACAGTCCTTCAGCATAAATTTTTTACTTCTTCTAATGGAAACTGAAGCAGCCCCTATGCTCCTCATGGCCATCATCCCCATTATCAGCACCACTGCCACAAGCAGCATCATTTCCATCTGGCAGATCCTAGAGACCCAGGGCCTGCAGCTTGCACATCTGGAGGGCAGAGTCCAAACACAGGCCTTCCTATCAAAAGCAGATGAAATGCAGCCAGGGAGTGAGCAGGGTAGGAATCCTGCACACCTTGATTGTTCCACACATTTCCACCCACTCCTTCGCTCCCTTCCAATTTATTTATTTATCTATTGTTGATGGACCTTTATTTTTATTTCTTTATATATGGTGCTGAGAATCAAACCCAGTGCTTCACACATGCTAGGCAACCCCAGCACTCCCTCCCAATTTAAAGAACAAATGGAAACCCTGCATGTGTAGGTGATGTACAAGACAAAGGCATCATCATCTCCGCACTCTCTACTGCACCCAGAAGACAGCCAGCTGAACAATGCATGCAGAATTCAATTCTAGCAGTGACATGCCTGATGTCTTTACCTCCTGAACGTATCTCATATCTCCTTCCTCTGGAGTTTTCTGTAAGTTATGGATTAATAAACTTTCCCTAAGAATGCAGCTTTATTAATCTTGCAAAATATTCGGAAAAAGAAAATATTTTCTTATTCCCATCTAAAGTGAATTACGGCCTACCAAGTCCCATGTGTGCTGACAAGAAATAAAGTTGCTCTCAGCTGCAAACCATGTGTGTGGTGGTACTTCTTTCCCCCCTCCAGTTGCATCTGTAGTAAACAAAACATCTCACAGTCTCCTAACCCATGCAGACAACAGGGACTATCAAGGTCATGGCACACCGTGACCTATTGTCCAAAGGGACAAGGAGAAAGTTAGCACATGACGGCAATAGTTCAAGCCCCTCCTCTTAAGAGTGAAAAAACAAAGGCTCAGAGAGAGGAGGCCCACCGTCCTCATCTTCAACTACTGAATTCTCTCCATCCTTTGCAAGAAGGGCTATGTGACTTGGTGCAATGGATGTCACTGCTCTGGAGGCAGACAGGGACAGGGAGAAGAACCACCATTTGTGGCATGTCATTGCACCTCAGGTATGACTCTGATTGTGCTGCCTGTGATGGTTTACAAGCAACCCTATCAAGACCCACTGTTCAACTGAGGCCCTGAAAGTACAGGTTTTACCTGCTGCCAGAGCTAGCCTTCAGCCAGGCTCTCCGATTGACCATTGGTAAAATGGGTATTTTAGTCAATTTTTTCACTGCTGTGACTAAGGACCTGACCAGCACAACTATAGAGGAGGAAGGGTTTATTTGAGGGCCCACAGTCTTCAGAGGTCTTAGTCCACAGAAGGCTGGCTCCATTCCTCAGGGCTGGAGGTGAGGCTGAACATCACGGTGAGAGAGGGTGGCAGAGGGAAGCAGCTCACACACATCATGGTGATCAGGAAGCAGAGAGAGAGAGAGAGACTCCACTTGCCAGATACAAATATATATCCCAAAGCCACACCCCAATTCCCACCTCCTCCAGCCACACCCTACCACCTCAGTTACCAGTCAGTTAATCCCTACCAGGGGATTAACTCACTGATAGGGTTAAGACTCTCACAACCCATTAATTCCTCCTGTGAACCCTCCTGCACTGTCTCACACGTGAGCTGCTGGGGGACACCTCACAGCCAAACCATAACAATGGGGCTGGTAGAGCCCACCCCATCCATGGGACAGGACTGTTCTGAAGACCAAAGAAGACGTCCCAAGAGGTTGTGTGTGCATGCATGTGTGGACACATGAAACACCCCCCAAATGCATATTACTGCCACCAGAAGGTGGGCTTTCCTAGACACTGGCCTGCTGGCCTCCTGCAGTCTGTCCAGCACTCACATGTTTGAATATATGTAAGCATAAATTCAGACCTACAAGGTCATTCACTGCAAAAGGGAAATAAAGGCTTCTCGCTCCTCTAAGCTCCTTGGCAGTCTGGGAACGGGGTGCCATGGCTCCTGGCTGAGCAGTCTCCTCATTTACAGGTGCAGTGGGCTGTTCTGCAGCACAGCAGCCCACCTGGCACTGGCAGTGCCTGATTTCAAAGGGCCCTGATATGTACAAGCACTGTGCTATGACCCTGTGTGACTGGCCATGTGTCCATTCTTCCTCATGACACGGCAACACAGGTTCACAATCCCTCACCCAGACTTCCTGGCACCTGAGGTGTTCAGAATGCAGATTTGAGTTTAGATTTTAGAAAGGCAGCAAGAACTGATCTTTCTGTAATATCCCTACCCAGGTTTGGGGAGACACCTGTAATGAAACCTATTACTGCTCTGGAGCAAGATGTGTGGCCAACATCACTGAGAGGGGTCAGATACAGATTATAAGCAGCCTCCTGCCAGTTAGGGTCAGGTCAGGTTTGCCACTAACAAAGTTACGGAAGCCTTCTGGGTCATCAGAGTCTTTCAGACTCTGGAAATGAAGAGAAAGGACTGTGTAGTCCTACTCCTGCAGTCCCTCCCACCAGGGCACCTAGCACTAACAGAGACTGCCTGGTGAGATAGCCCTTCCTTTGGAGACAGAGTCCTCTCAATTTCCTGCCAGAGAGGATGGAAGGGAGGGCGTAAGAGGACAGGGGAAGGAAAAATAAGGAGCTCGCCAAAACTAAGTGTTTCCTTTCACTGTTTTCCTTTAACACCACAATATTCATAAACATTTCTGAAATAGATTTATAGTCCTGCAGGACATTTTGATTGACTGGCACCATCTACTTTGTGTAAGTACAATCTACAATTGCACAAAGACATTGCCTAAGACATATTGCTCAGCACACGTCTCTGGTGGGAAACAACGTGTGACTCTCCTTTCCTGGTGTATGAACAAGTCCTTTGCCTGTTTCTCTCGGATCCACTTCTGGCCCCCTGCCCCGCTCTGTTGGGTGTTACAAGAAGTTGATCTCAACTACGTTTCTCAGGCTCCTTTGCCAAGAGCCTTCCAGTTAGGTTCACACAATGGGAAAGACTGGCAGGAGACAGGAGGAGTGGAGAGAAGCCAGGGTATTCCCTTCTTTTCTCTCTTTCTGCTACAAGGTGGCATCTCCAGAAGTGGCCAAGTCTCTGGTTCTGGGCTGTGCTTGTGTGGTGCCCACTCGCATGACTCAGCCTCTGCTATACTTCCTGCAGCCTCAATTCCTGGCCCTTCTCCCAGTGTGGCTTGGCCTCCGGGTTTCACCAGCCTCCTTGGAGCCCATCTCCTGGGTTCACATTCCTCCATACCTGCAGATCTAGAGGTATCCTGGCTTCCTGCTATTGCTAATCTCTGTCTTTTGCTTCTTTATCATCCTTTAAGCCCTTCCAACTCCTTTGTAACTACTTCCCAGTATTAAGTCCTTCCTACTAACAGACCTGATGTGGAGCTCCTGATCAGACTGTCACTGACACAGTGGAGGTTATTAAAATTATGAAAGTCTCCCTGGAGGTCATGATAGTGACCAGGGGCTATTTTGACTGTGTTCAGAGACAGCACAGAGAGGTATGCTCACCTCTGACACACTGGTTGGCCAAGTTTCAGTCTTTAGGCTGAGATTTTAAACCAGACACAGATAAGCCACAGAACCAGCCATTACACCCATGTGCCTGCAAAATATTTATGCTCCTGTGGGATTTGAAAAGAAACTAGAAAGTCTCCACTATTCCCCAAGTACCTCCTCCCCCAGTGAAAACGTGTACCGAAAGAGAGGGAGCAAACACTGTCTATTAACTATAAAATCACCCCCGAAACCTTCAGATGAAGAAGGCTTTTGTTCTTGATTTCATGCAACTCCCTTGTTTTGGAAAAACTGAGCATTGGGGGAAGACAGAAAGAAAGAAAAAGAAGGACAGACAGAGGGAGGAGAGGCAACGGAGGGGAAGGAGGGCAGAGAAGAATAAGCAGCATTTGGAACAAGGAGTCTAAAACACGCCTCACAGGGACATGTTTAAACAAAGCACTTATTTTGTTTTCATAAACCCAAAACAGTTTACTACAGGGACAATTTCTCCTGTACTGCAAAGGAACTATGCCAGACTTTAAAAATTAAAGATAAGAATAATTTATGGTGCATTTTCCCAAAGAGCCAAACATAAAGAGCATGAAAGACAGTGCCCTTCAGGAATTTTCAACCTTTTGAGAAATCCAGATGAACAAACCTAGATCAGTTAAGGGAGGTACATAATGGGGTGGGGGATTTGTAACAGTCCAGCGTTTGAGAGGCCCAAGACAGACGTGCATACCTTTGAGAGGCAGGCAGAGGGAGGTGTCTCGCTCAGGCTGAGCCCATGTTGTATGACCTTTATGTTTTAAAGAGGGCAATGCTGGCTCCCTTCTCCCACGTCCTTCCTCCCAGCCCCCCTTACTCCCAGCCATGCTGATTTATGGCTACTGAAACAAGTCAAGACTTCATTCTCCACCAAGACATCTGGAATAGTCAGAGTATGCAGAATGATATCTGGCCTTACTCACATGAACTCACAGACAGCAAAGAGAAAATATATAGTGTCAGGGGCTAACCAAGTAGTCAGCCATTCTCTTCTGTAACCTTGTTGGATATGACACGACCTCTTTTATAGCAACCTAAACTAGGACTGCACATATTATCTTCATCTCAGCAAACACAGTGAAGCCTGTGCTGATAATAGGGTATGGGGCGGGGGGGTAAAGGTGGGGGGCTGAAGGCAAGGGACCCAGCAAACAGGGAGGAGGACTGTGAAATTTTAATCAATCCTGATGTTGTAAGGGGTAACCTTTAAAGAGAAATGGATATCTTCCCTGCATCCCAAGACAAAAATATTATTGGAATTGGAAAAAAAAAAGAATATAAGTAGATTTACAAAATGATTAGTAGCACAAGGGGTAAGACAGAGGGGGGAGGGGGAGAGAGAGAGAGAGAGAGAGAGAGAGAGAGGGAGGGAGTGGGGGAGAAATTATCAAGTAATAATCACCATTTGGGCCACACTCAACACCTCTCCCATTATCCACACTTCTTGCAGGTGTACGTCAGGTGCACGTTACAATTCCACACATAATCACATTTCCAGCAGCATTTCACTATATATCAGTATAGTGAACTTGAAGATCTCATGTCAATGGAGTGAGTAGGAAAGAACCCTGGTCTGAGTGCAAGGAGACCTGGGTCTCTATTCCAGCTCAATTTGATGACCTGACCCCTGTTTCCACATCCCTAGACCTGTGGCTCCTCATCTCACTGTGGGAATAAAGCCCAGTAATCTGAGATATGCCTAAAGGGTCCAGCTAGGACTGGGCCTCCCCAACCGGAACTAGACCTCCAGCCAGGCAGCAAGTCATTATGGTCTGCCTGAAATGCCAGAGCAATGTGAGGAGACAGGCTCATGCCCCCAGGACCCAACTCCTGGCACTCATGCCAGCTAGGGTGTCTAGCCTGTATCCTCCTTCCCCCATCCTCTCACTCTCCATGGGAAACCAGAGATGTCTTTCAAATGTCAAACATCTTTAGCAATCAGAGAAATGCAAATCAAAACTACACTAAGATTTCATCTCATACCAGTTAGAATGGCAGTCCATCAAGAATACAAATAATAACAAATGCTGGAAAGGATGTGGGGGAAAAGAAATACTTTTACCCTGTTGGTGGGACTGCGAATTAGTACAACCACCATGGAAATCAGTATGGAGGTTCCTCAAAAGACTAGGTAGGCATGGAACCACCATATGACCCAGCTATGCCACTCCTCGATATTTCTCCTAAAGAGTTAAAAGCAGCATAGTATAGCAATACATGCCTACTGGTGTTTATAACAGAATAATTCACAATAGCCAAATTACAAAAACCAGCCTAGGTGTCTGTTAACAGATGAATGGATAAAGAAAATGTGGTATATACACAATGTAGTTTTATTCAGCCATAAAAAAGAATCAAATCATGTCATCTGCAGGAAAATAGATGGAACTTGAGAATATTAAGAGAAATAAGCCAAATTCTAAAAGTCAAGGGTCCTATGTTTTCCTTCAAATGAAGAAGCTAAACAGGGAGGGGGAAAAAGGGTAATCCCAGTGGCTTGGGAGGCTGAACAGGAGGATTGCAAGTTCAAGGCCAGCCTCCGCAATTTAAAAAGGACCAAAGCAACTTAAAAAGACCCTGTCTCAAAATAAAAAATGAAAAAGGGCTAGAGGTGTGGCTTAGTAGTTGAGCACCCCTGGGTTAAAAAAAAAAAAAAAAAAAGATGAAAAAAGTGTGTGTTGAGGGGAACCTCACGAAACTAGAAGAGAGGCCAGTAGAATAGAGGAAAGGGATTAGGAGGAGGAAGGAGAGGAGAAGAAACAGGGAGGTACTTGAGAATGAAATTGACAGATTATGTTATGTTCATGTAAGACTATGTAACAACAAATCCCACTATTATGTATAATTAAAATGCACCAATAAATTTTTTTTTTAAAATCCCTCTGCCACTGAACGAGACTGGCCGCTACACGAGGAGATCACCCACTCATCCCTTTCCTCACTCTGCATTCCCACTGCCACATTCTGGACCAATGTTCTCTTATGACTCCTGCACTATCAGTCTGCAAAAGAGGATGATGCTGTCCGAGGTGGTGCTCAGCTACCCACAGCCCTTTCCTAAGGCCGTTCTGGGTAGCAAAAGAGAGCAGACGAAGTGCCCGGCACTTCAGTAAACACTCACTAACCCCGCAAGTTCTGACTACCCCCTCTTCAGAATAAGAAAGGCACTCTACATGATGAAAAACTAATAAGTAGGTAGAAAATTTAATTTTCCAAAGGTAGCATTTATGATAACAAAAATATAAAAGGCATAAACATAAATCTAACAAAATGGTGTATACCTTTGTGGAGAAAACTATAAACTCCATGGAAAGACATTAAGCGAGAACTAAAAAAATGAAGAGTTGCTACATTTATGGGTAGAAAAGACACAACATCATAATGATGTCATTCTCCTTAAATTGGTCTACAAATTCAATGTAATGCAAATCAAATCTCAAGAGTATTTTTCTGAAACCTTAAAAGCTGATTATGAAATATATATGGCAGACAAAGGGCCAAGAAAAACCGAGTCACATTTGAAGAGTGACAAAGTAAAAGATTTGTCCTGCCAAATACAAAGGCCTATTACAAAGCAATAACAATGAAGTTTGCTCTGCGCAAAAGAATGGATAAAACATATGCCTAGAAACTCACTGTAAGTGCCAAAATACAATTTTCCCATATGGAAGAACAATGAATAAATTCCTACCTCACACCATATACACACACACACACACACACACACACACACACACAGACCCCTGTGGAGTACAGAACCTAAATGTGAAAGGCAAAACAATAAAGCTTTAGAAGATAATAAAGGAGACTATCTTCATGACATCAGGGTTAAAAAATAAAAGGCTTTCTTAAACAAGACATAAAAAGTGCCAACCATAAAAGAAAAGATTGATAAATTTGACTGCATTAAAATTAAGAAGTTAGATAGCAGAAGGTTGGCAAGAATCCAACTTCTATGTGGTCTATAAATCTAATCAGCTTCCCAAAGGAATAAATTACAGTAACCTTTTTGCATTCGCTGGGGCTCTGTTCTAACAAGGCATGGCCCAGCTCAGATTCAGCACATGGGTGTCCATCTCTTGCTTTATGCACAGCTGGATGGCTGGTGCTTCTGGTTTCACCTAAGTCCCTCTGAATGGCTGCGGTTTAGGGTTGGACATTTGGGGAGTATCATATAACACTGTTCAGGAAAACGTGGCCTTTATTCACATCAAGACAAGCTGCATGACATGCCACTGCCCTAGCGCACAGGCACCACAAAGTGACCTCCAGGGAAGGGGCCTGTGCACGTTTTCTCCCTCGCTCTCGGTGCACTTTTTAATTTTATTTATGACCATCCACGTCACAAAGTTCACTCTCGTTCTGCTAACTGCTGGGATGTATGCACCACTCCAAAAACTGCCAGGAGAAATTTATTTATTTATTTATTTATTTATTTATTTATTTATTTATTTATTTATTTATTTATTTTTTGGTACCGGGGATTGAACTCAGGGGCACTCAACTACTGGGCCACATCCCCAGCCCTTTTTTGTATTTTATTTAGAGACAGGGTCTCACTGAGTTACTAAGTGCCTCGCCATTGCTGAGGCTGGGTTTGAACTCGCAATCCTCCTGCCTCAGCCTCCCAAGTGCTGGGATTATAGGCGTGTGCCACCGCGCCTGGTCTTCCAGGAGAAATTGCTACCAGCAAAAAGAAAAGATGAGAAACCCAGCAGCAATCCTCAGTGTGATCACCTTGTAATCCCGTAGGAGGAGTCAATGCACCATCTCCCACACAGCCGGGACTTGGTACCTAAAGCTGCCCCAGTGAGCCGGTGAGTCTTCAACCTCCTCCTCTCATTCTTTCTAACCACACGTTCTACACCAATATTCTGCCATTCGCTCCACATGCTGACCTGAGTACAGAAATACACAAATATAGGCAAGGATAATAAAAAGGTAAACGTCACCCAGATATGACTTGTGCTTCAAGAGGCTGTCCCTCACACATATCAAGAGACACGGGTGCAGGCAGGATAGTGCCTAACTGTGACATTCTGTTACTGATAGTAAGTTATTTCTTAAGGACTCCAAGGATAGGACCCTCATAAACCTTCAAAGTATTTAGTGTCAGGGTACTGAGTAATTAATTAGCATTGTAATTTATAAATTCCCTTTTTGATGGGAAGCATTTATATTTATAATCTTTCCTATAACAGCAGTTGGGTAGCTCTACTTTACTGAACCAGCTATCTTAACAGGACAGATTTGGGTAAGTAGTTGCTGTTAATTATTCCAAGAGATGTTAACAGGACATACATATGACTTTCAACAAGTGATCATTACTATTCACTTCCAAATTCACATTATAAAATAAAGAATGGTAGCAAAAATAGTTCTCAAATTCACTGACCACAAAGTATTTAATATTGTCTTTAGAAAACTTAATTTACTCTAATCTTTTTTAATTTTTTTTAAAATTTCTAGTCTTTTTACCAACATTTATTTGATAAACCCTGACATGGCACACATTTAATTCAATTCAGCAGAAATGTACTGAGCATCTACTACATTTCAGACACTAGAGCTAAAAGCAGAAGCCATACTTCTTTCCTCTAAACATTTTATAAATGTCTTTTATTCTAGGACAATTATTGGACAATATTTCTTTTTATTACCTTTTAGTGACTAGCTTAAAATTGTATGAGAATTCATTGAATCTCTATTTAGGTGTACTCTTCTGATAAGCATATTCAAAAGAATCATATGGAGTAATGAACATCAAATTTAGGATAGTGATTACATCTGGCTGAAGGGAGGGTGATATAATCTGGAAAAAAATAACTAGGAGTCTTCAACGGTACTTGTATGGCTTTATTTCATTAGCTGAGTGACAGGTAGAATATTTTATTTTTTATTTTCCAAATATTCTATTCTATATTTCAAAATCACATTACTTTTATAGTAAAAACATTTTAAAATCTTTAGTAGTTTCCTACAGTTTTCCCAAACTACCTTGTAAGACACTGAGAGGTGCTTTTTGAAATCAAAGGATCTATGGTGTTATGGTTTAGATCTTAAATATTCCCCAAAGGCCCACACATTAAAGGCCAGTGGCCAGCCTGTGGTGATATTGGGAGGTGGGAGAACCCCTGAGAGATTGGCCTTGTAGAAAAAAGTTAAGTCACTGAGGTTTGTCCCTGAAGGGGATGTTGGGACTTGTCTATCTTCTTCCTCTTTCTCTCTGCTTCCCAGTAATCATGAGGCAAACAGCTTGGTTGTACCAAGGTGTTCCCTGCCCCTGGTATTCTGGCTCACCAAAGGCCCCCAAACAACAGAGCCATAGACAGAAACCTCTGAAAACATGAGCCATAGTAAATCTTTCCTCTTTTTAAATGGATTATCTCAGGTATTTTGTCACAGCAACAGAAAACTGACTAATTTATATGGCAATGAGTTTAGCAAATTCTTAATGAGTTAAATGAGTTTCTTTACTGCAGAAATTTTCTGAACCTTTAACATGTCAGTAAATGCCATGATTTACTAAGCAGAATATATAATTTGGTACCTTCCAAAAATTGTTGCATGTGGAACACGTTTCCACCTCTGAACACTGTTCCTTTTGAAATATCCATACAAACTTGAGAGAAATTATTATTACCTGGGACTCTTCTCGGAAAATGCTCTATTAAACATTTATGCCAGGCACAGTGGAACATGCAATCATGAGGTACTAAGCAACTCAGTGAGACCCTGACTCTAAATTAAATACAGAAGAGGGCTGAGGAAGTGGCTCAGTGATTGAGTATCCCTGAGTTCAATCCCCAGTACACACCCCCCCCAAATAAACCCAAACAAACATTTACACCACATATTTTACATTATGACCACAGTCAACTATGCCCATCCCTAAACCAATAACAAACCCTCATGCCCAAATTTTTTTGCTTATGCAGTTCTTTTAGTCTGGACTCCTTTTAAACCCTGAGAAACTCTCCGTCAACCTTCAAGACCTGGTGAAAGGCAATCTCTTCTGTACAGTCTTGCCTTCCTTTTCTTTCTCTAAATGGACTATTCTTCAGAAGCTTCAAGGCTATGAAGCTATTTTCTGTACTCACTCATGGTGTAGCAGTTATTCCTACATGTGGCCAGGTCCTTAGATGGCAGACTGCACCTTTTCATCTTGATACTGTTCAAAATATTAGCATAAAGTTGGACCAGGAGAAAGTAGGTGCTCAATAAACATGAGTGGGCATAGAAGTGCTGTTTATACATGTGACCAGACATTTCTTCCTTCATTTCCTAGATATTCTCTGTACTAGTCCATTTTCTATTGTTAATAACATAATACCCACAGACTAAACTTCTGTAATAAGTGGTTTATTTTGGCTTATAAGTCTGGAGGTCCATGGGCTGGGGACCACATCTTGTGATTGCCTCTTATGTCAGAGTCCTGAAGTGGCACAAGGCAAGAGTCAGGAAGCATGCATGTGTGTCTCTCTGGTCTCTCTCCCTCTTCATACGAAGTCACCAGGATTCCATTCTGGGACCTCCATCCTAATCACATTCTCTAATTCTAAAGAACTCCCAGAAGCCTCCCCTCTAAATATCACATTCAGATTTAAGCTTCCAACCTCTTTTCGGGGGGATACCAGGGATTGAACTCAGGGACACTCATCCACTGAGCCACATCACCATCCCTATTTTGTATTTTATTTAGAGACAGGGTCTCACTGAGTTTCTTAGCACCTCACTATTGCTGAAGCTGGCTGTGAACTCGCAATCCTCCTGCCTCAGCCTCCCAACGCTCTTAATACCTCACAATTGGAGAACAAATCTCAACCCATGGAGGCTTATGGGACACAGAATCCATACCCCAAACCATATGCTCTCAATGCATCTTTGTAACTTTTCAATCCTCTTTTTCAATCCTGACAGTAACAAGAATAAAAACGAATAGATATAAACATTGAGACAAAGACAGAGATAGAAAGATAGAAACAAGGAGGAACCAAGATACACAGGAAAGAAGGTAACAATTGAACTGACGGACAGTAAAGCAACAGATCATGACCCTGACCAGAGACAGAAAGACTGACCCGCAGAATCACAAACTCCTATGACACCTGGATCCGGCACATGGGGTCTGGTAGTTTTCCAAGACTCATATATGTGGTCAACACCGCTGGCCTGGGTTTACTCTGTAGGAGTCACTGCTATCTGAGAGGACCCACCCCTCATTTTTACCCCCTAAACTAAGCAGCCCACGTTCGCCACCACCAAACTTTCATAATTTTAGCTGTAAGCTCTTCTATTCAGCATAATTTTATTTCTGTTTTCTGTTCTCTTTATGAGAATCCCCCACTGGCATGGTAGATTGGCTATATGTCGGGTTCAAATAAAGTAAAATAATAATAATAAAAGCAAACCAGCAATTTCTTTCCAATAGAGTATGCTGCATATTTCAGGAAATAGAAGCCAGAGGAGTTTTATGATTCCTGAACCAAAACCTTCCCATATCTGAAGAGCAAATGGAATGATGACACAAAAAGAATGTCACAGAAAAAGAAACCTGAACATTTGCTCTCCAACCTAAGGGAAACGTCCAGGTGATTAATTGGCATAATGGGTTGTTTTATTTGTGTTTATAGGCGCTCACATCCTGACACACATTCTGAAGATGGAGTGCAATGCTAGTTTTCATGGATATGAACATGCATTTCCTACTGACATTCTTTTCAGTACAGAATGTCTGGCTGGCTCATGTTTTAGCCTGACAACACCTTCCCTGCCAAGTTGTATTTATATTTTCAAGCCACATCTTTATCTGGTACAGAAGACAATCTGGCCTCAAAGGAGCACTGGACAAGGAGTCCAAGAATTCTGGGTTGCAATGGTGCCCCTCAACTGTAAATTTATGTAGCCCCTCGAGTCTGATTTTTCCCATTTATAAACTAGCAAAGTTGACTGATCCACCTCTAGAATTCAATCAATCAAAGTCATTTTATTTTCCTCAAAATTATCAGTGAACAGGACAGTGGCATGGAGAGCTGAGCATGATGTGCACTTCCACAATTCCTTTTCATAAAGTGGGAATATCCAGGGAAATATTTCAAATAGAACAAAAGAAAATGTTTTCCTGGAATCCTGAAATGTATCTCTTTCTCTGCAACCACTGGCTAGCAAAACACACACACACACACACACACACACACACACACACAAGGCAGATAACTTTCTTTCTTGTTCCAAAGGGAAGGATTCTTATCTCATTTGAAGGATAACATTAATCGTAAAGTAATAGTACCATCGCCTGCTAGGTATTGTTCTAAGCACTCTATTAATTCCTATAGTCTTCACAGGAATCTTATGATTAGGGTCTGTATTTTACCATAAAGCAAAGCAAAGCACAGAGAAGTTTGATGAGTTAGCCCAGGCCACATAGCTTACAGAGCTGGAGGACTGATACCAACTAATATTACCTCTTAGTTGGAGAATTTCTGCTTGCCAAGGCACTTAACAGAAGATAGCAATAATGCAGTTTCTGCATTACTAATTAGTTGCCACATCTGTTATTTACTAATTAATTACCTAATTAATAAACATTTTCACAAATACATGGATAGATGGGAACCAATACCAACCAGTACCTGTTAGATGGTGCCACCAAGTCACATGTGTTCAAAATGCCCACCATCAGCCCAATATCTTGTTGGCCATCCAGTCCCACCCATTTCGTGTTAGCATGTAAAATGAGAGAACTCTGTAGCTCCCTTCTTACTAGCCAGTCTTATGATTTAATTGCTCCTCATTAATTTTACAACCTGCCTGGGAGATAGCTGGTATCACCTCCCCATCCAGATGCAGGCTGACACGTGGTTAGGGTACACTCTGGAACCAGAATGGGTGGGTTTAAATTCTAGTCCCATCCCTTACTTCTCCAATTGCTAATCTCCCAGCTAATCTCAGGCCAATTGCCAAATCTCCCTATGCCCAGTTCCCTTAGTTATCAAATGAGAATGAGAAGGCAACTTTCTACTTCCCAGAGTTATTTAAAGATTAAGTAAGTGAAGTGCAAAGTACTCTAAGTGTTCCATAAAGATTGGTTATTCTTATTAATATATGAGACGACTTGCCAATATCACAAAGACAGATAGTAGTTGGAGTCAATCCTGATCTTCCAATTCCAAAAGCCATTCTCTTTCCCCAACAGAATCCCATACCATTACTAAAAAATACCATTCTCTTGGAATCCTGCCATGTGCACTAGAGAGGATATTTCCCATAATATTGTTCAAAGACCCACAAGGTAGGTAATAATGGTCCCTGTTTTGCAGATGATGAAACTGAGGTTCTGAGAAGTGAAGTGATTTATCCTCAACTGCTTAACTGGTGAACATCCTTTTTCACAGTAAGTCCTCAACAACACCTAACATTCCTGAAACACCCTTTAATGTATGCTATTTTTTAAAGTGCCATCTAAAAGACATAAACTGTGATTTTCTTGCTTTGTTTGCTTTATTAGTTTGAAAGGATTAAATCCCAGCAAAAACAACATGTTTGACTTGAGTGAAATATCAAAATGAAATGCTGCCTCAAATAGATTCTTCATCGGCCTGCAGGGTGGCTCCAAGCCTCAGAAATCCACCAAATGCCATTTTTAGATGGGTACTATCAGGTACCAAGCCGAACACCCGCCCATTTAAGAAAAATTACTTTAGAGGGCAAAGGGGAGTGAAGAATCATATTCCTCTCTGGCTCTGGGAGGAGAAAATGAACAATAAGTGATACAATCTCTTCCCTGCAGCCTCACACAATGGTGTGTCTTGCAAATGAGACATACTGTGAAACAGCTTGGGAGATGAGCTTCATCAACAATAAGTAATTTTTATTCAGATTTTATTGTTGAATACAATGAACATGATTAAATGTTTCAGATACGCCTATTCAGACCTTAAGCAAACCATCCAAAAAAAAAACCCTACTAAAAATCATCTTCTAAATCCGCTTTAGGAAGAGATTTAATTGCCAAGTCGATGTGTAGAACTGAACCCCTACTTGAGAGCCACTGTTCCCAAGAAGATAGTAACAACACGTTTGCACTTCCCACCTGGCCTCTTCCCCCACCCCCGCCATCCTGCCAGCGTTGCCAAATAGTTACAACATCAGTCCTTTCAAATCACTGCATCTTGAACTTCCTAAACCTTTAAGAGGGCCTCTGTGTATGGAAAAGAACAATAGCGCTTCAAAAGCCATTTCTGCGAGTTCTTCAATACTCCATTTGAATGCTAGGGTTTCAATCAAGGACATCAGCAGACAATTTCTGATTGCTTAGAAGTTGACTTTTATGCAGCTTTGATTAGGTCGCCCTTCTCAATGGGAAATCAAGAAAATCTTTGATCCCTTTCAGTTTCCAGAATTGTTACCAAGCCTTGTCGGGACAGGGAGTGAAAGAGATGGGGAAGAGAGAGTCCAGCGTTGGTACTCCAACCAACCTCTCCCCCCACCCCATTGGATCTTTTCGTCTGTGCAATTCAGGGTTCCATCCCAAATCACTCATCGCTGAGATAATGAAAACAATGGGTGCTAATTCAGGGGGTGGGGATGGTTTATAATTTTATGGATTTCCCAAAGACCTATAATTGGCACATAAACGTACAAACGTGAACCGGATAATTAGGCGGTTCTGAAAGTAAAGCCACCTTTAATTTATATGATTACTTGAAAACATGTTAAGTGTTGTGAAGCGTCAGCGGGACCCCCACAAGGCCTTTATTCAAAGCCATCAACATTGTGAATGTGCGTCTCACGGGCCAGCAGGAGGGGGGCGGGCGGAAGAAGCGGCAGCGGCAGCGAGGATTCTCGCTCCGGTCCCCGCGGGCTCGCTAGGAGAAGCATTGTAGCCTACGCCTCGGAGGAGGCCTCGCCCGCGCGCCCAGCCCCGGGGCAGAGAAAGGCGCTCTCCCTCTGCAGGCTCTCGATTTGCCCCTCTTGCTCACCTAGCTCAACACAGACGTGAGCCGACATCTAAACGCACACGAAGGCACCCACCCACGAGGACACGCACCCGAGCCTCTGCTACACACAGACGAGCACGCAGATGCCCGCGCCGCGGCGCTCTCTACTCCGCCCGCTGCCACCGAAAGCCCGGCGGTCTCCAATCGCCCCAGGCTTCCCCACCCCCACCCCATTCCTTCAGACTCTCCCAGCCTAGGCGGAAGTGCCCAGGCAGACCCCCAACAATGAGGACTTGTGTGATGCAGTTGGGGGTTGGGGATAGTTTATACGGAGTGAAACGTACACAGTCTGGCGGGTCCGGGAAGAGGCAAAGCTTTAGCTAAGTGGCACTGGCCTCGCCAGGCAGTTTTCCCTTGTGCCCACCGCCCCCGACCGATCCACCAGCACCACCAAAGAAAGAGAAAGGGCGGAAAAAGTGCCTTAAAAAGTGCAGAGAAAAGAAGCGCCCTGCCACCGGGGATCACAATAATACCCCCTCCGTGGGACGCAGCCAGCAGAGGCAGCAACCAGCCAGGGGTTGGAAATTTACTTTGTACGTACAACCAATGCCCCTTCCCGATGCTAGGACCCGACTCACTGCTTCTTGGACCCCCTGACTCCGGATTCTCTAGGCGGTTGAGATCCCCTTTTATGATTCCTTTATGAGTAGAATCACAAGGATTTAAACTTTCCCCAGTAAGGGGGAAAAAAAAGAGTACATGCGAGGTAGAGCGTCGAGTCAGAAGCCCAGAGAACCGGTGCGGGCTGGTGAGGGAAGGGGAGCTGCGGGATGGCAAGGGTCGGGGATGGAATGGAGGAGGACGAGCGGCAGAAAATGAGGCGATGGACAACCCAAAGAAGGGATGGGGCCCGAAGAACGCGAGATCCAGCTGACAGTGCTCGCCAAAGGGTTAGGGTCACTGGGAGAGATCCGGTTTTCCCAGAGGTCGGGGCAGAACCGCAGCGCTGCCAGGAAGTAGAGAAGTGAGAAACCAGGTTCCCCCAAGTGGGGAAGAGGGTCCGGCCCCCGGGCGCCACTAGCGAGCGAGGCTGGGAAGTGGTTTGAGGAGCACAGGGCAGGTTCTGGAGTGGGAGAAAGAAAGCTCGCGACCGATAGAGCAGGGACCGCAGGAAGGAGGAGGATACAGGGGGTCCTGGAGGGGGACGAGTGTCTTGAAACTAGAGGATCGCCCGTAGTCAGAAGTAGGGAAGCGAGGTGGGAGATCGGGGGTGAGCAGAGGTCGCCACTTGCCTCCCAGCAAGTACAGGGAGAGGGCGGAAAACTGCTGCAGTCGCCATCCCGCAGAACCTCTAGCCAAACTCCCAAGAGGCGCGCCCCGACAGCCCTCCTTCGCACACTAGCTAAGAGGGTCCAGAGGAGCCACCCGGGCCCGCTGGCGCAGTGTCCCCGCCGGACACCTGCTCGCGCTGAACTCCAGGGCTGCCCCGTGCCCCCGCCGCGCCTCACCTCGGCTCGCCCAGAGCATCCTCCTCCTCTGCCGCAGCCGCCCAGGAAGCGGCTCCCCATGCCCGGCGGGCGGCGGCACTCAGGCGCGCTCTCCAGCCCGGGGAAGCCCCGGCGAGCGCGGAGCTGGGTCCATCCTCCCCGGGAGCCACGGGCCCCGCGTCAGAGCAGGGGGGGGAGGAGACCGGGCCCGCGCAGACCCGCCTCCTCCCGCGGCCCCCGCCCCGCCGTCCTGCCGCCCCGCGCCCGCCCGGCGCCCCGCGGCGCCGCTCACCTGCCCGCTCTCTGGCCGCCGCCGGTTGGCCGTCCGCTGCGCGCCCTTGCCTTAGCCTCCCGGCACCCGCTCCCTCCGGGTCGCTCTCTGCGCTGCCCGAGTGCGCTCGGAGAGCTTAGAAGAGTCGAGGTGGCGCCGAGAAGGAGGAAGCGAGCAAGCGAGCGGGGGCGCCAAGGCTTGCAGTCGCGTCTCTAGAGCCCCTGCGCTCACTCCCCATCCCAGCGTCGAGAGCCGAGAGCCGAGCAGAGAGCAAGGGGTCCCCGCCCCAGCTGCGCCGGCGAGTAGGAGGAGGGAGAGGAGGGTTGCACAAAGTATCCAGTCTTTGCGCCACCATTATCAGCAACAGCCCCAGCCCGGCCTCTCATTTTTCTCTAAGGTCTACTTTTACCCAAGCCTCTAACCATACTCATGCCCAAGCTTAAAGAGTGCCAGTGGGCGAAGGCAACAGGGTTGGTTCTCCCTCTTGCCCCCATGTCCCTTCGCAGGAGAGGGCGCTCGCTCCCAGCGGCCAATGGTGGTTGGGTAGCTGTGGTTTTAACTGAAGCTTCACAGGCAAAGTTGGGGAAGGGAGAAGTTTCACAACTGTCACATTTTCATCAGTCCTAGTGAGAGACCCGTGTCCCTGAGGGTATGCAGGTCCCGGTTACTTCCGTCTTCCCCAGTTCCTTCCACCCGGCACACACTCCATTCTTGGAATGCCCTGGAATAGACCACTTTCAAATCAGAACCTGCTCCGGAGAAGACTCCAATGAGCATAATACTGCTCCCTACTTCAGATCCTAACTTACAATAAAGTTCCTAGGAACACCAAATCGCAGAAAATATTGGATCAGTCTGAAAACTCTTCCACCCTGAGGCTGAATTCAACTTTGGTCAATGCCTGTCACAGTATACATGTTTCCAGTGGCCCTATTGGGAGTGGATGGGGATCAAATTAAGTGCTGCCCCTTGAAGCCAGGCGCCAAGGAAGAAAGGAAGAGCCAAGCAAGGGTTCCTTTAAAAAGTTTATTTTATTCTTTTCAGAGGCCACACTTCTTTCTTCCAGCTGTATAATAATAAATCCAATGTGGTGGACTTGATTTTTTGTTTTTTGGTTGTGTTCTCCCCCCCCCCCCTTTCCCTTAGTAGCTTCTGTCACCCATGAAAATTTAATGAAGCATTTTCAGTTATTATCTCCAGAGTCAATGGGCTAAAAATATTTACCCTAATGCACTCCTTGTGGAGCCAATAGGTCCATGACTGGTACATACAAAGTCATGGAGAGACCCTCCCTTTTCCCACAAAATTCACGACCCATTAAACTTATTCCATAATAACAGCTTCTGTACAAATGGAAGCCCTAGCAAACTTGACTGTCAGGCACCTCCTGAAAAGATAGCAATTTACATAGAGACAAGAAAAATTTGTGAGGTCACTGGCAGGATGTAATCTTGGGAAAATAGTTGGTCAAAGGAAACTCCCAACAAGGTGGGAAGGAGGTGCTATCCCTAATAACATTCAGTTTTTCACTACCTCTCAGTTGAACAGCAGATCTAATGGTAGGGACCAGGTCAACTGGCTCAAGTTTCTCCAACTTTTCCAAAGTTATAAAAAGTAGGATGAGTTGCCACCAGGGACTCTTCTGCATTGTGTAGGACATTCAGGCTTGTCAGCACTCCATTAAGATCAATAAAACATTTCAATTTCTTATTTATAAAGACATACCCTTGGAGTCAAGACCAAGAAGACAGAAGGAATCTGAAAAACCACAGCTGAAATGTTACTGGACAAATTAATGTCAAACCTGGGACAATGGAGCATAGGTCCTGCTTTTCATTAACTCCAAACATTTGAATATTCTCAATGCTTTAGGAATACCAAAACCATTTACATACATTTTAAGATGCTGTGTATAAGAGATGCGGTCTTCACCTGCCTTCCACCTTGATCTGTTTTTAATTGACGTTGTGGTTACAGACATTGAAGGGAATACAGAACACTGAGTTGGTCAAGTAATGGAAAGGAAATGTAAGAGGATGTAAAAAGTCCACCAAGGAAACTGGGCAAATTCCCATGAAATCCAACATGGGCAATAAGAAGCTATTCCCAAGACCAGGCTGGAAGAAAGCATGATATATTGTTTCAATTGCATACCAAGGATCCAAAGGCTTCTGGGTTAAACTAAATCCACTCTTAAAGGAATATTTTGTTACTGTACTAAACATGTCAAAAAATAACTTATCTAAAAGTTAAGGGTGTTGTTTTTCTTTTTAAATACCAATGTCAAAAGCATGGCATAAGGGGAAAAAGCTATAAACATTCTTTTATCATCTATTCTGAGAAATAGCAAATAATAATAATAGCAAAGATGCATGTTATTTGTATACTAGGCACATTTCAGGGTTTTTCTCCTATAATACATTTAATGTCAGTGTGGAATCACTCTTATTGTAAAATATAGAGCATGGATTTTGAGATCTGATGGACTGACTTCTTCTCTCACAGGTTACCTCTCTATTTTGAAATTCTCCACTCTGTAGTGTTGATGAATAATACATCCTTCATGAGATTGCTGTGAGCCTTAAATGAGATAATATGTTGGACATGACTGACACCAAATAAGTCATCCAGTAAATATTGGTTCTTTTGCCAGAATAATCCTGAACAGTTCATTTTAATTCAACAAGCATTGATGGAATCCATCTATATATCAAGCACTGTGCTAGCCATTGGGAATAATGGTGACAAATTAGAAACAGAACCTGACTTTGAGGAGTTCAGAGTCATGCGCATGAATAGCATACAGATAGACAAAATGGCTTGTTTTGGAACTTCACATGGTGAGCCCTCTGCACATGATTCTCAAGAATTCAAAGGGGCAGCCTATCTAACTACTGTTTGAAACTGACCAATGATTGAAAGAAAACTCACTGCCAGAAATCATAAATCTTACTCCCAGTAACTCCTCCAAAGGAATGAACACAAAATGGACCATTCATATATTATACATTATTTAAAATTTCATTTATTCCTACAATTGTTTCAATATTCCTTTCATTGGATGGATTGTAATAAAATGAATTTGCACTACAGGTTTTATTTCTTACAGCTTTATTGAAGTACACTGACAAATAAGCATTGTATCTATTTAAGATGTACAATGTGATGTTTTGACATATGTATACATTATGAAATGATTACCACAATCAAGCTAATAACATGCATCACCTCACATAGTATTGTTACTATTTTTTATGTGTGTGATGAGAGAGCTTACAAGCTACTCCTTAGCAAATTTCAACAATATACAGCACCTTATTATTAAATATACTCACCATGCTGTACATTAGATTTCCAGAACTTATTCATCTGGTAACTGAAAGTTTGCAGCCTTTGACCCAAATCCCCCCATTTCCTCCACTCTCTAGCCCGTGGCAACCACCTCTCTTTTCTCTGTTTTTATTATTTTGACTTATATATGTGAGATGATGCAGAATTTGTATTTCTTGTCTGGTCTTTTCACTTAGCATGATATCCTCTAGGCTCATCTATGTTGCCACAGATGCTAGTATTTTCTTCTTCTATAAGGCTAATACTACTTTGGAGTTATATGGCCCATTTTCTTTATCCATACACCTGTCAACAGGTACTCTGCAGTGTCTACTGGGAATAATGCCTCAAATATCTCCTTGAGGAATTGATTCTATTTACTGTGGAAATATTCCCAGGACTGAGATTGATAGAATAAATATTGTTACATTTTTGCTTCTTGCTACACTTTTGCTTTTCTGAAGACCTCCCAAATTATTTTCCAAGGTAAGTACATCAATTTATAATCCCACCAACAGTGTACAAGGGTTTGCCTTTTTCTACATCCTTGACAATTCTTGTTATTATTGACTTTTTTCATAATTGCCATCCTAAAATGTATGAGGTTTTATCTCATTGTGGTTTTTTAAACTTTTTAAAATCTGTTCTTTTTAGATGTACATGACAGTAGAGTGTATTTTGACATATTACACATATATATGGAGTATAACTTTCCATTCTTTTGGTTGTACATGATGTGAAGTTATACCAGTTGTGTATTCACATATTAACATAGAAAAGTTATGTCTGATTCATTCTCATTGTGGTTTTGATTGCACTTCCAAGAAACTTTTCATATATCTGTTGGTCATTTGTATGTCTTCTTGGAAAAGAAATGTGTATTTGGGTTCTTTGCCCAATTTTTAAATTTTGTGCTTTGCTATTGAGTTGTATGGACTTCTTATATATTTTAGATATTAAACCTTTATCAGACATATGATTTATAATTATTCGTTTCCCATTCCATGGGTTACCTTTTCTGTGCAGAAGCTTTCTATTTCGAAATACTCCCACTTTCTTACTTTGTTTTTGTTTCCTAGGCTCTTGGTGTTATATCCAAAAGCATCATTGTAAAACCAATAGCAAGGAGCTTTCCCCTGGTTTTCTTCAGGTGTTTTAATGATTTCAAGTCTTACATTTAAATTTTCAACCTAGTTTGAGTTGATTTTTGCGTATGGTATAAGAGTTCAATCTTCTGCAAGAAAATCTTCCATTTACCTAGCATTATTTGTTGCAGATATTATCCTTTCCCCTTCAGGTAGTCTTGGCACCTTATTTGAAGATTAGTTGAATGTGTACATGTGGGCTATTTCTGGGCTCTTTTTTGTTCCATTGGTCTGCTTATCAGTTTTCTTTTTCTTTTCTTTCTTTTTTTTTTTTTTTTTTTTTCATTTGTTTTGCTTTTGGTACCAGGGATTGAAACCAGGAGTGCTTAGCCACTGAGCCACATCCTGAGCCCTTATTTATTTATTTATTTAAATTTTGAGACAGGGTCTCACTAAAGTTGGTAAGTACTTTCCTAAATTGCAGATATTGACCTTGCCCTTGGGATACTCCTGCTTCACCTCACAAGCCACCGGGATTACAGCCATGTGCGACAATCAGTTTCGGTGACAGTGTGGTGCTGTTTTAATTGCTACAGCTTTCTAGTATGCTTTGAAATCAAATAAAATCAAATCCCATAATGCCTCCAGATTTGTTCTTCTCAAGATTGTTCTCGCTATTCAGGGTCTGTTGTGATTCTGTATGAATTTTAGGATTTTGTTTTTATTTTTGTGAAATAAAATAATTTTGAAAGGGATTGTGTTGAATCCATAGATTACTGTAGGTATTTTAACAATACAAATTCTTCCAATCCATGAACTCAGGACTTGTTTTCATTTATTTGTATGTTCTTTAATATCTTTCTCCAGTGTTTTATAATTTTCAGCATAGAAATATTCACCTCTGTGGTTACATTTATTCCTAGGTGTTTTATTTTTTTTATGCTATCATAAATGGAATTATTTCCTTAGCTTTGGAGTTTTCAAAAATAAATTATAACATGGTCAGTACTTATTAAACAGTGTATATTGGTGGCATATGCCAGGAAAATGGTAATGTTTATGCACATGTAAAGCTCTCAAATTAATACATTTTGATAATGTTTATAGGAACATTTCTACCATTCTTATTAGAGCCATCATGTGTTCAAAGAATACTACACAGAATTCACAAAATATCAAAGGCTAAAAGCAAAGGTGTATAAGTTTCTCACAGTTCCTTTTATTCAAGTTCATCTGCACATTCTGTATTTTGAGAAGAAAATTCTACTCCTTTAATTAAAAAAAAAAAATGTTGGGGACTGGGGTCATAGCTCAGTGGTAAAGCACTTGCCTAGCACTGGTGAGGAACTGGATTCCATCCTCAGCACCACATGAAAATAAATAAATAAATTTGTAAAATAAATGTTTACTGATTGCTTACCCTATAGCACAATGATAGACATGGGCAGAAAAAGAAAACAAAAAACAAACAAAAACTTGCCCTTAAACATATTGTCATATTGTATTATGATAGTGCCAAGAACAAGAAGCTAAGAGAATGCCAAATAGGGCACTCACCCCATGATAGGATGTTGTGAGGACTTCATGAAGCAAGTAACATCGTTTTAAAAGATAACTGGATACCCAGGTGAAGCAGGGAAAGACATGTAAGGCCAAGCAGGGGGGAGGAGGAAAAAGAGAGAGAAGAGGGTCAGAAGAGATAAAGATAGCTAGAATTAATTCTAAAGCAGCAAGCATGAACAAATTATAAAAGATCTTTTTTTTTTTTTTTTTGCCATGCTTAGGATTTGGAATTTAGTATGAATATAAAGGGATCCACTTTAAAAAAGAAGAAGAAACAAATATTTTGCAATCCTTACATCAACCACATTTCAATTACTTTTCATGTATGCCTTAGACACAGGTAAAACATACAGTTGTTATTTCTCTTGTGAGGTCAAAAAGGTAATGAAAAAATATTTCTATTGGGCTTCATAAACACAGAAGATCCCTTATTTTGTGATACTGGCCTTGCTTGATTCTAGGAAAAGGTTGTGTGGCAGTATTACAAAACTTGACTCTGGTTTATAGTAGCTATAAATAGCATTCCTTTTATTTTTCTAAGGAGGAGGTGGAAGAGAGCAGCAACACTGGGAATCATATTTATACCTCCAATCTGCTCTTTTTAGCTAAATGTACACTAGAAACAAAGTGGAGAGTTTAAGTGATTGTCAAAGGACTCTTATGTTCCAATACAAACCCCCAATTTTTTCACTTATAAAGTGGAGCTTAAGGTGATATTAGTCTTGAAAATAGAAGTAGACTAAAAGATACCAGAAAATGACTGAGCTGGTGTTGCTAGAAGACTTTAAGAAGGAGCTGAGAAGAGTCAGCATAGAATATGCTACAGCTACCACATGTTTTGTGACTTCTGTGTTAAAAGTATGTCAGGTTTGTGTCATTTCCCTCTGGGAGGCATTCTTCCTTCTTCTGTCACAACACCTAGATTTCACTGATGAACCATTTCCCCACCCAGGAATATTTTCTTTTCTTTTTTACATTTAGTCTGGCAGGGATAGACAGGTGACTCAGGGCAGCATATTTCTTGGCCACAATTTGGAGAGGATTAAAGGGGTGATCTCCGTGAACTGTGATGAACTGTGTTCTTTTGACAGAGCAGCTGAGAAAGTGCATTCTCTTTCCTATTGGACTAGATACTGGAAAGATACTAAGTCTACAGATTAAAGAACCTACTCTATGAAAGTAGCCTTCAGAGAGTAAAGCTAACAGAGAAGAGGAGAAAGAGATGGGGAAATAGACGATTATGAGGACATCGTTAAAGGACTTGGGGTTACTATTGCCTAAAGCAAACTACTCTTTTCCCCTACAACTTTCTGTTAGATGAGTAAACATGTTCCCTGTATTACTTGAGGCAATTTGAATTGCTGTACTTTATTTTCACTTTCAATCAAAATAATTCTATCTAATATTCTAAGTCTTGTAATATTCATTTCCTACATATTACTCAATTTAATATTTAGAGCCCTCCAGAAAGGTATTTATTATAGTTATATAATTTTGTATTATATTATATTTGGCCTTGTTCTAAGAACAAAGAACTCACATTTTTAAAGGTTGGGCATAAAATCAGAAACATTCAATATTTGACCTGAAGTTACATAGCTAGTCAGGGCTGAAAAAAATTTAAGATGTTATATACAATAGTCCTGCACAAAATACTTAAGAGTAAGTTAAACACAAGTTATACAAGGTTTCTTCACCAAAACTTACAAAGCTTTGGTGAAAACAAGTAAAAAAGACCCAACTAAGTGAACTGGTATACCATGTTCATGGTTTGGAATACCCAATATTGACAAAATATTAGTTCTCTCCAAAGTGAAATACATGTTTAGCACAGTTACGATAACAATTCCAGCACATTTTTTTTTCAAGAAATAGGCAAGATAATTCTAAAATGTACATGGGAATGCAAAGTGATGTAGAATCGCCTAAACAATCCTGGAAACAAAGAGTAAAGTTTGAGGGTGTATCCTACTCTGACTTAGGTCTCACTCTAAACTATAGTAATTAAGACAGTATAGTAATGACAATAAAGATAGATAAATTAATCATTGGAACAGATCAGAGAACCCAGAAGTAGGTAAGGAGACATTCAAGCATTTGATTTTTTCCCCACAGGTGCTAATGCAGCTCAAGATGAAAGGAAAGCCCTTAAAACCTGTTACTGAAACAAATGGACCATCAGAAAAACAAATCTCTACCTTTTCTTCACATTGTCTGCAAAGCAAGAAGCAATGGCTAAAATGTTATCATTCAGCTATTTTACAATTAGAGAAGAGCCTTAGATAGCATTTTTATGATTTGGAGGTATGCTCAGTTTTCTTAGTACACAAGAATCAGTGACTATAAAATTAGACTTAATCAAAATTAAAAACTTCTGTTGATCAGAAGACAACATTAGCAGGGCATGGTGGCACACACCTGTAATCCCAGCAGCTTAGGAGGCTGAGGCAAGAGGATGGTGAGTTCAAAATCAGCCTCAGCAACACAGTGAGGCCCTAAGCAACTCAGTGAAACCCTGTCTCTAAATGAAATACAAAAAGTGTTGGGTAGCTCAGTGGTTGAGTGCCCCTGGATTCACTCCCCAATACCAAAAAAAAAAAAAAAAAAAAGACAACATTAATAAATAAATATATACAAGAAAGATCAATAGAGTGTAGAGGAAAGGGAAGAGAGGGACTGCAGAGGGGAAGGAACTCAGTACTGGGGACAAATTGGAGCAAATCATATTCCATGCTTGTATAATTATATCAAAATAAACTCCACCATTATGCATAACTATAATGCACTAATTAAAAAGTTTATAAAGCTAACATTTAGAAAATTAAATTGTAAACTAAACTTTGGAGAAAAGAGTCATAAGACATGTATCTGATGAAGACTTAATCCATAAAATATCTTATTCATTAATAAGGAAAAGACAAACAACCTAATTAAAATAGATAGAAGACCTTAACAGACGTATTACAATAGAAAATAGCACATGAAAATGTGTTCAGTGCCATTGATCATGAAAATATCCAAATAAAACCATAATGATACCACTTCACACCCACTAAAACGGCAACAATTTTAAAGTCTGACAACATCAAATAGTAGTGAGGTCGTGGGGCTCTCATATATTGCTGGTAAAAGCATAAAACAGTTTTCCCTTTTGAAAAACTACCTGGCACTTTCTTATCTGGTTACACACATACCCACTTCATGAGTACTTGAAGGTATTTAGGTATTTATTCCTCCTAGGTATTTGCCCAAGAGAAATAAAACATGCACACATGCACACACGTTTCAAAGTTTATAGCAGCTTTATTCATAATAGGTCAAACTGGAAACCATCCAAATGCTTATGCACAGCAGAATGGCTAAACAAATTATAAAATATTCATACACTGAAATACTACTAGCAAGAATAAAATACTCTGCTGACATAGTAGCAATATGGACAAACCTTAAAAACATGTTGACTGAAAGGAGAGAAGACAGACCCAAGAGAAGATATTGTTATGCTTCCATCTATATGAAAATCTACACTGGGCAAAATAAATCTACAACAAGAAAAAATGGAATACTACTTGCTCAGAGAAGGAATGCCTGCAGAGGGGTATAAGGAAATTTCTGGAATAACAGAATATAATATATCTTTAATGTAGTGTTGGTTATATAGGCAAGCATATTTATCAGACCTTCTCAAACTATTCTTGATATATGTGCACTTTGACATATGTCTATCTTTATCTCAGTTTTAAAATTATTACAAAGAGCAGACAGAGAGAAAATGGAGCAACAAACAGGCCCCTAAAATTGTTGTGTGCACTACTCTATTATGGCCCAACTCAGATATCTGTACTAATAGGGCAAGGACTTAAACAATATCATATTCCCAATATGAAAAGTGTGCTTTCATCCATGGCACTACCACAGAAACAGATGTATAAAAAACGCCCTTAAATTAATTAGAGCAAGAATGGTTGGATAGAAATGGACACACACTCCATAAAAAGGAAGCACTGTCCATTGCCAAAGCAGATGTCACCAGAAGGTTCTGGCTCAGGGTTGATCATAGACTGGATGATGGATCAGCAGGAATTCCACAGAGAAATTCAAGTTTCAGAGAGTGAAGTCAGTGGGGGGGGAGGGGTTAGGTACAATAGAACCTTTGGCTCTCTTTCCAAATCCGGATATTCTATGATTATTGGAGAGTTCTTGTTCATAAGTGTTGAAGCCATAATCACACTTAAAGTGGGTTCTCTTCTCCTCTGTCCCAAAAAATAAATGATGAAGAGGCCACCACTCTATGCTGAAAGACATAAGCTGCGTGGTAGAATTCGCATGAAATCCTCACAAGGAAAAAGTCACCACTCTTTCCTGGAAACATACTGATGCAAATCACACTTTATAAAATATTTTTTTTAAAATAAAAAAGAATGTAATTGCTCATTGAATTGTAATATGAATGCAAATTAACTTACTGTAATTATACTGTGCAATTTTCTACTTTAAAAACTTAGAAAATGGGAGAGACCTGATAAGTAATTTGAACTGTAATTCTTCATTGTGTTCCTTCATTATGCAATGGTTACCATAAGCAATTTGCTCTGTTTTAATGTAAAATATTTCTAGTTCATACCTTTACATTGGAAGGACTCAATTGAGACCATTCAATATAGACAGATACCTGTCCCCCATCCCCCACCCCACAAGTGCATTCAGAAAAAAAAAAAAAATCAAGATAAATTAGCACAGCACAAGGGGATTTCAGAAGGAGTCTTAATATATTTTCATTTGGGAACCTTTATCACATTAAGTGTCTCTCTGTCCTGTGCCCTCAATATTCTGAATAATCAGAGAGTCCCTAAGCAAATAGGAGTCAGATTATCAGCATCCACTCTTTAGTGGCAAGACTGGCATAGAAGTAAAGAAAAGGAGTTCTAGTCCTAGCTCTGCTGCTAATGAATTATGTGACCTTCCCCTTTTGGTCCTCATTTCCCTTTCTGTGAATTGAAAGCCTGGGCCAGGTGATTTCTAGCTTCCATGCCAGCCCTTACAGACTGTTCTGTAGTTACCCTCCCCTTTGCATTGTTTAAGCAACATGAGTGACAGGAAATGAATTTCTTATTTAGAATTAATGACCATCTGAATGAACCGCAAGCCCTTCAGTTCAGTCATTCATTGCTAAAGAATGTCTAACACAAAGATCATCTGTGATGATGCAAATGTAAAAAATAATAATTACCCATTTTCATGCTAATAATAATTTGCATGTGTAGTTCCTTCAGTGTAGATCCCATTAACTGCAAGGCGTTGATACAGAGAGCTGGGATCTCATTAAGTACACAGGGCAGTAGAGAGGAGTGGGCAAGGCTTAGAATCAGGAGATTTTGGTTTGGTGGTTCCTGTGGCTAATAACCTTCCTTGGCCCTCAGAGTCACCTCTTGGCTGAGATGTCCTCTGCTACCTCCTTGGATGTTGTGAGGACTGAACACAATGAATAGAAAGGTATTTGGTCGCCCATATTTATAAGTGTTTCACTTAAACCACCATTTGAGGTAGTTTCTGTTATTATCTCTGTTTGCCTCTCTGGAAAAAACAGAAGAGAAGTTGCGTAAATTCCTCGGGGTCCCAGTCTGTGATGCTGTCTATGCTGCTTATCCAGCAGGGGAGAGTAGCATCCTTGTGTCTTCTAAGCTCTGTGATAACATGTGTAGTTAATTCTTCCTCTTGACATAAATGGTCTTCTTTGGGAAAGGGAACTATTTCATCTTTGTGTAACTAACAGCACTATGAGCTTCCACTAGCTAAGCTATAACATGGGAATAAAAGTAACACTATCTACAAAGGATACACATTAATTCTCTCTTTATTGAGCAGTAGTCCACTTAGGCCCTGCCCATTTCCTCCTTCCTAAAAGCAATTAAACAAGCAAAACAAATCTCCAATCCCATTAGAGGCTGGTTCCAATTTTTGGAGGCTGACTTCACCTTCCGCTCTGAGTACTGTACACATGTCAAGTTTAAGTCACTCAACATTTTCCAACTTCTTGGCCAGAGTGATTGATGCAGGGATTGGAAGAGAATTTAACTCTGTCCCATCAGACTGAGTCAAAACACTAAAGTAAAAATTCCCTTATCCTTGCCAAATGAAGGAAGAAGCATGTAATAGCCAGGGAAGCACCAGCTTAGCCCCGAAAGGGAACAGATTTAGGATAAAGTTGCTCCCCAAGAGGTCAAAGAGATGGAAAGAAATCACATCCCTGTGGCATCTGAGTCCATTCCTGCCGGAAGCCACCAGTACCTTCACATCATCTGAGTCAGTCTATTCCTTTCATCATTTAAACTTGCATTAGTTGCAACTTTTCTTACTTTCTACCAAAACCACCCCATTGACTGAGTAAAGAGGCTTTACAGACGTAATGAAGTCATGAATGAGAAGTTGCAAAAGGCTACACAGGCATAAGATAAAACCAATGGCCATGGTGAGAACAGTGACCACGATGCAGAGGGAGTGAAGAAGGGAGGGAGTGCTTTTCAACAAATGTGGGGCTGCAACGTCAAGTGGATCAGAAGAAATGGTTCAGTCCTCTGTGTTTCCTCATTTCATCATATAGTCGTCCTCAGCAGCACACTCCTGTAAACCCCATCAGACCCGCTGGAGAATGGGATCTCTCCTGACCGTACCTTCTACTTGCTTTTCTCTATTCCCCAGCTCATGCCGTTTCCTCCTCCAGGATTATCTTTGCTATACCTATTTGTTGAAAACCTTCCCAATCTGCAAAACATGATTTAATGAAGCCTCCTTTGCTCCTTCTCTTCTTTGCTTCCTTTACATGTTGTACCCACCTATCATCTCCATCCCTGCCATTTTCTACATGTCTTATGCCCCCACTGAAATTGTAATCTCTTAGAGTAGACGCTAAGCTCCTTATAAACTGCAGATAGAAAGAGCTGCATGCAACATCTGCTACCGCCGCATTAACATGCTGGATGATTCAGCCCATGTGACCGTTAAGTCCACTACTGAACATCATCAACCAAAAGCACACGAGGAGCACCTTAGGAAGAGATGGAAACTTCTTCCAATTAAGAATGCCCATGTCACAATCCAATCAGAGCCCATGAAGAGACAGGAGAGCAGATAACAGAATGAAGAAGGAAGTCGGGGGCAGGGAGAGAGGGAGGAAGGGAGTGGCTTATGAAATATTATTAAAGGATGCTAAAGCAAAATTCTTCATAGCTCTTGTCTGTCTTCCTATGTCTTTGGGAGATAAGACATGGTTGGATGGTCCTGTTAGACATGCTATTCTCCAAGGGGTATCTCTAGAGTAATTAGAAGTAGAGTCTCTCCTATATGCATCCCAGTTAGCAGTGTTATCGTATATTTGTAAATATAGAATAAAACATGAATAACGATGAAGAGTATATAATGTGATGCTACAGCCTCATTTCTAATCTTAGTTCTGACATTATTGGGATGGGAATTTGGGTGAGTTTTTTAACTCTCAGCTTCATTTATCTGACACAATACTAGGAATAATAATAGCTATAAAGTGGGGACAATAATAGCTAACTCTGGTGCCTATGTTAATTATTAAATAAAATAATATTTTTAAAAGTTTGTCATAGTCCTTGGTATGTGGTAGCTTAGTAAATCAGTGGCTGTCAGGAACAGAGATTGCAGTAGTAATCATTAGTTTGGACATGGATTTCTCTCTTTGATTCACTTAGCTGTCTCTATCAAAGGGACCCTGGGGATAATAAGCACCCACATTCCAGAGTAAAGCCAGGAAAGACTGTGGCAACACTGTTGTCAAGCCTGGTGCCCACACTTCCTAAAATAAGGATCTTAGTCCTGCCAGATAAGCCTTAAGAAATTTATTTTTATTTTATGATTTGAGCATGCTTCTATCACTTAAAACCAATAAATAGTCGCTGATCATAAAATTGTGAGAGCTGGCACCCATTTGCTTGGGTGGCCTGTTATAGCAGATCAGATTCAAGGCAGCCCCATAGAAATGCTGCTCTCATGCTTTGCATTCTCATGTTTTCCTAAGTGAGAGAAAAGGAGCAGAGATGCCACTGGTATGCCCAGAAGCACCACCGGCCCTGGGCATTGCCCATGGAGGAGTTGCTGCCCTGTAACAATTGCCACATGGGTCTCAGTGGGAGCTATTTTGGAAACTTCTCATTCAGGTGATTGGAATCTGTCAAAAGGTTTTGAGAAACAGAAGGATAGGGCCAACTATTTGTAGAAGCAAAATTGAGTAATGTGTCCGAGTCACCCTTACTTCCGAGACGCCCCACTTCTTCCCCCACTACCTGCAGCAGCACAGTCTGACCCACAACTATGAACCCCGTGAACAGGGAGGCTTGAAATACTTGCTGTTCATTTACAAATGCAACTCAGTGAGTCTATAAAGGGTATGTAATGCTGTTTCCAAAAAAGTTAATAATTCCTTCCAAATTCTGAAAAGAGGACACTTAGTCATTGGGAACCTTCTATATCTGGATCTACTCAATCATAAGGTTTACACAGTTTAGGGATCTGAGTCTGGTTGTGTGTGGCCTGATTGGGATGGTCACATCCTGTTCCATGGGTTTGTAGTAGGAATGCCAAGGTCATAGGAAGGGTTGAGATATGAACCATGACAAACAGGGCCACATATATTGTTGTTCTCTTCAAGGGATCTTACTTGCTTCCTGAACATACCACATACTTTCATATATCTAGGTAATTTCCTTGAGTTTTTCCCCCCACATGAAATGTACTTCCCTGCTGTTTTACCTGCCTAGTTCTTTGAAGTCCAACCCAAGTGTAGCTTCCTTGACTCTCTACCAACCCTCCCCCAACTCTGTCTCAGGTGCTATCACTTCTCTCTCTCTCTCTCTCTCTCTCTCTCTCTCTCTCTCTCTCTCCCTCCCTCTCTCTCGCCTATATTACTTCATATGCATTCCTCTGTTAGGGTCTTTTGTTTAATGCTTGTCCCTCCAATAGACTAGAAAGCATCCCTGAAGCTGTCTTCTGCCTCACTTCCCTCTAGCCAGTCCCTTCCCAAGTTATCCCAACTCTAACTTTGATCACTCCCGCCATCTCTCTTACCATCACCCCAGACCAAGCCAGATCCATCTATTTCCTAGGCACTATTTCACCCTTGCTTCTGTGCAATCCATGTTTCATATGCTAGTCACAATCACATCTTTAAAACGTAATTCAGATCTTGATGATGCTGTGTTTAATACACATCAATGGTTCCTCATTACACTTAAGTTTTCAGAATCTTGAAAAAAGTCTGCATTTCAAAGTCCGTCATCACCTGACCCAGTATCAATGTGCCCTACTCTCCCCTGCTCCACGTGCTCTGGCCACAGTGGCCTTCTCTCACTTGTATTGGTCCCCACCTCAAGGCTTTGGCAAGTAACTGTAGGAGCCCTGTTTGGGGAGATGGCTAAGATTGCAGTTGACTACGGGCCAAAGAGATGTTTGGCTGTTGCCGCCTTCTGTAGTCTCACGGGACTTGGCCCGAGATCTCGCGGGACTTAAGCGAGATTGCTGATTGGGTCTGCGCCATTTTGGTGGTGTGTGTGGTGCGTGTTAAAGTCGTTGTTAGAGCCAGAGAGAAAAGTTATCAGAATAAAAAGGCTGTTTGTTTCCAGTCTGCCTCTAAACTTCTTCCCGCGGCTTTGTTGCTCCAAGCGGCCATCGCTTCAGGTGACTACAAGTAACATTCTGTTTGCTTGGAACGGTCTTGCCCACCTCTCTAACAGCTTCTCCCGAAGCCCCAACAGCTACATTTTCACTGATGATCAACTTAAATATCACTTGTTTAGAGAGGTCTGACCTGCTCCTCACCCTTGATGAGGTCCCTTTATTAACATCTTTCAAAGCACCCTGAAATTAACTTTTATGGACCTAATTATAGTTTATAACTAACCATGTATTACAATATATATGATATGGTTTAGTTTTATAATTATGTCTTCACTTAATGTCTTGTCCCCCAGTAGACCATAAGCTCTATAAGAACAAACAAAGGAATGCTTTTGTTTGCTTGTTGTTTTTCTGTTTGTTTGGTCACTATTGTAGGTTGAACGGTGGTGACTCAAGACATATATCCATGTCTTAATTCCTTTAATCTGTGGAGAAATGTTCCCTTGTTTGGAGAAAGATGGTTTGCTAACCTAATTAATGTAGGATGTCAAGATGAGGAGGTCATCTTGGATTTTTCAGGTAGGCTCTTAGTCCAATTACAAGTGTCCTCAAACACACACACACATACAGAGGATTCACATGGAAGAGGAAGCCATGTGACCACGGAGGGAGAGATGGAGTGATGTGGCCACCAGCCAAGGAACAGCTGCAGATACCAGAAGCTTTCAGAAGGAGCACACCTGTGCCAATACCTAGATTTGGGGATTCTGTCCTGTAGAACTATGAGAGAATCTGTTCTTTTAAGTCAACAAATTTGTGTGTAATTTGTTATAGCAGCCCTAGGAAGTTAATACATTCTGTCACTTGTATATTCCTAGTGCTGGTTAGTAACTTTGTGGCCAGATGAATGAACAAATGAGCGTTCATCAAAGAAAACTCACACACATTCATCATTATGTATCAGAACTTACCATGGTGAATCAAAATCAGTAGGTGTTCAATTTATTTGTCAACTTGTATTGAATTGAAACTCTTTTTATTTTTTATTTTTTGGGGGGTGGGTACCAGGGATTGAACTCAGAGATACTTGACCACTGAGCCATATCACCAGTCATTTTTTGTATTTTATTTATAGACAGGGTCTCACTGAGTTGCTTAGTGCCTCACCATTGCTGAGGGTGGCTTTGAACTCATGATTCTCCTGCCTCAGCCTCCCAAACTGCTGGGATTACAGGCATAAGCCACCATGCCCAGCTGAATTGGAAGTCTTTTTACAAAAATATAGGCCTATGACATTTTTGGAGCTTATATACACAAAGGAAACTTAAAGATAAAGCTAGGCAAATTCCTTCTTTTATAAATGAGAATAGTAGAATTGAAAAGGTTATCTGACTAACCCAAGGTCACAAAGCAAGTTCAGACTGATAGAACTTGCATTTATTTATGTAATTCTCCTATCAACATCTACTCCGGTAATTTCTCTAAATACAATCACATCATTCTAATTAAAATCACTTAGAATGTTGCTGCTATCTGTTGTCAAAGACACCAGCCATTCATTGTTATGAAACTAGTTAGTATGTGTAGGACCACACTGATAATGAAATAAATATTGAGCCAGATTCCAAGAATTGTAAGATAAAAAAATTTATCCATTCAAATTCCAAGGAATCCAAGAGGGAATATCAACATGAGATAGACATTTACTATTACATTTTACTTGATTTAATTATGATTTCATTTCTAGTATTCAAATATTTAAGCAGCTTATCAGGTATTATCTCTTCATTTAAGAATGTATCCCAAAATATATTAAAATGCATAAAATAAACTAATTCACTTCAGAACTAAGGCCTTTCCCATTTAATTTCTGACTTAGGGATCACTCCACTTGAGGAGTCTCTAATAATTATGGTTTCAGTTTAATGCATATTACATGGTGCATGGCAGAAAAGACTGCATCCATTTCTGTCAATATGAAAGCAGTGTCTTGAATTGATCTTTCTTTCCTCCTTCCTTCTCTGTATGGAAATGAACAATATAGTTCTGGGAGTTGGAATATCCTTATTTATTTCACACGTATATTTTTATGCTATTGCCCATCCATCTACCTTTCCAGCCATTCTGGCATGAATTTAATAAATATTAACTTCAATCTTTATCACCTGGTTACAAAATTCAATCTTTTTTTTTTTTTTTTTTTTTTTGTCATTGTGTCCCCAACAGTTCTATCTTCAGTCTAGATGCACCATTAACCTATGTTAATACTAGTCTATAAAATGAACTGTATGGCAATTGCTAGAATTGGACATACTATTTCCTTTGGTTAATTAAATATGACTAACTCTGGAGAATCCCATTGTAGCTGTGTGTGTGTGTGGGGGGGGCATCCAGAAGGTCTTTTCTCAGGTACCAAGCTGCAGCTCTATCCTTAATTTCCTCATACCTATGGAGCCTTATCTGTTGTACTTGTAAGTACCCTTGGGATTAGAATCTTTAAAATCCTCCCCTAGAATTGATTGCTCTGAGCAACTATGTCTGGTTCCAGTTACAAAGTGCACATTTTTATCATTCATATGTTCATTTATTCAAAACCTTTCCTGAGTGAATGGAATCCACCTTCCATGTGAATGACTCTCTGCTGTAGGCACTGGTGATAGAGGAAGGAAGACCAGCTCTATTCCAAAGTCCTGCATGGAACCATGGGAGGGAAAGACAAACCATTTTATAAAACAGTGTTTTGAACATCACTAACAGAGATAGCTACTGAGTGCTCTAAATTCCCCCTCCTCACAGAGAGGTATTTGGGGTGGTGATTTGCAGGGTTCAAGAGAGGGAGCCTTGTGAATCTATTAGGACAAAGGTCATCCCACAGCCACTGGCCCAATGGACTTCTTTGCCACTCAAAGATCTTTCCAACTTAATCTTTTCCAGTGACATCGGTCACCCTGTTAACATTCTCAAAGAAGTTCCAAAGAGAGAAATCCTTGTGAAGATTTATCACTCTCTGGGCAATAGTGCGGCTCTTGCCTCGTGGAGATATAACCATTGCACCTTTATATGAGGTCACACGTGCACTCCATTTGTTACTGCTTCAATGCAGTCATTAGTTTTTAGAGGAAGATTTGCTCCTTCTGTGAGCTTTATTTTCAGAGGGGCCAGTAAAGAACCAGATTCCTGGAGAAAAAAATATTGTATGATAGTTATATAATGTGAAATCCAAAGCTGATTATACCATGCCCTTATTTAAAACCACATCATGGCTTTCCCATGTCTACAGCACAAAATGGAGTTTCCTGAGTCTGTCATTTGGACCCCCCATGGCAAGCCCTTGCCTACCCTGTAGTAGGGTTTCTTATCAAGATTCCCTGCATGCTATTTGCTAGCTGGGTAGAATTCCTTAAGGTTGTGGGCAGAGGAATCACTGAAGGGCTCTTAGTGGAGAGGTGATAAGATTTGGTCTACATTTTAAAAAGCATATCCCACATTACTTAGTGAAGCATGTTTACTGAACAATCTATACATAACTTCTTCAAAACCCTTTTGGAATGAGGCAGGCCATCAACTAGTAAGCAAAAAATAAAGAATATACTTTGAAGAAGTTCATAGAATCTTTCCCTAAATACATAACAGCAAAGCATCCCCATCCCCACCATGTCTACTATTACTTCTGTCAAAATGTCAACACGAGGGTTTGTGGCCAGCCTCCCTGAGCCATGCCAGTGACAATTCATTGAGGATTCTCAGATAACTGGGAATTCTGACAAATCCTAAGTTGCCCAATAACCCAAGGGTCTGTTGACAATAGCACACTGTATGTCTCAGCCATTGTGTATAGGTTCATGCAGGTATACACATGAACTAGTATAAGTGCTTAGTTGTTGCCATACTTTTCTGTGCCTATTTATCAAGGGTTCCTTGAATTCAGATGTTGATCTTATGTTTACTTTTGTGGAAAAAAAATCAAGAAAAATTTTAAACCAGGTAAGCAATGACCAAACTGCCCTTCTCCATTAGGCAATATTTTTACATGAAAACAAAACAAAACAAAACAAAAAACAGAAACAAAACAAATCTCTAGTAACTTGGGGAATTAAGGGCCATAATAATCCAATCTGTAACTAATAACATTTGAGTATTGTATTATTATACTGAACAAACTACACCAGATTTGTCTCCTTTGGTAGATTTGTTAATTCAATAAATACTGACTGAGAATCTTTTTCTGTTAGGCAACAAAGAAAGTGTTGTCTAAGACGTTGTCCTGGCCTTTGAACAGCACAGTATTTCCATTTATTTTGAGTCTTTGCTAGTATTCAATAAAAACCAACACTCACAATTTGGTCTGTCCTATTCCTTCGTGTTATCAAGCCAATGCCCCTCTCCCCCACCACATTGACAACACTGATTAAAAATAAGCCTCATATTGTTGATGACTTTAGACCTGAAGCACTTAACTTCTTCTCTTATGCTCCAAATGTTGACTAGCTCTTCATCTTCCCAAATCTGACCTTCAGCCTCATTTTTCTATAGTCACACTTTTTGTGTCTGTGCTCAACACTTGACCTGGATTTTGATTCTTCCTGAGCAACACCATTTCAACTTGTCTTGGATATACATTGTCCCATCTGATCTGGGGGCCAATGGCTATTACAGAGAGGAGGACAACTTGCCCCTGTCCATCATATTATAACATGCCCCTATCTAACAGCCCTGCATAAGAACCCCACATTTCAAAGGAGAAATGCAAATATGTAGTAAATATTACAGGACATGAAACAAGTCAGGATTTTGCTTGTTCTGTAATATTATTAACACACATATTACATTAAAATAGTAACCTAAACAACCCCCAATCCATATTGCCACCATATCACCTGGTGTTCCCATTCCCTTCTTTAAAATTTTAGTCTAATTTTGATCTGATCAAATAAGTGATTCCCAGTGAATGAATAATGGTGGATAAGAGACACCTTACCAACCCTACCAATGGCCAGGAAACTCATTTTTGAATGTCATTAGGTGTACTCTTTTAACCAAGTTTGTAAAAACACAACATATTTGACATCCTTTGCTATATCTGGTAGGTTGGTTTTATTGATTCTAGAATTATTTGAAGCACTGAATATATGGAAGGCTAGGAATGTGCCTACTGGTGATGAGGTAACTAATAATACACTTATGGACTTTTCCTTAGTCTGAGAGACCATATTGACTTGAATTCACACTAATGTATAAATGACTGATATGGGATATTACTTTATGAATAAAATTATTGATAGCAGAGGGGCCAAAAAGAGGTACACTGGATTCTAAAATAAAGGAATAATGGTTGAAAGAAACTTGGTGTTATGAAGGGAGAAATTGCCTACCAATCAATTTAGCTTAAGGTGGGCCCTTTGTAATATTGTTTGCTGTAAAGAATAGTAAGTTTGGAATCAGAATTCTGGGTTCTCATTTGGGCTCTCATCCTTTACTGTATAACTCTATACAAGGCACCTAACCTCTTACAGAGAGACTTAAATTTCTTGTTTATAAAAAGGGGCAACAATTCACCTTCTGACATCAGAGATTAGTGAGGAAGATAGTACTGAGCACAGGCTGCCCATATGGACCTGTCAACTAGGGCAGGACCACCTGCACACCGTGGTGGGTACCTCGACGTACCCTGAAACCATGAATGGAACAAGCCATCTGGGGGATTGCGTTTCAATCAATTCTAAGCAATACCAATCTTCCTTTTTGGTTCAATTACCAAATGTTCTAATCTCAAACTTTTAAAACAATGAACATCCATTTACTTGAAACTCTGCTTTCAGATTATAATGAACATCGGATTCCGTCACACCCTTCAAAAGAATCCCTGTGTCCCAGAGCTCACTGGCACTTTTGAACTAACTGTATTCCAGCAGGAACCGTAGGATTTGTGGGTCTCTGTTACCTGATTATTTCACACTCCACATATATGATGCATGTGTGCTTCATTTAAAACACCAATATGCTTTTAAAGAGTTATGCTTAACTGCTTAGAAAGAAGGGCTGTTTCTGGTATCATATTAGCTGTGACTTAGTTGCAGAGATGAAACCCAGTGGGCTTGCTACATCCTCACATCCTCATCTACATGTTTCCTCCTTGCCTTGGGATGGGTCAGCTGATTTGAGGCCCCAGACTCCACCAGGAACACCAGCTTTGGAACACACCCCTGCATTGGTCCTGCTTTAGTACCAGTACCTCTTCCCACACGCCTTCTTGCCTTTAGCCATGAGTCCTTGCTGGGAGGTTAATTTACTGCATTTCCAAGAAGTTCAGCTTCTGCCCACAGACATGTGGGAAAGGTGAAACTGATTTAAACTTAGGTTTCTGAGGCACCAAGCCCATGTTTGTTCTTTTGACTACATCCTGCTGATTTATAGAGCATCCAATTTCTCCATAGCGAGACACCCCTTCTGTGGGCGAGACCTGGGTTATAGTATTCTATTTTTAGAAAATTACCTATGTTAAAGGATGTTTTGTGATGTGTAGGACAAAGAGAGCTATTTAAATTGAAATCATTTTCCTAGTATCCAAGATCTCTAAATCTCATGCACATTAAGTTTGAATTAACACTAACAAGGGTCTAACAGCTTTGATGCTGTGTTCTTAGATAATTAAATTCTTAGAAAATCATTCCACATTTGTGGGAGAAGCGAAGGACACAGAGAGTTCAGTCTTAATTCAAAGTCACTTACATATTGTTACCTGCTGTTTTCAGGCCTTCACAGAAACAGCAGGGAGGATTTGATATTAAAAATGAGGGGTTTTTTTTTCTTTTTTTTTGGGGGGGGGGAGGGAAAATCCTTGTGGGGGAGTGAACTGTCAACTGGAACTCTTCCCATCCCCTCACTGTCCCTTGCCTTCCTGTCAGACACCCAGTCCATTTTGCATCCTGAGGCTGAGACTCCTACCTGCAGGACATCACAGCCAATCCTACTTCCTATATACAAAGCACTTTATAACTTTACAAAACCCTTTTCCACTCATTACTGCATGTGACCCTCAGAGCCACCTGCAGAAATTTGAAAGACAGCACATTTTTTTCAGGACATCATCCAAACAGAGACTGACCTGCTGTCAACAGAGCTCGTGCAGTGGCACTTACCTTGGATAAATCATCCTAAGCTAATACCCAACCCCGGGACATAGAGCCATAAAATAAATCTCGTCCTATCTTAGGACCAAGCAGACTTAGAATCCTGACTCACAATAACCAACCTCTAGAGAGATGGATAAATACACCAGAGTTCCAGGTTCAGATTTAGGATGAGAAATGGAACCGTCAGTCGTTGATAATGGTTAAACTAGCATGACCAGGGCATTTTGTTCCAGGATGGCCACATTACTGGAAGTTTGTTTGATTTTTAACATAAAACAGCTGAGGCTCAGAGAGAAGACAGAACTTGCCACGAGTCCCCCAACTAGTGAGTGGAGCACATACCTCAACACTCCGTTTCCTGCACTAGGGTGGCAGGGTGGGGCGGGGCTGGTCCTTGAGCTCGATCCCCTCCCCTGTGTCCACTGCTTACATGGGCACCTTGGGCCCTTGTGTCTCTCTCTCTCTTCTGTCTTTCTTTGCTGCCTCCTCTCCTTTGGGTAAGAAGATGGCTCTCCAGCTTCATTCATACATAGTCGTGTGATGCTGGTTTGGGAGGGTGACCCTGTTACACTACGGTGACCTTGCCTTGCTCTGCTCCGATCTGACCCATGTAGGCTTAGAGTTGGGCCCTCAGACTGCAACTTTCCTTCCTGGACTTAGGTGACAGCTTGCAGTCCACTCTACTCACCAGGACGTGACTTTTCTGGCAGGTGGAGTTGCAGTTATTATCTCCACTTTTCATAAGAGAAACTGGAGACTCAGAGAATGCATATCACTCTGGCAAGGACGTATGAGATGTAAGCAGCATTGCCAGACTTGAATCCCCACTGTGGGCTTCAGGTCCTGTGTTGCTACTATATCACAGTGCCCGCAGAAAACAAGAATCCTAGTATTCACTGAGCGCTGGCTGTGTGGTAGACCCTGTTCTAAATACCATAAATGTATTAATGCTTTGGACCATTACACCAAGTCTATACAATTATTATTCCCATTTTATAGATGAGGAAATTATGATACAGAGAAAACAATCCAGTAGGTTAAGGTCGTGCAGGGCAAAAGCAGCAGAGATGGGAATTAATTCCGACAGTCTGGCTCCAGAGTCTGCATCCTTGACCATATGTTCAGGAGTAGAAGAAAGAAGATGCCCTGTTGAGGGGTTGAGGGAATTCCAGGAGGGTCTTAACTTGGCCAAATATCTTTTTCTCATTTGTTAACCAGTGCTTACATTTCAACCCTTGGCCCCCAGTCTGACTTAGAGAAATATTTTCTAGCTTCTAAAAATGTGGATAATTACTCTTTTTGGGGGGTAGGGTAACCAGGGATTGAACTCAGGGGCACTCAACCACTGAGCCACATCCACATCCCTATTTTGTATTTTATTTAGAGGCAGAGTCTCACTGAGTTGCTTAGCACCTTGCTTTTGCTGAGGCTGGCTTTGAACTTGCGATCCTCCTGCCTCAGCCTCCTGAACTGCGGGGATTACAGGCGTGCACCACTGCCCCCTGGCTTAGATAATCACTCTTACAAATGACTTACACGACAGTGTAGTTGAAACATCTGAGGCACTGAGGTTTGTGACTTGGGGATTGGGCCACATTGGGAAGGAAGTGGAAGTTCAGCCACTGAATTGGAGGACCGTAAATACGGAGAAGACAAAAACCTCCTCTCTGTAATTCTCATATCCATCCAGGGCAGTGAAGTAACACCCGCAGCACTGCTCAGTTTGGTGAGGAGAATCAGGATTCGAACACTGATCTGGCATGTTCTTCTGACATGGCATGGTTGCTCCCAGGACACAAACATGTCACTGAAGTCGTGCCTCCTCCCCTCCACCAACTTTGTCCTCCCAAGGCTTCCCTTCCCTATATGTGCAGACTTGAACTCTATCATTGAACCAGACTTTCAAACGCAGGATACACTATCTTTAGCAAACAGTACGGGGGACCATTTCAACAAAGAATTTCCTGAGTGTTTCTGTTTGACTGCCATTCCCATGAAGTCCTGGTTCAATTACTCCTGGCCACGACATGGAGTTGACAGCTCCTGAGCCAGAACAGCCAGTTACTGTTAATATAGGAAACCTGAAGAGCCTTGTCCCTGATGTAGAAAGAGTCAACATCCAGAAAGAGGAAAGGAAAAGAGGGTCAGGGTGGAATTCGTCTTGGGCTTCTCCAGGGTCAGGCACGCCTGCAATCCTCATGATCTTTTCAGCAACCCTGGAGGGTGAGCGCTACTCTTTCCCTACAGATGAGGAAACTAAAGTCTATGAAAGTTAACACAACTCGAGTCACACGGCTGGCCTGTAAGCATTGGAGCTAAATCTTCAGGGCAACACTGTACTCCTCCTGGACTCCAACAGCCACACCGTCACTTGAATTAGCTTAGTTGACTTGTTCATGTCCATGTTTGATTAGGTGCAGCGCCTACGATGATTAGAAAGGGCCCATTCATATACACATCTCTGTTTCTCTTAGGTTCTCACTATCTAATGTGCCGTGTGATACCTGGAACCACGTGAACATTGCATTGCATTTCTGAAGAAAATATAAAATTTAAAGGACATTATAACAGCCATCTTGCGAGTAGATAGTAGGCCTTGCCTGTTCTATGCACCACTGTGTTTTCAGTGAGTGGCTCAGAGCAGGAACTCATTAATAGTGGGAAAGGGGAAAAGAAAGGAAGGAAGGAGGAAGAGAGGGGGAAAAGGAGGGAGGGAGGGAAGGTAAGAAACAAATATTGTCAAAATAAACTGGTGGAATTTAGGAGTTGATAACATGGGAATAGTGTCGAGAGAAAGAAGAAACCACTAAGAGGACTCAGACGTGGCTCATCAAGAATCTTATTGTCTAGACATGAAAGTTATGTCTGTGAATATTTATCATCATTTTACAGGGTGTGCTATTCTACTAAATGAGAAAGTGCTCCAGTTATTTTTCTATTCCAAAGTTTATATTCAGTTCCATCACTCAAATTACAAGCAAGGATTTAACCACACAAACATTTTTGTATTCACATCTGAGAAAACCTGCTAGAATGTTTTAAATAAGATCCACAAAAACGCTCCTGGTCAATAAACTCTGGGAAAAAATAATCTATTCTAGTTGGTTGATGAGTCATCCCTGTGTTTGTATTTGTAGATATAAGAGTCCCACAGTTCTGCTAAAACTTGTCCCATAGTGTCCTATCAGAAGGCCTACTACAGTTCCATAGGTTTGCCGATCTGTAAGAAGAAAGTCAAAGGGTGGAACAAACCCTTGAACTCCAACTCCAACTATGTAATCTAATTTTTTGAGTCCTCAGATATGTACTTAATAAAAACATAACCAAAAAAAGGATAATGACAGAAATCAATTTTCTCATTTAATCAGCTTCTTTGTTAATTCAACCATAAATTATGTGCTAGAGGAGTCTAATCACATTGTATATGAATCTTGCATAATTTGCATTAATTACAACCCAAGATGTAAGTGCATTATGTGGTATTGTATGTATTTTTAGTTTATCTCATAAAAATGTTATAGCTGCTTATGGTAGACATGACTTCTTTATTTCTCTCAATACACAAAAGAAGGAAAACAAAATCCTACTGATTAGTTTAGGAAATGGTCCTTTGGAAGAAGATAATCTCTTTAACTCTCTGAGTTCTTGGGTCCTTGCTACAGCAGCTCCTCCCAGACCCTGCCATGGCTGTTCCCCTCTGTCTAATCTTTCTAGCAGGCTGGAAGGGAGGGAGAATGCCTGTGAGCCCGCTATCTTACTCACTGTAAGGTGCACGTGAATTGGATTTGTTAAACTGGGTCTTGTGTTCTACAAATCCTCAGATGATGGACAGTGAATGTAGCTTCTCTCTCTCTCTCTCTCTCTTTTTTTTTTTATCAAATAGTCACAAAGCCAATACCTGACCATCCTGGAAGGGAAGAATGAGGTAAGTCCCTATAAACCAAGTCATTGAACAGGACAGATGGTCATCTAGATGGGAAGGATAATTGCTTTTGTGGCTAAGGACCCTGGAATATGATTCTCTGTTTATCTTTTCATTCACCAAATGGATTTTTTTACTGTACATCTATCAAGTGCCCAGAGTTAAGCTGAGCCTAGGAATTATGCAATGAATGAACAAGAAAATGTCTATCTTCAAAGAGAGATCAGTCCGGTAGCAAAGGAACAATACTATAACAAAATTATTTCAATGTGTGTTGTGAGTGCTGTAATAAAGATTTATGAAAAGAACAGCAATTGGTGCAAAAGAAAGAGGGAGAGCTTTGAGTAGGGAGAGACAATTGGGGAAAGAAGAGGACATAAAGAGCTGGGACTGAAGAGATCACAATCCAGAGGCAGAGTCAAGGGGATTTCAAGGTGAGGGAAAAGCATGTTCAAAGCTAGGGATCATTGCTTGGCACATACAGAAGACCTGAAAGGTAAGTTTATGTTTAGCATGTACATAATTACTAAGGAGTAGCAGTGATGAGACCGAATAGGAAAAGATGGGTCAGTTCATGAAGTAGCCAGTTGTTTTTTGCAAATATTAGGTGGTGTACTTGATACACAGAATTAATTCTCATGGAATTTAGATACTGACATTTCTTATTCAGAATCTACAGATGAGGAAATAGAGATATATCTCGCTGTCCAATGTTACACAGTTGGGAATTAAGAGCATCAAAATCTAAACTTGTAGAATTGGATTCTGGGGGTTCAGTTTCTTAATCATGCCATGAGAGTTAGGACTTCCTTCTTAGGCTACCGGGAAGAGTTCTCATAAAAGATACCAATAATCTGTATCAAGATAGTGACAAATGATTCAAATATTGTTCATTAACTGCAAGCATTGAAATATTTGAAAACACAATTGATGCTCCATCTGTGTGATGTCCTTCTGATTCTAAAGGATGATGAAGGATGAAGGAAACTGAAGGATGCTTCTTACGCTTTTCCCAGATATCTCCACTGTGGTTCAAAAGTGTTGAATGGATTCCACTTTTGAAAGAGGAAAGTGTAACCCAGCGTGTTATTCCTAACCTTCTTTATCAGATTCACTTTTATAACCTCTCTAACCCATAACTCCAAGAATCAAAGAGATGAGCCAATGAGGTTTGAATTAGGAAGAAAAACAAAATGTTAACGATAGTTCTATGAATCCTTAGAGGGTTCATGATTTCTGCAAATAAAATTGTAGAATTTCTTGAGATGACAAGGAGGAAATAGGGAAACCTGAAGCACCAGTCCTGAGGATTGCTGTTTATGTGCACTTCATGTGATCCTTGTGAGGAGGAGGAAGAATAGGAAAAACCTAAACCAGTTCAGGAGTCAACAAATATGTAGTAGATATAAAAACTGGACTAAGAATTCTGTGTATCAATCTGCCATGCAGACCTGTTAAAAGAATTTGGTCAGCTGTCAGCAGACATAAACTGAGATCAGATGCAACACACACACCAAATTTGTTGGCAAACGCTAAGTCTAAATAGTTCTCTTCTGTGCATGGATAAGTACATGGGGAACCAACATGGGGGTGGGGGGGTGAAAAGTGCTATAGAATAAAGGAAAAGGGCTATATATTCAGAATCTTTTGAAAACACCCTGTGGAAGATACTCTAGAAGAAACAATTTTGGCAATCTATTTGGCATCCTCAATGTACACAAAAAAGCATTATCACCATGGAATTGGAGGCAAAAGTCAGAAGAAGAGAGGAAGATGAAAGTAAGCAGAAAATGGAACAGTGAAATGAAGGTCTATATTGGAAATGGCAGAGAAGAGAACTGATAGAAAACTTGGATTTGTGATGGAAAGAAAAGACTTGGAAACCCCCATAGGGAGAGAAAGGTCAAAAACAGTTCAAAATAAGATGGAAGAAGATATAAAGATAGATGACAGTAGACAAAAGTCTAATCTAAGAATCATAGGACTACCTGAGGAGCCCATGAGAACTATTGAAATAAAAAACCATCATCAAAAATAAAATTAAGGAAAACTTTACTGAGAGAAAAACAACAACAACAATAACAAATGACAATCAGTTTGAGCCTATGAATTAGTAAAGCAACTTGTAGGCTGGGGATATAGCTCAGTTGGTAGAGTGCTTGCTTCACATGCACAAGGCCCTGGGTTCAATCCCCAGAACCACACACACACACACACACACACACACACACACACACACAAAGCCACTTGCATTTTAGGTGCAATGAGTGAGAACAGACTCACATCTAGGACAGAGCCTGGAAGGAATGCTGGTTTTCATTGTATCACTGATAATTGGCAATATATTGGTGTTTGGTCACTCTGTGTGTATTCTCCTTTTAGTAAGATATTTTTATATGCATGTATTTATATACATTTACATTTAGCACATATGCATATAGTTACAAATATTCTTTTGTAATTTTCCTTTTTCAATCAATAATGTGGCATGAAATTTTCTAGTGTTGTTAAGAAGTGCTTTAACATAATTTTTAGACTTATTTAATGTTAACTGTTGGTAATTAAAATATTTTTAATGATTACAAATATAATTTTATCTTTATTATAAAGTTTTCTATAAACAACTATATCTGTTCACTCTTATAAGGAAAATTTATTGGATTCAATAACACAGAAAACAGTTTTGAATTAAAAAGATAATTTTTAAAACCCTAAGTGTTGCCTAATCAAACAGAAAATTTCAGGTGTCCTTCAAGGCATGCACCTATACATTAGCTTCAGACTTCTCTTCAATACTTCAAGCCAAGAGGTAATGAAGAAAAACCTACAGAGTTTTCAGGATACAAAGTTGCAACTCAAGATTTTTATGTTTAGCTAGCTATCTTCCCCCCCCCCCCCCCCCCCCGGGGTACTGGGGATTGAACCCAGGGCCTCATGCATAATAAGCACATGTTCTACCACTGAGCTACACCCTCAGCCCTGGTAAACTGTTTTTAATGGGTAAAGTTAGAAAAATGTGCAAGGGCTCAAAATATATGCTACCAGTTACCCCTAGTTGAGGAAAAAAATTCCTAGAAGAGTAGCCCTTATTAACTTCAAATTTCATGGAATATAAGGCTTAGTAATGAGAGGCTTTGGTTTAAAAGAAAAGGCATTTGATTTCCTGTTCTAGAACTTTACTATAAGCAAAAAAATATAAAATTTGTTCAAGTGTCTATATATTAATAAAGACTTTGTTGGAAATCTGGTGAAATTCCACATCATCTACAAGTGCAAAAATGGGATCCTAATTAGAATAAGTTATACTCCATGTATGTATAATATGTCAAAATATACATTCCATTTTTATGTATATCTAAAAAGAACAAATAAAAAAGAAATGAAGATCATGTTGTGAATATTAGCAAAATATTTTAGTTGAAATATCTCACAGATTTAAACTGGAATTAAGTGATGAGTTAAGTGATACTTTGTTTTTACAAACATTTTTAATGATATAGAAATAGATGATATAAAATCAAATAATAACCTAAACAGGATTAAAATTTATATATGGAGAAGAATATAGTCATGTAAAATCAAAATCAATTTGTCTAGCCCACAAACTAGATTGCCTTTAATGAATAAAATTTGAATTTTTTCCTTTCTTTTGACTTTCTTAAACTTACATAAAGAGCATTATTTTTATAATCACAAGTGACAAATATTAGTCATAAAGTTTTAATGAAACCTTTGAATCAAAGGTTTTGGTGATAAAAATGATATGACTTAAAAAATGTAACATTTTTCTAAACTACTCATAAAACTATGATCAAAATAAACAGTTTTTATGTTGTGTTCTTTTTTCAACAATCTGTAAATGGTTTTTATTCTTGTGCTACAGTTTAAATGCAATTTTAAACTCTGTTTTCCATTCAATTTTATTTCATAAATACATATGCATATTTCTCCATAGAGAGGTATCACATTTGTCATGTTACAATGGTAAACCATCCCATCGTGTATGTGTGTGTGTGTGTGTGTATGCGCGCATGCACTATAATTTATATAGCCATCCTCCTATTTGGGGGAATTCAGGTGTTTGTAATTTGTCATAATGCCATACGTCACAACTTTGTACTCAGTGTTCTTTTCTTCTTCTTTATAATTTCCTTGGGATATTCTTCAGAATTGTAATTATCATACTTAAGGGTATGTAAAAACATTTTTATGGTCTTGGTATATGTTGCCAAATCATCCTCCAAAATATATGGAGTTTATGTAATCTTAATAGTCTCTTACAGGAAAATAGATTGAACAAAAGGAAAAGCCCATTGGGCTTCCTGGGCATTAAACTAGAAGGGACCTTGGAGATTATCCATCTAGCACAACTCTAATTTTACAGAGAGGGAAAGAGAACCTCGGGGCTATTGCTGGCTTTAGGACCCAAAGCAAATTACTGCATATAGAACAAAGACTAAACTTCGATAGATCTTTGGCTAGTGATCCAGTACTCTTATCAGGCTACTAGGCCTACCTATCCTCTCCCTCCCTTATCATTCCTCTTCCTGGAGCTAGAGTTGAAGGAAGAAAACCATATTTATTTTAAGTCAGCTGAGGGAGTGGACTTTACTTCAGTATTCTATCAAATGCTTGTTCCGTTATGAATAAGTTTTACTGTATGGCATAATCTTTCTGGTCTTCCGTTTGTTAATCTGTTAGACAGGGGTCTAAACACTATGCCCACCTCACAGTGATATTGTAAGAATGAAAGAGAATATTTGTGGGGACACCAGCATCCTACAGGGAACCTCAAAAGGCACTCCCCTGCAAAGGTGCAAGGCTAGAGACCCCCATTTATTGGGCAGACAGTACCTTTATGCCAGTCATAAATGGGTGTCCTTTCCTCCAAGGATGTAGCCCATGCAAGACACAGTTAGGTAAGAGTGGATGTTGGCCCCATTTGTCCCTTTGTTTGGGAACCTTTGCATGCTAGGAAAAAATCTGCACAACTACATAGCCAAGCCCAATCCATGGCCACCATTGTTCTTAACTCTCATTATATGGAGCGGGGTTGAAAAGACCATTCCACGAAACACTCACCCCATCTGTCCTTTTCCCACAAAAGTGAAGTCAGAGAGCACTTCTTGGCAAGCAAGAGTTAAACAGGGGCCAAGTCCCACTGCTGAGAAAGCCATGGAGGTTGAATGCAAGCTCCGACCTTGGTTAACTCAAGCTTTGTACTTATGCTACGGGACTGCTGTTTGCCTGCTGCATCTGCTCTTGCTAATTTGGCCTGTTTGGGTAACGAAGCTCCCAGTGATCATCTAAACCTCATTTGATGCACCTGTGAACAATTCATTATATTAATATAACAGCAGGGGAGGAGCAGAGACACTAATAAATAGACTTTAGCTGCTGGTACTCCTTGTCACAGCCGCAGAGGTCCTTCTCTCTGAGTCTGCTCCTCAGCCCTTGGCCACACTGGGGAAAGACCTGCACACCTCAGGGATGGTGTATCTTAAACTGTCAGTTGCTACATCTGGCTGGAGTTAAACACATCCATTCATTGTCTTTTCTCAAGCTCTGCAGAATTTTCACCTTATCTGACTTGAAAAATTTGTTCTTACAGAGAATGGAAAACAAGTGTTACTAACTAAGGTAGCTTTGTGTAGGATCCGGTGACTCTCCTCATGACTGAATCTCCATTTATCAAAGTGGATCTGTACCACAGACACACACAGAGCCATTGGTCAATGTCTCAATTCTGTTGACTCTCAGCACTTCTGCATTGGCCTAACGTTGCGGGGGAATTTTCTCTCTTCTATCACTTTAAAAGACACAAATGTACATTTGGTGTTGTTCTGTTTTAATGCCTCTGCAAACACATTGGTTGTTTCTCTTTTTCCCCTCAAATATAAATCTGCTCAGCATCCCATTGAAATATGTGGTTTTAGAAACCAAAATGAAGCCACAGATGTTCCACCATAGTATATGTGTATAACACCTTCTCTTCATGGGATTCTACCCCCAGCATGTGACCCCTGATTTTCTAGCCCCATCTCTTCCTACATCCTGTCTTTTGCTCATGCTTAAGTAGGAAAAGGAAATTGCAGTTCCTGGAAGATGTCATGCTATTCCCTATCCCCACATGTTTACCCAAGCTGTGCCCTCTTCTAGCAATGCCCCCAACTGGTCTGTTGGTCTTTTAGCCTCCTACTTATCCTTTTATGGTTTGCAAATCTGCATTTGTAACTGTGCACATCTTTATCATTGCTCCAATTCCCTTCCATCATAGTTACCAGTTACGTTACTATTCCTCCCCCCATCCCACAGTATAAGCTTCACAAATGCAGTTACTGGTTTAGTTATTTATATACTCAGTGTGTAAAGAACGCTAGAAATCAGTAGCTTTTAAGCTGTGTTCTTTGGAGCGCCAGGGATTCTGATGGGGTAAAGTGCACCCACAAAGGGGTTGATTAAATCAGACAGAACAACAGTATCTTCTTTCCTCAGATCCAGCTTCATTTGAACTGTGAGTTCTAGATCTTTAACCACTGGTCTAAGAAAATAGCTAATAGCTAATGAAAGCCACCAGGTGCCTTGCATATGTTCACCCATCTCCTCTTTAAAACAACTCTTGATAGTATTATTCCTATTTAAAAATAAGAGCTAAGATTTGAACTAAGGGGTCTTTCAGGTCTGAAGTTTGGTGGTCTTATTATTGAGCTGAGGATCTATATGCAAATTAAAATTAACTATGTATGTGGAGAGGTGTTTGCAAAGCACTAAATCAGCGATGCCCACAGGATGGCCTAATGACACAGTCCAGAGGAGGCTGCAATCATTCTGTCTAGGAGCTTTTAAGTTGGCTCCTTGGAGGAGGTAAACTTAAGGTGAATTTCCAAAGAAGAGTGGGTCTTCTTTGTGGATGATGGGAGAGAATCATTAGATATAGGAGAAAGGGAGTCTGATATAACCCAGCCCTACCCTATTCTATTTCATCCTAGGCCCATCCCATCCCCATCCCCATCCCATCCCCATCCCCTCTCTTTCCTTCCGATGGAATATTCTATTCTATTCTATTCTATTCTATCCAATATAAAGTGAGTATGCTTACCAAACCCCAAACTAGGAAGGGGTCCATGTTTTATCTTTAAAAAGCATCCGTTCTCTCTTGTTAGACCTAGCCAGGGTTTGATTACCAGCTGTACCACTTACAACTGTGCCACCCCGAACAGCTCCTGTGACTTTCTTGAGTCTCAGTCTCCACATCTTTAGAACAAGATTAATGATAGTAAATTATATACAAAAGACTATATACTTCAGAATAAAGTGTAATGGCACCAAGATTCACGCTATGTTTGGGTGTACCTGAAATATTTTTAATACCCATGTTGTAAAACGTGTACCCACATTGTAAAACATAGCTCTCAAGATAACAACATAATGAGGTTTGTATTTTGGAGGTCTTAGTTGTTTTTTACCATGTAGCACAGTTCAACCGCTCATTTTGCTTCCAGGGGTGCATATCAATGCCCCAAATTTATTCTGAGGCACAAAGGAAGAAGCCTAGGGCGAGCATGACTTTTACTGTCCTGCTGTTCCAAGAATTTGGTGACCTCGGGCAGCAGAGCTTCCTCTCAGTCTTTGTACAGCAAGTATCTTAGTGACTTAATTAAAGAACTTATCTTCTTTGAATTTCCTGTAGCACTTATCTCAGCACCAAAATTCAAAGAGATTCTATTCTATTCTATTCTATTCTATTCTATTCTATTCTATTCCACTCTTTTTCCCCTGTTTTCCTCCATTCATTCATTCATGAAATATTTATTGAGGAAGTATTTTGTGCCATTCTGTAAGTGGATGTTGAAACAAATATGACATGGCCCTTTAACTGTGTAGTTAGACACAGATCTATAGACAACAAATATTTGCTACTTCCATTCATTTTAAAGCTCCTCAGGTACAGCACAGGCTACATGCTAGTTGTAAGAGAAACCTGGCATACAACCTTGGGAGAAAATATCAAGGAATTCAGCCATACTGATCTTGAATTTTTTTAAAACCCTCTAAATGCATGAATACTAGCTAACATTTCATGAGCACTTATTCATAAACACTGAACTTAATGTTTTACATGAACTATCCAACTTTTACAACACTATCATATAGGATTTATCATCATTCCCATTTTAGGGATGAGAACTGTGAGGCATTAAGAAGCTTTGAATCTTCACCTCCTCCTCCTCCTCCTCTTTCTTCTTCTTCTTCTTTTAAATATAATATACTGTCCTTTCTGGTTAGAACATGATTCATGCCTATTCTTCATGGCCTCCTCCCATACCTAGATTATTCCTAACCCCCACCTACCCTTCCAGTTCTAGTTGAAAAATCACTTTTGTCAAATTTGTCATCTCTGATCTCCTGCTACACTACCTCTCATGGCAGGGGTACTCTGAAGTCTTGATGCATCTCATGCACTGGAATTGCTTGTAGAGTCTTCTTCTTCTTCTTCTTCTTCCCCCAGATGTCATCTCCATGACAGCCATTCAGTCTTGAGCTTGATTCATTCATTAGTCAATTCTAAGGGGCCAGCAAAGGGCTTGCCATGTAGAAGTTTTCAACACAAATTTCTCAGATGAAAGAGGTAGGGGGAGGAATATTAAACACTTCAAATGGCCCTCAAATTCAGAAGATCTCCAAGCACTTAATAAGCATTTTTCCTGAGGTCTTATCGTACCACTTCCCTAGATGGGAAAAGGGCAGTCGATTGGTGAATCGCACCAGTTATCTTAGGCAAGTTGACATTTGTTGCACTGTGGGGAATTTCTCTTAGCACAATATTTCCTGGGAGGAGCAGGTAAATATTGAGACAAGATATACATCAAGTTTTTTCTTTTTTTTTTTTTCCTGTGAACCACTGTACAATAATCAATTCCGGAGATAACAAAGGCGTTTGTTAACAGCTCCATCTCCTTTTTCAAAGCTCAGTTCTCAGTCTGGCAACATTACAAAGCTCAAGAAAAGAAGTGTTGTTAGCAGATGCCAACCACTTGTCAGAGGAAAAATCCACAAGGCGTTGTGCAATACCGCAGCTTTTTTACATACAGATAGGCTCTCTGTCCTTCAGTTCATCAAAATTCCTTCTGGAGCAGCTGTAGAAATGGAAAGTGAGGGTTCTACAAGCAGATTAAATAAGAAAAATCTCAACCCAGCAGAAACGTCTACTTGCACATTTCTCTGGCTTGCAGGTTCTCTTCCCCAAAATACAAGCTTATGGCTGGGGATACAGGTTGTCCTCTCTCAGCAGACTCTTCACACTAAATGTTATTCTTCTTAATGTAATTTGGTCACCTGTGCTTGATGTTAAGGGCAAGTCCTTGTTTCATTCACTACCTTTGCCTCCCTGAGTGGTGGTGTCCACAAAGTTCTCAATGTATAGTCCCCGAGCAAAGGAAGGAACAACATGAATGAACAGCAGCGAGTGAAGTCAACGCAGCCCTGCTTCAAAGAGCTCAATAAATTATTCTTGGATGGCTTTCTGTATGTTTCTATTACCTACTTTTGGAACGCGTCTGTACAAATAGCTTAATATAGTTTAAACCCCTTTTCAAAAGAAGGAATTGGATGGGGGATAGATTTTTATTTTTACTCTTTCTTAAGAGAAGATGATTTTTATTTTGTGCCAAATCTGGTCTGATGAAGCCCAGGGACCCCATATCCTATAGTGCACACCAGCATGAGCTCCATTCCCAGGTAGGGAGGATAGATGGGTGAAGGAATAAACGGATGAATGGATGGAAAGGTGGGTCTTCCTGTTGTCTCAGCTTCACTCAGTCAGTTTCTGAGACAACAGAGAAAAGAACAGAATGAAGGAAAAAAAAAAAAAAAAAACAGGTGGAAGCAAATACACATCACACTTTGTATCTTCTGCAGGACTGGCTACTCCTCATTCAGTAGCTTCATTGAGTCTCAGTGCTTTATATTCCAGCTGACATTATCCTGCCTTCAAGCCTATTCTTGGTGGCTTCTAAACACTGTCAAAATCATACCTAAATGCTTTCTTTTTCTGTTGTGAACCAGAACACATGTGACCATGGCTAAAGAGCAAGCCCAGCTATTTGTCCCAGGCCTCTTGACACGATTGCATTGTCAAGCTACAGGGCCACCATCAGCAACATCTGGCCGTACAGTCATCTGCAGCCTGTGAATCATGGCCACATTAAGCCAGAGACAATATTTCAACCTTCTCTTATCTGTTGAGGCCATTCAACTACTTTGTACAAAGAGCAGATTAGAGTTTGGAATTTCTAAAGCCACATTAAAGAAACAGGACTCATTTTCTCAATATCTACTAACTATGATCTTTCTTCTTTAGCTTCATGCAGTCTTCCTATTTCCTATATGCTCGATCTTTTTCCTTTTTCAAAAAAAAATTTTTTTTTGAGAGTTAGGAAACTTTGAAGAAAAATATCTAAATTCAAGTGATCATTTGGCCATTCTATGTGAGACTATGAGAAAAGGCTCTGAGCCCTCTGAGTCCCACTTGGTCATCTATAATGAGAGGATAATAATGACTATGAAACAGAGCTTGAGGGAGGATTGTATTACTTAATAGAATTGTTTCCAAACCTAAGTATATAAGTTTGCTTGAGTTTCCAATTGCTGCATAACAAATTTCCTCAGATTAACCAGCTTCATACAAAACCCATTTATTCTTTCACAGTTCTGCAAGGTAGAAGTCTGAGCAGACCCGACTGAGTCCTCTGCTTAGGGTTTCACCAGACCAAGGCCAAAGTCAAGGCGTCCTCAAGGCTGGGATGGGCTCTTATCTCGAGGCTCTGAGGAAGAATTAGCTGTTAAATTCATTCACAATGTTGGCAGAATTCATTCTACACAGTGGTAGGACTGAAGTTGTATTTCCTTGCTGCCATCAGCTGGGGACTGCTTTCTGTCCTGGGACACCAGTGTCCCCTTATTCCACCCCTCCTCATTCAAGCCAGCATCAGTTGTGTGGACTTCGTTTGCACTTGAAATCTCTCCAACTTCTTTTTTGTCATAAGTCGGAGAAAATTCTGATTTTAAAGGGATTAGGTTATCAGATTAGACTCACCCAGATAATCTCCCTTTTGCCACATAACATGATATAATCAACAGAATGAGAATCCATAGCCACAGGCTCTGCCTACAGGGAAGGAAATTACCCAAGGGCAAGAATCATTCTCAGAATTCCAATCACAATGTATCAGACTCACCTTGGAACCTTTTAAAAATGATATTTTGGGGGCCAAGTGTGGTGGTACACACCTGTAATCCCAGGAGCTTGGGTGGCTGAGGAGGAGGATCACAAGTTTGAGGGTTAGCCTCACCAACTTAGCTAGACCCTGACTCAAAATGAAAAATAAAAAGGGCTGGGAATGTAGCTCATCATGAGAGGGCCCCTGTGTTCAATCCCCAGTACTAAACAAAGAAAAAAAATTTTCTTTTTCAACCTCAGATACTCTGAATCAGCATCTATAGGAGCAGGTTCTGAGAACTTGTATATTTAAAAGTTATCTTAGATAACCTAAATTCAAATTTATGAATCTAGTGTGAAAACTAAAAAGTTAGTATATTCAAGAAACTTATACAGTTCTTGATATATAATATAAATTCAAAGCATATAATTTTTTTTTGTCTTTGATTCCTCTAGCACCTTGTTACTCAAACTATAGTCCATGGGTCAGCAATATCATCACCATTTAGGAACATCATGGAAACAGAATCTCCGGTACCATTCCATAGGGGTGGAATGTGGATTATAAGAAAAACTTCAGGTCATTTATAACACTAAATTTTTACAAACACTGTTTTAGAAAGTTCTTCTAGAATGCAGTCATATAATCAACCCTTAAATCCTATTAAAACACATCACTTCTAAATGGATGTGTCTATATACATATTTTAATTCTTTTAGATTCAGTAAATTGAATCCCAATCCATTTACTCCCATTTATTGTATATCTAGCACCATGCTAGATGGTATATGTGGAAAAATTGTGAGTAATAATTTGGGTTTATTAGATGTGTTCACTATTACTGAATAGAGATGATTCAAGGCAGCATGCTTGATAGAATACTTGGAGAACTGTAAGAGCATTTTATTTCAGAATAAAGAAGAGAGATAAACTTGAGTTGGTCTTAAAGGATATAGGTAGATATTATTTAAAATCTGGTTCAAATGTTACCTTATTCAGTCATTTATTCAATAATTATATATTGCGTTCCTACTATGTGTTAGGCACTTGGAGTAGATCTTGTTCCTGAACTCCTGGCTGCCTTTCTTAACTTCACTTCTTTATTGCAATACTTAGCACACAGCATTATATTTTCTTGCTGATTTTTTCAGGTTCTCATGAAAGACCGTACATAGCTCAGGGACAAAGCTACATTTTTCTTGTTATTTTCTTTGGCATGATAGTGCTTGGCATGTGCTAACAGCTCAGTGAACGCCTGAGTGAATGACTAGATGAACTAATGTGAGGAGAGGGCACTGCTATGGTGGGGGACATGCATGCGTAAAGGAGTGGAGGGACAGATGAGAACAACGGCTTAGAGAGTGGATTCCAGCCTGATCTCATACAAGGATTTCTTCTGGATCAGTTGGTGGAATAAGGGTCAGTAGAGTGAAGAGTATTAAAAAAAATTGGAATTTTAGGATGGAATGTATAATCTTTAGCTCAATTCAAGAGATATGTATTAAGCTAATGAGCAATCAGGATTCTGAGGGAAAGAGAAGAAGTCTGGCATATGATGGGGTGAACTTTGGTACCCTATGAAGATGAATCTTAGAGAACTAGTGGTTCTGAACAGGAAGGTTTGGTGTAGCAGAGATGGAAGCAGAAAGACAACATGTGGGCATGTGCACACACGTGTGTGTGTGTGTGTGTGTGTGTGTGTGTGTGTGTGTGTGTGTGTTTTAATGTGTATATTTGGGGGCTGCAGGGAGAGAGGTATCACAGCCATCCAAGAAAAAAAAAATCATGAGCAGATGCTCAATATGGAAAAGTTCCCATTTCAAACACACCAGAACATTTAAAAATAGATTGATAAGCCAACTCTGTCCCAACAGAGCTCAGAGAAAACCTCCTTGGCATGCTGATTTACAGTTCCCTCACTCATGTGTTTTATTCCTGCATTCATTCATTCAACATTTTTTTTTCAGTCAATAAATATTAACTCAGTGCTCAGCACTGTGCTGAGGTCGGGGCCTACAAAGATGGACATAATAAGGTCTCTTGCTCTGCAGGAAGAGAGGCCTCTCTAAATTAAACTAATTCTTTCAGAGGGTTTATCATGTTCATGATAAGACAAAATTGCTCAAAACTGAAGATGAAAACCTCCTTCTGCAAGTTCTTTTAAGTTTTTGTCGAAAGTCTGGTATTTTCTGGCTCAGCAATGTGGTAAAATCCAAGGCAGACTGATAAACCTGGGGCTCCATCCATCTCTGACTAGCTATGAGAGCTTGTGTCTATTTCATTCATAAGTGGGCATGATTCCTATGTTAAAGGGCTGTGGTAAAATTTCAGGAAGTTATTATCATATGCAAAGCACGTAGGAAAAGCATGGGCACACCCCTCTCTGTTTCAGAGTCTGGAAACTGCATCACCAGGGTTCCAAGGCTGGCCAGGTCTGGTGACATTTGGCTGACTGACAGACTATGCCAAGAAGAACATAGGAGAAAACAGGGAAAGATGCTGGGATATTTCCATCTCATTTCTTCCCTCCTTCTTCCCTCCTTTGTCACTGTACCATTTTTAGCAGAGAAGCCACATCTCTCTGAGAAGCTGGGTACCACAAACAGCCCCAGCTTCACTCTGAGAGGGTGCTGGGGTCCTTTCCTAGCTCCTATAGTAATGTTTCTCCTATTGCTTATCCATGAGTGCCTCAAAATTATTTTGTGGTTTCCCTAACACTGCACAGATCTCTGTATACAGTCCCTTTGTTAGTCTCATTATTTGAACAGTCTAAATTGAATTACTGTTCCTGTCAGTACCTCGTGTGGTACAAAGAGGTTATCTTGTGCCAGCAAAGCCAGAACTTCTCAAAATATCTTTGACGAGTTATTCTGGAATAAACAGGTTTCTGTGGTCAAATTATTTGGGAAAGGCTGCATATTTGATTTCCCTCTTGGAGAGTCACAATATATATTAACATATTAAAGGTTCAGAGAAGCCTGAAATGAAGAAATGTATTTAATTTTATTTAACATCGTTTTCTATACTCATTTGACCATGAAACTATTATTTCATGTAACACCTATTAACATCCCACACTTGAGGAAATGCTGAACTAGGCTAAACTAATAAGATAATTTGTCACATTTACGGCAGTTCGAGGGCAAAAGAACATTGGACTTGGACTCAAGATTTGCTACTTCTCTTCCTGAACGTGCCACTAACTCATGGAAGACCTTGGGCGGACATCTCACCCAGTAGCATCAGTCTTCACCAGGGAGCTGGAGACGTGGTCTGTCTCACTCCTCACAATCTCAATGCAACACACACTCTGAGGCTTCCATCAACATAAGCAGTCTTGGCAGTTGGGGTACAAGTATCTCAGGAATGTTTTGCTTTGTTTCTTTGACAACTGCAGCTTTTCACCCCCAGAATTATGCTTCTTCACAGTTTTTATTTCAGTCAAGACTCCAGAATTTCAAAAGCACTTGTGTTCAACCTCACAGAAATGTTTGTAGAGCAAAATCCCACTGCCATTGTAAAGTGTTCTTTCTACTGCAGCACATTACAGTTCCTGCTATAGTTAAAGTGATAGTATTACAGGTATCTCCAATTCTAGGGCTTTAGGATGGGTTGAGTTCACCATTTTTCACATCTTTATTTATGCCATGGAAATGACAGCTCCCCAAAATCAGAAAAAAAAAAAAAAAAAACTGTCTTTTTAGTGTAATGGGAATCATCCACTCTCCCAAGGTCCAATTCAGAAAAACAAAATCCAAACATATGAAGATCTTAATGATTGCTCAAGTGAGACAGTCAAGGCCACTGAATGCCATCAAACATTGTCCTAAATCCTAGAAAAATCAGCAGAAAAGAACAATGTCTATGGCCTCCAAAGCAACATCACAGACACTTAACTGCCTGTCTGATATTATTCCATACATAAGGCACAGTCTAGATATTTCTCCCAACAAGGCAAATTGTAGCTCACAGGAAATGGAATTGAATACAGATTTCAGTTCTTAGAGTTTTAGATAAAAATGTAAATGAGGAGCAAGACAATAATTAAACAAATCATTTGCAGGAATTTTTATGGCCTACTTAAAAACATCAGCACAATTCAAGACACAGCAAGAAATTCTGAGTTCTCAAAATAATTGATCTGTAACAAGGCAAACATTCATTTAATCACCACACTGGAGTCGAATCAAAGGAGCAGATAGTTGGCATCCAATTCCTACTTTCTCATATTTTATTTTTCTCCCCCAGATATTTGAGGAGAAGGCAATGAGCCAAATTCCAAATGAAGACCAACAAGATAGATTACTATTACCTGGTAATAGGATCTACCACCCAACCTCAAAACTATCTGAGATGATGATAACTAAACTTACTTAAAAGACAGATGAACCTCTTTCAAATGGGGACAAAGAGAGGGAGGCACTTCTGAAATGTCTGCTATTTGGGTAACTAAAGAAAAATTATCTTAACCAAAAGCAAAATGAAAAATTCCTTAATGTGTAATTCAAAATGTCCAGTGTACTTCCTTGTTGGAAAATATTGGGAATTAGGATATAATGCACACGCTGTCTGGTCTCCTCCAAATCATTGCATATATATGCTATAGACCACTTTGAGCATAGCTAAAAATCACTTTAAATGAGTTTAGTGTATGTATAGTGTTTATCAAGGTTAATGTGTGAGAAGTATAGCAGGGCTGAAAGGGGCCTTGAAGGTAGGCTACAGAAATGAAGTCATGGAGAAGAGAAAATGGGATTGGGTATGGGGCATGGGGGAAGTTGATCCCAGTTAAAACCAAAGGGAGCAGGAGATGAGGAAAATAATTATTTCCCTTTTACAAACAAGAACACTAAAGCCCAGAGACACATATTGTCCTGTCACCCGTGGGTAACAGAACCAGGAGTACTACCTAGGAATGAAATCTTGGTAGCTTCCTTCCTGCACAGTTTTTTGGTTCCCTAGCCAGGTTCTGGTCTGTGTAGGTTAGGACTGGCCAGTGAGAAGAGCAAGGACACTAGCCATGTTAAATTCTCAGTGTCATCAAAGGTTGTTCCAGAGTAAGAGAAGCTATCCTGTTACTGGCTTGATTTAATTAGGGATATATTTTTACTTAGAAATGATACTCTTACCATTTTGCTTAGCATGTTCAGACCTTTATATTTATGGTGCACAATGGAATTGGATACCGCAGCAGAAAACACTGTGAAAGCTCACTTCCTTGTCTTTATGACTTTGAATTTTAAGGACATAGTCATTTCCCATTTAATGCATAGAGTAGGGAAGGTTTGATTTATTTCTACAGATGAGACTGGACTCTTGGCCCTCTCTGGAACGTTCAGCACCCTCTCCTCTGCATTACTTCTGGACTCTGTACATGAATTTGGCTTAGAAAACATCTTTGTGATTGTGTGATTGTGTTTATAGTGGAGACAGTGTGATCGAGAGCTTGCAGTCTGATGGATAGACTTGAATTCAAATTCTATCCTACTAACAATGACTTTGGGTAAGTTCAACTCATGGAGCTTTAATTCCTCATTTAAATGACGGGGGCAGTAGATGCTTCTGCTATCTGGGTTGGACTCCCTTTCCCTGTTGCCCAGAGTGCTGACTGCCCTCTTCTCTGAGCAACCTCTCTGCTCTGCTGGGAGTCTCTCCCAGGAGTCTCTCCTGCACCCCTGACTCAAGGAGAGGTGAATTCTGAGTATCAGCTGTAGAAACTACATCCTGACTTACTCCTGTCCCCGGCCGCATTCTGCTTCCCTCACTCACCACAATGCAGCACATCATTTGCCTCAGAATCCCCTTCCTAGGCTCTGATTCTAGGGGACCCACTTAAGGTAGAGTTGTAAAGATTAAATGATGACTCAGTTTGGACATTGACTGGCATACTTGAAACATTCCCAAATAGTAGCTATTTATTACATTATTGGCCACATATCTGGAAACTTTAGAACAATTTTTGGCACCTAGAGCTGCTCAATAAATCGAACAAAGTAAAACTACACAAAATCATATTTTGTCATCTATGCATGGGATCCAGATCTGCCTACCTGGAATACCCCAGGGAGCCTGTGGTTATCTCCATCGCTGTCATCTCCTTCTAGTAACGTACAACGCATCTACTTTGACCCATTCCTGTGAAATTTCCTTCAGCCACAATAACCACAAAAAATGTCTTTTGTGCTCCTAATGACAAGGTGCCAATAGTGAAGAGAGAAAAAAATACAGCTTCCATTCTCAAGAAATACAAATGCATTCTCAGATTTAGAATCAACAGAAAAGAAAAATGTATATCATTAGATTTCAGGAAGTATTTAGAAAATAAACTATTAAATTGCTTATATGTTTATGGTTTATACATAACCACGTTAATAATATATTGATACATTTCAAATAGTTACTTGCTTTTTTCCCCTCTCTTTAAAATACTGGTGTAATCATAATATTGAGTCTGTAATCTGAGGCATTCAAATAGCAGGTGAACTTGCGCTTGCAGACAGCAAGGCTATTGTAAAAACATACTGAAATTAAACAGGAAGCTGACACTTGAGGATTCAGGTGTCATGACTCATTTAATACTTCTGCTAGGAAAATGAACGCTGCTTCTAGGTTGCTTCCATTTTCGCAGCTATGAAAACAAGTCTGACTCCTCTCATTCTACTGCCCTCCCCCATTTATGTCTGCTAAATAGACTAATTTATTTAATTCAGAAAGAGGAAATCACAGTGAATTAATTTGATGACTATGGGTTCAATTTTTGCTTCCATTAGGAAGTATGAACTTACATTTCCCGTAATTTGTTCCAGAAAGCATTAGAAGCCACGCTGGGTGTTGGGGACGGGTGGTTCAGCTTCATAGCTCTGTAAGATAGTGTTTAGCCAAAAAGGAATTGTTCTGTTATGAGACATAAGAATGTCAATATTATGTTTATAAAGAAATTCCATGTTTTGGACAACATAGGGGGACTCCTTATAAGAACGTCATAATCCAAGATAAATAATTTCCCTTGAGATATGTTAGTCTTTGACGTAGATAAAACACAGGTGCTACTAGGTGTAATTGGGCGTGTCCAGTGACAGGTGTTATGACATAAATGTGTTATAGTGCTGTTAGATGCTCTGAACAAATGCAAAATGGGAACCTGGCAGTGTTGGGCACTGAGAGAGGAGGCACCAGGTCTAGCAGAAGAGGTGGGAATCTATGTGCAGTGAAAAGATCAAAGATAAGTAAGAAGGACCTCAGCCCAGGCCCCAGACCCAGTGAATGTGCCAGTATTCCAAGATGTTGGAGCTGAACTCTCTCACCAGCCTGCTATAAGTGCTCAGTGAGAACATATATGGAGAGGATTTAGCACAGTGCCTGCCTGGGACAACTGACACATAGAGGGTGACCAGTGAGTAGTGATTAGCACTTGGACTCAGAGGCCTCCTATTTGGATCAGAAAATCACAGCAAGGAGAGAAGTGTCACGCAATATACCAGAGGTCACACATGCACCTAGACAAGTTTCCGTTGTCGCGTGCAAGGCTCTCTGCTAACTGCTCTAGGCAGATTCTCTAATGAAAGAGCCAGGAGATGAGACAACAGAGGTTTGCAAAAGTTCCTCTACGTGCTAGAGGTATGACAGGTCCCCTGTGGGGGAGCCCAGATGACTGGTTCAGGCCCTTCACTGCCGCACGACCTTGGCCCACACGTGTTCCAGTGGCCTGTTTGGTCACTGGGCTCCATCACAGACTGCGAGCTCCGTGAGGGGTAGACCTGTGCCTTGTCATCCTCACATTCTAGGATGCACCACAGAGCTTAGCTCAAAAGACATTTGTTGAATGAAAGAATGAGCCAGCTAATGGACCGAATAAAATGATATCTAAGAGAAGAATGAATTCAGGTCCCAGGCATGCCCACAAACAGTATGGTCATGAATGAAAAATGGAAAAAAAAGCACATTTTATATATATATATATATATATATATATTTTTTTTTTTTTTTTTTTTAATTTTTATTTTTTTGTGGGTACCGGGGATTGAACTCAGGGGCACTCGACCACTGGGCCACATCCCCAGCCCTTTTTGGTATTTTATTAGAGACAGGGTCTCACTGAGTTGCTAAGTGCCTCGCCACTGCTGAGGCTGTCTTTGAACTCATGATCCTCCTGCCTCAGCCTCCCAAGTGCTGAGATTACAGGCGTGCGCCACCGCGCCCGGCTACATTTTATATTTTGTGTAACATTTCTCATAGTGCCTTTAGCCATAAAATGTATTATGCCTCTCAGAAGATCTCTGACTTTCCATGACCTTCATCTGAAATGATCACTTTTTCTATTAAGCTTTGTTAATAAGTTTATCATCATAGAGAGAGGCTAGAATAAACAAGGGTCAAACCTATTGGATAATTCTTTTTCTTCAACATAAACGGTGATAATTCCTCACACTGGCATGCTATGTGAGGTTTATGAGAATAACATTTAATATTTATCTGGAGCTTTTGTGTGCCATACATAGATGCACATGATCCTACAGCAAAAGACAGGAAAAAGAACATGGTTCTTGTCCTTGTGGTTATTACAACTTATTATAACAGCATGGGAGACAGGCATGTAAACAGAAAATTTCCATACATTGTATAAAGCATCCTTCTGAAGACTGCCTCTATGACAGAGAGAACAAAAGGAGAGGCATTGGGAAATGAAAGAGGAGCTGTTCAATTTACTGGCTGAAAGCAAAATGTCTGCATTCAGAGGCACTGGATTCAAGTCCCCCCTTGACCACTTATCAGCCGTGTGACCTTAGGAAACTTACATCATGCACCTGTCACCTTCCACTTTCCTGTCAATAAAATAGGGGGCATAATAGTTTCCACCCCGGAAGTTTGTTCTGAAGATGAGAATGGTCTGTAACACCTGAAGTGAAGCCGGAGCAAGGCTTTGTAGAAGAAGCTATGTCTTGGACAGAGTTGGACTGTTGGACTTTGTCAGACAATGGAAGGCACAGCAAGCACAAGAAATTATAGGGGGAATGCACAATGTGCAGATAGTTGAGTATGGGAGATTTCTATATCTAAATTTTGTGAACACTGTGTAAAATGTATGTACTTTACAACATAATTCAGTATACACAAACACACCTACAATCAAAGTTTAATCAAACAACGTCTGCCATGTGCAATATACTCCAATCTATTCTACTCTCTTCTGTTTGATTCCATTTCATTCCATTATGATTAAAAAATAATGTGTGTTGAGGTCCACTAAATTGATTTCATGACCCTGAGGTGGGTAAGGCCCACAGTTTGAAAAACACTTATTTTGGGATACTGTAAGTCCTACATTTTACATATAGATGTGGTGCTGGGCATAAAGGGGAACAGTCAGTGAGTCTGCTACACACTGTGCTTGGTCCTGGGTCCTAACACAAGTGATGAGAGATGAGACTGAAAAAAAAATGTTAGGGCCTTCCTCATTAAACACCCTCATAAACCGATTCCTAGGAAAACTTGGAATGGAACTGCCATTTGACCCAGCTGTCCCACTCCTTGGTCTATACCCAAAAGACTTAAACACAGCTTACTACAGGGACACAGCCACATCAATGTTTATAGCATCACAATTCACAACAGCTAGATTGTGGAACCAACCCGATGCTCATCAGCAGATGAATGGATAGGGAAAACTTTGGTGTATATATACACTATGGAACACTACTGACACTAAAAGAGAATAAAATCATGGCATTTGCAGGTAAATGGATGAAGTTGGAGAAAATAATGCTAAGTGAAGTTAGCCAATCCCAGAAAACCAAAGGTCTAATGATTTCTTTGTTATGAAGATACTGACTTATAATGGCAAGGGAGGGGGAATGAGAGGAATGAAGGAACTTTAAATAGAATAAAGGGGGAGGGGAGGGGCCAAGGGGATAGGAATAATGGTAGAATGAGTTAGACATTACTACCCTAAGTACATGTATGAAGACACAATTGTTGTGAAAATACTTTATGTAAAACCAGTGACTTGGAAAATTGTGCTCTTCATATTTATATATGATATGAAATGAATTGTACTCTGCAAGCATTATGACAAATTAGAATAAAAAAAATTTAAAAAAGAAAAAAAAAGATTTCTCCTCATAAACTATTTTACAGAGGCCAGACTTGATCCTGTGGATGGTGAGGAACTACTGCAGAATTCCCCTGGTTTGGTTTTAAGGGCCAGGATGTCACTCTGCAGTTGATGAGCAGGACGGCTGAGCAGAGGCCAGAACTAGAGGGGTGGCGAAGAGTTATGCATTGATGAAAGCTATGAATAACTGCTAGATTCTATTATGATAAACTTTACAGTAATTTACACACCTCATCCTAAAATGCACCACTTTCCCCAGAACACTGGACTCTCTGTCCTATTTATGGTTGTACAAAGATTTGGCTGGGGGCTAGAGAAATCTCAGAGCCACATGAGTAGATTTTCTTTCTTACTATAAGTGCATTCAGTAGTTCCACTATTAAAGGGACTTGTCATAATGTATTTCATTTTTAACAAGTGATTTGAAAATATTATGCACCTGATCTGAACTCTAACCATGAGAAATGGTTTTCCATAAATAGGAATGAAATGCATTTTCTGAAATAGTATAAAATTTAGATGGCCATCAAAGATGACTTTGTTAATAAAATTTTTCTGCTGGTATTTGGAGGTAGGGACTACTTGCAAGCAGATTTTTTTTTTTTTTTTTTTTTGGCAAACTAGAATTTAGTGGTTAGAGAAACTAATGAGTGCTTACATGCAAGTGATTTTGTACATGTTATGACAGATGTTCTCATTACCAACCTTCTTTGACTAACTTTGATAGACTCACAGGGTCCCATTCTTTTGATTGATAATTCTTTTGACTAGTATCCACAACTTTAAGTAACGTGAGATTAGTAGACTTCTCGTTAAGAAACTATATACTTCTGTTCACATCAGCTCACCATGCATTTGCTTATTCAAATTTTACTTCTTATTTTTATCCTGAGACAAATAACATGTACACTGATGTAATATATTTACAAAAAGAAACTTTTCGTGAACTGTAAGTTAAAATATTTCAAAAGACTTGAAAAAATAAATGAAATGGCTAATAAAATGTTGAATTGCGCTGGAATAGGACAACTACAAAAGATAGACGTAAATGGTAAAATATTCTTAGGCGTTTTTCAGCACTTATCCTATCCTTTTTTTTAAAATATTTATTTATTTACTTTAGTTGTACACAATGCAATGCATTTATGTTTACGTGGTGCTGAGGATCGAACCCGGGCCACACACGTGCGAGGCAAGTGCTCTGCCGCTGAGCCACAACCCCAGCCCCTTATCTTATCTTAAAGAAATGAACACTAGGGATTTTACACACACACACACACACACACACACACACACACACACGCTTCATTGGTATGATTCATGCCCAGATTCTGGCCAGTTGTCCAGCATCTCCAAGAAAAGGACTTGGCTCTATATCATAAAGTTGTTAAATACAAGAATCACTACATGTTTTAATTTGAAATAAGCTATTTAATGTCTATGTATATTATTATTTTTTATTCCTAGTTGTTCTGGATAGCCAAGGCAGCATATCAAAGTGCCCAAAAGTTAGTGTCAGAATAGCAGTCACGTTCATTTTGCTCATGAAGCTGCATTTTGGACAAGGCTGAGTGGGGACACCTCCTCTCTGCCGTACTCCATGCTAACATGGGCAGTTTGAAAGTTGGGGGTAGCACTGGCTGGGGGCTGCTGTAGTCACATTTCTGGAAGATGACTTTTTTAAAAACATTTTTATTTGTTCTAATTTGTTATACATGACAGCAGAACACATTTCAATTCATTGTACGCAAATGGAGCCAACTTTTCATTTCTCTGATTATACACTATGTAGCGCTACACCATTCATGCAATCATACATGTACCTACAGTAATGATGTCCGTCTTATTCAGCCATCTTTCCCATCCCCATGCTCCATCTCCTCCCCTCAATCCCCTCTGCCCAATCCGAATTTCCCCCACTCTTCCCTTGCCCTCCCCCAATTATGGATCAGCATCCATATATTAGAGAAAACATTTGGCCTTTGGTTTTTTGGGATTGACTTATTTTGCTTAGGATAATATTCTCCAGTTCCATCCATTTATTTGCAAATGCCATAATTTTATCCTCTTTTAATGCTGAGTAATATTTTATTTTGTATACATAACGCAGTTTCTTTATCCATTCATCTATTGAAGGGCATCTAGGTTGGTTCCACAGTTCAGCTATTGTGAATTGTGCTGCTGTAAACATTGATATGGCTGTATCACTGTAGTATGCTAATTTTGAGTCCTTTGGGTATAGACCGAGGAGTGGGTAACTGGGTCAAAACATTACAAGTTTGCTAAGGAATCTCCATATTAATTTCCAGATTGGTTGCACCAATTTGCAGTCCCACTAGCAATGTATGAGTGTGCCTTTCCCACCACACTTTGCCAACACATATTGTTGCTTGTATTCTTGATAATCTGGCAGATGATTTTGAGAAGACTCTAAGGGCTGGGGGCCATCACTATATGGCTTCTCCACATGGTCTCTCCAGCATGGCAGCTTCAGGATAACCAGACTCCATACATGTCAGCTCAGAGCTCCCAAGGCACATGGTGCAAGAGTGGAAGTGCCAGGTGGAAGTGTACAGCTTGGATGATCTGAACTGCTGAGCTACATAGTGTCCTTTCCACCACAAGCTATTGATGGGACATATATGGATGGGCACCAGGTTTAAGAGGAAGAAACTTGGACTCTACTTGGGATGGGAAAGTGCCAGTGCCACATTTTAAAGAAGAACATGTGGGATGGTATATATTTTTTTATCATCTTTGCAAAATCTTATCTACTATACTTACTTGGACTTATTTCAATTGGTTGACTAAAGATTCTGACATTACTGGATAAGAGGAATCACGCCTAATTTACTTCTAACAACAAACCTACTTGATAGGCATCATAACCAGGAGACAAGGAAGCTGGGCTTAGAGAAATAATGACTAATTACTGCCCTCTTCCCATTGAAGCACACTGCTGTCTTCTTCTCACAGTGAGTCGGGCTGTTTATCTTCAATTTCTGTAATTGTTTTCCAACACCAGACCTATAAAGCAGTAGGAAGCATTGTAATATCAAAACCCATTATGGTCAAACCAGTGTGCATATCATTTCAGTTCTGATATGCAAGCTAGTGAAGCACCATTCAGGTTAGTGGCTTCCTAGAATAACTAGAAAAGTTGAAACAAAGTCCTGACACCCAGGTTGCATTTCTTACCAACAATATCACAACATCTGGTAGTGGTGAGCAAACATCTATCTTTTGTAAAGATACCTAGGTGAAGCAAGGTGAAGAAAAGTTAGAGAGCTATGACCTCAATTCTCTCCAATCTAATCTCTCTCTCCATATCAATTTCCTCTAGTAATTCTCCTTCCCCCACTCTCTCCTTTGCATTTATAGGTTTACCCCAGACTGGTGAACCCAAGGATTAGACTCACACAGGCTCTTCTACTCAAACCTCAGACCCTAAATTGTAGGGCCATCTAATGGGATTCTTTAATGTTCTAACACTCAGTCTTGTCTTCTATAATATAGTGATAATGATGATGATGGCGATGATAATAACACTTGTATTGTCATGTATTATAAGGATTAAAAGAGATAATGTAAGAGGTCCTCAATAAGCTTGTCAAAATATTTGTTGAGTGAATGAAAGCATCTGAACCATTTCATAAATTTCTTTTATGACCAAAGAAATTAAGTCAACATGAATCTGGCTTCAGGTATTAAACACAGATTAGATATTCATTTTTAGGATAGATTTATTTTAAATTTAATACATGAGCTCATGAATAACACTATAAAGAACCCATTCTTTAAAATATTAATATAAATATCTATGCACGAGGGGGAAATAATTGGGAAATTTTATCTTCTATGACAAAGGGGGAAAAGGGCCATTTAAAAATATCACTTTCTCCCCTTCAGACACAGTGTGGAGGTGAGCCACAAGAAATCCAAGTTCACATGAAAGGACCATGATAAAAAATGCAGGTGCCGTGAAACATTTATAAGGGCTGAGTGTAAGGCAGTATGTAGGCTTGAATTTGAAATGACATTTTGGCATAAAACAGATCTCCCACAGGCGGATTTGAAATTTCCAGAAAAGTCTTAAAATGACATCTTTCAAAATGAACAATCATCAAATATGCCCAAGTCATTACCTCAAAGTACTTTGCTAATGAGACAGGCTGAAGAAATGGCTAAAAATAATTGACCCTAGCTTTCCAGCTGAAAGTTGTAAAAAAATAAAAAAATAAAAAAGAAAGCTATTGCAGGGTATGAACCTAGAATTAGGCATTGGCAACTGTTTAGCATACTAAACACAAACATTAAGACGTGTTGCACTCAGCACAGAAAATTGCCAATAAGCTTTTTATTCACAAATTTTGAATTGCTTTACAAATTACTTGTTGTCATATTCCCTCCTGTAAATCTTATTCCACTTGTGCAATGCTATGGTTTAAAAATGACATTCTCCCTGATATCTAATGAGATATCTTGATATCTAATGAGATGTTTGCTCTAATACCTCATTAGATCCTTGCACAGTCCTGTAAATTAAGCAAGGCAGGTTTTAAACTGTCCCCATTTTGTAGATAAAGACATTGAGGTCTGGAAAGGTTAATAACTTGCTCATGTTCATGATTTTCCAGATGCACATACTGTCTTACTTACACAAAACACAGCACACAGAGGGCACCTGTAAAAATGTTTTTCAGGAAGGAAGTCAAGATAGAAAAAGGAAATTAATGTCAGTTCGAGTGTATATTATGTGAAATATTGGACACAGTTTGGAGAAGTGCTTATGGATATTAAATACAAAAAGTAGGATATAAATTAAATGTACTTAATAATCTCTATTTTAAAATAGGCACAGGAAAATTATGGGAGAGAAATATGTCTATGTGTATATTTAAAAAAAATTTTTTTAGTTGTAGATGGATACAATTTTTTTTGTTTTGTTCATTCTTTTTTTATTCAACGTTGTATATATAACAGTAGCATTCATTACATTTCATATTACATATATAGAGCACCTTTAATGTTACACTATTTGAATACAAAGAATATTCATACTATTCAAGTCTTCACTCAGGCGTTTAAGATATTGATATCCATCCATCTCATTCTATCATCTTCTTCTTTTTTATTTATTTATTTTTATGTGGTGCTGAGGATCCTCAGTGGTGCTGAGGATCGAACCCAGTGTCTCACACATGCCAGGCAAATGCTCTAACATTGAGCTACAACTCCAGCCCCTGTACTTTCTTTTCTTATACCATTGTTTCTCGGTTTCCTGTCACAGCCATGTCCTGTTTCACTAATTGAAAGGAATAATAACTCAGTACATCACTTCTGAATTGAGCGTCTCCTATGTGCCATGAGTTGTGAAGACAGATCATACGCACAGTAAAGGATACACATGATATCCCTGCCCTTATGCAGCACACTCTGTAGAGGTGACATGGACAATAACTAGGAAAATCAACCAATCGCTCAATCCACAAAAGTATTTCCCACTGTCATTGTGTCGTGAGGTGAAATCTGCAGGATGGGAAAAGACATCCTGCCCAATCTCAGAAAAAGCACCTCCATGCAGAAAACATCCAGAATAAAAACTTAAGTGGGGAGAGCTTCAAGTTCTGGAGGCACGGCCTACCTGCCAAGGTTGTGGAGCAGAACGGTGAAAAGGACAGGGAAACGGGTGGAGGTAGGGCACGTCATATTGGACCTTGGGGGACATGTAAGTCACCTGGGCTTTATTCACATATGATCAGCACCATTTGGAGATTTTTGAATACGGTTTTTGAGCTAGGAGAATTATGAATGATTTGATTGACATCTGTGAACACCCTGTTGGTTGCTCTGTAGAAAACAGCTTGGAGGGAGCAGGAGAAGAACCAGAGACCAAACAGACTCTGATGGCAGCGGGCTAAGTGGTCTAGTCCAAGGAAGAAAAGACAGTGGCTTGGTTTGTGTAGCAGACGTATATCTCATCCAGAGATGGTGAAACATAATTTGACTCAAGCTTTTTTTTTTTTTTTCCTCTGAGTGAAGATGACACTGCTATTGACTATGAGGGGAAGGCTGGGGATGAGCATGTTTGAACCAACTCTCTTTTATTTATTCTAATTTGTTATATATGACAGCAAAATGCATTTCAATTCATATTACATATATAGAGCACAATTTTTCACGTCTCTGGTTGTACACAAAGTAGAGTCACACCATTCATGTCTTTATACATGTACTTGGGGTAATGATGTCCATCTCATTCCACTGCCTTTCCTATCCCCATTCCCCGTCCCTTCCCCACCCTCCCCTTTGCCCTATCTAAAGTTCCTCCATTCCTCCCATGCTCCCCACCTCATCCCCATTATGGATCAGCATCCTCATACCAGAGAAAACATTCTGCATTTTGTTTTTGTGGGATTGGCTTACTTCAGTTAGCACAATATTATCCAACTCTATCCATTTACCTACAAATGCCATGATTTTATTCTCTTTTATGCTGAGTAATATTTCATTGTGTACATATACCACATTTTCTTTATCCATTCATTCATCTCGAACCAACTCTCTCTTTTTTTTTTTTTTTTTTTTGTGGTACTGGGGATTGAACTCAGGGACACTCGACCACTGGGTCACATCCCCAGCCCTTTTTTTGTATTTTATTTAGAGACAGGGTCTCACTGAGTTGCTAAGCGCCTCACCATTGCTGAGGCTGGCTTTGAACTCGCGATCCTCCTGCCTCAGCCTCCCAAAGTGCTGGGATTACAGGCGTGCGCCACCACGCCCGGCTCCAACTCTTTTTTAAAAAATAAATTTTGGTACTAGAGATTGAACTCAGGGGCGCTTGACCACTGAGCCACCTCCCCAGCCCTATTTTGTATTTATTTAGAGACTGGGTCTCACTGAGTTGCTTAGCACCTCGCTTTTGCTGAGGCTGGCTTTGACTCAGGATCTTCCTGCTTCTACCTCCCAAGCTGCTGGAATTATGAGCATGTGCCACTGTGCCCAGCTGGACCAACTCTTCAGAGCCAATTAGGACTGGCTGACTTCCGAGTGGAGGTGCAGAGTAGGTTGTCTGGAGCATAGAGGGAGTCTAGATTTGGAGACACAGGCATATAAAATGACATTTAAAGCTGTGGAGTTGGCTAAGATTACCCAAGAAAAAAGTAGTTAGAAAACAGGGCTCAGAACTGGGAGTTTAATTCTAAGCTTGATTTGAGAATGGAAGAGAGAGAGAGAGAAAAAAAAAGAATAATGTGCTAGAGTTGATGTCATATATTGAAAATGTACGCTGGTGAACAAATTGCCTGAAAAAAATGTTCAACATTTTCTGGAAAATAACTAGAAGCGTCTAAGAAAGAGGATATTGACTACTGGGGCAGAGACACTGAACTTGGCATAACATCCTGGAACTGCCTCTTACAACTTGTGTCAACTTGAACACATCAAAGATGACACGCATCTTGGCTTTGTCACCTGTAACAACAGCCAACCTTGAAACCTACCTGCTTAAAAAATTTTAGCCACTCCTGTGCACTCCTGCAGGCCCTGTGAGTATTCTTCCCGTGGCACCCTGCAGTGAAATGTGCTGTGTGCAGGTCTGACTCCACCTCTACCTCGCAAAGCCTGTGAGGATGAGGACACCATTGTAGGTACCCCAGGTGTCTGAGCAAATGGGCTGGGGCATGAGACAGAGTAGTTAAGAGCTTATTCTTTGTACATTTCCCAGCTGTGTAATGCTGAGTGTATTGCCCTTTCCGATCCTCAGCTTTCTGATCATTAAAACAGGACCTGACACCAGGATCAGAATGTTATTGGGATGAATGAATGAGATAATTCATGTATTCATGTAAAGTGCTTAGCATAGTATAGTTCTTGGCATCCAATAATGTGAATTAAATCACTGATATTTCTGCTGATTTCCTTCCATGATCCTTTGCCCAAACTTCTCAGTCCTTTTCTGAGCCCCAGGAGCTTGATGTGAATAGAACTGCACGACAGACCTAAATTCAGATGCTCACTCCTCTGCATACCAGCTGACTTTGGCACAACATATGTGCCTTTAGACACCCTGGCTTTTGTTTCCCCTGCGATAAAAAGCAGATATTATCCTAAACCCAACAGGTTGTTAGCGATTAACTGAAAACGTGTTTGAGCACTTAGTACTGTGTGCAGAGGGCACTAATAAGCCCCCATGGTTATCACCATCATGGTGATGTACAGGAAGCTCTTTGTACACAGTAAACCTATGTGCTCCTACAAGGGATGTTTTGATTGTCACTCCGGGGGACATTCACTGCTGCGCTTCTCTTAAACTTGCTGCTCTTCTCCCCACGGTCTTTTACAGGATCTGGGATCACCCATCTCCTCTAAGATTTGGCCTTGGCTCACCCCCTCCAGGAAGGCTTCCCTAATTAATTGTTCTTTGTCTACTCTTTTATCTCCCAACACTGGATTCTTAGGAGTCAATTCAGATTTACAAAACAGATGAATTAGGGTTAATTGGTTGTAGCACCAGAGGATCCCTTACAAGTGCTTTACATCATGCACTCTCAAAGCACAGTTAAGCCACATGCAATTTACAAACATTTGATTAACGCTCAGGGGCTCTGGGACATCAATATCGCCCAAATTGAGGCCCAGCTTTAGTACAGTCTATTTGAGTACACATAGGCTAAACTTGCTTCGCTGGTCTTCAGACTTAGCTCTGCCTTTTCTAGGATTTAATATTAAGCTCCCAAAGGAAAGGACGCTGACTTTAGTTTCTATTACCTTCAGAGAAGAAATACACCAAAGGGCTGTCCTAGTGAGACTCCAAGCGAGGTGGGCTGCCAGTCTGAATTCTGACAAGCTGCGTGGTGCAGACCTGTCGTACTGTCTTACTTGCCTCTCTGTGACGGAAGTGTGAACTCCTGGAATGGAAGTGTATACAAAGAAGCAAAGGATTGTGGAACTTAAAATCAAGGTTGTAGAGGTGTTTCTTCTTCTTTGTTTCCAGTATTACTGTCCCAATCAAATGAAGGTAAAACCCTTCAGCAGGATGAATTGGTGGGCTGGGCCTCAGGTGCACCCAGGAAGCATGATGGAAGAAGGTGTCCACTCCTCAGTGGGCTGGAATGGGAAGAGTCCAGGGACCAGAGATCATAAATCTCTATGTGGTAGCATTGACTAGAACCATGATAGTCTGAGTCCTAGTCACTCATGGAAAGGAAGGAAAATGTGAAGTCCGAGGCCTTTGCCCCCTGAGGCTCCATAAAGGGCAGGAACAGGTCTCTGAGAAGGTGCACAGAGGGCTAAGCAGTCAGAAGGATCCAAGAAGTCAAACAAATATCTCCTGGGAAGGGCATAGAAGGGTTGTTCAAATGAGCTGGCTAGACAGTGGCCCAGGGCCAGATAGTCAGCTTTCAGGGACGATGGGATGGACCTAGACTCTGGAGGCAAAAGACCATGAGTGGAGTGTGGAGGCAGATTTAGAGACAGGGTCTCACTGAGTTGCTAAGTGCCTCGCCATTGCTGAGGCTGGCTTTGAACTCATGATCCTCCTGCCTCAGCCTCCCAAAGTGCTGGGATTACAGGTGTGCGCCACCGCGCCTGGCTCCACTTATATTTTAACAGCATATTATGAACATTTCTCTCTCTCTCTCTCTCTCTCTCTCTCTCTCTCTCTCTCTAATGCACATACACACATATATTGATATAATATATATCATATATACATATATATAACATATATATGCACATACACATACTTACACATATGCAGAATCAACACATCCTTTTAACAGCTCAATAGTATTCCATACTATTTCACAATAATATTTCATTAAGGGTTGCCATAATAAAGTAAACCATCTATACAACTGTGAACACTGAAGTTGCAACTTTTCCTTTGCCATTATGATTAATGTTACAACAAGCCTATAAGCATCCTTATACACACTCACAAGATAAATATTTTATTGTTATTATATATATCAATAATACATGCCGAATATATTTATGCGCCTGTGGCACATAAATAAAATTGGACTGACTTAAAATGGAATCACCAATCAACTGGTAGCTCATTGAGGAATTTTATAGGCGCTACCCTGCCAAATTACATAGGGATAAAATTTACAGCCGGACTCATTTGCCACTCAATGGTTATTGACTCTGAGCAAGTCTATTTAAGTTTCTAATCTTCAATTTTCTCATCTACAGAATAGAATATATCTACTTTGAAGCATAAAGGTAATAAATATATGCCATCTGGTACAAACAGAAGCTTAATAAGTTAACTCTCTTTTATTTTTCTGCTCTTATTAAAAGGCAAATCATAAACAATTAGCTGAAAATGTAAAACCAAGGTCACATAAATGGAAGATCCATGCATAATCCCAGTTCTCCCATTATTTGGTGTCAATCTGGCCAAATCTTTTGACTCTCTGGTCTCCAAATCTACAACTGTTGAAAGTAAGAGTGAGAACAAGCTGCCTCTTGGGTTTTTTGAAGCTCCATGGTTTTCTGACATTGCTTGCTTTATTTCTAGGGCATTATTGGGAAGAAGTTACCAGCCTTTCAGATCTACACAGATTATTTGCACTGAGACAGAGGACAGATTACAAAACAAACAACAAACATCCCAGGCCAGGTCATTTAATATGTGGATAAATACTTTGTATACAAGCAGTTGTATGTAAAAAGATACTATACCTGTGCATGATGAATAAGTAAATAAATAATAAAAAAATTAAAAAAAAAAAAAAAGAAGTATAGTTGGTTCCTATAGAAAGCACACCTCTGGTCTCAGCTGTTGAAAGACCTTAGTTGGTGCAATGTGTCCACTAGGTTCTCAAACTGTCTCATGACAAAGAAAGTCTTTAATACCATCTCTGTGGAGTCTGGGTGTAGGAAACAGATTGGTCTCTAAAGCTCTCTCACAAGACCACGTTTCCATTCCCCAAACCCCAAGCTTACACCATCTCTCCTCACCATGCTCACAAACCTTCACTGACAAAGGCTGCACAGTCTCTTCTGTAGTACAATTTCATGTATCTTCATTTGACTTTCAGTTTTCGTATCTGATTGTTGTACTCCAGAATGTCTGGTCCAGGACCTATCTTTCCCCTAGCAGAAATCTAAGAAACTTGCTCAACGGAACAGAATTATGCAATTGCTCTCTTTATAGAGGTAAACTTGGTAAATACTATAATAATTGAAGTCTTCTACTTTTACTCAGAATACTTTCTACCTAAACACAGCAAAATCGAAGCTAGGATGCATAAACCATTAGTATGGAAGAAATCTTAGAGACTATCATCTCACTCAACATGCTGCGTGCGGTCTGAATGCTTATGTCCCATCCCCCAAATTCACAGGTTAAATCTTATTGCCAATTTGAGGCAACTAGAACAGGGGCCCTTCATTCTGGAGGTGGGTGAGTCATGAGGGTGGAGCCCTTGAATGGAATTAGTGCACTTATTAAGAACCCCAGGAAAGCTACCTTGCCCTTCACCATGTAAGGATGCAGCAAGAGGCGTGGTCTGTGAACCAGGAAGCAGGCCCTCAGCAGACACCAAATGCACCTGTGCCTTGATTTTGGACTTCTAAGCCTCCCGAACTGTGAGAGATAAATTTGTTATTCATGACTATAGTATTTTGTTACAGCGGCCTGAACAGGCTAAGGCATAATACCTTTATTTATTAATTTACTCAGCTAACACTGCTGTGTTCTAGAGGAGGGAACTGGGCTCCAGGCAAGTTAACTTGATGTCTGGTTCAACCACTGGAAGACCTGGGAACAGGACTTAGGCTTTCTGACTTTTGGTGCTCATGTTACTGTTTGCCACATTGCAACAATGATGATAATCTAGTGATCATAATTCCATACACTTTGTTTTCTATGATAACATTTTCAGTACATAGAAATGAGTGGGCTTTTTGAATTTTTAGTTCTCTAGGATTTTTATAAAATTAAAAAAAAATCTCAACCCATAAAATTGTCAAGTAATTGTTTTCTCCTAAACCTCATGTTATATAGCAGAACATTTTGTTTCAGTTGTAACTTATAGACTAGAAAATCCATTGCTAATAACTGGAGGAGTCACCAAGTTTCTGATAGAAAATGTTATTCCTTTAACAAAAAGTCAAAATCCATTTCTACTGCTATTTGTATGGTGTCTAAACCACGAGTTATGCAGTTTCAAAACAAGGCCAGGGCTTTGAATCATGTGCTCATCCCACTTCTACTGTTACTGAAAACTGATGCCAAATCCAAGGTGGACAGTTGATAGAACTGGAGCTTGCAGAATCTTGGAGCAAAATGTGTAGCAGATTTTTATCTGTGTGTTCTGAGTGTGAAATGCAGGCAAACATCTCCTCACATAGAGGAAAGGCTTGTACTGCAGCAAGGATACAGGCACAGGCTTTGGATCTGCATGGTTCCGGGTTTGGTTTCTGCCTGTGTTACTTCACAGCTATTTGAATTTGTACTCACTTAACCTCACTGAGTCGTGGTTACCATTTGGATAACCAGGACAATAGTGTCTTCTTCCAGGGTTCTTGGAAGACAATGTATGGAACAGTATGTAAGCATGCCCAATGCAGTGACTGTTTTATTCAGCTCTTTTATTGTTATGACCAAAAGACCTGACAGGAACAATTCTAGAGGAGGCAAAGTTTATTTGGTGCTCATAGTTTCAAAGGTCTCAGTCCATAGATGGATGTCTGTGTTCTTTAGGGCCAGAGGTGAGGTTTAGAACATCGTGGTGGAAGAATGTGATGGAGGGAAGCAGCTCAGGACATGGCACCAGATAGGAGAGAGAGAGAGAGAGAGAGAGAGAGAGAGAGAGAGAGAGAGAGAAACCCCTTACCATGGACAAAATATAAACACTAAAGACATACCCTCAGTGACCCACTGCCTCCAGTCGCAACTTACCTGCCTACTGTTACCATCCAGTCAATTCATTCAAGTGGATTAATGCACTGATTAGCTTAAGGCTCTCATAACCCAATCATTTTACCTCTAATCTTTTTTGCATTGTCTCATACATGAGCTTTTTTGGGGACACACCTCATACCTCATATCTAAACCATAATAGGCTTTCATACATTAGGAGGAGCCAAAGTGAAGCAAAATGTGGGTGAAATGAACTCAACAGGTAATAACAGCAGAGATGAGTACAGCTATCAAGGAGGGTCTATACAGGCGCCATGGTTCCCTAAGATGAGCAAGGTGTGATCCCACAGGGGCAGCACAAGGGTTGTTACCAGGAGAGTGGTTAGAAGCAGAGCAGTGGTTTCTCACATGATGTTACCTGAGTCACATGCTGGCTTCCAGATAAGAGGGGAAAGGGAGCTCTTTGTATCCCAGATTGGTCAAGGAAAACTTTCTATAGATGTGGGTCGGGAAGCAGAACTTGAAAGTTAAGCAAGATTCCAGTAGGCAAGAGGGCTCCATTTGTCCATAAGGGGCATTAGGAACAGGAAAGGCTCAAGGGCTGGAATGTGACTGAGGTGTCCTGCCCCAGGGGCAAAGAAGGAATGCTGGAAAGAGATTCAGGAAGAAGACTGTGCAACAGGCATTTATTCCAATTTGTGGAAGGCTTTGATTGTCGAACTAAGGGATTGGTGATTCTCCAGGTGATTTGCTGAAAAGTAGACTTCTAAAGAATATTCTGAATGTGGAGCAGGCACAAAGGCAGGGGTGGGGGGTGGGGGGAGCAGGGGGGGCTATGCACTAAGGAAGAGTGCACTGAATCCGGATCCAGGGCTTTGAGATTCATGTTCTGGCATCGCTGCTTAATAGCTGTGAAGCCATCAGCAAATTACTCAGCTTCTCAAAGCTGCAGTTTCTTTTACTACAAAATGGGAAAATAATGGCAGGATTTTGTGTGATGCTCAAATACGCAAATAACTTAATAGGAAAAAGAATCACTCTGTAAACCCTAAAAGAGGCCTAGTCAATAGAACTTGCAGTGCTGATAGAAACATTCTGTGTTGGAGCTTTCCATGTTGCTAGTCACTAGTCACATTTGAAATGTGGCTAGTGTGACTGAGGAACTGAATTATTGATTTTATATAATTTTAATGATTCAAGTAGCACCGTGACTGACAGCAGAGCTCTAGAGCCTAGTGGAAAGAGAATGGGATTTTAAAACAAAGACCCGGGTTTGAAACATGACTTTGGCCTCCTTACTGGGAGAGCCACTTTAATTGTCTGGCAGGAAGAAGAGGAGTAAGTCAGCATCATGGCTGGATTCTTTGAACTCTGGGCTTCAGTCACAGGGGTCTTCTCACCTCCTCTGGACCACACCTTGCTTTTCTGGGCTTCTATGTGTCTACCTTACAGCTCTTGTGTGAAATGATCATCCTCTGTGCCCTCAACATTCCCTGGAAAAATTTAAGTTTCTTTCCAACTCAATTCAGGCATCTTCCAAACCTCATCCACGGAGCTGTGCCTGGTTTCCTTGCTGATCCTTGGGCTGGGCTGTGAACCCTTCTGTCCCCATGCTGCCCTGTGATGCCTCTGGCTGAGCGCATGTCACATGGTAGCCCACAGTTTGTACAGAGTGGATGCTTACAGAAGGGCAGGGATCAAAAACTTTTTAAATATTTTTTTTGTTTTAATTAGTTATCCATGACAGTAGAATGCATTTATGCACTGTGATATACATAGATGGGATATAATTTCTCATTTTTCTAAGTGTACGTGTCGCAGAATCACACTGGTCATATAGTCACATATATACATAAAGTAATAATGTCTGTTTAATTCCACTATTTTTCTTATCCCCACATCCTCTCCCATTCCCTCCCATCACTTCCCTCTACCTAATCTAAGGTAACGCTATTCTTCCCTAGTGCTCTCCGCCTTATTGTGAATTAGCATCTGCATATTAGAGAAAACATTCAGCCTTTGGGTTTGTGGGATTGGCTTATTTCGCTTAGCATGATATTCTCCAACTCCAACCATTTACTGGCAAATGCCGTAATTCATTCTTCTTTAAAGCTGAGTAATATTCCATTAAGTACATATACTACTTTTGTTGTGATAAAACTTACATACCAAAAATTTATCATTTTAACTATTGGAAGTGTTTACTTCACATTGTCGTACAACCATCATCACTTTCCAGCTCTAGAACTTTCTCATCTTTCTGAATGGAAATTTTGTACCTATCGAACACTAATCCCCCACTTACCTGCCCCTCAGCCCCTGGAAACCATCATTCTAACCTTCCATCTCTATGAATTTGACTATTCTAGGAACCTCTTACAAGTGGAACCATAGATGATTTGTCTTTTTGTGCCTGGTTTATTTCACTTAGCATAATGTCTTCAAGGTTCATCCATGTTGAGCGGGTGTCAGAATGTCCTTCTTTTCAGAGGCAAGGTAATACTGCATTGTATACGTGTACCACTGTTTGTCCATTCATCCTGCCAGGAACATTTACTTTGCTTCCATCTTTTGGCAACTGTGAAGAAAGCGGCTACAAATCTGGGTTATAGAATTGAATCGTACTTGGTGTTTTCTCTGCATTCCCAACATCAGATGCTACTTATGAAAAGACAGGAAGGGCGGGGGAAGAGGGAAGAGGGAAGTGGGAAGGCAGGGAGGTGGGCTCAAGGAACCTTGACTGACTTCACTTTCCCACTGAGGGAGTCCACCACACTGGAGCCAATCTCAAGCTTCATCTTGAAGTCATCCTTATTGATTGAGTTAGCTGTTCTGCTTTTCGATCAGCAAGAACCTGGTCTTGGAATCAGGCCTTGTGCATATTTCTGCTATTTGACTTAAAGATGTCATAAACCTGAACTCAGCATCTTCATCTTTAATCTTTAACAACAATGTATTCTTCCCAGATCTGTGTGTGTGTGTGTGTGTGTGTGTGTGTGTGTGTGTGTTTCTGGTGTGAGGATTAAATATCAGTTAACTGTGAACTCTAAAGAACTATATAAACTATAGATATTTTAATCATTCTGCAACAGTTTTCTTTCTTCTATATTTCAATTATAATAAGTCAATTAAAAATCCATAATGGAAAAAAGAGACTAGAGACTTAAAGAGAATTTCTTTTTAAATTCCATTTCTAAACCTAGAGGCAAGGACTGTCATATTGTTAATTTTTTTTTTTTTTTTTTTTTTTTTTTTTTACATTTTAATCACTTTCTGATTCTATTGAAGTTCTGGGTGTTTTATTTGGGCCTGACACAGTCAGTGAAAATATTAAGCCTTTATAACACCAAAATGTGCTAACACACAACTGCAGTCATACTTCAGCCACAGGCGACATTTCAAGAATCCCTAGCTACATAATCACATTAACATTTAATGTGCCCAAGTTCAGCTAAAAGATGTTTCCTCCTTCCTGAAGGAAAATGCCAGTGGAATGGAGAATCCCATTTGTGTCCTGTGATGAGTCCCCACAGAAGAGAGAGTCCTTCAGACCCCTTCCCACACAGGCTGCTCCTCGAGGTAAACACAGCTTGTACATGTGGGCAAACATCTTTTATCATTTTACACCCTTTATAGGTCAGCCAGCTTGAGTTGGAGACACAGGAGAATTCCCGGAGAAATTCATTACTGCCACTCACTCTGGTTTTCTGTCTCAATATAATTAAGCTTGGCTAATTGTCTATCATGATTAAAATCATGCCAATAACAACCTTGTTCTCGAGTTTGGCTATGCTCCAAACTTGCTAATCGCTCTTGTTTTAGAGTAGGTCATTCTGTACCTCGTTTCAACTGTGAAATTCTTTATAAATAACATGCTTAAATAATAAGCGCATCCTTGGGTGACCAGGAACAGTCAACATGGAAGACACACACCGTGGCTAATGTATGGAATAACTGAATCTCAAGTCATTCTCAACAATCTGCATCATTGAGCTGCTTAACATGGTGCCAATGTACTAGGAAAGAAAAACTTCCAGAAGTTGTTTCAAAAACGCAATTGCATAAGGATGGGATGGCAGGCGTTTAGAAAACCAGCATGAATTATATAAAGTGAAGTGAGCCCAAAGCTCAATATGAGTTCATACAGCTTCTAAAAATACAAGATTTGCCTAGATTAATTAAAATTCAGCATCTTTCCCAGCCTCAGAGGCAAGGTGTACTGTTATTTTATGTGCCACTAGAAAAAAAAGGTGCTGCCAATTAAAAGTTATGACAATACTTTCTTGTCACTTAGAGTTTTTATTTTATTCTCAGTGAGAAATCTCTTAGATGTGTCTGTATCCTCTATTGTGCTGCTCTGTTTCTGTGCTTTTCTGAGTACAAATGACTTTTTTTCCAAAGAGGAATCACAGTATAATCTTTTTGAAGATCCTTTAACAGTCAGTCAAACTCAGCCCATGTCGTAGCAGCCGCATGCATGACTCAGTTGAAGCAATGGTGGCATAAGCAGCTCTGACCAAGTGTGGGAACGGGGGACAGTGGCTGACTGCTGGCCAGCTACGATCATAAGATGTCAGTAATTCTGGGTTGAATCCTCATTTCTCAGATATTAAAATGTGGAATAAATGTGCACATTAGAGTTTTTGAAATATGGCACAGGGAGATGAAAGCCCTGTTTTCCCTAGTGCTGACGAGCCCATATTTTAAGTATGAATCTGAGCTCTGAGCGCCCCTTCTTGTGCACAGCTTCCCTGGTTCTCACTCCACATATCATATGGCTTTGCTTATATCAACTGTTATAGTAAAATATCACTCTTTTCCCCATGCTTACTTTGAAATGTTCGTGATCTGAACATTTGAAATGTTTGAAATGTTCGTGATTCCTTTGAGGTCAAAGGAATCTTCATTTCTGTCCTATTGGTAATCAGAGTGGGACCTGACACTTACTAGGTGTTTAATAGATGAGTGAACAGGTGGTAAGAAGAAGTGACTATTGCACTATGATGAATTCTGAGTCCCATCATATTTTTCTCTCTTTAATAAGAATTTGCAAATACATTGTTTTGATGTCAATCATGTTTGAATCATCTTATTACTGATAGAAAAATATGGTTAGCATTGTTAGGTAAATTTCTTTATCAACAAATGGCTCTGGAATTGGAATATGAAATAGCTCCTTACCTCTTCAACCTACTGCTGCACTCAGACATTAGATAGACCCTAAAGAGCTTTCGAGTCTTGAAGCCAATCAGTCTGGATGCAAAATTAATTCTGTCATTTGACTATATGAGGGAATTTAAGTGACTTAATCTCTTTTGGTCTCAGATAAATAGATCCACTTCCTGAGATGGTGCAAGGATGAACTAGCACATATATGGAATCTAAAACAGTGCCTGCTATGCTATAAATTCACCATTAGTTTTAGGTACAGGTGTATAAAGTATGCTGCCATTCACAAGCAGTTTTCACAGCTATCCTGTCTTGCCCATGTCCATCCTGAGAGGAAGCTCTTCTATTCCTGTTTCCCAAACCCTAAAATAGACTCAGAAAGAAAATGTTGCTTGCCCAAAATCACCATGGCAGGCTACAACCTTTAATCTAGTCCTTCCTACCAAAGCACCTTCAGGAAGAATAAGTTTAATATCTGGAAAGAATATTGGAGATACTCTAGTTTCAAACTTTTGTTTATCAACATAAAGAAACCAAGGAACAGAATCAAATAGTGATTTGCATTCAGCACCACTCAGATGCTGGTGGAAGAACTGGGATTGGAGCCCAGTGATCAGAAGTCTAAAAAAAAATTCTTTTTCCAGTGTCTCACCCAACCTGGTGTCCAACTTTGAAGTATGGATCATCACTTGGTCATGTGACTTGCCTCAACTCCTCTCCAGTCTCATGTACAGCTCACCCAACTTCTCTCATCCCATAGTGACCCATTTGCTAGCCCTCAAACATGCCAGGCTATGTACTTCCAGAAAGGTCTTCTCCTAATTCTCTCCCTGTATTCTATCTCATTTAATTCAAGTTTCTGCTCAAATGTCACCATATAAACATCTTCTCTATCCAAAATAGCCTTTTAGATCCTAAATAAAAGAGCCCCATCTACTGCCACTGTCTACCATTTTCAATACCCTTGCTCTACTATTTTTATAGAACTTATTGCCTCCTGATATTCTGTTTATTTACTTGTTTAATTTAATGTCTCTTTCACTATCAAGCAGGTTTCATGAAGGCAGTGACTGAGTTTGTTTTTTTTTTTTTTTTTCACCACTGTGTCACCACCAGAACAGTGCCCAGCATGCAGTTAAGTGTCCAATTAAAACATTTGTTAAATGTTCAATATGTTCTGAGCTCTGCAACAGACACTAGGAAAACAACAGTGAGCCAAAACGACATTCTACTCTACCCTCATGGGGGATCTAGTCTAGGAATGAACCCAGACATTGATCAAGTAATCACAGAATATGGTGAGATAAAGTATGTGATCAGGAGAAGCAAGCTAGTCTTGAGATTCTAGGAGGTTTCCCCTGAAGAAGTAACTTTCAGTGTACACTCTGTTGGACAGGAGTGTGTACACAGGTAAAGAGAGGAATATGAGTGCTCCAATAGAGGAAACCTCAGCCTCTGTTTCTATAGCAAGAAGGAGCAATGGCAGAGGGCAGGAATCAGAGGGATGCAGAAGTGATCATGATCAAAATCAAAAGTAAGATCATGAATGCTTTCTAGGATATGTTTAAGATTTTGACATTTATCCTACAGGCCACAGGAAACAGTCATGGATTTTAATCTACGTAGTGACCAGTAAGTCCTACATATTAAAATGATCACTTTGGCTGTCAAGTGGAGAATGAACTAGAAGAGGGTAAGGAGGAAATCAGAATGATCCATCGGGGGACCATTGCAACAGCCTTAGAGAGGAAGTGACAGCAACCTTAAAATACATTCATGTCACAGGGGTGGCAGACAGCAGAAATGGAAGAAAATGAAGGTGATCTTAGAATTTGGGGGATTAGCTCAAAGATCCTAAGAAGGTAGTGGAAGAGGTTGTGTCAAGAACATTTCTCAGATTTTTTTTTTTCTTTTGGTAATGGGGATTGAAATCAGGGGCACTTGACCACTGGGCCACATCCCCAGCCCTTTTTGGTATTTTATTTAGAGACAGGGTCTCACTGAGTTGCTAAGTGTCTCACCATTGCTGAGGCTGGCTTTGAACTCACAATCCTCCTGCCTCAGCCTCCCAAGTGCTGGGATTACAGGCGTGCACCAACACGCCTAGCATTAGATTTTTTTTTTTTTTTTTTTAGTTAGGCAGTTGGATGAAAAGTGGTGACAGAGAGGGTGAATCCAGAAAGAGGACTATATCATGAGCCCTGTTTTGGACATGATGAATATGAGATGCTTTTGAAACATCAAAAACAGATATGAAGTAGCAGAAATGTGAGTCTGGAGCTCAGGAAAGCTCTGTACTGGAGATACAGTCTCACAGGTTTTGATGGTCCTCAAGACTTTGGGTGTGCAAATCCAAGGAGGGATGAAAAGACTTATGGTGGAGCCTCAAGAAATCACCATTTAATGGACAGGTAGAAAAGGATAGGCTTAAGGGGTACAGAGGAATGTTCAGAGATGAATATGCACACCAGAAAAAATGATGAGAGGTTTTCAGTAATGAACCATGCCACATGGTGGCACAGTCAAGAAGGTGGGGACTGAGACTGTCCTTGTGTAAAAAGACATCAGGAGCACTTGGTGACTTCACTATATAGGTTGTTTAAGTGGAATGATGAAACAAACAAACAAACAAACAAAAAAAAAACAAACAAACAAAAAAAAAACAAAAACCCAACAGATTGGAAAGGCCAAGGGGAGAATAACAAGATTTGAGATGGTGATAGGAATAAAAGACACATCTTTTAAAAAGAGCTGTGTAGGTAAGAGAGATAAAGAAAAATGTTACAGGTGATTTGGAGGTCCCTGGAAGATTATGTATTTATGGATTCAAGGCTGAAAGGACTTGAGCATGTTTAGATGATGAGGGCAAAGAACCTCATTCCAACCACCACCTTTCAGACCCTATGGGAGGGAACTGGCCTTGGGCAATGGAGCCAGGATCACCCTCCTGTGCTCTTAAATAGGAGGAAATGAGCCAGGAGGAAGAAATTCAGTTAGTTTTGTATAGTTAGTGCTACGAAGGTGGGAGCGGGGAGGGTCTCATTTCATAAATTTACTTTGTATGTAAAATAGGAGGCATAATAATTTGCTCCATCAGAGTTGAAGCAGAGTTGGGGGAACTAGGAGTTTGAGGAAAACGGAGATAATTGAAAATATTTACTATAGAATGAGACAATCATTTGAACAGAGAGGCTGGGAGGAAAGCGAGTGCTTTTGAGGCCGGTGGTCGGGCCAGTTTACCCATGGAGGTGACCCTGTGGTCACCTGTGCAGGTCTAACATGAAGTAAAAGATGGGTCAGGGTACTTCAGGACTGGTGTTCATCCCTATGCTCATAATGGGGAAAAAAAAAGGTGGGGGGCAGGCAAGAACTGCAGCAAATGTGTTAAGTAAAATGAAGCCCTGGGGTGCTTCTTCTAGTCCAATTTACAGGCAGAGCATTGAATATAGAATGTATTGCTTATTATGCTTAAGTAGGATGGAGGATATTTTTTCCCTTCATTACTTATTTCTGGAGTACTTATTACATATTTCAAGTACTTTTCCTGGTGAGATATCAGAAATTTATGTTTACCTGGGTCAATTTGGCCCATGTCTACCCTCCATACTGGATTGTGAACTACTGTGAAGGAAGGGACCATAACTAATCCATCCCTAGCTCAGTGCTTTTCACACTGTAGATACCTGATAAATGGTAAATGTATACATGATATAAACTGATGAATGTGGAGGACATTTAAACAGGATGATTACCAGTAAGATATTTATCCATTCCATCAATACTAATATAAATAATGATTACCTCTATCCTTGATACAGATTTATACTTGGTTTCTCAAAATAGAGTGAGCTGAAAATAAGACCAAGTTCTAAATGAGAGCTATGGTCATTATTTTTTTAGTTCTCTTTGCTAAAGAAATGCTATTTCTCCCACTTACAGAGAGATGAGAAAAAGAGGAATGAACCAGGCTAGATGGCTTTAAAATTCTTCATTAGCATCTACACTGAATAAATTTCAACGGCAGGAGCCTTAACACAGCTTTCACTGTATCTGATGCACGGAAAACGAAGCCTGCCAATCTTGCAACATGTCTCAAGATGAAGAAGGTCAACATATCAGAAAATAAAATCAGTAGCAGAGATTTCAAAGAAATTCATCCCAAGAGTTCTTCTCAATGAATGCAGTGCAAGATTGAAGAATTCAATTACATGAAAAAGAAGCCTTTTTTTTTTTTTTAATACTGTGCCCAGCTATTAGTTTTTTTGTCATTACTAACATGAAGGCATATTGTTAGCCATCAGGAAATCTCAACAAATTCATACATTCAAATCACAAGGGATTTGTTTGGTAGATGGATCTGAAATCTGGTCTGTCTCCAACTCCTCACCCAAGATTTCATTTATGCCAAGAGGAACTTATTCTTAATCAGACATAGAAAAATTCAACTCATTGCTTTATTCCTTTAAAAAGAAATCCAGTCTAACTCATGGAGGGCAAAAGGCTCATGGAAAGTGGAGGCACACCCACATTCAGTCACATAGCTGCCAGATGTTGATGTCATCATCTTGGACCTCCCAACATAACTGACTCTCCACCTCAGAACAAGTACTGAGTGAACCCAGGTTAAACCAGCAGAACCCCCCAACCATAAACAGAAGCATGAGAAATAATACTAAATGCTTTGGGCATTTATCTTTGGGGGATGATTCACCCCAAGGATCAGATAGTAGATACCAGATACCTAGCAGTAGATACCAGATAAACTAAAAGATTGAAAAAGAACCTGAATATTAAACAATGGTAGCATGACTGATAAATGATGCTACAGCCAACAACAGAATATAGTGCAAGGATCAGCAATTCTGTTTGAAGAAAGACATAATGCTTGTATTATAATGCTCAGAGAAAGCAGTTCGAAAATTTTTATTTGAAACAAGTTCTCATTAAACATCATAGAAAATGGAGAAAACAACACCAACATATTTCCAAGGCTGTTCATGGTGGTATAAGTTATACTTTTTACTTGTTTTCCCCTTAGTTTGTTCTTTATAATTGTATTTTGGCCTCCTCCTTCAACCAAGCCAACAATCACAAATGATTTTTAAAATGTTGGAGCCCCTAAATCGAGGTGGGTCTTTTGCTGGTGCTTTTAGGAAAATACTGATGCCAACAATTAGACTGTCCTGTCTCACTTCCTATCTCACAGCTCTTCCTTCTCCACAGTGCTGATGGAGAATGTAGGTCTCAAAATGAAAGACACCCACTGTGGTAGGAAAGTCATTTACAAACAATTTTAATTTGGACAAAGCAGTTGAAGCAGGGTTGATAAAGACCATGTTGCAGGTTAGACCTACTAGTTTATTCTTTTTTCCTCCATAGCTTCTTGTCATCCCTGATATCATGTCTTATGTTCGTTTGTAGAGCTCTCCAATTAGAATGTTAAATCCATGCAGTGGGAGCTGTGTCGGATTTCTGCTATCTTTGCCATAGAATAGCACTTTAACTATTTATAAAATGAATAAGCAAGGTAATTAAATAGGGACTAGCTTCATGTTTAGCATATCCCTGATGCAAATATAGTGGACAGATTCTGGTGTGTTTACTCAGGTCTTTCTTCTTGGATTGCTGCCTATGCTTTCTACTCATCAATCCTTTTCTCCCATTGAAACTCAGCTTGGGTCTTGCCTCATCCAGGAAGTCCTCCCTGATCCCACAGCTGAACTGGGTGCCTCTTTCCTGCTCTAGGTACCCTCTGCATATCTATTTTGTCTATCTAAAGGTTAGACCCTAGGTTGCAGGGCGATCATGTCATAGTTGTCTATAAAATTACTATGGGGATTGTTAGAAGGATTAAATAAGTTAATGTAATATGATTAGAACAGTGCATGGACTATCAGTAAAGGCAGGAAGCGTTCAATATGTGTTCTGTGTTATCTCAATGTGGAGCTTGCACCACATCTGGTACTTAAAAGGCATGAAAATAAATATTTGCATATCTTGAGGCACCCAATTGTCTATACTATCAACATTGTTTAAAAATCCCATAATTAATTCTTAGTGTCTTCACTGTGTGTCCTTGAGGTAAGGAGCAAAAATGACATTACAAAAGTTCCTATTTCAATTAAAGGAACCAGAATTCCTTAGGAAGATGGCTATTTCTAGGTCTGGGGTAAGCATTATACAAGATAAGCCTTGAGCATCTCATGGTGCCAGAAAGTGAGGCAGAGCTATAACAAAGCAACGTGCGTGCACACACACACACACACACACACACACACACACACACACACATACATACAGAGGGAGTATGTCAAAGGATACAGCACAGAAGCCAAGTGAAAAAGGTTACAACAATCTGGAAGCAAAATAAATAAAATAGGATTGAATTATAACATAAAGCATAAAAGAAATATCCATGAGATTAATAATTGATTAAACACATAAATTAAAGAGAGAGAATTGAGAAATCACCTGTGCAGAAGAATGTCAAACAATTTTCATAAATATTTTGCCCTTGGAGAGATAGAGCATATTCCATAGTTCTTACTGTGGGCTAGGCGTGGTGACTTCCCTTTAAAGCACATGACATGACAGCTGGTGAACAGAGTGACTGTAGAGTGGGGAATCCTGACAAATACAACCTCAGCCAGGTCAACACAGAGAGTGAAGGGTCAAGAAAACTGCAGTTCTGGGCTAGTTTTGAGCTCAGTGATAAAGTGTGAGGCACTGGGTTCGATCCTAAGCACTAAGCACCACATTAACAAAATAAATAAAATAAAGATATTGTATCTATGCATAAAGATATAAGATAAAATAAAATTACATTTAAAAGAAGACAACTGCAGTTCAGCTTTGTGTCCTTTGTCCTTAAAACCCATATCCCAAACTGAATCCTGATTAAAAACATGAAACAAATCCCAGTTGAGAGATATTTTATAAACTGCTTGACCAGAACTCCTCTCCTCTGTGAAGGCCATCAGGAATGAGGAACACAGGAGAAACGGTACGACCAAGAAGATATTAGATAAAAGCCAAGAAAATCTGAATAAGGTGTGGACTTCAGCTGATAATAATGTACCAATATGGTGCATTGCCACAAAGTCACCATACTAAGGTAAAATAGTTTATAAGGGAAAACTGGGAGTGAGTTACATGGAAACTCACTGTAACATCTTCACATTTGTTCTGCAGATATACAACTACTCTAAAATAAGAAGTTTATTAGAAAAGAAAGTATCCTTTACATGCCAGGCACCCTGCAGTGTGCTTTTCACTCATTAGCTTATTTTATTCTCATAACAACAAATGAGAATATTGAGTCTCAAAGAAATTAAGAGATTTGCCTAAAGTCACACAGCTAATATATTGCAAAAGCAGGATTCAAACCCAAGAGTACCTTCCTTCAAAATGTAAGATCATGTGATGCCACTATATTGCAACTCTAGGACAAGTAGGATTCTCCCGGAGGAGGACCAGTAGCCAGAGGAGGCATTTGCTGTCCTTGTGGAAGATGCAGGCTGAGGCTGTTGCTGTTTAGCATATCACAAGTATTCAAATACTTCAGATTTCCTTCTATGGCTCTTGTATTTCTAGGTTTCTTGACTAACTCATGACCTGATTTCAATGCTATGCCTTTGAGTGAATACTTAAATTCTTAAACAAGAATCAATTTTGAGAATGGCATTCCATTTTCTGCTCTCTTTTTGCTGAAGAGAGGCCTTTGGGCACATATTTGGATTGGTAACTCTGGCTTCCAGGGAGGCCCTTCTTGATTTGCCAGAGTGGTCCAGAGCCCAGTAGGGCTGTTGAGATTGTTTGATTTTGCATTGCACTGTTACAAGTAAAACATGAAAAGAGGAAGCAAGGAGGATATATTTTTACAGCAATATCCAACTTCATTTATACTCTTCATTAAAGCATTGATCAGGTTTTTAAAAGTATGTAAAAATAACGCTTTGGAAAATAAATTGGTTTCCTGATCAGCTTTGCTCCTTTTTTCCTTAGCAACTTGTACTGCTTTATTCTTAGATCTTTTTTCTAACCTTTTGTATTTTCTGGATTTTTGACATGACTTTTACCACATGGAGTGATTAAAAACAAACCTAGTCTCAAATGCACATGTAACCCAAGATTTTGTTCAGCATATAGTTATTGAATCAGTGTATGACTGTGTGTGTATGAGGATAGAAGCATCTGAATTACTATGTTGGGTCCAATCGGTGGTCCCATGGCCTTGCCATCAGCCTCAAGGAAGGGGGACTCCTGAGCTTGCCTATCTTGCCATAATTGACCTCCATATGGTCCTGTTATCTTCACTGCCTGCTCGGCTCCCCTTCTGCATTTCAAACCAACAGGCTCCACACCTATCCTTACTAATCCCTCCCTGTTCTTCTAGTTTCTGTAAACTGCTCCAATGTCTCCATGGTTAACCAGGTGGGAAACTTAGGCATTATCTTGGACTCACGCCCTTGAAATACTCCATTTCTCTATTCATTTGCCAATTCCTATAGATTCTATCTGCTTTGTTCTCTAAACCTCCTTCCTCTCCTCTCTGTCCCATGGCTTCTACCTTGCTCAAGTCCTCATTATGTCCCACCAGGACCTTTTCAATGATCTCCTAATGAGTCTCTTCACCTCCAGTCTCTCCATCTACAATCTATCTTCCTTTCTTCCATGGGCTTAATGTTCCTAAAGTGCAGCTTTTATCATAAAATCCCACTGTTAAAAAATTTAAATGGCTCCCCACTGCCTCCAGGATAAACGCCAAAGTCCTTAGCGTGGCATTCAAGGCCCTGCACCACCTGCTCTGAACAATGGTTTCAGACATGCTACCTATTATTACACTATGTCAGTTTCCCTTCCAGCCAAGTTGGTCCACTGTGCCTGCACACAAGTGCCATCTCCGTTTATAGCAGTTTCTCCTGTGAGCATGGATGTATTCATCCTTCTTTGCTCGCCATTAAAAGTAATGTCCCACTTACCCACAGGTTATTCTAGTTCAAACCACACCCCAAACTCGACAGTTGATTTTGCCTTTTATTTTCTCCATTTCAGTCCATATTCTGTTTTCACCTCAACTATGTTAACTAGGGTGCTCTCAAGGACAGCATGGGGCTCACATGCGTAGTGGACTGGTTCTACCTGTCTGCCCTTGAAAACGAGGACATGGGGGCCTGAGCTCTGAGCCAAATCTGACAGCTCTCCTCACACCCACTCAGCACTACCCTTTCCCTCTGACAGGTGGGGATTTGCCCCACCCCATCTTTCTCCTGTCTTTAAGGTTGAACTCTCTTCTAAGAAACCCCATTGTTTCTTTGGTAGATAGATTTCTGCACTTAGAAGTGACATCATTTATCTATTGTTTTTGCAGATGTGCCCAGAGATGTCCAACTTCCAGTGGTGAAGTCCAAGTTGTCTTAATATAGAAGAAAGACCTTCATCTCCCTTCCCAGACTCCTTATCCTCTGCTAACACCTCTTCCCATCTCCCCAAAACCCACCCCTAAGAACCTGACACCAATGAATTTCTAACATAATGACTCAAACGCAGAGTGAGCCTAAGAATTATCTGAGTAAGTTGTCAAATGTGTGATTACCATGTCCCACCCCAGAGTCAGAATCAGTAAGTCTAGACTGCAACTCAAGAATTTGTATTTTTTAAATTTTTTTATTCAAAGTTGTTGTATTTATAATAGTAGTATGCATTATAATTCATAATAAACATATAGAGCATCTTTTAACATAACACTGTATACAATGTATATTCGTACCATTCAAATCTTCAATCAAGCATTTAGGATAATGATATCCATCTTATTCAGCCACTATTTATTTATTGTATTTTATTTAGAGACAGGGTCTCACTATGTTGCTAAGTGCCTCGCCATTGCTGAGGCTGGCTTTGAACTTGTGATCCTCCTGCCTCAGCCTCCCAAAGTGCTGGGATTACAGGCGTGCGCCACCGTGCCCGGCAACCACCTTTTATTTTTTATATATGCATTATAGTCATACTTAATATTGGGATTCATTTTGACATAATCATACAAGCATGGATAATTTGCTCTAATTCAGTCCCAGTACTTTCCCTTTCCCTCCCTCTGTTCCCTTTCCTCTCCTCTATAAGTCACCCTTCTGTTTATATGTAGTTTTTTTTTAATTAGTGCTTTATAGATATACATAAAGGTAAAATTCACTATAGTGCCTTCATATACATGCATAGGACAGTTTGGGTAGAAAGATGATCTTTGCTACCGGCTCCTCAGATAGGGGATTAATAATCCAGAGTATATAAAGAACTCATAAAACTCATAACACCAAAACAAAAACAAATAATCCAATTAATAAATGAGCAAAAGAACTAAACAGACACTTCTCAAAAGAAGAAACACAAATGACCGACCAATATATGAAAAAATGTTCAACATCTCTAGCAATCAGAAAGATGAAAATCAAAACTACACTGAAATTTTATATCACTCCAGTCAAAATGTCAATTATAAAGAATACAAAAATAAAGAATACAGATATTAATAAATGCTGGCAAGGATGTGGGACAAAAGGTACACCCCTACATTGTTGGTGGGACTGCACATTAGTACAACTACTGTGAAAGTAGAACAGAGATTCCTCAAAAAACTAGGAATGCACCTACCATATGACCCAGCTATACTACTCCTTGATATTTATCCAGAAGAACTAAAATCAGCATACTCTAGTGATACAGCCACATCAATTGTTTAGAGCACCACAGCTCACAATGGCCTAGTTATGGAACCAGCCCAGATTCCCATCAACAGATGCATGGATGAAGAAAATATGGTCTATATGCACAATGGGGTTTTACTTGGCCACAGAGAATTTGTATTTTTAACAAGCTGTCTGGGTGATTCTGAGGATGATCTGAGGAAAACGCCGTGAGAATTGCTACTTTTTAGTCTGGTTCTTCATTACTGGCCTGCTTGCATCCTGTGGGACAATGGCACAGTTTCCTGTTTCTGAAACTTTCCCTGAACTTTCCAACCTTTGTGCCCTGGCTTCAGCTCTGCTTCAACAGCAATGCTTTTTCTGCCATCTCTATCTCTAGAAACCCTACCCACTCACAGGAATAGGTTCCTCATGAGACAGAATTATGTCTGTGTCATTTTTCTCTAGTACTCCCAGCACCTAGAATAATATAAAACCTTCAGGAGATGTTAAAGCATATCCGTTTAATGAAAGAATGTGTGTGACAAGAGGGATTTCAGGTGTCATTAGTCCTTGGAGCAGTCTTGGACCACTACCAAGAAACACCCCCATTCTATAATCTTAGCTCCATTAGCCATGGCTTGACAAGCTTTTTCTATGAAGGGGCCAGATAAATATTAGGCTTTGAGGGACACACAGACTCCAGTGCAGCTACTGAACTCTGCGGCTGTAATGCAAAGGCAGCCAAAAAACAATATGGAAAAAAAAAAAAAATGGGCCTGGCGGTGTCCCAGGAAAACATTCTTTACCAAAAAATGAGCAGGTAGTGGGGTTGGGTTTGACTTAAAGGCCGTAGTTTGCTGACCTCTTCTCTATTCATTTGTACATGAAATTTGTCTCCTTGGCTGGATTGCTAGATTATAAATTCCTTGAGAGAGGGATGGAATCCTATTAAAGTATAAATGCATATGTGAATATTTATATATGTATATGTGCATTTATATATGTATGTACATTTGTATGTATGTGTATTTGTATATATAAAGCACATTTGTACATGTCCGGTGCATACATATATAAAACATATACACACGTACACATTTATATACACACTGAGTGATTGTGAACAAATTATTTAGACACTTTGATCCTCAGTTTTCTCATTGCTAAAACCTCCTTACAAGAGACTAGATGAAGGGCCTGGCATAGGGCCTAATCTATAGCAATACTCAATAAGTCTCATTTTTTTCCCTCTCTTTGCTTAAAATAGCGCTGCTACCCCATAGGAGGCTCTTGGCAGGCACCTATGGTAGAAAGGACCTCAGTGAAGCTTTGAGGTGACTGAGAAGAACATGGTTGGATGGAAACCATGCTAGGTCAGGAGTCGGAGATGCATGCTCTAGTCCCAGCTCCAATCCCTGCTTCCCCAGGACGCCAGCTTTCTCATTCTTGGAGACAACTGTTCCCTTCTTCTCCATTCTCCTCACACCTCTCATATCCTCTGCTCACACCCCTGCCCCATGAGCAGACAACCTCACCTCAGACTTCCCTGAAAACAGAGGTCATGACAGTACTCTGCCACTTTCCCATACCAATTCTATCAAACTTTTCTCAACTCTGTACCAGTGCTGCCTGCCTTTCCTGCTGATCCTATGGATGCAGTGTCACCACAGCCTTCTGGGTCCCCTGCCTTCTCACCAAAGGTTTTAGCCCTTTACGCGTCACTTCTCTTTACCTCCTCAGTCATCTACTATACATGATCTTGTAGCTCCCACTTAAAAAGGAAAACAATAAACAAAAACCTCTCCTGTCTCCCACATCCAAAGTCCAGTTATAACCCCATGTCACTGCAACTCGGCAGCTGCATTTCTCCAATTGTCTCTTAATGTTGTCACATTTTTACTTCCATTGTTCCTTTATTTTCAATAAAGTAAGAACACAATGTAAAGAGACAGACTTTCACATATCCAAACTCATAGTTCACAATGGATAATGTTTTGTATTTTAGCTTCAGATTTTTAAACTTAAGCAAAACCATATATATACACCTGTATCTCCTCTCCCATTCATCACTACCCATCCCAAGCTGGCTTTCATCAGCACCACTCCAGTGGTACCGGTGCCTTCCACGTTCCCTAATCCAACAGATTGGTCTCTGCCCCCCTCCTGTCTCTCAGTGGGACTCCAAAGCTGACCACTGCCTCCTTCTTGAATTGCTCTCTTCTCTTGCCTTACACAGTTTCCTTCCTCCGGTTTCCCTCTTACTGCCCTGGCCTCTCTTTCCCTATCTCCTTGGCTGGCTCCTCCTTCTGTCCCAGGCCCTCAGCCTCTGAGCACTGGGTCTTCTGTATCTACACATTCTCCCTGAGTTAGCTCATCGCAGTTTTAAGTACCATAAATGTTAATGATTCCCAAGTTTATATTTCCAGAACAGACCAACAACACCCTGAGCTCTAGATGTCATTTGATTTTTCCAATTAGAGGGTCTCAAATTTAATAAGTCTTCAGTGAATCTCTTCACAGGCACTTAAGAAGCCTCTTCTCCCTTTCCTCTTCATCTCAGCAAATGGCACTCTCTCATACTTCAGCCAAAGACCTTGGGGCCATCCTCCAGCTCTTCCCCTTATCACACTCTCTTTGCCCCAATTTTGTCTATTATCAAGCTCTGTTGGTTAAACTTCCCAAATCTATCTCCACTTTTCCTCTTGCATCAACAAGATCTGCCAGAGGGGGAGAAAGATGATTAACTAGAAAAAAAATAAACAAGGGGATTATGTCTATGAATGAAACAAACAGTATGATGGGTGTAAAATAGATGTAAAATAGATGAATGGGGCACTTTATTTCAAGTTAAGTGGTCATGGGGGGTCTTTACAAAGGAGGTCTGATTATGCTGAGCCCTACAGAACTGAATGAGGCAGTGTTGCTCTTCATTCTCTGCTAGGTCATTACCATCGCCAACAACCACGCTTGCATGCCTCCCTTCTTAAAGGCAACACAAAGGCCACCTCTCCACTGGATGATTGCAGTAGTCCCTAACTGGGGACCCTAGACCGACTACAGCCTGTGCTCCATACAGCAGCCACAGAGACCAGCCAGTAAATGTAAATATGATTGTGCCCCTTCCATATTTGAAACCTTTCCCACGTGTCCCTATAAAATAACAAAGCAAAACAAAAACAAGCCCCTGCCTACCTCCGCGGCCTTAACCTGCGGCCTTAATCATCTGGCTCATGATGTTGTATTGGCATGGACTCACTCTCTGTAGACTAAACTCGGTAATCCATTTCCCACCTCTGGGCCCTTGTATTTGCTTGAAGTTCTCTTCATTAGCTCTTTTGACAACTGACCTGTTCTATCTTTTAGGGTTCCAATCAAGTCTTAATTCTACCTTTCTCAAAGAAGCCTCCCTTGACTACCTTGCTGAATGAAAATAATATTGCCTCCAGAATGGCTCAATTACTCTACCTTAAATCACTATTTATTTCTTTCAAAGACATAATTGCAACAAAATTTCCCTATTTCTTAGTTTTCTTGTTTATGTTTTTCTAGTCTGTGGTCAGTCATCACCTGAGGAATGTAAGCTACTTGAGGGCAAGACCTTGTCTTCCTCAGTCTATATCCCCAAATCTTAGTGCAATGCCTAGCACATGGCAAAAGTTCAGATAATACGTGTTTGTTGAGTGAAAAGTAGTGCATGCCCAGCTCCATCTCTCTACCTACTGGTCCATTTATGTGGAATGGGGTCCCTCTCTGACCATCTGGTGTAACCTCATTTGTCATCTGAATCCAGCCTACACAGCCACTCCTCTGTTTGTGTGAACCAGAAATTGGTAACTCATGGCTGGTTGCTGCCCCCTCTATCACAACATTAATAAAAATAGCAACCACTGATTTTTTTTTTTTTTTTTTTTTAGCACTTTCTCTGTGCCAAGTGCAGTGTTGAGTCTTCAACAACTATTATCCAACTCAGCCCACACCTGGAGATATTACTTTACAGATGATAAAACTAAGTCCTGGGGAATTTAAGTAACTTGCCCATCATCACAAAGTGAGATGGAAGCTGGGATTCAAATGCAAATGTATTTAATTACCCAAATCAGGTTTTTTGGACTGAGCTGTATTTTACATATCTGCTTCTCCCAACCCTCTGGATTGCAGAAGTTTTATATGGCACTGCATATACCTAGGGCCCAGATCCTTCCTAGGCACAGAAACAGTACTTAAAAAATATTTGTGGAACAAATTAGTCAGTGACCCACAAGTATATCTGAACATTTTATGAACCCATTAATAAATATTTTCAGCCAGAAAGAAAAAGAACAAAGAAATTGGGTTGAATGGCTCTAAGAAGTAGGTACACAAAATAGCTAACTAGGCTAAGTTTGCAGAGTCCCAGACTTGATGTTTTTCAAACCAAAGACAATACCAAGGTCATTGCCAAAGAAGACAGACATTATGTAATTAGGGAAAACAGTGCCAGCAATTACTCCAGAAGCTATTTCAAACTGAAACATGCCGGTGTTTGCTCATGTCCCTGCTCACACAAACAAAAGGCCTACATCTTGGAAACTGTTTTGCTTTGTTTGTTTGCAACAGCTCAAGTTGTTCTTCACTTGGCAGCCAGTGGCACAATCTTGCTGGAAGCATTGCCTGGACCCCAGCTTTTGCTGTGGACTGTTGAAAGCAAATAAGGAGGTAAATGAGATGCCTGGTTTAGGTCTGTGGGGCATGGTGCTTAGGCAGGCATCGTGAGACAATGGAGGCGGCGGGCTTCTGCCTGCTGGGGCATGACCCATTTCCGGGGACGTTGCAAAAGGATGCTGTCTCTGGGGATTGTCTGGGGACACTTGCAAAGCCAGCATGGACCAGGTCTGTGCTTTCCATTTCTATGCCAAGCTTATACTTTCTTGTTTGTACCTGATGGCAAATTGATATTCCCATTTTGTAGAGGAAAAAACTAAAACTCAAAGGCACATATGACTTGTCAAGATGACCAAAACAGTGACTGAGCTTCAATTTAAGTTCTGGTTTGTCCGACTACAAATCTTACGCATTTTTTAATCGTATCATTCCCTAATGTTTTCATTTCACTCCTGTCATATTAGCATCTTGCTCTTTATTGACACTCTGACAGTCTAGTGAGTGCCTGGCCTCTTCTTACTTGTTGCATTCACTTTCCTGACTAGCTTTCTCCTCAATTCTGTATAACCCTCCTCATTCCGACCTTCAAGTCCTGACTCAGCCGTCATCTTCTCAGTGAGGCTCTTCCTAGCAGCCCCAACCTCTCACTCTCTACCTTCTTTCTTCCTTGATTTCCTCCATCAGACATTATCACCTGAACTAATACAGACTGCCTTCCTTTCAAATTTTTATTATTTATTTTTAAATGGATGAACAAAAATTTTAGTCATTTATAGGATATAAAATGATATTTAGAAATATGTTTAATTGAGAAATGACTCAGATAATTAAAATATGCATTATTTCACATAATCATATGTGGTGAGAACAATTAATTTCTGCTCTCAGCCATTTTCAAGTACACAGTCATTATTTCTAATTATAACCATCACTATATGTGACAACAGAGCTCTGGAGCTTCTTCTTTTGAATTTGTTTAACTGAAATTTTGTGTACTGTGACCAACATCTCCTCAACTTTTTCCTTCTTCAACCCCTGGTGACCATTTTGCTTCTGGGAATCTGACTTTTTTAGATTCCACTTATAAGTGAGATCATGTGGGGTTTATCTTTCTATCCCTGACTTGTTTGACTTAACATAATGTCCTGTTTCATCCGTGTTGTCACATATGACAGGATTTTCTTCTTTTAAAAGGCTGTAGGGCATTCTGTGTTAATCTGCTCTTCATTGCTTGACCAAAATAACTGACATGAACTATTTTAATGCTTATCCTTATTTATCTTTATTTTTAATCTTTATTTTAGTTTATTTATCTTGGCTTGTTTCAGCCCATGGTCAGCTGGTTCCATTGCTTTGGGCCTTGGGTGAGGCAGAACATCATGGTGGAAGGCCATGGTGGAGGAAGGCTGCTCAGGATTTGGAAACCAGGAGAGAGAGAGAGAGAGAGAGAGAGAGGAGGGGGGGGGGAAGGGGCCAGGGACAAGAACTAACATTTCAGAATTTCAGAACACACTCCTATTTCTTCCAGGGAACATTCCTATGTCTTCCAACCACATCTCAACTTCCTATAGCCTTCACAACCTCCCCAAAATTCATTCAGCTATCAATGAATCAATTCACTGATGTGGTCAGAGCCCTCATGATCTAATCATTTCCCAAAAACCCCATCTCTGAACATTGCTGCACTGGAGACCAAGCCTTGAATACATGAGTCTTTGGAGGACATTCTAGATGTAGACCATACTATATCCCATTGTGCTCACATACCACATTTACTTTATTCATTCATCCATTGATGGATACTTAGTAGATTCACATGTCTGAATATGCTGAAATAAATGTAAGAGTGCAGGTATCACATACTGATTTGATTTCCTTTGGGTATTTACCCTGTGGTGGAATTCCTGCATTGTATAGTAGTTCTATTTTTAATCTTTTGGGGGAATATCCATACTGTTTTGCACAGTGGCTGCACTAGTTTACATTCCCACCAATAGTTTACAAGAGTTCCCTTTCAGCACTTGCTCTTTCATCTTTTTGATAGTAGCAATTCTAATGGATGTGAGGTAACCTCTCATTGTTGTTTTAATTTGCATTTCTCTGATGATTAATGATGTTGCTTGTGCTTCTAATGTTGTTTTTGTTTATTACCTTTCTTCCTAAACTAGAATGTAAGCTTCATGGAATCAGTGGCTTTGTGTTTTGTTCACTGATGTATATCGAGAGATTAAAACAGAATCTGCCATATAGCTAGTATTCACTAAATATGCATTGACTAAATCAATATTTTCGACATTCAAACATTTTGGATAGAGGCAAGCTAAGTACATCAGAATGAAGACAATGCTTCTGAGGGGAAGAAAGTGAGAAAACAAAAGTCATAGGAAGAACTAGCAATATACAATGGTATAGAGAAGGAGTTTGGTAGAATCCACTTATTTAGGCTCAAAATACCAGCTCTATCCTTATTAGCTATTATCTTAGGTGAAGACCTTAATCTCTCTGTGCCTCCTTCCCCTCATTTGTAAAATAGAGATGATAAAAGTATCCTTCTCATAGGGCTGTTCTAAGGATTGAGTTATCATGTGTTGGTTATTTAAAATAATACATGGAACATAAGTAATTTGTGGTTATTTGCCTCTGTTATCATTATATAGTTACTATCAATTACCTTGAAGCATAATGCTGTAAAATTTTCCCACAGAAGGACTTAAACAGAGGTGTAGATCTTATCAGGCACCTATGAAACCACTCACAAATGCTGAAATTGTTCTGGGAAATAAAATAATAAAGGAAAGGAAAGAAAAGAAAATGAAAGGAAGGGAAAGGACAGGAAATGATATGAAGGGCAAGAAAGAAGAAAGGAAAGAAAGGTAACAAGGAACCAAAAACCATACCCCAAATTCATTGCCCTCAATGAATCAGTCTTGGGTTGAAATTCAAGCCCTATAGCAATATGTTCAGACATGTGGACACAGATTATAAGAGGCAATTTAGGCTTTCTCTGAAATATTGAAAAGGTAGAAAGTCATTGTGCAGTGATGTTAGAGTACTTTGATTTGCTTAGGAGAGAGGGGATCATTATTGCCTTATCCCTGTCACAGCTCTCCACTTCTTTGGAAGGAGGAATATTATTGGTGATCAAATATCAGAGTGACACATGCTATGTCACTTTACCATTGAAGTAAGATATTTGTACTAGCTGGACCCTGAAAATTAGCTTGATAGCTGTCTTCTAGAAGGCATAGAGAGCTGGGTACTCATTCAGATGGCTTCTGGGAAGGTCTTCTCCTGGGCTACCATGCCAGAGAGAGAAAGCTGAAAGAGGCAGCCTCTTGCAATTCATTGTTCTTTTGTTCTTTCCTTCAACAAATATCCATAGGTCAACTCCCTTGTGGCAGGTCTTCATCTAAGTTCCAGAAGTGGTAAGGACACGTTCCTTGCCTTCAATGTGTCTACCATGGAGTCTAGCAGAGCAGGTCTTCATGCTAACAATGAAGGCCTGGATTTTCCGTAATAGATTTTCTACCAGCAAGTACAGTTGTTTCTTACTTCCATCCCTAACTTTCTTCTTCTTTTTTTTTTTAATTTTTTTTATTATTTATTTATAATAGTAGTATGTATTACAATTCATAATGCACATATATAGCATCTTTTTACATACAACTGTTTGTATACAAAGTATATTCGTACCATTCAGGTTCTCAATATTTGTTTTAGTTGTACACAATGCCTTTATTTTATTTACTTATTTTTTTAATTTTTTTATTATTTATTTACTTATTCATCATGCACAAGTATAGTATCTTTTTACATACAACTGCTTGTATACAAAGTATATAAGTACCATTCAGATCTTCAATCATGCATTTAGGATAATGATATCCATCTCATTCAACCACCAATTTTTTTCCAACCCCCCCCCTTACTCCCTCCCTCCCCTCCATCCATCCATGTAAGATTCACTGAGCACAACATGCCAGGTCCTGCAACTGGATGCTAGGGGTTAGAGCTGAATATATTAAATATTTCACAGATAGGGATTCTGTCTTGCTCCATAAAGAATGTAAGGTGAACAGAATCCACACAAACAAATAAATGCATTCAAGTGTTGCAGTTTATGCTAGTACAGGGTTGGGGGTGAGCAGGACACATAGCAGAGAACTATGTTTTACATGCAGGTGAGGCTTTGGGAAAATATTGGAGGCAGGATATTGGGACCAGTGAGGAAGATTTCTCACCAGGTGTGGTCTGAGGTTAGATTTCAGCCACAGGACAATTTAAAATGTACACAAATGATACCTAATGAGTCTTAAATGGGAAAGGATAGGGCATAATATTCAGAGAAAGGAAGGAAAAGAAGATTATGCAGAAGATCTTATGGAGGCATGGACTGGAGACTTTTGTGAGCACCCAAAGTCACAATTACAGAAGTTTGTATTCACACACCCTCAAGCTAACTGCCATTTCTCTTTCTCTAAGCTTGATCTCTCACTTGGTGGTTGTTTAACCCTAATGACAGCTGCTGCTTATTCAGTTGACTAGTGGGAACAACAAAGCCACTTTACTCTGATCTTGTCATGCAATGGCTCAGAAACTTCGGACAGCTGCCAATTTCCTAGGTAGTGAAGTTCAAACTCCTCTCCATACTTTTGCATGTCCTTCGTGAAGTCTCCCTTTCTACCTTTCTCTCCCATTGCTCCTTTAATAAAGTGCCACACTGGCCTGCTGGGGCTACTGAAAGGCCAGCCTCTATTTCCTCACCTCTGATCCTTGCTCACTGACCAGTTTTTACCAGAATACATTGCCCAACATCTTGCCCTAATAAAATGCTGCCCCCACCTCAAGTCCAGCTCGAAGGCTACCCACTTATTTATTCACCCATCTACTCAAGAATGATGATTGAGAACCCTACTAAGTGTCACATGTCAGTAATAGCAAGATGAATGAAGAATGCATTTTTGCCCCAGGAGTTTGGACCCCTAGTCTAAGGTAGAGGAGGGGGTAGGGGAAGAAAACCAGTTCCAGTGTGATGAATTATTTCTCTGATTTCTTTAGCCAGTCAAAATTAATTTTTGCTTTCAAAGTCCCTAGCACAGGGTCAGGCATATGTACATGCTGGTTTGTTTTTTTATTTGTCTGCATCAGTATTATTGTACTTAGGGGTCTGCATTTCTGATCTCTTTTTCTTTCTCCAGCCTGTTTCCTCTGCCAGAGACAGAGGTGTTGACTTATCTGCATCTGTTTACTGCTATGCACTGTGACCACACAATAGGAACCACAAATGTTTGCTGAATATAAGGGAATTGAAATGGGGGAAAGAGAAGGTGAAAGGTGGGGTGGGAAAAGAAAAGCTGATAGGCCAAAGTTGTCTCATTAATTTCAGTTTGAGTGTTTTAGACCCTACTGTTTCCTCCAGGTTACTAAAGCAAATTTATCTGAGCAAATAAGCTTTCATATTTGCATTTCTTTGAACCCTAATTTGACATGCAAATAAGCCACTAACTAGAACTGGGCTTCAATCGGCAGTGTTTAAACAGAAATCCCCATAGCTCTTGAGAGACCTGCGAATAGAAGGAAGATAGCTTGAGCCAGTATAGGTAACAATGACAGCCAGGGTAGCAAAGGGGATACATTCCCCATTCTCTGAAATTTCCTGCCCAGATTTTTAGTCTCTTTTCCTGAAACAGATTCCGAGAGCTGAAAGCAACTCAAAGGCCTTAAATGATACTTGGTCCAGTTCTCCAGCCCCTCCTCTGTATCATGTTGGTGGTGGCATCTAGCCTCTGTCACACCATCAGTGGTGGGGGCTCATTATTTTTCAAGCTTGCTCCCATTGGTCAAAACACCTCTTTTCTACAGAGCACAAGAAATTCGACTGCTTATAATTTGACTCCCACCGGAGCAGAACTGAACTAGATTTTTCTCTTTCATCAAACAGCTCCTCAGACATTCCACAATGGCAATGTGAATCTTCTTGCTGAATAGTCATTGTTGTCATCATCATTACCTTTACTCTTTATTAATACTCAAAACTATGTCACTCCATACTCTTACGGTATTGGTCTTTTTTTTTTTTTTTTTTTTTTTTTTCCTGCTTGAATCTCCAAGTTCACTTACACCTCCATGGCTTTTGCATGCTGTCTCCTTCTGAATACAAAGCTTTTGATTTTATCATTCAGGTCTCAACTCAAATGCCACTTCTTCAGAGATGTCTTGCCTGGCTGTACTAGCTGAAATAGAAGTACCCCCTTGTTGCCTGCCCCACAGACTCCACACACTTCGCCACGTTATTCTGTTGTTAAAACTAGAACTTATGCTGTCTCCTTCTGCCTTACCTCTAGGAGAGCTGACAGGAAGTTCAGATGGGCCCTTTTTTGGCATCTGATAGAAGTTCACACCACATAAGTCCTACCTGCACAGGGGAACTCTCCCCTCATCCCTACCATAACTACTTTAAACTCTCCAAAGTCTCAAGCCATTTTCAGTTTGGGAGGCTGTTTGCTCTCTCCAAAAAGCCTTAGTATGTGAGCAATTAATCTTTTTATGCCCTGCTTGGAAAAGGGGTATGTTATCAGTTTCAACATCTGAACCAAACAGTCTGTTCTATTTCTGAAATATCTATAGCATTGGACTTTTTAATTTCATGGCTAATTTATTTAGCATCTTTTTCTCCAACTATAGTGGTAACTCTGACTTCCCACCATCTCTTCAGGGTGCCTGAAGAATGAAGAAATGATTCTGAAGTTCTTAAGTATTTCTTGTTATAACAATGCTTATAATAAGCATGTATATAAGCATATATGTATAACAATGCTTGTCATAATTAGTTTTTAGTTTCAGCAAAACAGGTGTCACTGCTCTTGGTGCTTTATTTGCATTAATTCCTTTTTCCTTTATATTAAGTCAATAAATACTTCTTTGATGAGGAAGCTGAGACCCAGCAAGGTGAAGTAATTTGCTTCACGTCACATGACAAGTGATGACAAGTGTCAGAGTGGAGGTCAGCATGCAGGCAGCCCCTGACACATGTTCCTAGGCACACTGCTGGACTGCCTCTCCCCCCTGGCACTGCTGCTCTGCCATTTCTATGTGGAGTTACTTCCTTGGGTCAGGACCTGCAATTGTAATCGTGCCATCCAATTCTCTCACGGGCTTCTAGGTGAGTTTTTTTTCTTTTTTCTTTTTTGGTACCAGGGATTGAACCCAGGGGCACTTAACCACTGAGCCATATCCCCAGCCCTATTTTGTATTTTATTTAGAGACAGGGTCTTGCTGAGTTGCTTAGGGCCTCGCTAAGTTGCTGAGGCTGGCTTTGAACCAGGTGAGCATCTTGACCCCAGAATTTGCAGGTGAGGAAACTGTTGTTCAGAGGGTGGAAGATTCCCCTAAACATGGCAAGCTACCCACATCAAAGCCCCTGGAGGACTTTGAAAGCATGAAATTAGAAGCACAGGAGAACAGATGCCTGTGCTAAGAAATAAGTTATCCAGGAGGCTTGTTTGATAACTAATAGTCAGAATCTGGGAAAATTGCCTGAATCCTATCTTCTATTGCACATTAATAAAAAATAAGGATCCTTATAATTAACACTTAGCTGTTCAAAGAAATATAATCCCCCGGCATTCCTATTGATCTAGGGGAATTGCTTTTTTAAAAAAAAATTATGTAATTTTTATTGTAAAAGTAATGCATGCCAACTACAGCAAACTGAGAAAATAGAGAAATCTATAAGAAGACTATGAATGACTAGTTTCCTATCATTCAGTTATTACTTCTTAGAGAAGTTTTTACAAAGACAGAATAGTTGGAAAGGTCAGTTCTTAGCAACATGATATGGCTTTAGGTAGAATTCGGATCCTAACTAGCTGTGTGACTTTAGCAAGTGAATTTGCCTCTGGGAGTCTTATTTCTTTGTGGTAAATATACAGTCCAGATTAAACCACCTGTCACAGTGACCCAGGAGGGTTCACAGAGCAGCCAGGTGTGGAGCACTCAGCAGGGCCACTGGAGCCCAGCAGTTCCCCAGGAGGGGATGGTTCCCCTTTTCATCACTTTATTTCCTTTTTTTCATAACTATGCATATCAGACTTCTTTTAATGAACAAAGACAAGGACTGTTTCCTCTTTCTTATTCCAAACATGTTCACTAATAATCTACCACTTTCAATTCTGAGATGGTTCTTCAACTGGTAGAGAAGAAATTAATTTTCCTTGACTTGAGTGTGAAGATGTTTGTTCTTATCAGCACATTATTCTAGAAATATCTGAGAATTTTTAATGTATTTTTCTCAACTTTATTACAATACTAGAAAAATACATGAAAATTACATCAAAGTCAGTTTATAGGGCCAATTCTCATATAGGAAAAATTATCAGAATAAGGATATTATTTGGGAAAGTGTGTATTAGATGTTATCATACTTCCATCAGCTAGAATCAGAAGTATGTTCAGTAGATGAACTTTCTCTTTCTTTGCATATATTGGGGAAACAAAATCAAAGTAACTCTAGCTTCTCTAAACAATGAGCTAATGACAGAGAGTGGTAGGTTAATAATTTTGACAGATTTGGACAGTTTATCCTATGATAGAAAGACATTCAGAAATGGATGTCCATGAAGGCTGGAGAATCAGGGAAGGTTTCCTGAGCAGGTCCTTGTGCTGAGTTTTGACATATACATCAGAGTTATCTACCAGGAGATGCTTTAATGTAGGGTCACTAGGCACAGTGAGGAGCAGGAGGAAGGAGTCCTACTAAACAGAGAGGAATTAAGTGAAATTTGGATCCGAAAATGTTATACTCTATCTCTAACCTCCATGTCTTGTTGCTTGAATGCTTTAAATCATATGCCTGTCTCTTTTTAAACAGAAGATTAGAGAATCTTTTATGGACAAAAAATGGTTCCAGAGGAAAAAACATACATACACACACACACACACACACACACACACACGCACATGCACGCACACACACACACACACGTATATATGAAAGTGTACTACATTCACGAAAAAATGGGCTTGCAAAAGTGAAGTCTGTTGGTAAACACCCTGTCTCTTCCACCCCAATGGAAACCATACAGTTTCTAACCAGTTTTTAATTGACTTGCCTTTATATATGAACAAAGTGCCAATGAGCACTAGACATTAAGGCAAGGTCCCAGTAAGAAATTCTCAATTCACATGAATTGAAAAATACAAAACATGCACAGAGAAAGCAAAGATAGTTTAGGGAACAGAGGGAAAGAATGATCCAAAAAGAACTCTTATTAAATATACATAGACAAGAAAATACATCCACATGAAAGAAATAACCAGAGAAAAAGACTCCCATGAAATGAAAATGTTTGATCATTGAGACTTTAAAAAACTTATCATTGAAAGGGTTTAGCAATTATTACAAGAAGAAAAACCAAAAGGCAAAGGAAGAGCAGTAGGAGAGAAAAATTAAAAATTAGAGGATCAATTTAGAAGGCAACAAAAATCTGACCAAAAAAAAAAAAAAAAAAAAAAAAAAAGATCTTGGTGGGGGCATATTGAGGAAGGACACACACAATAAAGGAAAAGCTTCCACAAAATTATTTATGACCAATCCAGGAATTGCAAACACTGGTTTCTGAATTACAAGTATCTACTGAGTAACCAATACAATTAATTGGGCAATGGGGAGAGAAGACTCACACCAAAGCATATGACTGTGAAATTTCCGAAAAGCAGGAATGAAGAGTTGAACCTAAAAACTTACAAAGATAAGAAGACAAAACAAAACAAACCATCCAACTAGCCCAAACCTGCCACATACCATTCTCACACAGAGAGAGAAAGGCATTTGCAACACAAACATCTAGGAATCAAGAAAGCACTATTAGAGATATTTTCAACCCCAAGTCTACATCTAGCCAAGCAATCAATCAAATATAAAGCTAGAATAAAGATATTTGTATTCCTCAAAAGACTAGGCATGGAACCACCATATGATCCAGATATAGCACTCCTTAGTATTTATCTTAAATAATTAAAGTCCTCATACTATATGAACATGCATATAAACATGTTTATAAAAAGCAGCACAATTCAAACTGTGGAACCAGCCTAGATGTCCACTAATAGAAGAATGGATAAAGAAAATGTGGTATATATACACAATGGAGTTTTATTCAGCCATAAAAAGGAATAAAATTATGTCATTTTCAGGGAAATGGAACTGAGACCATTATGTTAAGTGAAATAAGCCAAACTCAGAAGGTCAAGGATCATGTGCTTTCTTTCTTATTCGGAAGCTAGAGAGGAAAAAGGAAAAGAAAGGTAAGGAGGGGGGCAGGGGTACCATAAAAATTAATAGGAGATAACATCGGGCTTTTGGTTCCTTGGGATTGGCTTATTTTGCTTAGCATAATATTCTCCAGTTCTATACATTTACTGGGAAATGCCTTAATTTCATTCTTCTTTAAAGTTGAGTAATATTCCATTGTGTGTATATGTACCACAGTTTCTTTATCCATTCATCTTTTGAAGAGCACCTAGGTTGATTCCATAGTTTAGCTATTGTGAATTGAGCTGCTATAAACATTGATACAGCTGCGTTACTTTAGTATGCTGATTTTAAGTCCTCTGGGTATAAATCTAGAAGTGGGATGACTGGGTCAAATGGTGGTTCCATTCCCAGTTTTCTGAGGAATCTCCATACTGCTTTCCATAGTGGTCACACCAGTTTGCAGTCCCACCAGCAATGTATGAGTACTGATATACCACTATTTATTTAGGTGGGGATGGAGTGGGGAAGTCCTGAGGAGTAATGTTGGCCAAATTATATTGCTACATGTGTGCATGTACAAATATGTAACAATAAATTTCATCATTATTTACAACTATAATGCACCAGTTTAAAAATGTGAGAAGAGGAAAATCAACCTTTTTACTCACATCCTCACCCACTTTTATTGTTGGTTGTATTTTTGTATTCTGATTGGAGAGAGACGGAATCTCAGCGTAGCTTTGATTTGCATTTCTCTAATTGCTTAGAGATGTTGAACATTTTTTCTATATATTTGTTATATATTTCATCTTCTGTGAAGTGTCTGTTCAGTTCCTTTGCCCATTTATTGAATGGGTTATTATTATTATTATTTTGGTATTAAGGGACTAGACAAGGGGGGAGTGAAGCCAGGGGAGGGGGAATGAGGGTAGGAATGTTAGTAGAATAAATTGGACATTATTACCCTATGTGCATATATGATTATATGATCTGTGTAACTCTACATCATGTACAACCAGACAAATGAGAAGTTATACTCTATTTATATATGAAGTATCCAAATGCATTACACTGTCATGTATAACTAATTTGAACAAATAAAAATTTTTAAAAATAGTGAAAAAAATCAGAAGAAAGGGACTGAGAGATGGGGAGGGAGTGGGGAAGTTCTAAGGAATGATATTGGCCAATATGTATTGCTACATTGTGTGCATGTACAAATATGTAACAATAAATTCCATAATTATTTACAACTATAATGCACCAATTAAAAACTGTGAAAAGAAAAATTCAACAACAATAATAACAACAAAAAATTTGTCAAATAACGTGTGGGACAGTACTATTAATGTGGAGGTTGAAAGTATGCAAAATATCATGGCATACTTTTATAGCTCTATCCTTATGCAACATTTGTATGAAAATATGGGACTGATATCGCCACATTTAAAAATAAGGAAATAAATGCAATAACAGGATTAAACAAAGATGTTTCAAAATGTTCAAGTACTACTTAAAAATCTTATCTCTTGTATACACAATCGTAGATGCAGGAGTATGTAATTCAGCAAAGTAAGGACAGCAAACCAAAAGATAGAAATGTATAGCATAGAAGAAGCAGATATTTCAGCCCAGGAGGATGCTAATGGGAAATTCCAGAGCCTGCAGCCATGTACCCAGCCCAATGAAACTAGTCCAAAGGTGAGCAGTAGAGTGGAGGGTTGGAAGAGTGACATCAAAAAGAGCCTAGAGAAAGTTTGGAACTGCATGTGATCACTGGAAAAGTACTAGGAAGTACTTGAAAGAGCTATCAAAACATTTGGGGAAAGGAGTAATAAACACAGAAAGCTAAGCAAATGGAAAAAAGGAGGCAAATATTAGTTCTAGGGAAAACAAACATATGTAAGACAAAGGAATTACAGTCGTGTTATACAAATGGGGAACTTAAAGTAAACAACAGTTACAATTCAGTCATAATAAGGTCAAACGAACCATTAATATAATTCAAAATAAATTCATTGAGAGTATAGGAAAGAGGAGGTAGAGATGGTGATGGAGGAAGCCTAAAACACCAACCATCAGAACAAAAATAAATAGACAATCCCCAAAAGAATGAACTACAAAAGTATCATATTCTTATATTATGCTATTATTATATTAGAGCACATGAAAATATATATTAGAAGGGAAAAAACAAGAGTAAAGATTTGTTGCAGTTAAAGAACAATACATGGTACGGAGGCTACTATATTTTTGTTAAAAGATATTTCATAGAGCTGACTGCTTTAAATCATAGACATGGGACTATATTGGTTAAAAATAGCTGGGCACAGTAGTGCACTTGTACTCCCAGTGACTAGGGAGGCTGAGGCAGGAGGATCTCAAGTTAAGACCAGCCTCAGCAATTTAGTGAGATCCTAAGCAATTTAGTGAGAACCTGTCTCAAGCAAGCAAGTAAGCAAGCAAGCTAGCTGCGAATGTGCCCCTGGGTTCTATCTCCATTAAAATACAAAACAAAACAAAACAAAACAAAAAACACAAAATCAAAACTAGTGTGGTAGGGACTGTTTGTACTGAATGAATTTAGAAAGGTCATCTAGGAAATTTGTTTATTTTGTAAGATTTTTAAAAATCTATAAGATCAAACCCTGGAGTATTTGAGAAGACTGTACTAAAGAAAGCCATCATATCTTTACCTAACTAAAAATAAAAAACCTGAAACTAAAAAGTCTTTGCAGATTACAAAGTACTTCCTCAAATGTGATTTAATGTTACTTCTTGCCAAAGTCTTATAAACAGAAAATTACAAAGTTGTGAGGTAGTAAAGTAAATTATGATTACAGTGGTTACATTTTGAGTATTTAATATTCATACCATTCTCAAGTCATGGTCCCCATTTAATAATAAATAAAGTAGAATTCCATTTAATAATCCTCCTAAGCTTATAAATAGGATTAGTATCCCAATATTCTAGGTAGGAAAACTAAGACATAAAAGTGTTCTTTCTCCTTCATTCAAATTCAGTGCTCTTTTCACTAAACTGGAGATCTCAGATCTTTACATATGCTTACTTATGCGTATGCACTTATGCCCCTACCATATGCTACTGTCATAAATCCAAGATGCACCTGTTGCAGAGCAATCCTTATCCAGTTGTTGGACTCTCACCTCCAATATAATCCCTCCTTGAAGATTTAACTGATTTATCTGGAAATAACCATACCACATTCATTTTAAGTTCATTATTTTTTATTAATTTAGAATAGATCAAAGTTTCTAACATTTAAAAAATAATTTCTATGTACCATAATCATTTTTATGCTTTAAGTACACAATATATTCACACCTAATTCTTGCAAAACAGAAGAGAACTTAGGTTTAGATAGAAAACTCCCTTCCTCAAAGTGGCAGGAGTAGTAAGTTTGCTTTTCAGTCAGTTTCAAGTTAAGGTCTTTAGGTTGGAGTTTTTTCTATTGAATCATTCTGCCACCTACCACATACACAAATGTCCAAATACATACACAAAATTTCATATGTCTATTTTTAGATTTAAATTAAAGCTTAGCAAATGGGTAAATTTGTACTGTGCTGGTTCCTGAAAATTAGGGGAAGGATATAAAGCTTGATTTTAAAAAACCTTATATTTAGACTAAGTTGTTTAGAATGAAGTCAGGGAAGGGTAAAAATGTACTTGATAGACAAAAGCAGTCTTCATATGTATGAGGGAGATCCAGAGAGACTTTTGATAATTATGGTCTGACTTGTCAGGCTTTAATCTGGACAATCTAAAAAAAAAAAAAAAAAAATATATATATATATATATATATATATATATATATATATATAGCCATTTCTGTGAAGTAGTTCTTTTGCTGGAGACTATTCCTCATGAATCAAAGAATAACAAAATATACAAAGAAGTAGCATTTAATTCATAGTCAAGAGGAAAATCAAACAAAGATTTGGCATATGGATGGCACAGAAGTGGGAATTACCAGATAAAATCTTTAAAAAATGATGATGAATATTTTTAAATTAGACAGAAAAAGTTGGACACAATGAGTGATGAGATGGGGAACTTCATAGGAGGTAAAAAAATTAAAATTTAAAAACTAATGGAAGAGATAAACAGAAAGATGGGAATAATAGAAGAAAGACCTAGTGAATTTGATAAAAAGTTAATAGAAATCTGAAAAAAATACCAACATGTTTTGGAAGAAACTTAACAAAGCTTCATTTACTTAAGGGACAATATTAATCAGTCATGCATACTTATGTATTTGTATAAATGTAATCCCAGAATGAAAGGAATAAAACATTTTAATAATTATCAGTTATACTCATGAGGCTGAGGCAGGAGATCTCCAGTTTGAGGCCAGCCTGGCAATTTATTGAGAATCTGTCTCAAAACAAAAAAATAAAACATGTGGGGATGTACCTCAATGGTAGAGTGCCCCTGGGTTTAATCTCCAGTATACACACACACACACACACACACAAATTATTATCTAAAGTATTTTCCATTTTTTTTTTTTTTTTTTTTTTTTGTGTGGTACCGGGGATTGAACTCAGGGGCACTCGACCACTGGGCCACATCCCCAGCCCTTTTTTGTATTTTATTTAGAGACAGGGTCTCACTGAGTTGCTAAGTGCCTCGCCATTGCTGAGGCTGGCTTTGAACTCACAATCCTCCTGTCTCAGCCTCCCAAAGTGCTGGGATTACAGGCGTGTGCCACCGTGCCCGGCTCAATTTTTGATTTTTAAAAGGCATACCACTTTTCCAAGAAAAGAAGTTCAGTTCATCTCAAAAATAAGTGCAAAGAAAATTACCCATAGGAACATCATATCTAAAGTCCTGAAAAACAGATAAAGATCTTAATGGCTAAAAGGATAAATCCACATTATATAAATGGGAAATATAATCAGATTGACAGCAGACTTTGCAAGGTAATCATGGGAGAGCAGAAGGCAATGGATGTATTTTCAGGCAAAAGAGACTATAAATAAAATTCTCTACTTCAGAGACTAGTTTTCAAAAATGAAGGCAAAAGAAATATAATTTCAAATAAATAAAAATGGAGGTAATTTGTGTTAGCAGAATCACACTACAGGTTGAGTACACCTTATCTGAAATGCTTGGGACATGAAGTGTTTCAGTTTTTGGAGTTTTTTTCCATTTTGGAATATTTGTGTGAATTTTACCCATTGGGTATTCTTAAACTGCAAATCTGAAATTCTCCATAATGTTCTTATGCTAACATGATGTTCAAAAATTTTGGATTTTGGAGCATTTCATATTGAAAAATTTCAGAGGATGCTCAATCTCCCTAAGATATGTTAAAGTAAGTCCTTCAGGTCAAGGGAAATAATACCCTTCAGAAGGGTATATTAGATATATTATACATATTAAAAGACATATTAGAAATATGCATACATATACTTCTTTAAAGGACTGACATCTGAAAGCAAAAATAATAAAAGCATATTGCAAAGCATATTGTATAACACATGTATAAGTAAAATATATGCCAATAGAGCACAAAATCACAGGTATGTGCATAAGCTATTCAGTTATAGAGTACTTAACATTATTCACAAATTAGTATAAGTAGTACAATATTATTTGAAGCAAAATGTGATTAATCAATGTAAGTAATTTACACAGCAAGCTCTAAAATTAACATAATAAGTATAGACAAATACGATGAAGAAAATAAAGTGTTAAAAAAGAGTACTTGGGTAACAAAAAGAACACCAGACTAGAAGAACAGAGAACAGATAATAATATAAAACAAATACTAAAAGAATAGATTTAAATCAAATCCTACCTTAATTAAAGATATATGACTATATAGTGAGGAAGACCAAACTTTGTCATTTATAAAAAAAAAAAATGTGCTTTAAATAGTAAGGTGCAGACAAGTTCAAAGTGAAAGAATGGAAGAAAGTTATACAATTCAAACAGTAAACCTAAGAAACCTGGTGTGACTTTTTTAATATCTAATCAAGACAAATGGTATTAGAGATTATGAGAGGCATTCATAGTAATAATTTTGAAAGGGCATATCCTCAGGAAGATATAACAACCTTAAATATACATGTGCTTAATAGAAAGTCCAGATTCTGGAGTGCAATATCGTGCTCCTGTGTGAAATCTAACCATCACGTAAAGTATCACGAACTTCATGTGGGATTATAACTCCTAGTCTTCCTTGCTCATGAGCCGAGGAATATAGAAATATAGAAATATTTCTACAGTTAAGTGTTTGTGAATGTCTAGCTCTATTTTCCCCATATCTTTTTCGAAGAAGCAAACACATAACTATCTACACATTCAAGATGGATTTATTAAGTGTTGATTAGGTGTATGAGTGCACAGAGCATCTATTTTATGCCATGCCCTGTGCCAGATGCTAGGGAAGAAATAAGTAATTAACACAGCTCCTTATGGTTACAGTATTCACATCCTAGCAGAGAATCCAGCATAAATACACAATGTTATACAAAATGCTATGTGGAAGCATTTTGGTGCAAAATCTTAAGAAAGCAGCTCAATATTGGATTCTACAAATCTATAGGTATTAATATGTATTAAATTTTACTTTCTAAGGATCTCACTGTGCAACATTTGACATGTCAGCCTCTGAGTCTGTTTTCTCATGTGCTGAAGAAGAGACTGGGAGTCTGTTCCTTTTTCTCTAACCTCACTATGTTGTGATATGTAAATTGTGACATATAGGGGACTATTTCCCTCTAGGCTCCATACTGCATATCATCATGTTGGGCACATGAACCAATATGGATTTTATGGACAGAACGTATGCCATCTGTGCATTTAAGGAAAAGGATTTGTGAAAATGTAGCTTATAATGGAACCCAGTAGGATTTTTCACTCATTAATACATGAAAGAAGGTAATGGTATGAAATTAAGTATGATTTATAGAGGGCCATTCGCTTAACTAATTCTATACTGGGAAAACCATCCATATGTGACTTGAAAGAGACAGAACTATTACTTGAGGAAAGAGGTAGTCATATTTTGGGGAGAAAGAGAAAAAAATATATTTTTATTTCTTCATTCAACCTCTTGATTTCTATCCAATGAATGACTTTCTTGGCAAACAACGACACACAGAATGTTCATTAAGAGAGAGCCTGGCAGCTTGTGCTTGAATTCTTTTCAAGTGTTTAGTGTGCTGCAATCCAATTAAATGATACAGGGAAGGCATTAAAAAACACTAAAGAGTACTGCAGAAAATGCTTTGGGAACAAGAAACAGCAAGGACAGAGACCCAGGGCCCAGGTTCAAGCCTAGGTTCCTACTGTCTCTGGATGCCCACAGGACCTTTCACTGGTATCAGTCTTTATCACTACATGCCTACACCATGAAAGCAGCAAAGCAGTTATTGTCAACATCACCAGATTGATCCTTCCAAACCTAGTAAATTAGGTGATAAGAGACTTGGTTTTAAGTTAAAGTTAGTTATAGATTGGCAAATCAAGTACAAGAACTGCTATTGTTTGGATGTGAGGTGTCTCCCAAAAGTTCATGTGTGAGATGATGCAAGAAAGTTTACAGGTGAAATGATTGCATTATGAGACCCTTAACCCAATCAGTGAATTAATCCACTCAAATGGATCAACTGGGTGGTAGAATGGTAACTGGGGGTGTGCTTTTGGGGTATACACTTTTTCCCTGGTAAGTGAAGTGCTCTCTCTCTCTCTCTCTCTCTCTCTCTCTCTCTCTTTTCACACCCCCTTTCTGATTGTCATGTCCTGAGCTGCTCTCCTCTGCCACACCCTTCCATCTTGATTTTCTTCCTCACCTTGGACCAGAGCAATGGAGTTGGCCATCTAGGGACAAAGAACTCTGAAACCATGAGTGCCAAATAAACCTTTTCTTCTCTACATTGTTTGTCATGTCTTTTGGTGACAGCTGTGGAAAAGCTGATTAAAACAAGGGCTATGCAGAAAGAAGTTCTAGGTGAAGAAGGAGGAAAGGATTAGGGAAACTATTGGAGAAACAGGATTAAGATCATAAAATACAGACCAATCAGGGAGTGGATGGGCCTGGTATAAACAAATAAAAAAAGTAAGAAATGAAGTGTTAAATGAGGTGGAGGGGCAGGGAGGGTGTGTGTGGAAAGGAACAACCAGTAGGGTACTGAAGTTGAACGACCAGCTCTGTGAGAGAATAAAACCCTGATTTGTAGCCTTTGCTTTTTTCTGCGCTGTAAATAATTCCAGCACAGCTGACTCTGTGCCTCCAACAACATGATGTTGCTAAATGTGGAGCTGGAAAGAGAGTGCAGTGGCAAACCATTATGTAGCATTTCCACCAGGCCCATGAAATAGATGTAAATCATCTCAAGTGCACAGAGAGGAGTGTAGTAGCTAGGAAGTGAGACATTTGGAGTATTAATTTCTTTTGTTTTCAATATAATTTATGTAAGTGTAGTTTCATATAATTTAGTTTTTTGTAATGACTGTTTAACAACAGGCTTGGAAATTCCTAATAATTTAACAGTTGGGCTCTTGTAAGCCATGATTTTAACCTGAATCTCAGTGTGTGGGGTGGGGTGGGGTTCTGGGTAACACATCTCCTAAGCAGTGAGATTTGCTTCTCTGAATTTGGCAATGGGATCAGGGGAGAGGGAGTGACTTTGGTGTAAGGGTAGAGATTTTAAAAGGGAAATATTTATTGTTCTTAAAATACAATTTAAATGAAGATCCCACAGGATAATTGTGGTTCTCATGCAAAGTGTCCCCCAAAAGCTCACATGTGAAACAATACAAGAAGGTTTAGAGGAGAAATGATTGGGTTGTGAGACTCTTAACTCTTAATTAACTCAGTAAATTAATCTCCTGGCAGGATTAACTGAGCAGAAACTGAAGGCAGGTAGGGTGTGGCTGAAGAAGTTGGATGATTGGGGAGAGGCGTTTGGGGTACATATTTTGTATCTGGTGAGTGGAGTCTGTCTCTCCGCTTACTGATCATCATGTGAGCCACTTCCCTCTACCACACTGTTCCGCCATGATGTTCTGCCTCACCTTGAGCCCTGAGGAATGGAGCTGGCTATCTATGGACTAAGACCTCTGAAACGGTGATCTCCCAAATATACTTTCATCTTCTAAAGCTGTTCTTGTGAGGTCTTTTAGTCACAGCAGCAAAAACAAGCAAACAACAACAACAACAACAATAAAACATCTGACTAAAACAAGAATGGAAAGTGTTTTGAACCAACAGTCATCTTCTAGATTCTGACTCTAGTCAGTGGATTAGATGCCCCTTCTATTTTCTTATGTCACTGTGTATATCTTGATCGGGCATCTTTCACACTGTACTCTATTTTGTTTACATTTATCTTTCCCATTACTTTAGAAGCTACTCAAGGGCAGAGCCTGCCAAGAGCCTTATCTTTCTTATGAGACTAATGGGAAAGTAAAGCATTCACGGATATCTGAATGGGTGAATCACTCCCTAATTTGTGAAATGCACTGGTAAGAAATTTTCTATTTACTCCATCTTGTTAAATGAGGTAAAGGTATCAGAGTAGAGAGCAGGATGAGCTTTGGAAATAGCTGAAATGCAAGCTTCTTAACTCTGGGTCTCCTGAAATTTGCTTAACTTCACTGAGCCTCATTTACAGGGAAGGTAACAATGTTCATTTCATAGCATTGTGAGAAAAAAAAAAGGACAATATGGGCAAAGTGCCTATTAAGAGAATAATAGCAATAGCAGTTAGCATTTCTTGAATGTCTAGCATGCACCCATCATCACTATTACAACCTTGTATGTATTAACTCATTCAAGCCTCATAATAACACCACTAAGCAATTTCCACCATCAACTCCACTTGCCAGGAAGGAAACTGAGATCATAATAAGTCTTGTAATTTGCCAAAAATATATAAACCATTTATAAAGGACAGAGCTAAGGTTCTAACCCAGGTTCTCCAGCTCTAGAGACCAAGTTCTCTTCTATCATATCAAAATACTTCCACTCCAGAGGATAATCTTCCAAAGTCCCATAATATGATGACATGTATGACTGTACCTCCTCCTCCCCAACATGTTTATATCTTGTCAAGGTGGTTCCCACATCCTCTGACGATTCTGTGTTGTAATCCTAGGTCCCTAAATCACATTTCAGAGGTCAGATTTCCTCCTTGTATTGAAGCCTCAGCATTTACCATGCTTCTCCCTCAGGCCCTGTGGGTTATTATATAAAGCCTATATTCCTCTGAAGCTTGGCAAGATAGTTTCTAAATGAAGGTATGAAAATTTAACTATTATTTATTTACTCCTTAATGCTTTACAAAATAATTTGTAAGACTTAAAATAATGCAAATAATGATAAAACAATATGAAAATAGATAAACGATACCAGAAATATGTAACATAGAAATAGAAAACAGATCTGGGTAGGTGGCACATGCCTGTAATCCTAGCTATTCAGGAGGCTAAGGCAGGAGGACCATGAGTTTGAGGCCAGTCTGGGCAACTTAGAAAGACCCTGTCTCAAAAAATAATAAATAAAGTTGAAAATTCACCATAAAAAATTTAAAAAAAGAAAATTCACAGTAACTATTTGTATGTGTGTATACACACGCATACACACAAACATATACACATATTCACATTTAGCCACAATCACATGACACTTATGTGGCATATAGATTTCAGCTTCCTGGCAGCTAAAGGTAAAAGGAATTCATGCACAATTACTAGCCCCAAACTCTTCATTGCCAGTTAAAACAGGGGAGGAATAGGAATCTCTATATATCTTCTGGTGGATGAGATTGATTAGAAATAGTGGGGAGAGAAGAAGTATCATTGTCTACAACAAGAGCACTAGAAGAAATGAGGCTTCAGCTGTGAACTTAGTGTTTCTCACTACCCCTTAGGAGATATCAAGATTTGAGGAATATCAACATAAAATCAGGGGAGCCAGTTCTATTATAAATCTTGAGGACACCAGCAGTCCACCTTTGTATCAAAGTAGAAATATGCAGGATGCCTCAGTCTTTATTTCCTTTTCTCCTTGATACTTCTGTTACTTTATGCCTGCTTGACAAATTATTTTGAAATGTAGAAGAAGATCTAATGCTCTCTGTGTCCTTATGGTTGAACCATTCATTCTGCAATAATGCCCAGATTTGGATAATCTAATCATCCAGGAGTGCTCTGAAATGAAATTATAGGACTGGTCTGGATTAGAGTTTCTCAGGAGAAGTGGGTTCACACTGAAAATTACTTGCTGCCCTTTGCAATGGTGGCAGTTAAATAACTCAACAAGAGGTCCCTCCAAGAAAATCAATACACACCAAATTGCAAAAGTGTGGATGTAATTTGTGGGGAAAGTGAATTTGATGTGAGTCTGTGTTGGCTGCCAGCATGGAGTCACTCTCAAGGTGGATGAAAGCAGGTTCAGCTTTGCCCTCCATGGACTGGGCTGGCCCCTTCCTTTCCCTGCAGACCCTTCTCCCTGGGGCTTCCAACAAGTTGACCTTTCAGCTTGGCTTTATTCCAGACTATGGGACCAATACTGCCCTGTGGTGGGAGTCTGTGAGGCACCTGGCATATTTGACCATGGGCCTCAAGCCTTTCTGGCTCTTTTGGGAGAGATCATGCTCTGTGCAGTTTCAAGCAGTGGGATTTTCCCTTGTGTTTCACTTTGGCTCCTGGTTCTGAGAATAGGAATCCCATTGCGTTCCTCATTCAAGTATCTAATTTGGTAACTAGCCTTCTAGTCTAGGAAAACACTCTGCTTGCCCTTGTTCACGTGTTAATGACATATCCAGATGGAAATAGCCTTTGAAAAATGTGAATGAGATAACTTAACTCCCTTCTGAAACTTCTCAGACCTCTGCATTGTTTTTGGAGAACACAACATGTCCTCTAAGCCTCTGCAAGGCCTTGCCTGACCTGGCTTATTCTTGGGCTGCAAACTCATCTTTTTTGAACTCTCTCCTTTTTAATTGTACAATCCAAGATGCTTCACAGTAGTATCACTAATTGTGCTGCCTACCTGGAGTGCTGGTCCCTGCGCTATATTCAGAGGCAACATCTTCATATCCTTTAGGGTTTAGCTTAATGATGCCTGCAAAGCAAAACATTCCCTGACTATCCTTTCTGAAACAGTACTCCTCCCTCACCAATTCTATCACCCCATTGCTTTCCTAGCCTCAAAGTACTGTATTTATTTGTGTCCCTGTTTATTGTCAGTCTTTCCTACAATGACATAAATAACACAAGGCAGGGAACAATCTACTTATTCACAGTTATGTTCCCAGTGCATGGCATTGTATCTAGGTCATAGCAGGTGAAAAATAAATACTTGGGGAATGAATGGATGATGAATAAATAAAAGAATGTTCTAGAACCCTGGTGCACCTACCTAGTTGCCTGAAGTTGCTATTTGTGGAATTTATCATCTTAATAGGATTCTGCTATTATATGCTGTTGGATGTTCTTGATGATAATGCTCAACTATAATGCTAACTTGTGTCTGTAACAATTGTTTCAAGCTTTTGGGATTCAGTGGAACCCTTTCATTAATTGGAAATGCAATCTAGTGATGAAATCCAAAAGATAAAACTGATAAAAATGGGTCTGTTCTGTTTAAGAGTGAGAACACACAAGCTTCCCTTTGTATCCCTTACATACTTGTGAAAAATTTGGAATCCCAGGGAGCATGGCTTGGAGACCAGTTGTTTAGTAGTTGCTTCATTCATTCTGCTTTCTAGACTGGACTTCCTTTTGTAAACAGCTGAGTTTGTCCTTTGATCACCAAACACCAGCTCCTCACTAGACTGTGGTCTTATTCCCATCTCTCTTGCTCTGCTCCAGCCCTGCAACATGTCCCACTCTGTCATAAAATACATCACCAAGACCCTGGATGGGAACAGTTGGTTTCTGAACTTGATGGCAAGCCAGTGACAGATCCTTCAACCAATCCATAACAATTTTTTTTTTTTAAGTTAGTTGGTGCCAAGAAAGCAGGACAGATTTCTGTAAAAGGATTTTAACAGATGGGATCATTTGAATCAGTTTTATTATTGTCTTAAAATGTATCTAATGCACCCACAGTGAGGCTTCTAAGGACCCTGACAAAATCTGAAGTTGAAATTAAACTGAAAAAACATATGCTCACCAGATTCTCAATGTCAGCAAAGTCTTCCCTAATTACTGCTCTGGTTCCCAACAAAAAGGCCCCCTTAGTCAACCTGCCCTGAGGCAGTGTCTCAATAAACCAATAAGCCTAATAGCATGTCCTGGAGGCCCTGGAGTTTTGCTATCCCAGAGAAAAAAAATCTGAGTGAACCTGAAGTCCTTCCCACTTACTCTTGAAACCTGGTGGTAGGTCCATGAACCATAAAAATCATCCAGATAACCAGAGGGCATAGGAAGAGCCCTTTGGCACTTTTGAGGAGACTCAAGCTCCTAAATTTCTGCTGGGAGATTGGGCCCTTCCTCTTTCCCCACCCTCATTTCCAGCTCTTTGCACTTCCTTTCTACCCTCCAACCCCTGCCAGCCCACCCCATTGTTCTCTTCCTCTGTTCATATGGTTCCCATCCTTGGGAATACAGAGACCCAAACCAAGTTCCAAAGTAGTACTTTGGCCAGGTCTGGGCTGGCACTAGTTTTGGGGATGCAAAAATGAACCACACACGGTCGCCTTTGGCAAGTGGGCAGTGTGCTCTGGAGATACAAGTGTCAGATCCATGGTAGATTTCCAGGACCTACAATGAATATGTAATCACAAACAAACAAACAAAAAACCTCAGAAATAATTTTCAAAAAACATTAATTCCATGTTGAAATGATAACATGTGGCTGTCTCTGCTAAATAAAGGGTATGATTAAAATTAATTTTACTTATTTCTTTTACTTTTTATAAATGTGGCTGCTAGAGATTACAGAATGATTACACATGCAGCTCACGTGATATTTGCTTTGCATAGAGCTGCTCTGGTGGAGGGGTACCTTAACCTGCCTAATTATCTCCACCACCTTGGGAACTTTTCCAACAAAAGGTTCCAGGTGTCTATTCTCTGGCAATTCTGAATTAGCAGGTCCTTGTTGGGTCCCAGCATCTACTTCTATGATGCTTTTCAGATTATTTGAGTGCTATGGTTACTCCATATTGAGACAATGGGCTCTATATTACCTTGGGCTTCCCTCCATTGCAGTAATACCTGGCCCTCACTGTATGACAGGTTCACCTGTGCAGATCTGAAAAATAAATTAACTTTCCATCTTTCAGGATTTGGATTCAATTGATATAAGTAGAACTTGTTTTTTTTTTTTTTTAAATTAAAAAGCTCTCATGTCAATCTCAAGTGCAGCCAGAAATAAAATCCATTGCTGTACTGTACTCCAACACCCATCACATCCCTTCTGCATTAGATTGTGAGTTCCCTGAAGGCATCCTCTTGGACACCAAATCTTTTCTGGCTATACAAGTGGCCTCAGGAGTGTGGCAGAACGAAGGGATCTCACTTCACCTATTGTGACTTGGCATTTTGGCAATAGTTTTCCCTTTCTGGCTTGACTGCCATTTCTACCTCCTGCTTTTATTCAGTTTGTTCTTTGACCCCCACATAACTTTTCTGAACAGCTGGCATTCCCAGCTTCCTGTCTCCCTGGAGGTTTTCTTTTTCCCAGCAGTGAGAAGAGCATGCTCTGAGTCTCCCGTGACTCTGCTATCCACACCAGCCCTGTATCTTAAAGGGTGAAGCAATGCAAGCTGTAGAAAAGGAGAACCAGGAGGAACGCTTTGAGCTACATTTATCTTCAGCTACACCCTCTACCTTGAGCCTTAGTCTCATTACTCAGTGCACAGGGACAGAGAGCAGCGCATTCAGTGCCCAGAACTCTGAGCCAGGTGTCAGAGATCTGTGTTTCAGGTCTATTGCTGCCACTGAAGGCCTTGGAAGGAGTTTTATTTTGTTTGCTGCTGCTATGACAAATACCACCGTCTGGATATGTTATACACAATAGAAATGGATTTGGCTCATAGTGGAGGCTGGGAAATCCAAAGTGGAAAGGTGCATGTGGTGATGGCCTTCATGCTGCTCATTCCATGGCAGAAAGAAGGGCAAGTGAGTGCATGAGACAGAGAAAGGATGGAGGCCAAATTCATCCTTTTATCAGAAACTCCCTCCTGCTATCATTAATCCACTCCCATGAGAATGGCATCCATCTGTTCACCAGGGCAGGTCCCCCATCACCCAATCACCTCTCAAAGTCCTCCCCTCTTGGTATCATCATGAAGACAGTTAAGTTTCAACATAATTTGTAGAGAGGACAGCAAACCATACTAGAAGTCCAACCTGTCCTCTCTGAACTCACTTTACTTATTTACATACATAGGAGTAGAGCAGACCAGCAAACAATTCATTATGACTATGGGATTCTTTGGGGACCACTCCTTTCCCATGGTCACTAAGGCCTAAGGAGCATATGCCACCGGCAGGCAATGAGCTGTGTGCTCAGGATACACAGGGAGTAGGGTGCAAATGACCTTTTGCCAAGAACTTGCTTCAAGTTTGCCGGCTTAGCATTTTAACCGGGATGCCTTCCTGCTTTTGAGAAGCTTCCAGGCCTTCCTCCTCTCATACTGGCTGGTTAGGCCTCAGCCCAGCTAGTCTCAGATGCTCAAGTGTTCTACCTGCTTTCTCAGGGAGCCATTGTGGGAAGACACAGCATCAGCTCAGCCTGTATAGATCAAGGGTGTCTCAGTAAGGACCAGAATGCTGATTTTCTTCAAAAATCCCATACAATGAAAGTTTCGCCACCCATTGTTGCCTGAGATGATTAGACGAATTGGGAAAACAAACATATGAATAAGAATCACTGAAAAGCTTTAAAATAAAACCTAAAATGGGTTGGGGGTGTTTTTCTAGATGTGAAGTGGGGGATTCAATTGTCATACTGAAAGAATAAATGAGCTGACGCAAGCACTTATTGTATAAAGACTATTTCCTGCCACCATTCAAAACTCAGGCAAAAATAATACTATACGATTTCAAATTATTTTGAGTCACTGCATATGTAACTGACAAGGAAGGGAGAAAAATGGGTATCTTTTGTTAACTAAGAAATTACCTTTCTTCTATAAATTCTCTGAGAAAGCAGAGGACAGAACGCTGAGCTGAATGATTCTGATTGGAACAGAAACCTTTGAGCTACTTTGCAAAATTACTTGTTTTTTTTTTTTTTTTTTTTCCCTGCCAAAAGGGGAGAAATCTACTTCTGAATGAATGAGTAGGTAATTGAAAGTATGATAGGATTACAGAAGACAATAAAAATAAATGTAATTAAAAAGGGCCAAAGGTCATCTCTGACTTGTATATAAATAATGAAGTTACGTGAGGTGAGTAATGAGAATTCTCTCTTCATGGCAAACCTGGGCACAGTGACAGTAGCCCAGAGCTTGTAGTGATGCAGAAGACCAAGGCCTACATGAGCCCAAGCAGGTAAGCCCCAGGACTAATTAGTTTTCCAGCATGGTGCCCTGTTAGTGAGGGTGTCCCTTAATAAATGGATATAACATTTTGGTAGTCGTGGTGGTAGCTGTGCAAACCAGGAAGCCCAAAGTGTTGACTAAAATAAGTGGTGTGTGCACGTGCTATAATGGGCTTAACACCCACTGAGCCTCGGTGTAAGGAAACTTGTTTTGAAATCCTGATAGTACTTCATCTAATCTGCTAAAGGCAGGTTTTATTTTTCCCTTTGTGTGGCTAGAGAAATTGAGGCTCAGAGAGATTTCCACATTTTTTCATAGTGCCAACATAGCAAGGGTGGCTTTTGTGAGACCTCCCTTCAGGATTGTAGGACTTGATACACACCCTTTCCCCTCAGCAATACTTCTATTTAGGAAATATGTGGGTTTGCATTTTTGAAATTTGAAAATGGACGCTTTCATGGGAGAAGAAAAAACCTAAAGCAGGAAAGGTTTACTTTGGCTGAATTTCAGAGGTGTCAGTTCATGGTCAACTGACTCCACCGTCAGGCCTATGATCAGGCAGTGCATAACGGTGGAAGGGTACAGCAGAGCAAAGCGGCTATCTTCATGATGGCCAGGAAGGAGAGACAAAGGGAGAATGAAAAAGGAGCTACCATCAGGATTCACACCCAGTGGCTTATTTCCTCCAATGAGGCCCCAACATCACCTCCCAATAGTTCATTCAATGTTGAATCCATCCGTGGTCCAGTCCATTAATAAGATCAGGGCCCTCAGATTTAGTCACTTCCCCAAAGCCTCACGACTGAACATTGCTACACTGGGACCAAGCCTTCAACACAAGAGCCCTTTGGGGACATTTCAGATCAAACTATAACAGGAGTCATCAGAGTTCCCCAAGCAGGACAGGCTAAGGATGCTTAGATTTTCATTCTAAACAGCCACAGGGTAAACCTTCCCACTCCTGTTAGCCAGACTCCAAAAAGGCCCCAGTGATGCCTGCCTTTTAGTACTCCCCCTCTCCTGTAACCCTCTCTCACAAAGAAGCTGGTTGTTATCCGTGATAACAGGAGATGGCAGAAGAACTGGTGTGTCCCTTCTGAGATGAGGTTGTAAACATCCCTGCTGCTCTGTCTCTCCCAGATTGCTTGCTCTGTGGGGAAGACAGCTGCCACGTCCTGAGCTGCCCTGGAGAGAGGTCACGTCAAGAGAAGCTAAAGCCTTGACCAGCACCCCTGGGAGTGAGCTTGGAAGGTGGGCTTTCAGCCAACTTGGGCTTTCACATCACCACAGCCCCAGCTGACGTGTGACCTGAGAATCCCTAAACCAGAACCAACTTAGCGGTGCTGCTACCCGATTTCTGACCTTCAGGAACTGTCTGAAACAATAAATGACTGCAGTTGAATGGTGTTAAGTTTTTTGGTGATTTTGCTACATAGCAAGAGATAACTAATACACTGCGGAAAGATGAGGAAACAGGTTCAGACAGACAAAGTGATCGAGGCAAGAGCACACACACGGCTCAGCAAATGTCAGACACGAGTTTTGTTCTCAAGTGGGTCTGACTTCAAACTCACTCTTTCCCGTACATCAGGCTGTTTCTGCTGTTTCCCTTAGTGGTAGATCAGAGACCAAAGTTCTAGACACAATCTTGTCTGTGCCAATTCATTAGTACTTCCTTAGGCTCCTGCCTGGGACTGAGCTACACAGTAAGTGGCAGACCCTCGTAATAGCCACGATAAATCCAACACTGTCTCTGCCTTCTGTTTTTATTATTTTCTTATTAGGAAAAGGATGCACCTTTTATAATGGAGCATATAAAAATAACTATAATAAAATCTGGTAACATAAAATAGAGTTAAAACTAAACACCCCAGCCTTAGGAAAATAGCAAGAAAGCAGCAATTGACTCTGTTGGAGCGAAAGACCTAGGGAAAGTGGATTTGGATCAGGGCCAGGTGGAAGAGCATTGGGGTGGAAGGAATGACATTCCTGAGTAGAGGAAACCATAGGGGCAAAGATATTGTAGCACGAAACTGCTAAGCATATTTAAAAAACCATTAATGGTTTTGATTGCAATAAGGAAAACATAGACTTATAGAACATACACTTATAGGACTGGAGTACTACATGCATTTCCGTCTGAGTAATCACTCAGAGGTATTTGTGGCCAGTCATTGGCCTTAAGAATTATATTAACGATTTGACAATTTAATTCCTATGGCATCCTACTATTCTCATAATAGAACTGTAGGCACTAGGCTCGTCTCTTTCATACACATGATTTCATTTAACTTCACAATTTGTTAATCCCCACTTTATAGATAAGATTAAAGGCTAACAGAAGTTAAATAATGTGCAAAGGCACTTTCCCCCTAGTGATGGCTGGGTTGGGTTAAGCCTGCACTTGCCTGAGGTCTCTGCACTTTCTGATATATACTTTGTCCTCCTAGATTATTGCAGTAGCTTACTAATTAGTCTCCTCTCTTCCACCCTAGACTCTACTTCCACAAAGCAGCCAGTGTGGTCCTTATGAAGCACATCAGGGGATGCTGTGCTGTTCCTCAGACCTTTCAATAATTCTATCTAAGAATGAAATCCAAGTTTCTTCTCATCACTCAGGGGCCCTATGTGATCAGGCCCCTGGCCAGATCTCTGGGTCCATCTCTGGTTCCTTGTCTCCTCCCCTGCGCTGTGCTGGTCTGGGATACTTCCTCCCAGATGTCTGCATGCCTCTGTTTCTCCCTAGATTTATATTCATGTCCCTGTTTCAGTGACAGCTCATCAGAAGGCCTCCGTGACTGCCAACCTGACACCCTAACACAGATTGCCCTCCCAGCTCAGCACTGCAGCCCTTTTCTTCTCCATTGTACCACCCCCACCTGCCATCATATTACTTCATTCCCGTAAGATCCATTAGGCATTCATCTTTGTCACCACTGCTCCTTAGGGTGACCAATTTGTCCTAGTTTGGCTGGGGCTTTTTGAGACTCAGGACTGGAAGTCTCATGTCCTGGGAACCTTTCATGACATCTGGTCAATCCACCGCTGTTCCTCTTCCAATGCTGGGCTCAAGACCCTGACTCTGTGTCATGCAGCCCATCATGTAAGACACCCACTGAAGACAGGACAAGTGAATGATAGGCAACAGGTCACCTCCTCTGAAACCTTCTTCAAGACCTCCCATCAAAGTTCATAGCTTCTTCCCTTGGGTTCCCATCTCAATGTGACTAATACCTTCATTTTGCCAAAATTTACCTTCTGGGTGGTTGTACCTGTCAGCCATTCACTAGGAGTGTATGCTTCTGGAAGACAGGAGCTGTCTTACCTGTGTCCCTCAAATACTCTGTAGATAATGGATGCCTAATAAATGTTTGTTGAAATGAGTATTTGTGTAAGCCTAGGTAACGATTCTGGAATAAAGCTTTCCTAATAAAGTCTTCATCTCTTACTAATGGAATGACTAGGGGAGCACAACAGGCAGGAGTATATGTAGCCAGGAGAGCCCATGCTCTTCAACATGAGAGAGAGATGGACGAGGCTGAGAGCTGGGCAGGAGGGTTGTGTGTGTGTATGTGTGTGTGTGTGTGTGTGTGTGTGTGTGTATAGAACCTGTATGTGGGGATGGGGAGAGCAAGGAAGGTGGCAAGTCTAAGAAGCAGAAGCACAGCACAAGATGACCCAAAGAAGCAGGGGGAAAAGAAAATTTCGAGTGGCTAATTCAACATGAGTCCTTAGGCTTACATTTAAAAATGTTTATTGAGGGCTGGGGATATAGCTCAGTTGATAGAGTGCTTGCCTTGCATGCACAAGGCCCTGGGTTCGATCCCCCATACCATGAAAAGAAAAGGAAAGAAAGAAAGAAAGAAAGAAAGAAAGAAAGAAAGAAAGAAAGAAAGAAAAAGAAGATTGTTTATTGAAGCATTGTACATAAGACTGGAAATACACATGCTGAGCATGGTGGTATGCGCCTGTAATCCCAGTGGCTCAGGAGGCTGAGGCAGGAAGATCTTGAGTTCAAAGCCAGCCTCATTGAAAGTGAGGCTACTAAGCAACTCAGTGAGACCCTGTCTCTAGATAAAATACAAAATAAGGCTGGGGATGTGGCTCAGTGGTTGAGTGCCCCTGATTTCAATCCCCAATACTCCCACCCCCTAAGAAAAAGACTGGACACACACAAAATATCTAAAAGGTAAAGCACATCTCCACACAGAAGGCTGTTCATCATACATCTTAAATAGAAAAAAAAAAATCAGGTGATCTTGGGAGAAAAGGGTCAGTATGGTATTAGCATCAGGGTCAAGGTTACAGTTGTGGAGCCTGACTGTTGGAACCCTGAGCCAGCACTTGCTAGCTGTGTGGCCTTCTGCAGGGCACTTTACTTTTTCAGGCTTCATTGACTCCTCTGCACAATGAGGATAATTATAATGTTCCTTTACAGGACATTTTGAGTTTTAATGGACTCAATACATGCACAAATACTACATATTATTATATTCCTACCACTGTATGGAGCTATTTGAAGAAAATAAATGTGAGAGTATATATGAGTATGTGTAGGAAACAGAATGCAAGGGTGTTAACTGTGATAGGATTATTGGTAATGAAATGTTCTCCTTTATGCTTACCTGAAGGTTCTAATTTTCCACAATAAAATTATATTACTAGTACATATTTTTAATAAAAACAAAGATAAAAGAAACAAAAAAAAGGGAATGAAGCAGGCATCAGGACTTGGAATATTGAGCTAGAAAATAGAAGAATCAGAACTGAGACCAGGGGGAAATGACAAGAGAGGGTTGGAGGGAGGGAAACCAGTCCAGGCCAAGACCCTAGGTGCCAGTCACCCACACCTGGCTTCTCTGCTCATGAGAGTAGCACTGGCCACAGCATAGACAAGAGCTGTTCAACTGGAGAACCAGCCCAGAAACATCCAGCATTTATTTTGGGTTTTGAGGCTCAACAGTCTGCTTCTATATTGTGGGTTACCTTTTTATAAAATTCCTTTTTTGTTTTTTAAGAAGAGTACCTGAAATTTGAAGATTCTTTTAAATTGAATCTCTTTAGAAATACTGCTAAATTTGAGATATTTAATTCTTTTAAGGGGAAACCTCTTAAAGCTACAGCTTCACTTAGGAATTTCATGTATGCAGCAAAATGTCAGTTGCACAGCTGATTTCCTGCCAAGAGAGGAGTAACTCTGAACTTGGAGCAAACTTGACTGCTGATCTTACCAAAGCACAACAGTCTCGCTGCATTCGGATCTGTTCAGAAGAACCCCAGAGAGAGGGAGCTGACTTGGACTACTGGAGATACATTTATTTTTCAACAAACAAATATGCAAATTAGAAAACATATGGTCACTAAACGCAACATGTATTTTGGTTTGTATCCTGGAACAGAAAGAGGACATGAGTGGAAAACTGGTGAAAGTTAAATGAAGTCTAGAGTTTCATTTTGACAAGTGCACCATGGTATGGAAAATGTTGACTTTTGTGGAAGCCGTGTGAATGTTGTATGGGAATATCTCTGTACTATCTGGACAATGTGTCTGTGATTCTAAAATTACCCCAAATTGAGGAAGTTTATTTTAAAACATCTGGAAGGAAACACAACTCTAGTAATATTATGTTGTTTACTGAGTTTCTATTATGTGCTCAGTGTTTTCCTGATACTGTCTCAGCTGATCCTGCGATGACACTGTTAGGTCAATACACCCCCACAGTATCTCTCACATCACTTCTTCCTTCCCATGTCCCATCAGGGCCTCTTCTCAAGCCATTTCAGATCCCTCTCAGTTGGTCTTCTGGACTCCAGCATCTCCCACAGCTACATGTGCTTTCTAGAAATCATATGAACCCTTGATCTTCTCATTCCCAGCTCAAAAACCCTGTTCCAACTCCCTACTGCATACAGAGGTTCCTCAGCCTCAGCACCTTAACATTCTCTACTTCTCCTCGGATGTGGAGTAAGCTGCCCAGTGCCTGGCTGCATGCTTACAGCATCCCTGGCTTCTACTCACCAGAGTTTGGAAGTATCCCTCCAGTCCCAACAACCAAAAATGTCTCCAGGTATTTCCAAACATCTCCTGCTGGGCAAGACCACCCTGGCTGAGAACAACTGGCCTAGAGAATGAAGTCTAAACTCATCATACTGGCATCAAAGACTCCAGCTGTTACAGTCTTCTGTTTTCTCTGTTTTCTTTTCTTCCCTGCCCCTAGCCCTTGCCCCCTGGTAATATTCTTACTCTTTGTTAAAAGTGTTATTCACTCTCTTCTCTGCTGTTGACTCTTCCTGGACTTTGTCTCCCCAACAAGCAAATCGAGCCCTACCTTTCCGGGAGTGGCTGGCCTATAAGACACAGTTGAATGAAGGAGAAAAGTGTGAAGGAAAAAGCTTTTTATCTCTCTGTCCTCAACCATGTAAGGCAACATGATCTCCTGAGGCACAATTTCTTTCTTCTTTTTCTCAATTGCCTTTGTCCATTCATTGCATACTATATGTATAAGACATAGTCATAGTTATTTATAACTGTCTCTCTCTACGCATCCCCCAACCAGGGTACGAGCCTATACAATATGTATTAATAGTTGCCCAACATTAACTTGGTATTTATTATATTCTAGTTCTGTGCCAAGTAACTTTAAAAAATCATAAATTCCCACAACCAGCCTATGCAACAGGCATTATTATCATCCTATTTTGTAGATCAGGAATTTAAGTTAAATTATGCTCAGCTAATTTATTTGTTCAAGGCCACATGTCTAGAAGGTGGCAGAGCTCATCATTTTATAATCTTCATAACTTAAGTTTAGATCCTCTATCAGAGTTCCATTTCTAAACCAACACCAAGAAATAATTTTTTCAATGCACATTGTACCAACAACAAAGCTCTTTGTGTAGTGGCACCCCCTTTCTTTACAGAAAATTTTAATTGGGCTTCTCCAGAAATCTTCACCATGGCTGCTTTTAGGACTGTCTGCAAAAGAGTCTCTACAGAAGTGTTCAGTGTAGATAAACTTCCTATTTTCCTGTTGCTCTATTACTTGGCCACTGGCCTGGAAGAAATCAGCACTCCGAAGCCCCTTTACTTGTTTTTCACAAACATGTATCCAGTATAGTAGTTTGAGGAAGTGTTTTTGCAAATGCAAAATGTGATAATAAAAGGACAAATTCTTTAAACAAGGCCTCTTGCCTTGAGCTGGAGCTTCACAGAGATGTCTACATTACTAAGATAAGAGAGCTGGCTAGGGGAGGAAAGAAAGGGGAGAAGAAGCTCTCCCCTTCTCAGGTGTTGTCCTTCAAGGGTTAACTTGCCCAGAACAGTGAAAGGAAAAAAACTGCTTTTATGTGAACTTCTGTAAAATGTGAACTTCTGTAAAATGTGAACTTCTGAGCCCCTCCCCTTACACACTGGGTATAACGTTCTGAAACTACCTGAACTTGGGGTTCAGGGGATTAACTGATTACAGCAAGAGATGTACCCTCTGAACCTGGCTGCAGCCAAATAAAACTGTTTCCTGCTATATTTGGTGCCTTGCTTCGTCTGTCCCTACAACATTTGCACATGGAGTTCACTCAACAAAGACCAAACCTTTAGCTAGGAAATCTAATATCTTCCAAGGAAACAAAAAATCAGTTGCAAAGCTCACCTTTGAGTCTCCCAGCTTTTTCACTGACAGTTGATACAGTCACTCACTCATTACCATCTGTGATTAGGGCTCAGTTACATTTTCTTCTGAAAAGAATAACACAGGAACTCTCTTCCTTTGCAAAATGACTGATTGCACACAGTGCTTGAACCTGGTGTGTATTTTGCTCCACAGACTGTGGAACTGGGGCTAGTGTGTGGAAATTAGACTCAGGAAACTTAGATTTAATACAACGAGTTTTCTTAACATTTCTTCTTTGAAGCAATATTAACAAATGTCAATAGACACCTCATATTATGTCCTGGGCTCTATTTTAAATAACTTATACTCATTAATTAACTTAATTTTTATAATTACCCAAGGAGATAGGTACCACCATGTCCCCATTTTATTACTGAGGAAACTGAGGCACAGAAAGCTTAAATAATATGTCCATATGGTGTGACTCCAGAATCTAAACTCTTTTTTTTTTTCTTTTTTGGTGAGGGGGCAGTAACAGGGATTGAACTCAGGGGAACTCAATGACTGAGCTACATCCCTAGTCCTATTTTGTATTTAGAGACAGGGTCTCACTGAGTTGCTTAGTGCCTTGCTTTTGCTGAGGCTGGCTTTGAATTCATGATCCTCCTGCCTCAACCTCCCAAGCTGCTGGGATTACAGAGCCTACAGTTCTGGCTAGGTTAGGGGTCTCAGGGGTCATATCCAGAGACATCTGTGCCGCTGCACCAGCCAGAGTCTAAACTCTTAACCAGTATTTTCTGTTGCCTCTCAAAGACATGGACTGCTTTGGTGGGTACTGAGAAACTTGTGACTGCAGCTGGTCAAATACAGATTAAAAGCTGAGCTCGGTGGCGCACGTTTGTAATCCCAGCACTTGGGAGGCTGAGGCAGGAGGACTGCGAGTTCAAAGCCAGCCTCAGCAATGGCGAGGCACTTAGCAACTCAGTGAGACCCAGTCCCTAATAAAATACAAAAAAGGGCTGGGGATGTGGCCCAGTGGTCGAGTGCCCCTGAGTTCAATCCCCGATAATAAAAAAAAAAAGTAACCAGGTGTGCTTGCACACACCTGTGATTCCAGTTTCTCAGGAGGCAAGTTCAAAGTCAGCCTCAGCAACTTAATAAGACTTGGCTTCAAAATAAAATATAAAATAGGGCTGGGGATGTGGCCCAGTGGTCGAGTGCCCCTGAGTTCAATCCCAAGTAGGAAAAAAAAAAAAGTCTTAGTATTGCAGATGTTTTTGAGAACATCCCTGGGCTGGCCGGGTTCCCACAGCGCTTCTCTCTGATTGTTGCGATCGCTGTGGTCACCACCTGAGCCTGTTTTGCTGCCTGCAGTGAACTTCTCCAGTGCAGAACATGTATCTTAGCTTTACTCCTTCAGTGCTTTCCACAATGTCTGACACATAGTAGGTTTGCAATAAAAACTTACAGAATTTTTGGTTAAGCCATCGGGCTCAGCAGCAGAGACCTGTGAAAAAAAATTAGGGAGAATAGACTTAACTCTGGAACTTCTTCCAGCAGAAACACTTTGCTCTCTGGAGACTGCTGGGCTAATGCGATGATATCATCCACTGCTTTTTGAGTTCTGAAGGTCAGATGCCACGGCTCCTGGTATGCTTCCTTAGTCAGTCCCAGGCAGGCCCTGAGTCCATCAAGGGCAATCTTCAAGTGTCCGATAAATCAAATTACGATGACCCAAGCACGCTCAGTCAGTTGAATCCTTTGAATAGCTAAAGACACTAATACATCTTTTGGAGGAGAGATGTTGGATTGTGCAATGGGACAGATAATGGACCCTTCTTAGGTCAGCACAGATGAGAACAAGAATGAGTTTTAAAATTTCGATTAGCTTTGGATAATTCTTCCTAATTTAAAGAAAGAAGAAAGAGCCAATTTATGAAACAGAATTTGAACAGAAATGAGATTTACAAGGAATGGTTCTAAGTACAGATAAAAAAAGAAAAAACCTGATAAAGTTTTCGCAGTCATTAGGAGGTGGGCACAATCTTTCTCCGTTGCAAGAAAGTCTTTTGAGAGGAGTGTTTTTAGGCTGGACAAGACTGACACGTAAGGAGCTGTCTCTTTGGTGAACAGAAATCTGTTATGGAGGCAGAAAGACAGCTCAGTAAGATGTGGAGCCCTGTAGACCTGGTGCAGAGTCTGTGTCCCCTAATTAGCTGGAGGATCTATGTATCTCAGTTTGTTCTTGTATGAAGTGAAAAGTAATAATATCCTTCCTCAAGGGCACTCGAGAGGATTTGCAATCACATACAGAAGGAGCATGGTGCTGAGAAGACTGTCAATAAACAGGAGCTGTTATGTTACTATCACATGCCATCCACAGAGTAGTTGATGGGAGGTGGGAATCCCTTAGCTCTCCCAAGGAGAGACCACTAGTGCTGGGATGCTATAAACAAGATGCACACATGGAGGGGGAATTGGGTTTTTTTTTTTTTTTGCTCTGACATAGGATTCCTTGATTCTATACCATCTCTGCTAAATTACTGTTTCACCTGTATTTCCTTCTTTTGTTCTTTTCCTTTTTGGTACTGGGGATTGAACTCAGGAGCACTCAATCACTGAGCCACATCCCCAGCCCTATTTTGTATTTTATTTAGAGACAGGGTTTCACTGAGTTGTTTAGTGCCTTGCTTTTGCTGAGGCTGGCTTTGAACTTGCGATCCTCCTGCTTCAGCCTCCCAAGCCACTGGGATTATAGGCATGCGCCACTGCACCGGGCTCAACTGTATTTCTTGCTAACCTCCTATACACACTCTCCTCCACTGAGGGTTCAGACCTTTAGGTCTTTTGACAAACCATTTACCAGCCCCCCTCCTAATCAATAACAGAAGTCCTTCTAACACAACTGATTATCTGTCTGCCTGTGTTAATCTATCTGCTTGTAATCTATCAAGTATCTACTCCTCCCTCCTTCCTTCCCTCCCTTCCTCCCATATATCTGTATGTTCTTGTTCTAGTTCTTTTCCATAGCTCTCTCCTTACTTCTTCTGCTCACATCTATCTTTCTGAATTCCCCGAGTGCGTTGCTTCTTGGTGCTTAACATTGATTTTCCTTTATTGTTAGTCAAAGTATCTAGTCAACTGTTGGAAAGTCATAACTTAGTATCCTTTTATGTTTTTATTAATGCATTATAGTTACATATAGCATCCAATTTCATATAATCATACATACATGGAATATAATCTGCTGCACTTCAGTCCTTAGGTACCTTTTCTCTCCCCTCTCCTTAACCCTGTTCCACTTCCCCTATTCTACTGGTCTGCCTTCTGTTTATTTATAGTTTTATTTTAAATTAGTGATGTATAGATATACATGAAGGAGGAATTCACTGTGGTATGTTCATATATGGGCACAGCATAATTTGGTTAATTTCATTCCACTGTTCCTCCCTGTTCTTGTCCCTTCTCTCTCCCACTCAATCCCTTTCTCTATTCCACTGTTCTACCTTCTATTTTCATGGGATTTCCTCTGCCTCCCACTTTTTCCCCCCATTTATTTTGGACTAGCATCTACATATGATAGAAAACAGTCTAGCTTTGACTTTCTGAGTCTGGCTTATTCACTTGGCATGGTGTTCTCCAGTTCCATCCATTTAAAGGCAAATGCCATAATTTCATTCTTCATTATGGCTGATTAAGAATCTTTTATGTATATTTGTATATATACCACATATGCACATGTGTGTATGTGTGTGTGTGTATATATATATATATATATATATATATATATCATATTTTCTGTATTCATTCATCTGTTGATGGGCACCCAGGCAGGTTCCATAAATTGGTTGTTGTGAATTGTGTTGCATAACTTAGTATCTTGTTTTAGTCACCTTTGTATACCTTAAAAGACCTAAAATGGGGCATAAATTACCACTAGTAACTTTACATTGTCATAGAATCTTTAGGAACGACCCTATATGATATCATTATTCCTAGTTCTAGAGTTGAGGAATCTGCATCTTTGAAAGGTTAGACCTCTTTCCAAAATTATGTAAAGTGGCAGGGTCAGCAGTGATCACCCTTGAACCAAGCACTTCTGCCACATCGCCCTCTCCTTCTGCACTAGGAATAGAAAATGGCCAATGGGTCCTAACTTGCATGCCGCTGCTACTGCCTTCCGTGGGCACTGCGGGAACCAGTGTCAGAAGGTGTGCTACCTACTTCCTGTCCTGATCTCCACTGCTTAGTAAATGTGGGTTGTTTTTCCTGCTGTCTCATGATGGTAGATGTCTGTAATCACTGCCTGCAAAAGGTGGAGGTGGAGTCTGGATGCTAACTTCTCCCTTGGATTCTTCCCCTTCTGTGACTTCCAGTTCTGTGTCATAGAGCAGGTATATGACAATGATAAAGATGGATAAATAAATGAGTGATCAGATGTGGGGCAGGGAGGTAGCATTAGATCTAATCTACTTAGATTGATTGGTATCTCCTATAAAGCAAAAATTAGCAAACCAAGTTCAGGCAATCTAACAAACCACTTGAGAGTCTTGCTCATCGTGGGAGGACATGAGGGCCATTTGGGGGAGTGACAGACCTGAGAGCCCACTGCTGCCCGCACCAACATCGTTCTACATGTAAATGCAGCCTGCTATTTAAAGAGTTCTGTTCCTGAGCTCATTAGGTCAACTCAATCCAGACTCAAGCCTTCAGGAGCCTGCATAATGGTGTGAATCCCTTAAGAGCTGGGAGGGAACCACCGTCTTCTTGATGGATTAATTTATAGGTAAAAAGTGGCATAGAAGAGATTGCAAGGAACTTCTTTCCCCAAGACTTGAAACAGGCACTCCTAATTATTAACCAGAGACCACATGCTGAAGTACTGTTTTAAGGCAGGGTTTGGACCAGCAATGAATGGCTTCCTTTAGCTGAAAAAAAAAAAAAATCATGCATATCTTCAAATGAAAGAGTACACAGGGCGATGAAGAGCACTTGAGAGAACTTCTCAGTTCCCTCTCCGGGGAGGGAAGGGCCTCCTAGGCACTCCTTCCTGCTCTCCTCCTCCAGACCGGAATAAGGATGGCCGCACTGCCAGGTTCTGGTTTCACCGTGGGCCCTGCCATTGTCAGGGTGAGTCTGGTGAACTCTATCCTACAGCGTCGAAACTCCAAAAGTAGACTAGCCTTTTCAAGACCCTACTGAAGCTTCCACTATCCATCAGTTTTCATTCTAAGACATCCCAGTCTAAGGTTAGCACAGCCTAGGGAGGTCAGCAAAACTTAGCACCCACGGGGTGGCGTGCGCCCACACCAGACACCAATCCACAAGACAGCATCCCTGCTTTCAATTAACCCCCTGTTTAGGAGGACAGGTAAGGAGAGAGGGAATTGCAATAAGCATGCTTGGTGCTATGGCAGGGGAAGGCTGAGGCTATCTGAGTACAAGGGAAGGGCTTCCATCCACCATTTGGGGAAGTCTGGGGATAGTTCCTGGAAGGATTGTGGAACAAAGAACTGGGGGATGAATGAGCATTCCAGATAAAAGGGGCTGTCAGTCCAGGCAGAGGGCAGACTGTGAGCAGACATGACCTTGTGAATGAATCAGAGTCTTGTGTGCAGGACACTTCAATCCATTCATTGTTAAGGGACAGACATGTTTAAGGAGCAATGCAGTGAGTGATGGGGCTGGTGACTGGTAGAGGACAGGTTACAGGTGGGTCTCTCTGGCTCCTGAGCAACTGATTGAGGGCTCTGAAGGATTCTATAAAGGGCAGGTAAGCATTCAGATTCATGTTCCTTTCCTAGATGCATGATGGAGGAAGCATTAGAGGTGCTAAAACAGGAAGAGGGAGGAATGGTCAGTGAAGCAATCTGTGAAATAGATGAGGACAGCACTAGGTTAGGAATGGAGACGGGGTATGTCAGGGGGGCTGACTGTGTGTGAGCAGTGGGGAAAGGAAGAGGAAGGATTCCAGTTCCCAGGTTGGATGTGCAGGTGACTCTGATGATGATACCATTGTGACAGAGATGACAATGAGAGGAGAAGGGCTGGCATAGGGCAGGAGGTGAGTGTAGGGGTGAAGAGTTGAGGTTTGCTGCTCTGAATGTGCAGTGCCTGTGGGCCATTTATCCAGGACTGTCCATCAGATTGTCCCCATCACCCCTGCAGAGTGGTAAGAGCAGTGGAAGTTGGAACCAATTCAGTGAAAACAAAGGAGGAGGCCCCACAATGAGGCCAGTGCTGTCAACAGAAGCCAGGGGCCCAGAACACTTGGGAAGCAGGAAATGCTCCGGGTCAAACACAGCAGCAGCAAGCTGAGGACCAGGATGTTCACAGAGGCTGGCAACAGGGTGGCCATTGGCAACTGCACCTGGAGACACTCAGGTATCTGGGCAGGTGGAAACCAGGTGACAGTGTGAGGAGCAATTGGAGGTTAATAGGAAAGGGCGGTGTTAAGGTTCTTAAGTGAGAAGAGAAGGAGAGAGGGAACAGCAGTTAAAGGAGGCAGATGTTCCAAGGAGGGTTTCTGATTTTTCTTTTGGGTGAGAGCAACCTGAGTAGGTTTATAAGCTGGGAGGAAATAGCAAGTAAAGAGGGAAAGAGTTAAGGAAAGAACTGAGAGAAGGGTTATTTGGTGGAGTGAATTTAAGAAAGGCAACAGAAAAAGGGATTCAGAGTATAGAGAAAGGCAGGCCTCCAAGAGGGACGGGGTCTTTTCTTTTGGGCTTTAGCAATGCAGGTGAAATCCCAGAGAAGCCAATCATCTCAGAGAAGGGCAAAGCAGTGTTTAAAAACAAGTCAGGCAGACAGGAACACCAGTGCTCACTCTGCCCTGAGCAGCTCCATCAGCTCAGAGAGTTCTTTGAATTTCCAGAGCTTTGTGTCCTTGCCTGTGCAGTGGGCACAGTCCCTGCCTGTGGATTATTAGGGGAACTCCCTGAGACCAGGTGTGTGAAGCATTGAGCTTGGTGAGGGCTCAGCAAACCAACTCATTTGTATGGTTCTTGTCATTGATACAATCATCCTACAGGTTCAACTACAGGATTCAACAAACCTTTGTATTGTTCTGACCAGCAGACTCAGTCATTGTTACCTTGCCAACATGGAAAACATGTTCTGAATTCTACCTAACTTTCTTACAAACTCTTTTGGAACGAGCTTGTTTTCTTAAGTAAGGAAGATGTTTCCAATAACACACATGTGTAATAATAGGGAGGTATTTTCTTCCTGTTTTTGTTTTGTTTTCCTTGTAGACTTTCCGGCTGTTTCAGTCTTATAAATTGGGTTTTTAATAAAACATTACCCTGCAAAGATTTTGACTGGGCTTCTCTTGAATTTATTTGAAAGCTGATTTTTTGAAAAGCTTCTAGGACATCTTTTCAAAATGGAAAACATTGGAATGTAGGAACTCCCTGATGAGGAATTCGTCAAACAGAGCATTCTGTGGAACTGGTCTCACCTCATTCAGCAAAGTCATGCCATCAGAGGTGGATCAGGCTGAATCCAGATTACATCTGCATAAAACTCTCACGTGGGTGGGAGCTTTCCATCTTTGGTGTTTTTATTCTATTTCCTTTTGCTTCTTCCTTTCTTTCAGCCTCTGCCCTTTTTCTTTCATTGAAGAACAAATAAAAAGGCAGAGTAACTGCATTTATGAAAAATAAACAATAAACACAACAGTCATCACCTCTGTGAAAGTCTTTGGGGTCAACACAGGTGAGTACATGCATACAATGGCCACTGTGTGTGCTGGACAGCAAGGTCATTACAGTGCCCAGCTCCAGCCAGGTGCTGGGCTTGCTCTGGGCTCAAAGAGAGCAAAAGACATGGTTCTGACTCTTAAAATATTCTCACAGACATTGAGAGAGATTTTTTCAAAGTCCCAAACACTGAGATTTAGAGAGGGATGCATCTAGGGTTGCAGTGCTAATAAGGGTAGTACTTGGAACATGAGCGTAGGATTTCTGGGTCTAAATTCAGCGCAGCACTGTTGGTCCTTAATAAGAAACACAGACTTTGCAATGAAATTTAGAAATGTTGGCAAGCATGCTATGAAATCCATTTTCCCAGCTAATACTGTTCTTTCATGTCTTTGCATGCTACTTAGAAATGACCCTGTCTTCATTCCCACTCCCAGATAAGCTATTGGATTTGGTCGTATCGGTTAATTAACTATATATTTTGTGTCACCACATCTTAGTTACAGGTCCCAAACTTTTATTTGAGTAGGGGGTGGGGACAGCAGAGGGGGAGGTTTCTATATAAATCTAGAAGGGATGAACAAGACATGCTCTAATCAAGATGTGTGATAGTAATTGAACAGGAGAAAGAGAAGATTCTTAATGTGTGATCCAGCCCCACCTGGGCTCCCTGCCCTTAGTGTCCTTGCACCAGCAATTTTACAGGTGTAAAGCCCAAGGTCTCATACACCAGCCCTCCACTCCCTGCATGGAAGTTGCATAGAGTATGGCCTTTCACCACAACATTTGAGAAATTGGCTAAGAATGCATGGGAACGACACAGAACAGGTATCGTAAATTCTGTTTCAAAGTGCTCTAGGAATTGAGGGAGGTACAGTCTTTCTAAAAGAGAAAGGTCCTGATTGAGGTTGAGCTCAGGGCCCTCCTCCCAGATGGAAAAAGAGTGTGGGGCTAGAAGATGACAAACGAGTGTCTGTTCCTAACTTTTCAGGCGATAAGGTCATTGAAAGATGGGAAACCACCGGGCCACACATTGTTTCAGTCAACTTCCATCACTTGATCAAAATGCTTGACAAGAACAACTTAGAGGAGAAAAACCATTATTTGGGGCTCATGTTTTCAGAGGTCTCAGTCCTTAGACAGGTGACTCCATTGCTCTGGGCCAGAGGTGAGACAGCACATCATGGTGGAAGGGCCCAGCAGAAGAAGCAGCTCAGCTTATGGCAGAGGAAGGGGGTCAGCAAGCAAAAGTTGGGAGGAAGGGGCCACAGAAAGAACAAAACTTCCAAGGCAGGCCTCCATGACCTACCTCGTCCAGCCATGGCCCACCTGCCTACAGTTAGCATCCCGTTGGTCCATTTCAACGAGGACGGACCGATTAGGTTATGGCTCTCATGATCTAATCATTTCACCTCTGAATTTTCCTGCATTGACAGGAGCTTTGGGGGGACATCTCTTGCCCAAATACATATTGAGTCAAAAGTGGGGGAGCAACCTTCAGGTCAGATCATTTTTTTTTCAGACAGGAAATAAGCAGGAAAATCACCACAGCTAAAACTGATGGGTGATCTGTGTTCTAACGCCAGTTCTACTGAAGGAGAAATGTGACGTGGTGGGGAAGAGCTCCACCCCTCAAGCACTCGCTTCCTCCTCCGAGAAACAGCAGCCAGTCTCTGTCCTTCTTATCCTCAGTGGAGGCCTCCCTTTCTAAGGAAAGTGCTTTGGATAATGCAATTTTAAGTACTAAAAGAATATTGTTACGGTTCATGAATGCAGAGCCCACGACAAACCCTGAGAGGAGAGGCAGCTGGGAGTGATGTTAGCAATAAAGGGTGAGGGGAAAAAATGACTTATTTTGGGGACCCAGAGGTCTAAGTGGACAAAGCCTGTGGGCAGAGCTCAAAAGGCTTCAGCTTGGGTGAGGCTGGCCAAAGCCACATTGCTGATGCTCTGCTGCAGGGTGACCAGGCATGCGATTCTACAGAGGCCACCTGGGTTTAAATCCCCACCCTGCCACTGAATAGCTTTGGGATCTTGAGCAGGTCATGAACCACTGGGCTTTTTTTTTTTTCATCTGTCAGATGGGAAGAGCCATATCCACTCAGAGTCACGGTGAGCCCACATACATTAATCTTTCTGAGGTGTCTCATGCAAACACAGCCAATTTAAGAGTGGGGCCTCTAGAAACAGAACACCTGGGTTCAAATTCTTGCTCTGATACTTTCTAGCCAGGCAGGCTAGAGATTCTTTGTGCCTCAGTTTACCTGTCTTTACCAAGGGCACTGCCTACTTTACAGGGCTGTCGTGAGGACTGAAATGAGTCAATTCACATAAACGCTTAGTGTCTGGCATATAGAAAGTACTCAGTAAGTGGGAACTTTTACACAATTATATTTATTATAAGCGAGGATTAGTGAATCTACTTTGTGCTTGTACCAGTCTTCAGATATTTTCAGACCTGAATAAAATCTAAAGGGGAGCAAACCCCCAGTCCCCACACAGCAGTTTGGTCTCTAACACTTTGAGTGCATATTATTGCTCTTGAACAAACAGACTCTGTCGCTAAGTTTGGACATCAATGGACTTGAAATACACATTAGGATAATCTCTTAACCATGTCCTATAAATATTCATTGTGGCTTAAACCCTTGTCACAAAGAAGGAACTCACCAAGAATTCATTGTGCTGCTGAGCCTCTGTGGGGTCAGAGCAGACCAGAGGCTGGAGCTGCTGTCAGGAGGAGGCTGGAGGCCCCCGTATTTTGCACCTGCTCAGACCGCGCCTCTCCCCCCCGGGGGACCAGTACAGTTTTGTTCCACGTTGCTTCCCTGCACCTCAGGCAGGTCCTGGCATGTATGATGGGCTCTATGAAGATCTATGGACTTCATGAGTGAAGCATTTGCCAAATGAATGAATGTGGACTAAATGTACTACTTGACCTTGGGATGGGAGAGAACAGTCTCACAACGCACATGGCTCGAACTCTGAGGATTCCTGGTGTTCAATGATGGTCAGAAGGAAAGAAAAGTGTGATTCAGGAAGAAGACTGATTTGGGAAGGGCAGTAACAGGAGATGCCAGAAGCCTATATTACAAGATCCCCAGGGATTTTTCTAAACTTGGGATCCAAATCAGGTGGATTCTGATTCCCAAGATGAGGCAAGCAGAGAAACAGATCCTTGGGGGAGAAAGTCATACTTAAAGTCAGTTGGAGAAACCCTTTCATTTCACCAGGACCTAATTAGTCCCCAGGGGCAGGACCCAGACAGGGCACAGTGGGAAGGTATGAAGGAAGGACAGGGCAAGAACAGGACAGTGCCCTGTCAGGAATGCAGCTGCTCAACAGGAGGATCAGGGTAGGTTCTGGTTCAAGTGTAGGACGGGAGGCTGAGTAGCAAGCACTTATTGAATGCCTACTTAGAGCCAAGAATGAAGTGCTATTTACATATTACCTCACTTAATCCTATATTCTTTTAATCTCCATTTTATAGATGAGGAAAACAACTTTGAAGAGCATAAGCATTTCTCCTGGATCACACAACTTCAAACCGAGCAAGAGAAGACTGGGATTCAAGTTCATTTGATTTCAAAGCCCTAGAGATTTCCAGGACCCTTACTCTTCTCCCACTCGTGTCTGAGGTAATCAAATAGGCGGAGATTAGGAAGGGAAGTTGCAACTGGGTAGACAGACATCTGGACTAGTGTCCCCCGTCCACAATAACAGGACAAATCCTTGATTCCACTTCTTGATTGTTGGGCCTTTTTCTCTTGGATACTTCCTGATCTGCCTCTGATGGGCAATGGACATGGTTGGCTCTGCAGGGGGCAGGAATCAGGAACTCACAGATGACACCTGGGAACCCTATTGTACAGCCCTAATCTCCATGACTGCTGGGCAGGGGCTGTTCTTATTTTCTGGCTTCTTGATGTAATCTTTACTTTCTCATTCAAAGGAAAAAAAAAAAAAAAAAAGATACCTTACAGGAAAAAAGAGGAGAAGGTGAAATGAACTAATTTTTAATGAATGAACTAATTAGAGGTTCTCAGAAGCCTACCAAAAATTTACATAAATGGACAAAAATGTTGGCCTCTTTACTGTGCCACCCTGTAGGATCACAAGCCTGGCAGAGAACCTGGAGCAGGGTGAAGGAAGCAGGGAACCAAATGACTTTGTGTTAGCCATGCAAATAACTCTGTGATCTTATGCAAATTTCTCAACCTCTCTGGGCTTCAGTCAAATACTCTAAAATGCAATCACTAGAACATAAATGGGACTGAAGCTCTTCCAATCTGATGAAGAAGCAACATAAAGGCTGAATGATGTTAACAGCACCTTTAAATTGATAATGCCAACCCCACTTCTATGTAGTCCACATACATGGCTCCATCTCCTTCCAACCCCATGATGTGGGTTGGGAGACACTATTTTCATTCCCAGTTTACAGACTGGGAAAGCAAGTTTCTGAGAAAGAATACATTGAGTTTCAGGTCAAACAGTTGCAAAAAGAGGTGAAACTGGATGATAGAGAATTGATGTCATGCAATGTAGAAAATGCATATGAGGCCAGGATGGAGATAAGGCTTGACTCATTCAATTAATGTGATAATGCTATAAAATATTACTGTGTTATAGAAATGAAGAAAGAGGGATGTAGAGAGGTTAAGAAACCAGCATAAGAACAGAATACTGGGGCTGAGCTGTAAGCCCAAGACTGTCTAACCCCCAAACCCTTCAAAGTCTATGTTATTCCCCTGCTCCAGGCTGAAGATACTAAGTTGTACATAAATTTAACGAGTTATTATTGAATTCTTTCATGTTTAAAGTGCTGATCTAAACACCAGAGAATAACAATGATCTGAGTCCCTTCTCTCTGGAAGCTTCTATTCCAATCATTAATAAACAAGGAAGAAAAACTACTGTATATTAGGTAGGATAATGGCTTGAATTGTGTCCTTCCAAAAGATAGGTTCGTGTTTTAACCCTCAGTACCTCAGAATGTGATCTTCTTTGGACATAGGGCTGTTGCAGATGTAATGACTTAAATTTAGATAAGATTGTACTAGAATAGCTAGGTCTTTAATTCCACATGACCACCATCCTTACAGGAAAGGGACAGATATGCAGGAGTAAGAGGGTCATATGAAGACAGGTAGATAATGGAGTTATGAGTTTACCAGCAACGGGGCACCAAGGTTTGCTGTCTAACACTAGAGGTAGGAAGAGGTAAGGAAGGATTCTCTGGAGGGGCCTGTTCACACTTTGCTTTCAAATTTTGAGCTTCCAAAACTGTTAAACAAAACTGTTGTTTTAAGGCTCTCAATTTGTGGTATTTTGCTACAGTAGCTCCAACACAGGTAGTTTATGTTACCCAGAGCAATGATAAAAACCACAACATTTTTAACGTTCTGGAAAACCGAGCCCATTTTCTTGAGACAGGGTGAAGTGTGCCAGAGACACTCAAACTTGGTTGCTTTCTAGCTCCATGTAAGCAACACGTGTCCTCTGCCTGCCTCCTGCACGTTTTTCTTGCAGGTTCTCTTCCCACCCCTCAGGCTCACGGACGATGGCTGCTTCCCAGCTCACCTCTACGCGAACTTGACTTGAAAGGGTTTACTAAGCAAATTAATAATGTAAACGAGATTGCAGCTGGTGACTTCCGTGCAGGAGCAGCGTGAAGGCCTACTGCACAATAATTGTTTGCATACAAATGGATGCTTCAGCTGAAAATGACTGTAATGCTCGGGGAAGCAGGCCATCAGCACTGCTGATGGGGACACTGTGGTACCCGTTCTGATCATTTTTGCTATTATACGAATCATAGCAAATCTGCAAAGTGCTTTGTAACTTCTACTGTGTTTTTCTCACTCTGATTTTCATTTCCTCCTTGCTGCAACACATGGAGATGGGTGTTGGCAAAATACTCATTTTATGGATGAAGAAACTGAAGCTCTGAGAGATGGGGAAACCAGTGAGAGATGCCAGTGTGGGACCTTGAACCCAGAACTTCTGCACCTAGATTTACTATCTGTTTGGGAGCATCATAAAACTCAAAACAAAACAAGGCTTTTAAAAATTCAGTTTGGCTCAGTGGTAGAACGCTTGTGTAGGATGCTCAAGGCCCTGGGTTTGATCTCCAATAGTGCAAATAAATCAATGTAAATAGAAAATAAAAAGTAAACCATCATCATCTGTTTGAAAGAGTAAAAAGAAAAGCAAAATAAAAATTCAGTTGCTTATAAGCCTTTTAATAATTTTTAACCTTTCAATACTGGACACCAAGAAAACACTCGATCACTTCATTTTCAGTCTAACCGAAGTATTGTTATTCCCGTAAAGGAACAAGGCTCAGAGAGGTCATATAATTGTATGACCACATGGTAGATAATGAGAACCACTGGAAGCCAAAGCTCAGCTTTCATCCACCCATCTCTTCATTTGCTCTGGAGGAGAGAGACCATGCTAAAAACCAAATTCTGTACTCCACAAAATCTGCCACATTCTAATTTCTGAGTGTGGATTCTGGATTGTGCAGTTTAGTAAATTTCCTGATGATTCTGATGTCACTATTCTCTTGGCAATGTCATTTCTTCAATTCAGATTAGGGGGCCTTGACTTCCCTTTCCTCAAGTTCCAAGATGTGGCAGCAAAAATGTCCCCCAAATTGCAGGCAAAATACACACCAGCTGGCCCCGATGCCCGTGCTTCTCCCCACGAAGGGCTTCACCCCATGAAGGGTATCCCCAGCTGGGTTCAGCAGAGGTGCCACCTGCCCCACCACCCTCAGGCAGCCAGGGGACCAAGCTGCCTACCAGTGAGGGGAGAAAGTCCTTGGGGACCCCATTCTGGCATTTTCATTTATCATGCAAATGAAATAAGTTAAATTAGGTCATGTCAGGGTCTTGCAAATCAAAATCATGCCAGAGGGTTCTTGTGGGGCCCCAGCAGGGCTGTGCTGGGGGATCTTCAGATGCTTCTATTTTGGAATTTCCTACCCAATGCAGGAGCTCCTGGTGCCAGGCTTCCCTGGGTGAGGCATGTTTAATGCTTGGTTTGGGATCTGCCATGATGATTCAGAGCCAGGCCTTAGCTTCCAACTCTACTGAATCTGGACAGGGAGGACCAAGTTTAAGTTCAAAGGAAAAAGCCACGAGGGCTTGGGAGTCAGAGTCCGGCTTGAACTGGGTCTAATACCAGGCTAGGCACTATTCCTGGACAGACACTTACCTTCATAAAGCTTATTTTCCAGGATCTCACCTGAGCCTGCGCTCTGCCCTTTAGAAACCAGGAGACATCAGACAAATCCCTTAACCTCTCTGAGTCTCAGCTCATCCACAGAGCCCTCTCACTGCACCTGACATTTTGTGGGCACAGGTCATCTCCACATGCTTCAGTAAGTCAATCCCCCAAGATTGCCAATGGGAGGATGCGTTAGGGTCATTGATGAAAAAGCCAAAGGTTGACTTATTATACTTCATTTATTAACTTAGTGATACATTCATTTCCTGCACTTGCATTTGCCTTTGCTAGGAGGGTTGGTGTGGATTTATTTGCATCTGTCCTTCTTTCCTCTGAGCCTGGGCCTGCGTTTCTGACTCCCTTCCTAATCCTCTGGAGCGAGGCAGTCAAGCCCTTTGCACACAGTCAGCATTTGCTGCCTGCTACTGAATCACTGCCCGAATAAATGAATAATTTACCATGGAAGGAGTTGGTTCTCATTCAAAGCTCTGGCTTCTTTGATGGATTGGACTTGCCGGAATAAAGAAAAACTCAGAACTCCCAAGGGGCAGGTGGTTAGCTCTGGTCACCATCCTGTACAAAGATCCTGCACTGTTTCAGAAACGACCTTGAGGCTGGCCCCACCTGACACCTGTGAGCCAGTGCACCTGCTCCCCCACATCAATAAGGAATAACCAAGTGTTTGATAGATCCAAGCAAGCCCGTGACAGAGAGAGCTAAATTTAAAGTGCTTGTTTTATTTTTAGCAGGTTTCTTTTTTTTTTTTTTTTTTCTTCTCTTTGCCTTATCCATAATAATGAAGGTTCCCTAAATCTTGGTTTCTTTGTTCTGGGGTAGAAAGATAGAAAGGCCTTGAAGACAAACTCACCAGAGTTCAAATCTTACCCTTGAGACCCTGGGGGGCAACAGCACTTCCGGATCCCCCTGTAAATCAGGTGGCATAACAATATCCAGTCCTGAGCACTGCTGTGAGGGTTAACTGAGGGGGAAACCATGAAAGCACTTTGTAAACTATGACTCTATGTGGGTCTAATTAACATGACTATTTTTATTCCCTGAGTGATCTCTATTTTCCTCTCTTCTTAGTAATTACCGATTCTTGGGTGGAGAGGGGAGCAGGTTCATGAGCTGCCTTGACAGACTCAACGGGGAGAGCCTGTCAAATTCGGCATCCCTGGGGTCACCCCAGATCGACTAGGGCAGAAGGTGTGGGGAGCAGGAGCCCACAGTTGATGTGGAGCCAGGCCTGAGAGGTGCCCATCTAGTTGCAGAGCAGGGGGCACCTCTGCAGCTCTCTGCTGGAGTCCCGTTTGATCCTATTTCTTTGGGGAAGTGTGAAAGGAGTGGATGTGGATCAAGAGAGAAAATGTAAAGATTTATGGCACCCACAGTCCTCTGAGGACAACACAGCCTGCCTTGCAGGGCCACTTGGAAGTACCAGACTGGTCACCAAACCATGAGAATGAAACCATGGGAAAGAGCTGCCATTGTGGATTCTGGGGTGGAAAGGGCAGGGTGGGGCAAGCAGGCTTGGGATTGGCTGCTTTCAAAACCTTCAGCATATCCTAGGCACAAGGACTGTCCCTAGTTTCAGAGTGTCAGAACCCAGGAAGAAAGTAGATGGGGGTCTGGACTTCATTGGCTTTTCAGGAGAGGAAATGACCAGGGTCTCAGCACTGGGGCAGGACCTGACACCCAGGCCATTCCACTTTCTTGCTAGGGAGGCAGAAAGCACTGTGTCCCCAACAGCTCCACCCATCTCTGACCACCTGATGGTAAGAACCTGCTTCTCGACCCCTACCTAATTCCTGTCCTCCTGCAGCTTCTACTCCTTGCTCCTGGTTTTTCTTGGAAGACACATAAACAAAGCCCAACCCTTCTTCCACACAATGCCAACCCTTCCAACAGCCAAAGCCAGAGTCTTCTCTCCTGGATTTTCCAATTGGTCTCTATTTGACAAGTTCAAACCCTCTCTCCTTCTTTTACCTCTGTCTTAACTTCCTGGTCTGAGCAGGGAGAGGTAGTGGAGTGAAAAGATGCTAAGACCACACAGGGACTTGGCCATAGAGCTGGGACCACTGATCATTAACTACAGCTTCTGGTCACTGAGCACCCATCACCCACCAAGCATCACAGTGGCGCTCCACAGCCCACTCACCCACCCAACAATAAACCCCATTTACACATGGGTTCACTGAGGTCCAGAGGGGTGAGGAGACTATCCAAGGTCACTAGGCTTATACTCCAGGAGATGGAACAAGGATGCAGGGCCTCTGGCTGAGTTCAGATAAGGGTACTTTCCATTTCCTGACCCAGTCACATTGGGCACTGAGGGGACATGACTGAGAAAAGTGCATTCTGAGCCAAAGCATGAGAGAAGTCTACCAACCTGTGGGGGCCCTCTTTGGACCTCTGCAGAGATGCCTCAGACTCAAATACCTGCTGGTTAAATCTGCAGGGCTGGTGGAACTCATTGTAAAACATGAAGTCATATTTTTGTCACTTTAAGAAATCAAGACAATTTCTGCACTTGACAAAGGTAAAATCTTTTAAATCTTTGGAGGATTGGGGAAAGGGAATCAAAAAGACATTAATAGAATGACATATTTTTAGTGTAACACTTCAAAGAAAACTCTAGGGAAACAAAAAAATGAAATGAACGACCTAAATATGGTGGTGTGGTGGTGGTGGTGGTGGTTGTTGTTGTTGTTCTTTTTTTTTTTAAATACTATGAGCTTCAAAGTAGTGGGCTGTGCTGGATATTTGAGTGCCCCAAATCTGTAAAGGATTTGGATACAATGGAAAGCATTTTGGACAGAGTCTCTACTTCAGTCTGGTAAACTGTGAGTTTGCCTACTTCTGAGCTGAGTGACTGTGGGTCACTTATGACTGAGCAACCTTTCTGGATCTCAGTATCACAATCTGTAAAATAAGGGTGTTGGTGCTAACCTCACAGAATGATGGTATTCATATGAATTTGATTCATATTAAATTTATAGTAAACATTTAACATAATATATCTAGTATATTCTATTAAAGCTGTATTTAATATTTGTATTACCTTTCATTTATTTACAGGGTTTTTATTTGCAAATTGGACAAATGACTTAGTTAGGAAGATTCCTAATGTGTCTTCCACTACTTTTTGCCAAGTTCAAAAGAAACAGGCTGTCTTAGTCAGACTGGGATGCTATAATGAAATACTGCAGACTAGGTAGCTCAAGCAGGAATCTCTCTCACAGTTCTGGTGGCTGGGACACCCAAGATCAAGATGTCCACAGATCTGGCTTCCAGGGAGGAGATGGCCAGGCCAGTGTATCCTCCAAGCAAGCTCTGGGTTCCTGCTCATCACGGGGTCTCTGCCTTCACTGAATTCATTCGCACCTGGTTACCTCCTAAAGACCCCACCTCCAAATATTGTCACCTTGGGGGTTAGGACTTCAACATTTGAACTTCAAAAGCAGGGGGTGATATACACACATGCAAACATCAAGTCCAAAAATGACTGTGAATGTGTATGAGCCTCCTCCTTGAGGGAGCTGGTGTGGGAAGCCGTCTGGGCTTCCGGGAGACCTGGACCCTGATTCTGGCTGCACTACAGGGAAGGTGCCACTCCAACAGTCATGACAGTCCCTGTCTTCTTTATTAACAGGTCCCTGACTTTGTTTAGGTCATGGCTGGCCATTTGCACGTGGAAGCTGAGCTCAGGCCCACAGTGTGAGTCATGATTGGTCAAAATTAACTAGGGCAGTCTCGTTCCTATTTTGGGGTAATTAGTTTAGCAGTGGGCCTAGTATCAATTCTGGCCATTGACACAAGAGGGGTGCTCCAGGAAAAGGTGTCCCCTGATGAAAATCCCTTTTACTCCCTGTATGCTGGAAAGTGAGGATATGATAGCGAAGGAAGGCAGCCTGCCCATAACCAGTAGCGAAAATACCCACAAAATTGGAGAAGAGATGGCAGAACACAGAAATCATTGAACAGTTGAATTAAGAGGCCTGGAATTACTTACCAGGTCATTCTAGTTATGTAATGTGACAAGCACTAACATTTTCAGCTACTTTTATCCAGTCCATCTGTTACAGCAGTCAAAGGCATCCTGAGGGATACAAACAAAATTCTCTCTGTGACTATAGATATGTGTTGTTTGTAGGCCTCAGTTTCCTCTTGCATTACACAACAGGGTTGGATTCCATTTGTGTTGGCACATCAGTAAATTCTGGGCCAGATTCAGCTTAGCACTTGTGTGTAAGTTGCTCAACGAATCAACCAAATCAGTCATACTGGAAAATGGAAAATGTGACTCTAGAATTTTCTAAATATTTTCCAACTTCCCTTATGAGCTTCCAGTCCCATGAAAGAAAGGAGAAAAACTGAATCTTGATAGCCACATCTCCATCTCTTCTGGTATAAAGAATGTCTTGGATATCTTGGGTCCTCTTTGTAAATGCTCATCTCATGGTTAAGGGTTAAAGTCTGGGTCTTACCTGCCCTCATGGCCGTTGGGCAAGCTGGTTTTTTTTTTTTCCTTGTAGATCTGTAATAGAATCTCTGAGCTGATTGTGGCCCTATATCCTTCCAGTGTCTGAAAAGATATAGCAGGTCTTTCTCGGCTTTTGGAATACTGTGCTATTTATGTAGCTGAAATATTTAGAGATGAATGAAGTTCTTGAACTTTGTAACCACAGTACCATGTCTCTTACAGTTGCCTGGACTTGGTACATTGCTCTGTGCTAGGATACCTAGGGCCTGGATAGGCCTTGTGGAAGCAAATCTATTACTCAGAGCTATTATCCCAAACACTTCTATACACACATGTACTATGTCCTCTTCTGGGTCATGGTGCCAAGCTACATACAGAACTCTCTTTAGAGTCTCATAGTCTTCCTCTCAGGCAATGTCCTGAGAAGTGGGCTCCAGGTTCATGTGTTCCGAAGTCCCCTCATACCTGTCTGGATATTTCCATCACTGATTCCCCAACTCATTGTCAAGATGCAGCTACAAGCTGGAGAGGAATTAGTATCCTGTCATCTCATTTCCTTATCTACTTCCTCACTCTGCTTTCTCTTTTCACACTCTCCCAGTACAAAGGGCCTAAATTCTCTTTTCCTTTCACTGTGTGGAAGAGACTTCCTCTACATCAAATCCTTCCCTACCAGGACTCATGTTTCAATGGCAGACAGGCAAAGCAACCTTTAAACCAAAGAGGTAACAGACATTGGGAGATTAGTACAAATTATACCATTGTGCTTTACTTAAGTTTTAATTTGCTGCCAATATTTTTTTAAATGCTCACAATATTATCTATATAAACCCAGCTTTAATTTTTTTCTTGGAATTTAGCAGCTCTGGCAACATTGAACTTGCATTTTTTTCATGGCACAATAATTGGCCCCAGCTGAATTGAGTCTCTGTCTCTTGAATTGTGCATGAAGTGCCTGGTTCTGCATAGACTTGGCCATTCCCCTCCTTGTCTCAGACCATGAAAACATCTTATTCACACTTTCTAGCCCCTTGGCCACTTAAGTTTCTAAGATCCATTCCACATACAGAGTTCTGAGACTTTATGACCAATGTCTTCCTCCAACACCCAGCACCTGAGCAGAGACAGGGAATGTGACATGTCCCCCCCTGGGCTTTATCATGATCAGCATATGAGCACAGAGAAAGTTACAGATCAGCACACAATCTCATTAAGTACGTACACCTTGTACTCATTTTAAAATCAGAAGAAAGGTTCATCAAACCCTCTAAGAGCTTTTCAGCAGTTCACGTCTGTTCTTTGAACCAACTGTCAGGACACGGGCAGCTTCCTTGGTTCACCTGGGCTTCACTTCCTCCACTGTAGAATGAAAAGGTATGACTAATTCCTGGGCACCATAGTCACATGAATTCAGGACAACAACCATGAGTCCTAACATCAGGAGAGCTGATCCAAGGAATGCAAGACAGGCCCTCACATTTAGGCTATTAAGATCTAGTTGGAGAAGCAAAGCAAAATAATAGAAAACAATATCCCACAGGAAAGAGATTCCAGGGCCTTGATGCCCCATATCACAGGAGCTTAGAGTTGGAAGGAGACATAGCACCTCTTCTGACCCCATCTTCAGCAGGCTACCTTCTCTTTCCTCCCATAAAATACAATTTTGCCCACCTCTCTCTCTCCTAAGGCCCTCAAGGCTGGGGAGCTAGAGCTGTGCATGTGTGTTCCCATAACTCTGCAAGGTTTGCATCTATTTTGGCTCCCCTTTTGACTAGGGGATGTGATCCCCATGTCTTCCCCCCTCCCCTGCATTTCCAGAGTCCTCTACCCTTTGTTTTAAACAATATTCCTTGAGAGATTGAGGCCAGCACTCCATTCTATGGGATCCTAATGAGATGGCTGATAAAGGTTTTCATCACCCATAGCCTCCTTCTGGTGGGCAAATAAAATTAGACCAGATTCTTTCTCCAGGAAGTATGAATCTTAATGGGGGTGACACAAGAATATCAAAAGAGTTTGACTCAGTGGCTCGGGAGGCTGAGGCAGGATGATCATGTGTTCAAAGCCAGCCTCTCAGCACTGTAGTGAGGCCCTAAGCAACTCAGTGAGACCCTGTCTCTAAATAAAATGTAAAAAAACTGCTGAGGATATGGCTTAGCTAAGCACCCCTGGGTTTAATCCCCAGTACCCAAACAAAAAACAAACAAAAAGGAGTTTGAGGCTGAAAATCTGCATCATTCTCCCAGCAGTCTATTTGTTTCTAGTTCCATGATGTAATGACCTGTCCTAGTTTCTCTCCTCCTTTGGAAGGTCAATCCTTTCTCAGCTCTGCCAACTCCTGGATATCTTCCTCTTCTTTGTTTCTTTTTAAAGTTAGATGGAGTCATTTCTCTTTTGCTTACAACCAAGAATCCTAATTACAATCAAATCTTCTTTGACTTGGTATGTATCACAGAAGATTTTTAAGTGAATAAACTCCCCACCAATGCTGGCAGCCACTCTCTGACATTCCTAACAGATAGCTGCCTCTCTGTACTTGGACACAGACAACCACAGAGAACTCTATCTCACTGGACAGTTCAGTCCATTTGGAAAATTGTCCCAAATGTATTTTATCATACAGTCTCAGTGGTTAGAAAGTTCTTCCTAAATGAGTTAAAATCTTACTCACATTAACTTCCCCCCAACTATTTCTTGTTCCATAAGAATTCTTCCATCAGATAATTTCAGAGTCAGGGCTAGCAACATCTACAGAGTTTCAGGGCTTTCGAAGAGGTCTCTAAGGGATAATAATATCTCACATTTGAAAGGCAAATAACACCTAGAGGGTTTTCAAAGCTCTTTCCCAACCATTAGGTAATTTATTCTCACAAAAAAATCTCTAAAACACAGATTGCTGTGGGATTACTAGTCTCCATTTTGCATATCAGGAGACTACCCCAGAAAGATTATATAATTTCTTTTCCAGGTCACATAACTAATAAAGGGCAGAGTTGAGATGCACCACCTGATCTTTATGGCTTAATTCTTCTCTTCCTCAGTTCTTCCATGAGTCCCTTACCACACGATTATAATAGTCATCTCAATGATGGAGATATGATTTTAGAGAGTTTTCCTGCCTCAGTCATTATGCTGCTGGTCAGCTTAAAATTTTTGCTCTCATTCTTCTAGTATACAAGAGAGAGAAGATGGCTTCTATTGGAGCACTGAGGAAACTGAAACTCAGCACAGTGGAGAGACTTGCCCAAGGTCACTGAAGCTGCCATCATAAAGAATCCAGTTGAAGAACCCAGACATCATACACGCTAAGAGGTGGATCTCACTTGGGCAAGCAGCCTGTCCCTGTACCAGAGAAGCCACCATCCAGTCCAGTTCCCATTCCTTCCTTAACACTTGTTTTTAGTCCAAGGACCTCAGTAAGATCAACAGCATTCCCTTACCTCCACTTCCTGTGACTCTTGGGTAACTTTGTTGTCTCTTCTCCTAGTTCCAAGTCTTCCTCTGCCCATCTCTCCACATCATCATATTACCCATTCCACAGTTGTGTTGCTATCTTTTGTTGCTGAGTGACTTTGGAGGGAAGAGGGGAGACTGGCTAGACACATGGGAAGCATTTGGGTCATTTTTGTTTCTCCATCTGTGGGCAGCATCGACTTAACATGGAATGTGCGTCCCACAGCTGCATAAAGTCCAATAAGAATCATCTGCCTTATCTCACTCTGCTTTGCCCCCGAGGCCCTTCCCTGCAGAGGAATGGTGTTTTCTTAAAGTTCATCTGCAACATTCTGTTCTCAGCACTGATAACGCTATAAAATTATGGTAAAGTTAATTATTGGGAAATTAAAATGGAAGCGCTATCTAAATTCTTAGGACATCCACATTACTATCAAATGAGTTTATTGTGATTAAAATGATTAATGACATTCCAGTAAATACTAGAGAATTAAAATCATGAATACAAAGAAGATGAAAGTCTTATCATCATTAAGGTACATCAAGGAAAAAAGTGAATGCTCTCCTTATCTGCTTACATTAGGGAAAGAGACTCAGAGCAAATAAAGAAAAGCATTTGAATCATGGCAAATACCAAAATCTAGGGGCTCATTTTCTCATGTATGTAACATTTGGAAGCAACAGATATTGTACATGAGGAAAAACAATAACTCACATGTGATTTAAACCAAATAGACACACCCGTGGAATGAATAGAACTGAACAGCTAATATTAGATCAAAGCTTATTGTAACATTTTTAGCATATAATAAGAGGGGAATTTTAAAACTGGGGAAAAGTGTTGATTATTAAATAATTTAGTCCATTGATGGAGAGAAGAAAAAACCACCTTCCATCTTATCCCTAAATAGAATCCAGAGCAAAATAACTAGATAAAAATACATGTGTTTATTTCTATATAGTGTCATGAAAGGTAAGACATTAGAAGGCACTGTTACAAAAACAAGAAATCAATAGATTTAATAAAATATGATTTAAACTAAACCAAAAGATAAGTAACAAACTGGCAAGATCACCTAAAATACACTTGAAAGATAAACATCTAAGTCTTTGGTATATAAAGATCCTCTAGTAATAAAGAAAACCTAAATTCTCTGATTCAAGAATGAATGAAAGATTTGAAAGAAGAAATACAGGTAGTTAACAGAACTATGAAAACATTTCCCCTTCAGAAGAAAGAAATTAATGCCAGGTAAAAATAACAACTTACTCACCAATTTGGCAATGATTTACAAAGCCTTAGAGAAAAATTATTTACAAAGCCTGTCGTGAGGATACAGGGAGGTAGATGGACCCCCTTAAACTCTTCTGGAAGAACAAGAGTTGGCAAGAATTTATAGAAGCCAATTTGGAGAAAAAACACATTATATGCTATATTGGTTAGCTAGGGCTGCCTAACAAAATACCCTAGACTGGATGGCTTAACCAAAAAAGGTTGATTTTCTCAGAGTTCTAGGAGCCAAAGGCTTAAGACCAGGTGTTATCAGGATTGTTCTTAGGCCTCTCTCCTTGGCTTACAGATGGCTTCCTCTAGCGGCCTCTCTGTGTGGTCTTTCCTCTGTCACTCACTTCCCTGGTGTCTCTTCCTTCTCTCATAATTGCACCAGTCATTTTGGACTAGGGCCTTGTATTGGTCATCTTTCTGTCACTAAATATCTGACACGGACTACTTCTAAAGAAAAAGAGGCTTATTAGCTCCAATTTTGAAGCTCAAATCCAAGATCAAGTGGCCTTACTTTTTGGCCTCTGGTGAGGCCAGTGGACAGCAGCACATCATGGCATATGTGTCAGAGAGGAAGTCATATCTTGAGCCAGGAAGCAGAGAGTCCCACAATCCCTTCTGAGGGCATGCCCCTCCTTGACTTAAGGAACTTTCACTGAGTCCCACCTCTTAAAGTTACATATCACCTTCCAACAGCACCACCCTGGGGACCAAACCTCCAATCATAATGTTCTCTTGGGGGACCATATGACATCATTTAATTATCATCACTTCTTTAAAGTCCTGTCTCCAAATGTAGTGACATGGGGGTTAGGTGTTTAACACGAATTTGGAGATGAAGGGGACACAGTTTAGTCTAAACATACATAAACACACACACACACACACACACACACACACACACACACACAAATATTCTCACATTTAACTGTACAATTCTACTTCTAGAATATTATCCTAAAGAGAAAAAAAAAAAAAAAAAAAAAAAGCCGGGGGCCAGGAGTGGTGGTGCACGCCTGTAATCCCAGCACTTGGGAGGCTGAGGCAGGAGGATCGCGAGTTCAAAGCCAGCCTCAGCAATGGCAAGGCACTTAGCAACTCAGTGAGACCCTGTCTCTAATAAAATACAAAAAAGGGCTGGGGATGTGGCCCAGTGGCCGAGTTCCCCTGAGTTCAATCCCTGTACCAAAAAACAAAACAAACAAAAAAAAAGCCGGGCACTGTGGCACACACCTGTAATCCCAGCACTTGGGAGGCTGAGGCAAGAGGATCTCAAGTTCAAAGCCAGCCTCAGCACTGGCGAGGCACTTAGCAACTAAGTGAGACCCTGTCTCTAATAAAATACCAAAAAAAACCTGGGGATGTGGCCCAGTGGTCGAGTGCCCCTGAGTTCAACCCCCAATACTAAAAAAAAAAAAAAAAAAAAAAACCCAAACAGACAAAAATATGGTTCTAAAGTTTACATACTTCTCATCCTATATTCTATTTTCTAACCTTCTTTTTCCTTTTAGGTAAAATTGGTGACAGACTACTACTCAGATTGTTTCAAGGCAGAGTCTAAGCATTTATTTTTTTTAAATTAAACTTCTTAAGTGCTTCTGATAAAGGTGATGGCAAAGTCACTTTGTAAAGACAATGAAAATCCTCAGACATGGTTGTCTAACCTGCTACTACAGTGCCGCTGCCCAAAAACCCAGTGGAATCCCACTAAAGGGACACCCTCCTTACACCAAGACCTGGGCTACTGAGTCAGACAGATCCAGGTGGAATTCAACCAGTTGCTTATTGGCTCTGTGACCTTGAGTAAATCCTTTACCTTCTCAGAGCCTCAATCCCCACTGTCTGTATAATGTAGAATATAATACCTAACTTGCACAGTGGTCTAAAGAGGAGAGAAAATTTAAGAAATGTGGTGGCTGGCACGTGTTAAATACCCAGGAAATGGGTGCTGTCTCATAATTATCATCACCACCATCAACACTCACGGAGTGACTGGACCAGCCGATTTATAAAGGCATACTGAGGCATAGTCATATCTGTATCCAAGTTATTTCAAGAAGCTGAAGTTCTGGGTGGGGGCCAGTATCTGCTAGAGGAAATGGTATAGGTTTTAGCGACCAATAGATCTGGATTCAAATCCTGACTCTACCAAATGACAAGGTGGGTAAATCCAGGCAAAGTGTGTTCTTTCTCAGCCTCAGTTTCTGCATCTGTGAAGTGGATTGAAGAGCTTCACTTCACCGTGGTACTGTCAGGCATACCTATATAAGATAACCCACATACAATGTACTGTGTAGTGTCCACACGCAGTACAAGATTATCAAGTGCAATCTATTTTTTGTCACTGCCAGTGCACATCTGCCTCAGACAGGTGTGTAAATGTTGGCAGCATCAGAGGCTGTGGAGAAATCTTCTAGAGCAAAACCTCTGACGAGTGGGTTTAGTGCAATCTTTCATTCTTTAGAGACTCATGGGAAGGCGGGGAACTAATATGTTATTTCATCTGTTACCTTTACACTGAAGGATCCCTGGCTACAAATACATTCTGTGATGTTTTTCTCAGATAAGTTACAAATATGCCCCGACTTGCCTTGAAAGGATTTCTGCAATCTAATATGCTGGGGTGTCAGTCTTGATAGTGTGAAATCCCTTTAGCAGAAAGTTGGGGACTGTCAGTGGGGCTGGGTCCTTCCTGAGTGCTGGCCCTTAAAGGAGGCAGATAAGGGTGGATTTCCAAATAGAAACATCTGGAAATGGAATGGAGGCTCTGAGGAGAAGGAGCACTCATTTTTCAAGACTGCCTTAGGCGATGTGTTCCAAGGAAGAATTTTCTGAGCACAGGAATCATGGATTGGAGGCATAACTCCTAGGATCTTAACAAATGAAGCCCCTGGGTCTGCTTTAGGAGCTCCCTGGGTCTCTTTGCTCCTCAGGAAATTTGGGGCAAGATGGAAAGGCCAGCCAGAAAGGTGGCTGCCTGGAGTGGGAAGCATGGAAAACGCAAAGCTTCATTGAAGGAAAAAAATTGGAAATATTATTCCAATTAACACAGATGTCACACGGGATTCTTTAGGTGACTGATGAAATTTAAATTGGTTGTCATAGTAGTAAGGAGTTTTCAGGTCAGAGACAATAGAAAACCAGGTTGAACTACTTTTTTAGGAATGTCAAAAAATACACATAACATAGAATTTACCGTCTATGTTAGTCAGCTTGGGATGTCATAACAAAACACCAGAGAATCAGTGGCTTAAACTACACAGATTTATTTATGGCAGTTCTGGAGGCAGGAAGTCTAAGGTCAAGGTGTCAGCAGTGCTGGCTTCTGGTGAGCCATTTAATGTCTGCCTTAGTTTTCTTTTTTGTACTGGGGATGGAACCCAGGGCCTCACGCACGATGCTCTACCACTGAGCTGCATCCCCGGCTTCTTTTTATTTTGAGACAGGGTCTTGCTAGGTTTTGCTAGGTTGCTGAGGCTGACCTCTCCTCCACATGACTCAGCCTCCAAGGAAGCTGGGATCATAGGCATGCACCACCATGCCAGCAATGGTGTCTGGTCTTTCACAGTGACTTCTTCCTGTGTCCTCTCATAGCCTCTCCTCTGTGACTGCCAGGAGCCAGTACTCCTCACTCTCCCTTTTGTTGTAAGGATATTGGTTACTTTGGCTCAGGGCCCCACCTTTATGACCTCATTCAACCTTAATTACCTCCTTAGGAGTTCTATCTCCAAATATAGGCATATCAGAGGGTTGGAGCTTCAACATATGAATTTTGGAGGGAAAAATTCTGTCCATAGCACCATCTTTATCATTTTTTTTGTCTTTTTCTTATTTATTTGCAAGAGATTGCTTTTTTTTTTTTTAATGAGGGGTAAAAGTCTAAACACATGTACAACAAGATCTTTCATTGTACATCTTTATCATTTTTTAAAGTGCCCAGTTAGGTGGCATTAAGTATTTTCACAATGTTGGACAACCGTCACCAAAAACCATCTTCAGAACTTTTTCATCTTGCAAACTTTGGACTCCATGTTAACTGAAAAATCACTCCCCACCACTGCCTGCTTCCACTCCCCAGTAACCACCATTTGCTTGATGAACTGGGCTTTACTCTAGACACCTCATGAATGAAATCATACAGTATTTTCTCTTTTCTGACTGGATTACTTCATTTAGCCTAATGTCTTCAAATTTATCCACATTGCAGCATGTATCAGAACTTCCATGCTTTTAAATTATATGGACATACCACATTTTGTTTACATATTCATCTGTTCTCAGATACTTGGGTTGCTTCCACATTTTGGTAATGGGGAATATTGCTGCTGTGAACATGATTGTAAATATAACTATTCCGTAAACCTCACACATGGGTGTTTACTGTGACAGAGATGATGGTTTCATGAATGTACCCAAACATTAAAATTTATCAAATCATATATTTTATATATGTGCAGATCACAGGATGTCAATTATTCTTCAACATAGTTTTAAAAGACAAGAAGAAGGAATACTTTTGGCACATGACCAGGAACTTCAGGAGGGCTTCAGTTCTATCATCAGAATGTTAGTCATGGTTACCAGGATACTCTGCTTTGCTTCTTTCTCAGGTGGATTTTTCCTCAGTGGAGAGAGATGGTGGTAAAGATGGGCTCTGGTAGCACTTGGCTAACATCATCTTTCCATCTCACAATGTTGAAAGGAAAGGGCACCACATTTCCAAAAGTTCCAGCAAAAGTCTGAGTCGCATTCAGTTGGGCCTAACTCAGAGCCAATCATTATGGTTATGCAGAATGTGGCACCCTGCCTGGCCAGGCCTGTGTTGTGTGTCTATCCTGTGATGGGTAGAAAGAATTTCTATCATGAACCACAAGGAATGCATTCTCTTCAAGAAAGGGGAGGGAGATACCATTACCAGAAGATAAAAGACACATAAAAACTACAGATGAATACTACTACCCTACTGACCTGAAGGAAGTTATCCTTATGTAGATATAAAAGGACACAATTTGCTGGTGATCACCTGCCCCTTGGAGCATTTTTCTTTTTGATCTGCATATGAAAGCCAATTCCTGAAGCTATGAACCTCCTTACTCCCCTCATCAAACCTGAGACCAGCCAGCTAGGAGCTGCCTGAAGTCACCAGCCAAAGCTTAGCTAAAATTTTGAAGCTGATGATCCATATAGCACAGTACTGTTTACCCAGGAAAAATGACATGTTTTGTTTACAACCTAAATTTTAAAGTAAGTCAAATCACTGAATATATCTGTTGATTAAAAAACAACAACAACAACAACAAAAAACCCCAGCTCCTTCCCACTTCCATTAAGTAAATACTGAAGGTCATCAGCTTTTTAGTACCCCTAATTGTTTTGATTCAGTCCTGGTTGTGGGGCTTTCTCTAGGTTAATTTGGAGCAAAGCTACAGAAAGGAAAAGTGAGCACTTAGTATGTGGTGAGCACTAGGCAGAGCCTTTTCCACAACCAACCTTCCAATACCCACCCCCTCAAACCCCACCCCCAGCCTTAGCAACATTCTGTGATTTGCCCAGGGTTACACAGAAAGCAAATAAGTGGCAGTTCTAAGATGCAAAGGCAGCTCCCTCTGGCTCCAAGTCCATCTCTTGGCATTTTGCTTTGTTCTGATTTCCTCTGCAGACCCTCCTTTTGCATTTTCCTGTCATGGGTTCTTAGTACTGACTTTGTCAGGTCAATGCTCTGGGTAGTGTTGGGAGGCATAGGCCCTCCCATGGTGTCACTCCAAGGGACATCACCTACACATTCTTCCAAAGATCCTGCATTGGGCTATGGCAATGCCCTGCCACATGTCATTATTGTAAGGCGATCTGGCACTGATCCTGAAATCCTCAAATTGATCTCAAATCCCAGAATAGCCTGTCTCTGCAGACCCTGGCTCCCTCTCCTCTCTCCCCTTTGCTCACATGTCCAACACCTGCAGCTCCTCAGTGTTTCCAAGCTAGTTCCCCTCAGTGTCTTCACTGACCTGGAACAGCATTCCTTGTGCTCTTATACCTGGCTGGCTTCTGTCTTTTCTGATGTCATTCTGTCACTTCCTTGGGGAAAAATGTCTCTGGATTCCCTGATAGCACTGCCACTTTGTTTTGTTTTCTGAGAGTACCCTGCCACACCGTTCTCTTCTCTAGCACTTAGGAAAATTAGTATAATCAATTACCCATGCAATTATGTGTTTAATGGCTGTGTCTATTCATGCATCCATTTATAGATATTTTTTGAGAGCCGACTACATGCCTAAGAGGAGCTTGCTGTCTGGGCGCTGGGACTGGGGCACTGTGGCAGAACAAGTTCTGGGGCGGGGGGGAGGGTGACTGAGATTTTGGCTTGTCTTCCTCCCCAAGTATCCTGCAGCCCAGCGAGTATGCCACCTGAGCAGAAATTGGAAAAACGAATGAATGAAAATATCATTTTCAACCCCAGTCCATTTCCTTTATTTGTAGGTCTTTATAAGGCTGAATTTAATCCTATTTATTTCTGAATCCTCAGCACCTAGCACAGTGCCTGCATGGAATCGAAACTCGAAAAAAACACATACACTATTTAATGAATCAATGAGTGATTCAAGCAATCAATTTAATTTGGCATATGCCTTCCTCGTAGGTGTGCCCATTAATTACCAATTACCAATGTTTACACTCCAGTGTGTAACCATTTTTTGCCGGCTTCTATGAACTCTCTGGGATAAGAGAATTGGCTTCTCAAATGACTTCCTGCATAAATTAGCCCATCTGAAAGTGAGTGTTTATCCCGGGCTCTTTGAAATTCACATCATTCGCACCAAACACCCGCTCAGACGATTCTTTAATTCCAGTCACCTGGGATTTCTTCCTACCTTTGTTGCCAGCCCCAGCCTAACGCCACTTATCTTATCCACCTGGATTTACATATCAGAAAGGTCTAATCAAAGCCTGCCTGATTGTCACATCCACCCCTGTTACAAATCTGCCATCTAATCAAGAAGCCATACAGCAAATCAACATGCACTTCTTTCTGAAATCTTTAGCAGGAAAATGGGAAAGCAGGAGTCAGAGCTGTGAACAAGGACAGCAAGAGTCAACGGGGAACATTCCCTCCCTGGCTGTGCAACACTGGGAAGAAAGGAACAGGGCAAAACGCTTTGTCTGCAGTATGATGCAGCCATGGGTGTGGGAGGGAGGGTGTGGGATGGTGTAGGAAGTAACAGATTTCTTACCTATGGCACCTAATGGCATTTCCACCCTAAGGAGATGAGGCTACAAAGTTAGAATCTGAGCTCCATTATTCCAACACCATTCTACCTTTAACATGCTAAGTCCGATGCAGAAGGGAATGGACAAGGATAACTTTAATTCACTCTTTGAATGGGGCCAGGCTTTTGAAGGCTTGATTTCATTGTATCCTCACAGCTACCATTTTGCAGATTCTCTTATCCATCTTGCCACTTAATACAGGCAAGGAAAATGAGAATTAGCCATGCTACTTCCCACATCCATAAAGCAAATAAGCAGTGAATTCCTGATAAAATTTATATCATTTCTTCATTCTGCAAACATTTTTTTAGCCTATCAGATCAATGTATCTTAAATTTTGAAATGTGCATATAAATTATCTGCAATTTTTAAAAATGATGTTTTCTGATTCAGTAGGCCTAGGGTGGGAATCTGCATTTTAAATAAATACCCAGTGATGATGCCAGTACTCAGAACACAGGTAATTCTGACTCCATCACTCTTTTGCTGAGTGTCCTTTGACAAGCCACTTAATTTCTCTGAGCCTCTGTTTCTCCATCTATAAAACAGAAATGAAAATAGCACCTATCTCCTAGGTGTGTTTCAAGGGCTAAATGAAATGCTGCTCATATAGCTGTAAGCACAGCCCCTAACTTACTGAGCAAGAGAGGAAGCATACAGCAAGGAATGGCTACTATTACTTTCACACTCTGCACCAGGCACGGTGCTGAAAATACAGAGTTCTCAGGGAAATATAGTGTGGGGACCCTGGAGGATGGGAACTCAGAGGCAGTTCCCTGGCCCAGGTGTGGGAATCAGAGAAGGCTTCCAAGAAGCAATGTCTCTTTTCACCACCCCAGATCCATATCAAGGGAAGACAGCAAGTTCCAGTGGTCAGTGTGAGTAGTTCTCCCAGGACTGCAATGGTACAGCTTCTCGTAAAGCAATCAAACAGCCCTTAGGAGCAGGTAGGACTGCAGAGAGGCCGCTCTGCAATTCCTCCCTAGGAGAGGCTCCTGCTGAAGGACTTCCTGAGCCCTCGAGGTAGCTTTCCTCCTCCAGGGCCCCGCACCCAGCCATATGGCTTCTGCCAAGCCTCTCAGCTTCCTTACATACAAACACAACTCCAGGCCTTTCTCCTGGGTCCCTCCAGGAATGCTTTTCTTTCCTTGGGCTGCTTCCAACTTTTTCAATTCCATCTAGCCCCCAAGACCAACCATATTATTCACATCTGCTAAAAGCAAGAGAGGGTCACTTGCATTTTAAATTCTTTGTTTGTTATTAGAGAGGAAGCTTCCAGTGAGGTTTCTTTGGGATGGAACAGGACTTTCCCAGTGATGGACCGCCATGGAGCAGCAGCTCCAGCTCCAGTGACACTCTTACTGGTTGATTTGAACCTCTTTTTCTAAGGACCCAGTTTAACAATTCTTTTTATAATTGAGGAGACAAGATAGTGACCTATGAGTTAGTGGCAGAGCCTAGGACTAAAAATTATATATTTTGCAGCTCGAGAGGACTCTTTCCTCTCCAACACTCTGTTGGAACAGTGACTTCAAAATGCACAGGGCAGGACTGCACACCCAGCCCTCCTTCCCTAAGGAACTTCAGAGAGCTGATGAGTGCATTTGGCAATCTCTTCAGAATTGCTAGAAACAGCCAGGTGTAGCACAAGGCCTGGACTTGGAATTGCACAGTTCTTCCCACCTGGGACCAAATTGACTCTGTCACTGACAAGCAGCAGCAGGAGTTCAAACAAGTTAGAAAATACTGCTGAGCCTCAGTTTTCTAGAACGTAAAATAAGACCCATTGGCAGTGGGGCTGATGATTCCGTATGATAATGTATGTAGAACACCTGGTTAGCAGGTGCTCAGCTGGTGGTAGGCATGTTAAAGGTTTTAAGCAAAGTCACTCTTTTCCCAGTTACGATCCTTCGGCAGCTGGCTGCACACAGCCCTGGGAATGGAAACAGCCTGAGTTCCTATACCTGGTGCTCACCGCCTTTGAAATGTGCATCTCTGTTGCTCATCACAGCTCCTCTTTACCTTAAGACCCACTCTCTAGCCTTGCATAGGGACTTTCTGTTCCCTAAACTCTACCATCCTCATTTTAGACTTGTGCTTGGCCCATAGTGTTCACTAATTCTCTCCATCCCCCCAGTACCTCATGAGGAAGCCTCACCCTGCACCATCCTACCCACAGTCTCTGCCCCCATAACAACCCTATTCTATTAGAGAGTAAGTGACAGTGTCGCAACATCTGCAACCCCACAAAACATAAGCTAGTGCAGGCAGTCCCTGTGTTGCAGAAGCTGCGTGTGCTGTCATCTTCCTCCCACAGATCAGGGCCTAGCACAGAGTAGGGACTCAAGAACAGCTGTGCATGGAATCCATCAGAGTAATAATCACAAAACTGAGAAACATGAAAAATGTCACCATTCTGGGGTGATAAGACAAATGGGCTTGTCCCATTGTTGAAACAAGAACTTTACACAAATAATTTCATTTCCAGCCTTTATAACACAAAACAGGATTTAAAATAAAATAAACCAGCTCCTAGGTGCCATGAGCAAGGATACCACAGCCCACACCACTCATCTGTGGAGAAACAGAGGAAGCCAGACTTGTCAGTGCAAGGTGCTTGGAGCCTGGCCAGGGCTGGTTGAGGCAGGGCCTCTTTGAACCAGGGAGAGAAAGCCCCTCTAAACCCTGTCTCTGAAAAGCCAGTACTCTCCTTTCCCAGCGCCTATAGAATCGCATTAGCATAAGCATTGTCATGTAATGAGTTGTCAGGCAGAGGATGTAATTATTGCAAAGCAGAGAAAAATTTCAAAAGTTGAGCTTTAATGGAAAAATGAGATGGGAGCTCTGGCGTTCAAGTATAAAACAAACTTTTTAATATTCATTCCTCTTGCACTCTTTGAAATTCACCTTCAGAGCTCCAAGGTGAACAGGGGGAAAAAAGTTCAATAATTTTCAAATCCTAATTATAATTCATCACAGGTGATTAAACAAGGCAGTGGGTATTTGTTGCTCACCATTTTTTTCCTTACAGTGGACATTTAATTTTAATTAAAAAGGGAGGATTTTTTTTCAAATGATGCCTAGTTACCTGTGCTATTTTTCATTTGTTTCTCTTTCCATGCATACAGTCTCAATTCCTCTAGGCGCCAATACTACATGATAGAGAATCCTGCATACATGTGAACGACCTTTATTTTGATGGAGAACTTACTGATTCATCCATCTTTGGGGTCTCTATGCTTCCTAAGGGAAATAAAACTCCATAGACTGCCTTTCCAGGTCTCCATGGTCAGCCTGAACTTAAATATCTTGGATTCAGCTTCTTTATATGAAAAACGGGGATTTTTTTTGGGGGGGGGTGGTGGTATGGGGGATTGAACTTAGGGTTACTCGACCACTGAACCACATCCCCAGCTCTATTTTGTATTTTATTAAGAGATAGGGTCTCGCTGAGTTGCTTAGAGCCTCGCTAAGTTGCTGAAGCTGGCTTTGAACTTGTGATCCTCCTGCCTCAGCCTCCTGAGCCACTGGGGTTACAGGCATGTGCTACTGTACCTGCCTAAAAATGTGGATGTTAATAAGATCTAATTTGCTATGTAAGGTAGGTACCCTGAGAAAGCAAGAAGATCTTTCTATAGGAACTTGATGACTCACTATGAGATCAAATGTCCTAGCCAATGCTCTTCAAATGTTGGTTATTGTTCTTACTATTGATAAATACTTGTCGCTGTCTGAAGCGATTGCCGCTTGGAGCAACAAAGCCGCGGGAATAAGTTCAGAGGCAGACTGGAAGCGAACAGGCTCTTTATTCTGCCAGCTTCTCTCTCCAGCTCCAACAACACCCCAACATGCAATCCACACTCCTCCAACCACCACAAAATGGCACCAACCCGATCCACAATCCCCCGGGCCAAGTCTCAGGAGACCATGCAAATGGCGCCAAACCGATCCACAATGTCCCGGGCCAAGTCTCACGAGAACATGGAAGGTGGTAATGCTTATGGCTCACAGCTAACCGCAATCTTAGCTATCTCCTTACTTAGGGCTCCTGCAAATACTTGTTAAATCATTCATTCAACAAATGCACCTAATTTATTTTGTGTGCCAGGCACCATGCTCATTGCTAGGGATGCAAAAGAGAAAAGAGATTGAACCATATGCCATCCTTCACTATGAGAACTGACCCAGTTTAGACAGGGAGATGTAGAACAAATAGTTTGATTCCATTTGATCCTTACAGAAATGCTCTGAGATGTGTAGGAGATGAAATTAGGAATTTCTTGTAGAGCTTTGAGGCTGTATGGATGACCTTGGGAAAGTCCTCTAATGCTTTGCTACTCAAAATTCATTGCATAAAAAAGTCTATGATACTGTTTCTGCCAATCTTTGAGCACAGTATAAATATTCTATTTCTCCTCTTTCATGAGTCTTCTAATCTGGGCTCCAATCTTACTTTTAGTTTTTATATATGATTTCCACTGTCCAGGTACTTGCCTGATTTCCATGCCTAGCATTTCTGTATTCACCCTTTAGTAGTTAGGATAGAAGCCACCACCCCTATGAAGCCATCTCATATCCCTCAAGAGGATTCAGTTTCCCTGATACTGTTCCCATAGTACTTGTCTATTTTTGTCCTGATTTTGGCGCAGGTCCTATTGTATACAGTGAACCATTTACTTAATTTCCCCCTAGATGGTGAGCTACATAAGGACAGAGTCCTAGTCATCTCTCTTCCCCATGCCTGGAGCAAGGTCAGCTGGTGAAGACAGTTAATGAATGGATAAGGGTGTGCATGTTAGGATTGCTTGCCTGCAAGCACCAGAAATGGGTTTTGGCTAACCTGAACATGAACTTGCTGGGAAGAGACCAGGTAGTTAAAAATCTGGCAATGAGGCTGCCGGACTAGGTTCATATAAAAATGGAAACTAGGGCAGATTTAGAGACCTAAGAAGCAGGAACTGATGGACCACAGCCAAGGGAGTCCATTCCAGTGTCTCCCCATTTTAGATTTGCAAGAGGTTCTGATTGGCTCCCCTTGGGTCACACCCCCAGCTCTAGGCTATGGCAGGGTGCCTTCTGACTGCTCCTGAGGGGAAAAGGTGGCTCCCTCCAGAAGGAATTTTAGATGCTATTTCCAAAAGCAGGTATTATGAATGCTGGTGGCTCTAAGTAACAAAATGTCCACTGTCAAGTAAGCGAATGAATGAGTGTCTCCTGAACTGAAAAGTGGGCATGTCCAGAACAAGAACTCCCTTGTCATTTATTGTTTCTGCGTCCCAGCTGGTAGCATAGTTACCTGTCAAAATGCTTTACTTTGGGATCTGGTCGAGGATTCTTTCCATATGTAACCTTTCGCCTGCTATACCATTGAAGAGACTGAACTCCCCCTTGAATACTTAAACTCAGTGCCTTTTGTCTATCCCCAACTTTTCTGACATACGGTGGAAGGCCGGATGTAATCACTGTGACCATCTTCATAATTATCAGTCTTCTTGTTTGATAAATCAGTTGAGCAGGGACCACATCAGCCATTAAGATCCCCAGAACAGTCATCTGGATGGACAGACACAACTGAAGGGCCCTTACCCTGTAGTCCTTTAATTGGGCAAATTTACAGTTGTGTCTTTTACCACTTTCTATTTTGTATTAGTTTCCGAAGCTTCATTCTCCATTAAGATCAAGTTTACACAGAGGCTCAAAACAAGGCAAACTCAAGTCAGACGTTTTTTGGATGGAGCCCAAAGCCCCTGATAATTCACAGGTGAAGAGGATTAATTTCATTACCATGCTTCTGACACACCCCTTTCAAAGTGGTTTAACACTGCTGTGTAGTAAATGTTATTCGCCTCCTGCTTCTGGTACAGCCTCATTTGCATATTCATCAGAAGTGTGCGCACAGTATAAAATAAAATCCGAGTTTCTCATTCCCGAATCCCTCTGGAATGCTGATACCTCTTTCTCTGGCTGGAGCCATCACTGTCTCAAGGTCAGCAATGCTGGCATCTCCCCTGGGAGGGGGGGAGGCAGGAATCTCCTGCCCTGAATAAGCCATGGGCTGCTGTTTTCTGCCCCTCCTGGGGTGTGGGTCCATGTGACTTCAGTGTGTACAGTGGGTGTGTGTGCACCAAATGCATGTATACAAGGTGAGCAGGTATGGAGTGAACACGGCAAGTGGGAACGAGAGAGCTGGTTCAGGTCTAGGCTCCATAGCTCAACTCATTCCCATGGCTTCTACCCGCTGGGCTTCAACGTCCTCATTTATGAAATGGAGGTAATGTTCCCTGGGCTGTGTGTTGATGCACAACATCATGTAGGAAAAGGCACTATGTCAACTACAAAGATAAATGGAAAATGGCGTTCTGTGTGCATTCCCTGTTTTCTTTAAAAGAGAAGGCGAGGAGGTCCATGTTAGGCCCGAGGCCAGCGATAGGAGAGAAAGACAGACAGACAGACAGACAGATGGGCAGGCAGACATGGCTTCCTGGTGAGCCCCAGCTGTTCAAATTATCCCACATGAGACTGAGACCTCAGACATGATTTTGTAGCGGACATCAGTGAGACTTCCCCATTGCCCTGTCTGTCTGACTGACCCACAGCTTCATCATCTGGTAATGATGTCTTCAGTTAGCACGTTGTGGGGTGGCTTGTGATGCCCTTGGACCTTACTTGGAAATATCCTACCTATTGTACTCTTGTGCCCTGGACAAATCTTTCCAAACAACATGATGAGAATTGTCAGGAAGGAGATTATGACCATGATTTTATTTAAATTACATGGAGTAACAGAAAATTTTGTAGTATATCAAATTGAAGTTGTGCTCTTTTTGAGTCTTGGGTTTGGTTGTGTGTATGTTCATACTGGGTGATAGTCTAAAAGTTTAAAATTACGATTATGAATATTTCTCCATTTACAGACTCTACCCATTGCACTTTTTGTTTACAAAGTCATCAGTTTCCATGTGCAAATGTTAGTTTTCTATAAGGCCCAATATGACTTACTGGCTAGACTGAACTCATTACCTTCTCTTCAAATCTTTTCTTTTTCCTACCTTCCTCATTTTCAAGAGTTAGTATATACCCAGTCATGTACACCAGATACCAGAAAATCTTTTGAACTAGACCTTGAAACATACCCCAATGTATCTTTTTCCATCCTTCTCTGGAGCCCCTGATCTAGACAGAGTCTCATCATCTCTTGACTGACCATTGCATTAAATGATAGTAGGTCTTCTTGGCCTGAGTTCAGTGCCACACAGTTCAAATTTATTTAACCACTCAAATGTTGGCTGTGTAAAGAATTTAGTTGTACTGCATGTGTCTATTTCCTCTTTCTTCAGAGAGCTCATTAAAATTAAAGAAGTAACAAAAAGTGAGAGGAGGATAAACAATACATGAGAGGGAGCCATTAGCACAGGAGAGATGGAAGCACTCTATTTTAAAAAATATATTTATTTATTTTAATTAGGTATATATGACAGCATGCTGAGATTGGAGTCTTGAGGGTGAGGCTGTTCTATCTCCTTCATGCATTTTGATTCATGGCACACAATTGCAGCACAACTTTTAATTTCTCTGGTTGTACATGATGTAGCATGGCACCATATGTGCAGTCATACATGTACCAAGGGTAATGATGTCCATTTCATTCCACCATCTTTCCTGCCCCCATGTCCCCTCCCTCTCCTCCCTTCCCTTTGCCCAAAGTTCTTTCATTTTTCCCATTCCTCCTGCCCCCCATTATGAATCAGCATCCACTTATCAGAGAGAACATTTGGCCTTTGGTTTTTGGGGTGGGCTTACTTCACTTAGCATGATATTCTCCAACTCCATCCATTTACCTACAAATGCCATAATCTTATTCTCTTTTAATGCCGAGTAATATTCCAATTTACATACATACTACAGTTTCTGCACTCTTAAGCTCTGAAAGAAGATGGATCATAGATCCTCAATTGACTAGTCCAGTTACACTGACAGGAGTGGATCCAAATGACCAGGACAGTCCCCAGCCAGAGGGAACCATGGAGAGTTCAGAATTCAGGTTTGTCAGGTACATCAGACAGGGGGACAAAAAGAGCTGCCAGCTAGCCAACACCCTGTCTGTCTTCTTCTCCCACTTCCATATGCAGCATGTAATCCCCTAGGTCCCAGAAAAAGGAGTCTCCACACTAGATCACACACTCACTCCCTGGGAGCAATGAATGTGTGTATGTATGTATGCACATATATAGAGACACACACATATAAATACAGTATAAAGAATAGATATGAAATGGAATATGTATGTTAAAATATAACATCTCTGGTTGTTTCTTCATCTGAAAAGTAAGGTCACCTCCAGTTCTGACAATCTATGATTTTTCTCTCCTACATGCAAATTTATAGCCGTTCTCTGATCATTAAACCAATCTGCTGAACAGATATTAAAATAAAAAAAGAGGACTGCATTGTCCCCTTGGGCTTGGGTTTCATCACTAGTCAATCCTGCAGGAATTTCTAATAAAACTTTTGAATGCTCATATCTAATGGCTTGATAGGCCATGGGTAAAAACATGTATCTAGAGTAGACTTGAGTTATTCTCCTTTTTATTAATAATACTAGTAAACATACTGCTGTTTATTAAATGCCAGTGATATGACAGATGTTTGGCTAAATACTTGCACATATGATTACATTTGGTGTTCCAACAACATTTAAAGTGAATATTATCATGCCCACTACACAGAAGGGTAAACTAAGGCTCAGTGAGTTTAAGCAATCATAGCTCAATGATGTTGTGAATCCAGGCGTTTATGTTAAGTCTGTTTAATATAAACTCCAAAACCACTTTTAACCACGACATTCTACTGCCGAGTAGATAAGCTCTTCTGTTAGCTTAAAGTCAATTCACCGTGTTTCAGTTTTCTTATCTGACAAATGGGTGAAATTCTCGACTCCTCCCACCTTCAAGTGATTGTGAAGGTATGAACTATTATGCTCAATTCTACCTTTATAAAGTTACATGTCATAAAAATGCAACTTTTAAATTGCAATGGGTCACAAAAATGCAAGTTATAAATATACATTACAATTTGAATGCCTTTGGGTGTAACTTATACTCCCTAGTTCAGCAGGATCCCAAATCCCTCTGACCTTACACCAAACCTATTTATACCTCTTGTTCTCTCCATAGCCTCTGTAGGCATTTGCATTTGTAATCCCTGGACTACAGGCTGGGAGCTTCCCTGGAATAATAAATACACTATACGCAGAAAAAAAGTCACAGTTCTTTACACAGTGATTCATGTATTTCCTTTTTCTTGCCGTTTGCTACAGAAAAGGATTCTGGTATCATTGTCCATTCAGGACAGTCACTGCTTTGGGGTGGGGGGATTAAATAAAGTGACATGAAAGCACCTTGAAAATTCTAAAAGGCAGACAGAACCCAAAGCTCTATTATAACAAACCATATATGTTACAAAAATTTAAGCATGAGTAACTCCCCCTGCCAAAAAACAAAAAAAAAACCCTAAATTTAGAAACCAAAGATTCACCATTGCTTTTTTTACTCCAGATGTTAAAATGTCTTTTTTAACCACTTTAGCACACAACTCAAATTTAGAAGAAATTTCTATGAAATATAGTCCCATTGCATTTTTCAAAAAAATAATACTCGGGAAAAAGAAAATGTTTCCAGATGGGTCCAAAATTAGTCCATATTTGCAAATGGCTATAGGAATGAGCATTTACTGGATTCCCACTAAATGCTGGGCACTGGACTCAAATTCTCCTCTGCACTTATCCAGAGAGGGGTCCCTGTTTCCCCAACTCCTCCCACTCAGAGCCCTATCCCCTCATTAAATTTGGTTGCCATTAATCTGCCCTCTCTCCTAGACTCTGGACTCTGGTTTGAGGCTTGCTTCTATCTTTTCATTCCAAGGTCATAGTAGGCTTATAACACTCCTGTTGAATTGTAGAGAATTCATCTGCTGCTTCACTATATATTAGCTAAAGCAGTTTCCAATTATTGAGCTTTTAAATCAGAAGCCTCTGATGTGCATTAATAATCATGAATCATTGTTGAATCTCACCATGAGCCAGGTACTGATCTGGGTTTTGTACACATGTTGTTCACTTTAGCCCCATGCAAAAGGTACTTTTGTCAACCTCACTGTACCTAAGAGAAAATGAGGCCCAGAGCTTTCTGGAGATGTGCCTAATGTCACTCAGTAAAGCCTTGACAGATTCCAGGTGGTCTGGCTCCAGAACCCAGAATTTTAATCTCAACTATAGTGCCTTGCACGTGATTTCATTCATTTCTCACTTAATTTTCAAAAGATATTAAGAAATGGAGACTTACCCCGAGTGTGTTATCCCCATTTCAGAGCTGAGAAACCAAAGGCTCAGAGAGGGTACACAGCATGCCCAAGGACACACCCTAGTAAAGCCACCGGGCCAGGAGTCAAACCTTTACACACTTAGCTTTGCACCAAGCTTGAGGTACTTGTGGATGCCTGTCTTCCTTTGGAATTCTGACCTTGGAAGACAGAGTCTTACCAGCAACCCCCAAGCTTCATTTACACTGCCTCCTGATAGAATAAATTAATGCTCTGTTAATGACCGTCCTGCCCAGCTACCTCACTGTCCCCGTGTGGTGTGGCCTCTCTTCCCATGCATCTTTCCAGGTCTCTGGTGCCAGGGAAGTGCAGGTCTGTGTGTGGACTCCTAGAGTGCACAGGTGAGGCCAAGGCACCCTCCACCAGGGAGCCTCCCACCTGCCTCCAGCTGCTCAGCCTGAATGGATGTGTTTGAGGGCACCCCCAGAATGTCCACTGCCCTGTCACCTCTGGATCAAAGATTTCAAAGTCTGGACATTTCTTTGGAGAGAAAAGGAGAAAAATCCAAGGCAAAGGCTGGCTATATGAAGAAATAGGATTAGACATTATTATAATAAACAAAGTTTACTCTTCAAGTATAAGATTGTTGATGAAATATGTAAAGGTGGCTTATTTATCTCTCTAGTATTTCAGGACACCTATTCATAGTACTGTTCAGATCCAAAACTTAAGGGTCACTGGGAATCATTTTCTCTCCCAGCTTCTAAATTTAGTATACTGACAAACCAAGCAGACCTGCCTTTTCAGATGATTCCAGCTCTGAGCACCTCTTTTTCCCCCCACTGCCATCCATTTTCTCCAATCCCCATCCTCCATCCCCCTCTCCTGGGCAGCAATAGCAGTAGCTCCCAGAAGGCCTTGCTGCTTCTACTCTTGTCCCCTGCAGTCAGTTCTCAAGGTAGCCAAAATGTTCTTTGTTTGTTTGTTTGTTTGTTTAAATATCAGTCAGGTTACATCATCTCCTCTGCTAGGAATCCTCTGAGGTCTTCCTATCACATTTAGAACACACCCCAAATTCTATACCTGACTTAATCATCAGTCCCCTGCTTGGTTTCATGGGTTTCCTATTTTTTTCTCAACAAACCAAGCTCGTTCTGTCTCAGTCTTCATACTTGCTAATCCTACCAATGTCTCAGCTTCCAGCCACCACCTGCAGCTATTCCCAGGACTCATGATCTCATTTCAATTAGCTACAAATGCCTCCTCCTTAGCCCATGCCCTATCTAAAAAGTCCACTCCTGCCACACTCTGTGGCCTTCCTCCTGCATTTCGCATCTCACAGTCTGACACGATCTTTCGCATGTGAATATTGACTTAGTTTACTGTCCATCTCTGTGGAATGGTAAATAAGAGTCCCAAACATGTCCACCCTCCCCCAAGCCTCACCTCTTGTGACTATGCTAGTTTACATGGTAAAAATACTTTACAGATGTGATGAAATACCACCCTGGTATTGGGAATTGAACCCAGTGGTGTTCTAGCACCAAGCTACACCCCCAGCGTTTTTTTTTAGTTTTTGAGACAGGGTCTTGCTGAGTTGCCAAGTATGGCCTTGAACACAGCCTGCTTCAGTCTCCTGATCCACTGGGATTACAGGCATGCACAGGAGGATCAGAGTCAGAGAGAGAAGATAGCAGGACAGAAGCAGGACTCAGAGAAGAGAGACGATGCTATGCTGCTGGCTTTGGAGATGGAGGAAGGAGCAAGGAACCAAGGAATGCAGGTTCATCATTCCCAGAAGCCAGGAAAAGGAAGGAAATGGCTTCTAGAGCCTCCAGGAAGAATGCAGGATGACCAAGACCTTCATTTTAGCTCAGTGAAACCCATTTGAGACTTTTGCCTCCCAGAATCTTAAGATAATAAATTCACACTGTTTTAAACTTTCTGAGCTTGTGGTACTTTGTTAGAGAGGCCATAGGAAACTAACATAGCACACCCTCCCCCATTAGCATGTAACCTTTGTGAGGATAGGGATAAGTACTGAGAGCTTGGGAGGCATTAACAACAGCTTGTTGAATCAAGGAATGAATACATGAATATCTGCTTCTATGTGCATCTTCCACACCACATTGAGACTGCGTGAGGGCAAGGACTGTACTTAATTCTATCCACACACCTATTGTCCTTCATGCCTGACATCCAGCAGTCAGCTCAACTCCAATGAAATAAAGGAAGTAGCCATGCATTTGTCAAATAAAATGATCTGGAAGTCGTCAATAATGTCATGATTAAAAATGCTTTGAATATATGTAGTCTTTTTTTTTTTTTTTTAAAAGCTGGGGATTGAACCCAGGAGTGCTTGGCCACTGAGCCACATCCCCAGCACTTTTCATTTTTTTATTTAGAGACAAGTTCTCATTAAATTGCTTAGGGTCTCACTTACTAAGTTGCTGACACCGACTTAGAACTCGCTGTCCTCCTGCCTCAGCCTCCGGAGCTGCTGGGATTATAGGCGTGTACCACCGTGCCTGGCTAAGTGTGTATAGTCTCTTAAAAAGAAAACTGGAGTGTGTGTAGTATGAATATAGCAGGGAGTGGGATGTTTTTGTTTTCACTGTCTGACTTGAAGCACTCAGCATGGAGCTCAGAGCAAAGAAGTGCCGTTGTGAATGAAGGGAAGCTCAAAGCCACGCACTTTTCAAAATTCTCATTCTATTTCAGAACTGCTTCTCTAACAAAAGGATGCAGCTCACCCTCCTGCTCTCCCACATGGGGTGTGTGGGTCAGGAAGGCCTTGAGCCCCACTGGGCAGCTGCTGCAAGGCCCCAGGCTCTGTCAGGTGCGCCCTCCCTGAGTGCCAAAGCAGTTTCCCATGGTGCATTTGGGCTTCTGCACTCCATGGATTAGCTAGGGCCGATTAAATAACCAATTTATGAGCTCAGAGCTGTTTAAATGCATGCTGCGTCTGCATGATAGATGACAACGTCCTCCTCTGAACCATCATTCCTTCCCCAGGAATTATTTTCCCCCTTAAAAATAAATATAAAAAGGAGTCTAAAATAATACTGCCAGGGAAACAGGAAATTCAAACTTTTCTCAGCTAATTCTAAGGAAGTTGTACAATCCAGATGGTGTGAAGAATTTTACTTCTGTGAGAGCTGACAGAGATGTGGGTCAAAGGCCCCTGGAGGGCAGGCTGGCCCTGTGGGATGCACATGGGCCTTGGGTTCAAATTCCAGGGTGGCAGCTATTACCTATCTGTCTGGTCTTGAGTAAGTCATCTTATGTCTTTCATCTTGTAAAATTGGGATAATAATGCTTAGCTTTTTGGTTCATGTGAAGTTTAGAAAATGTATACACAGACATGCACATTAGTAGCTCTCAATGAGGAGTCACAAACTCAGATTTCCACAGAGCCCTGGGGGAGAGCAGAAAGGAGAGATGCTGGCAGGTGGGACCTGTAATGAATTGGCAAGCGTATGCCCATCTAAAGGGGCAGCTGCTGCTGGACTTCATCCAGCTGGGAGTGACCATGTGGAAACGAGGGCTACAGCATGCCAGAGCTTCCCAATTTCCCAGAGAAACAAGATTAAATTTTTTTTTTAATGTGAAATCTCTTAAACTTTAGATGGAATTTGAAAATAAAACCAACCAAACAAACAAACCAAACATAGCCGATTAGATCAAACCTATGAATAGAATCTGACCCCATGTCTATCAGTCAGTGATCTGCATTCTAAATCAATGGTCATTATTATTGCTACTTGGTGGAAGTTTATAGAAACAAGAAACACCATACCGTCTTAAAGAAATGTTTTCGGTTTGCAGCACCAATGAAAAATACTGGTCTATGACAATACTTTCAAGACCTTGTGGTGATATAAGAAAAATGAGTTTATTCCTCATCCCAACCAAAGCCAAATGTACTCCATTAAGAAATTCATAGAATAAGGCCTTTCTACCTCTTTTGTGACAGTCTTCTTTTCTTATGAGATGATTGTGACAGTGGGTGATAGGTTTGTTTGTGTTTTTCATAACTTCACTTGGAAAAACTATGAGTGTCAGCACTATACTGAACATGGTTTCCCTTTAAACTTAGTTTTACTGTTTGTTAACATAGTTCTAGGGCTAGTGACCATTAGCTGGTTTAGGGTATTTTTACTGACACGAGTTGTGCCACATGAGATGTGTTTATGCTGGAATATAAAGGTGATTTCTCCTCATTATTTATGCTGGAATATAAAGGTGATTTCTCCTCATTATTTCCTTCTTTCTTTGTAGAGAATGTTCTACCAGGCACATGGCCACCAAGAATAAAGGCTGCATTTTACAATCCCTCTTGATGTACAGTGGGTATGTGACTAAGTTCTGGTCAACAGTAAGCAGAAATATGTTGAGGTAGTTTCCTCAATCTTTGCTCAAAAAATAACTACCATGAACTGCTGCCTCTCTTCTATCTTCCCCCTGTTCCGTGGACCATGAACATGGAGAGCCATTTTGGATGGTGTCACGGGAAGCTGCCAGGAGCCTGGGTCCTGAGGCTATGTCATGGAGTAGAGCTGCCTAACTGGCCCTAGGATTCTGACTTCAGATTTTTCTGTTAGAATAGATTTTGTTCTTATTTATATCTTCTTTTTTTTGTGTGTGTGTGTGTGGGGGGGGGGGGCTCCTGATAGAGTGGAGATACATTTCTAATTGGATGCCATTATGTGTACCCAGTACTTGTTTGGAATTCATTTCTCGTTTTAAGCAAAAAAAAGGGAGAGAAAACTGAGTTAAAGAAAAAATGTTCTTTGGGACACTCTGGGTTTAATAATACTTTCTAAGCAATACTTAGGGATACTGCAAGCACAATTAGCAAGCATCAAGAGTTGGAAAGCACATAAAGGGTTTGTGGTTGGTGACTTTAAGTTCTTTCAACAACCCAAATGACTTGAGATGACATGCCGTACTTCCACAGGAAACTCACAATGATATACTATCTACATAGCTGGCCTTTAAGGGCACCTGTAGGTATTAAAACACTACCATCAAGACCCACAAGTGATCTGGAATGGGCTTATTGTTATCTGCATTGTCCTTTGGAATAGAGTGTGGGTGTCCTGGACAGAGCACTATGGCTTTCTTTCTTTCCTTTGTATTGGTTCTTTTAAGTTATACATGACAGTAGAATCTATTTTGATATATTTATCAAACATGGAATATATCCTATATCTTATTCTAATTAGGATCCCAGTCTTGTGGATATATATGATAGTGAGATTTACTATGGTATATTCATATACTTACATAAGAAGTTATGCCAGATTCATTTCACTGTCTTTCCTATCTCCTCTCCCTTCCCTTCATTCCCCTTTGTCTAATCCACTGAACTTCTATTCTCCCCACCACCATGTTTATTGTGGGTTAGCATCACATATAAGAAAAAACATTTGACCTTTGGTTTTTTGAGATTGGCTTATTTCACTTAGCATGATAGTCTCCAGATCCATCCATTTACAGGTGGATGTCATAAATTCATTCTTATTTATGGCTGAGTTATAATATTCCATTGTGTATATATACCACATTTTTTTTATTTCATTCATCTGTTGATGGGCATCTAGGTTGGATCCATAGCTTAGATATTGTGAATTGTGCTGGTATAAACTTTGATGTGGCTGAGTTGCTGTAGTGTGTTGATTTTAACTCTTTTGGTTATATACTGAGGAGTAGGATAACTGGGTCACATGATTGTTCCATTCCTAGTTTTTGAGGAGTTTTCATACTGCTTTCCAGAGTGACTGCACTGATTTGAAGTCCCACCAACAATGTATGAGTGTAACCTTTTCCCCACATCCTCACCAACACTTACTGTTACTTGTACTTTTTATAATAGCCATTCTGGTTAGAGATAAAATCTCAAGAGTAGTTTTAATTTGCATTTCTCTAATTGCTAGAGATTTTGAATATTCTTCATGTTTGTTAACTGTTCATATTTCTTCTTTTGAAAAGTATCTGTTTAGTTCCTTTGCCCATTTATTGATTGCATTACTTATTTATTTGACATTAAGCTTTTTGGGTTCTTTGTATATCCTGGAAATTAATATCCTATCTGAGGTACAGGTGGCAAAGATTTTTCTCCCACTTTTAGGCTCTCTCTTTACTCTCAAGATGGATTCCTTTGCTGTGAAGAATATTTTTAGTTTGATACCATCCCATTTATTGATTTTTGAGTTTACTTTTTGTGCTTTAGGAGTCTTGTTGAAGAAATCAGTTCCTAAGCTTAATATCCTATCTGAGGTACAGGTGGCAAAGATTTTTCTCCCACTTTTAGGCTCTCTCTTTACTCTCAAGATGGATTCCTTTGCTGTGAAGAATATTTTTAGTTTGATACCATCCCATTTATTGATTTTTGAGTTTACTTTTTGTGCTTTAGGAGTCTTGTTGAAGAAATCAGTTCCTAAGCCAATATAATGGAGGGTTGGGCTTACATTTTCTTCTATTTGGGCTTCTATTTTCTTCTGGTCTAATACCAAGATCTTTGATCGACTTTGAGGTGATTTTTATGCAGGGAGAGAGATAGGGGTTAAATTTCATTCTGTTACATATGAATTTCCAGTTTTCCCAGCATTTGTTGAAGAGGCTATCTTTTCTCTAATGTATGTTTTTGATGCCTTTGTCTAGTATGAGGTAACTCTATTTATGTGGGTTTGTCTCTGTGTTTTCTATTTCATTGGTCTTCATGCCTATTCTGAGCCAATACCATGCTGTTTTTGTTACTTTCACTCTATAGTATAATTTAAGGCTTCCTGCTTTGCTTTTCTCACTAAGAATTGCTCTGGCTATTCTATGCTTCTTATTTTTCCAGATGAATTTTATGACCGCTTTTTCTATGTCTATGAAGGCCATTGGAGTTTTCATAGGAATTGCATTAATTTCTTTACCACTAGTGCTTGCTCAGTATTCTTACATTTATATTCTCTCATTTGCTTACCACTCCCTGGGCACCCTGACGTTCATTCTGATCTGGAATCAGATCACATTCATTTCTGCCACTGGCTGACACATTTGCTTTTTCTTGAGAAATGTTCCTTTCTAGGGTTTTCTCCAAGATGACTGTCTTCCAGTTCAGATCTCAGCTCTGATGTTGCCTCCTCAGAGAAACCTTCCTTGACCTATGACATTCAAGTCTTTGCTTTGCTCACAATGGCACTTAATGTCATCTAAAATGATCTATTTATTAGTTTCTTATATATTGACTCTTTTCTTATGCTTAGAATAAGGGCAAGGACCTTGTCAGTTTTGTTCACCTGGTTTCTCTACAACATGGTCTGGCATGTTCTAAGCGCTCAATAGATAGTTGAATGAATGTCTATTTAATGTGGCACAGTTACCAAAGGCAATCTATGGGATTCTACAGGAAATCCATAATGTTCTATAAGTACTTATAGGAGATCTATAATGGCAGTACAAGCATTATAGACAATATATGGGCACCTACAGATCACTGCTCTGAGACTACAAATGCTTCCAGATTGTTCTAAAGGGGCTATGATACCCTACAGGTGATCTATGATGGACTTACCATTCCAAATGTTATGACATGGATCTTCTAGGCATTGATAATTGCTTGGTAGAAAAGAAAGAAAAAGTAATCCACACATTGCCATGACAGGAGAAGCATGCATTAAAGCACAGGGCAAGAAAGATGCCCAAAGCTTGGGGCAACAAAGCACCAGGGGAATGGAATGCCAGCTGTACTCGGAGCACAGCAGATGAACACTACCCTAGCCCAAGGCTGAACGGTGGGAACTCTGAGGGTAGGTAGAGGTTAGCACTTTTCTCTGGACATCAGGTGTTTCACTGTAAAATGAGTGGACTGTGCTTGGCTTGAGGGTGCTAACTAACCAGCGGGCCATCATTCTCTCCTGAGATGTGGGTAGTGGACATTCCTGATACTTTGCACAGACTCTCTTTACTGGGTATTGCAAGCACCTCCTAGCTGCTGTGAATGCCACTTGCTAAAGGCTCACAGCTGCTGCCTTCTAAAAATAGCCCTCTGCTGTAGAAAGCCACCCAGCTGGGAGGTTTTGTGTTATCACCACCCTCATTGGACACAGCCAATGGCTGACCAGCTATCACAAAATGTCACCCTTTTGCCTCAGTCCATGCTCCAGTGGTCCTGGATGAGGACATTCCCTCTCCTGCTTCATCTTTCTTCTCCTTCCTTCTGCTGAGAGCCCTCCCCAGACAAAACAACAATAACAACAACAACAACAACAACAAAGAAAAAAACTTCCCTAGGAATCACTGTCTTGAGCTCAGCCTCTAAAGAACCCAAACTGAGGCAGGCACCTTGACAGACATCACTAAACCCATTGATCACAATGCTCTTGCCCTGTAAATAGCTCGTGCACAAAGTGTCAGCACTGCAGTTCAAGCAGCACGTCCAACCCTTTGCTACTGGCACTGGAGAGAAAAAAAGTCTGCTAACCCTGAGCCAGAGTGTCTCTATGGTCGCTTTTCTCATTGATATTTTATAAAACAACACGTTTCAGGTTCACTTTACTTTGTGTTGTTTCTCAAGAGGGAGAAGCCGAGTCAGAGGTACCTACATTGAAGAAATGTCAAAACCTGGGTTTCTAAAACTGTGCTTGTTTATAAAAGGAATGTCCTCCTGCCACAAGAAAGACCAGGTACCCAGATGTCATTGCCCAGCACAGCATGGGCACACAGAGGATGTGCCCCACATCAACACAACTTCTCATTTTATCCAGAAATTACTTTTTACTGACCCGATGTGGGGATGTGAGCGTGATTTGTCAGGAGAGATGTGCGCAAGAGCAGCTGAAGGATTTCTCCACCTGAACCAGTGTGGCAGGGAAGAGATCTCCTTTGGAAAGGGAAAGAGATTCACCCACCCCTTCCTGCAGAAACCATGAGAATGGGAAAGAATACAATACTAATAAGAATGTGGCTTGTTGGGAGCACAACCAGCCAGGGGGGTTGGGAGAGGCAGGAATGGAGCCCCTGTGGGTCTTGGTACTTTGCCTTCCTCCATGAGAGCAAATGGTAACTAAAGCAGCATGGCTGTCACCAAGGGATGAGCAGTGCTGGCCTCTGTGGTAGGACCAAGTCATAAGAAATGATAGCAGAGGGGGCCGGGGCTATGGCTCAGCAGTAGAGCACTCATCTCACATGTGTGAGGCCCTGGGTTCCATCCTCAGCACCACATAAATAAAATAAAGGTATTGTGTCCATCTACAACCAAGTTGGGCTAAGGGGCCAGACTTAAAAAAAAAATAAGTGATAGCAGGGAGAGTCTCAGGCAACCTTTCCATAGTTTCTAGAATTAATGTTTGGTAGGATATCAACATATGTTACATGAGTAATAGTGTTACTAGTTCTCACTTGTAGAGTCAATATGCATTAGACCCTCCTTATCCACACAGGAGACATCTCAGGTCTAGAGTTGGTACCTGAAACCATAGATGGCACACAATGTTTTTTGCTTATACATGCATACCTATTATAACAGCTTAATTTATAAATTAAACTATTAATTGATTGTAAAAGATTGACAACAAGCCTGGGATATAGCTCAGTGGTAGAGCCCTTCTCTAGCTGCAAGACTCTGGGTTTGGTTTTGGTCCATAGCACAGACAGAAGGAGAGAGAGGAGGCTGGGAAAACACAACAATAATAAAATAGATAATTATGATAAAGATTATGTGAATGTGGTGCCTCTCTCTCTCTCTCTCTCGTATCTTATTCATTCTTATTGTGATGATGTGAGATGATACAATGTCTGTGTGATAAAAGGAAGCCAGGTGAATGAGGTAGGCCTTGTGACTTAGCATTAGGCTACTACATAAAGGTGACTTGAACACAAGCATTGAATCCCTTGACAATCAATCTTATAACAGAGCTGGATTACCAATATGTTAACAGGGGAGTAACATATACAGCAAGGATACCCTGGAAAAAAAGACAACTCATGTCCTGAGCACATGCGAGGACAGAGAGGGAGGGTGTAAAATTTCATCATGCTGATCAGAATGACACACAATTTAAAGTTTAATTGTTTATTTATGGAATTTTTCATTTAATCTTTTCAGATCACTGTCATTGTAGGTAACTGAAACAATGAATAAGGAATGTACTCTGTGTGTGTATGTGTGTGTGTGTGTGTGTGTGTGTGTGTATCTGTGTGTGTATGTGTGTGTGCAAGTGTTTAAACTGGAGTAGAGTGGGTATGAGTTTAGATCCTAGCTGGCAGACTGGCTCTACAACTGTGTGATGTTGGGCCAGTGATTGAACTGTTCTGCACTGTGGTTTCATTCTCTTTTGAAATGAACCTAATGATAATATCTCCCCGTATAGACTTGTTATGAAGACAAAATGAGTTAATCTTTATAAGCACAGGTAGAGTATACTATGTAAATGTTTACAAAGTAGTGATGTGTTCAACTTATCAGGTGAGATTTAAAAACATAGGTTGAACTAATTTACTTACCACAGGACTCCTCAGAAACCAAAGTGTTAACTTCCCTTTGGTCAGGAATATGATGGATAGCAATTCCAGACCCCCATTCCCATCCCCCTTGGGCATCCTGCTGGACAAGGGACTAGGAAAGGGTTAGGAAAGAAAACTAACTTGAGGAACCTATCAGGTGAGGATGAAAGCTTAAAGTGACAGTCTTATCAGGTGAAGATGGAAGGAGTTATCTCATTTTTATTGAGTACTATTATGGTTTGTATATGAAGGTTCTGTGTTAATGCAGGAATGTTCACAGGTAGAATGATTGGATTGTGGTAACTGTAACCTAATCAGTTCGTCCTAGTTTGATCAGACTGACTGGGTGGTAACTATAGGCAAATGGGCATGGCTAAAGAAAGTAGGTCACTGGGTGTGTGCTTTAAAACGTGCACCTTCCCTGAAGCCCCCTTCCCCTTTCTCTTTCTACTTCATGGCTGCCAGGAGGTGAGCATTGCTTCTCCCTCATGCCCCTCCACCATGGTGTTTTACCTTGTCTCCAGAGCAATGGAGTCAGCCCATGGTGAACTAAACCTCTGACCATGACCCCAAATAAACTTTCCCTCCTCTGAGTTGTTTCTGTTGGGTGTTTTGGTCACAGTAATGAAAAACTGATAAAACAACTACCTAGAGTGTGTCAATGTTCTGATAGAAGCATCATCTATCTTAACCTCTTTAATCCAGCCACAGCCTCATGAGGCTCTCAAGCCACCTGCTTTATAGATAAAGAATCAGAGCTTCAGAGAGATGGAGTAACTTGGCCAAAATCTTCCATGATGCATTTTTGGGGTCTGGAGGGATAGTCCTGCTTTGTTGAACCACCCAGATTCCCCCATGGAAAGCAGGGGTCAGGAAAAATACCCAGGAGGGGAGGGGTCAGCTGGAACCAGAGCAGAGTGGGGTTCTGCACAAGGCTTGAGAATGAGTGAGTGCCACCCAGAGACAGAACAGGAGAGCAAGGCTGCTAAGCCAGAGACTGTCAGAGCAGAGGAGGCAGAGCTGGTGACAACAATAGCTGAAGAACTTCCACAGGTCTCAGAACCTTTGTTTTTGCTTCATTTGTATCTTTGTGACAGCAGCCTTGGTAATTCTCTTAAATGCAGGTTTCAGGGCAACAGAAAGGGCAATACTGGGGAATTGTTTCTCTGCTGGTAAGTGAGACTCAGCCTTATAAAGAAAGTGCTGGGTGGAGTCTTGCAGGAGAGGAGGGGATGAGCCGGGGTCTGGGCTTTCCCAGCAGGCCTTGGGTTTCACACAGGGCCCAGAGGCCATCCCAACCATTCTCTTGTAGCGATACATTTGGGGAGAAGGGGAAGACTCCTTCCCTCAGTCATTATTTATAGGGTTGAATAAGACAAACAGGTTCCTACCCTGCAGACTTGGTTCCAGGACCTAGGGAATATGCTAGCTTTGTAAGAGATTAACATTCAAGAAAATAAACTTGTTAAAAAAAATTACTAATGACTGGTAAACTAACTACATTAGGGGTTGACCTCACTGCAGTTACCAGCAGAGCTGTAGGGCAGGGGAGGGTGAAGAGGGCTTTGGGCCAGGACTAGCAAGACCAGTGAGTGGGTGAGGTTATAGTGGCTCTTCCTTTCCTCTTCACCCTTGTGCTCTCTAAGCTGCTTTCATCTGGGTTTCTGAAATCTCTCTTCTCTTCTCCTGAAATACCTCATGGAGAGGTCTAGAAAAGTGTTAGGGCCAGTCAGACTCAGAACAAGACCTACGCTGTGCTACTCTGCAGGGAAGGTTCATGAGATTCTCTTACTCTTCCTAAGTCTTGGTTTCTTATCTGTGAAACACAGATAATAATTTAGTCCTCATAGGGTCATTGTGTGGATGAAGTGCTGTGGCTGACCCCCAGCACGTGGCCTGGGGCGAGGCACAGGGATATGCTGCTGTCCTCCCTGGGGCGCAGGAGCAGGGGAAGGCAGTGTCGATCCAGAGGGGAGGAGGAGGCAGCAGCTGCAGCGCCACAGGCTCTGCTAGGAACAAGGGCAGCCCCAGACACACCTACTGTCTGCATCATTAGCAAGAGCAGAAGGCAGAGCTTTTGTCTGCTTTAAAACGTGCTTTAAATCTGCTCCAGATTGTTGCTTCCTCCCTGACAAGACAATTTGCAGACTGTCCTACTTTCTCATACCCACCTCAAAGACTTGGTCATGTGCATGTGTGTGCTAGGAAGCAGGGCGAGCAAGAGAGTCCTTGTGGGTATGTGTGTGGAAAGCGAGCGCATGCAGGCATGTGACCTTCTCTGTGTGTGTATGTAACACAGAGAGCTTGTGTGTGTCGGAGAGAGTACTCATGCTCCTGAGCTTGTGTGTGTGCATGTGTGTTTGTGTTTGAGAGAAGAAAAGCAATTATGTGTATGTGTGTGTGTGTAAGAAACAGAGACAACTCACAAACTGGAGCTCCTGTGTGCTTGTGTGTAAAAGAGGCGTGTGTGTGTGTGTGTGTGTGTGTGTGTGTGTGTGTGTCTAAGCTCTGGGAGGGGAAATGTGTGGCTTATAAAAGCAAATTGCTTTTCTTTTGTCTCAATGTTTCACTTCTGTTGTGAGGGAGAGACAAGCGGGGTGGTCTGTTCATTGAGGGGCTCTCTGTACCCCTCCATCACCTGCCACTACTTTTTATATTTCTCAACAAGGCTGGGGTCTATCCAGGAGTTCTGATTTCTGCTGATAGCTGGGGAGAAACTGAGGTTGTCCAAGAGGGTTTTGATTGAGGTCCCCCAGACAGGGACTGGCAAGGTGATTCTAAGCTCCTTGGGAGAAGGGTGCACTGTGATCTGGCCCTACCTGAATCATGGCACCTGGCTTGGCCAGTGGAGCCACTGGGTAAAGGTTTACTAATGAAGAGTGCTGCAGTCCTTGGTGTGAAGTGGGTTCTCACCACAGACAGCTGATGCCTCGTATCCAAAGACAATCAAAAGACATTTTCCAGAGCAGTGGGACCTCTTCATCTGAATGGTTTCACCACCCAAGTCCGTTGCCTGACACACAGAGGGCCCTCAGATACTTCTTTACTGTGATATCTGCTGAACTATTTGTTTGACAAATTCAATCTTCTACTTTTCTTGGGCTATTTGTATGTAGAGACACAGACAGGGACCAGGGCTCATCCGGAGCCCACCAGTAATGTTTGGCACTGTCACCAAACTCAGATGCCTTTCTCAGTCCTATAGCCAGCCCAAGTATGAGAAGCAACAGGTGACAAGAAAGAGGAGACATAGGAGGGCTGGGATTCATACTCAAGTATTTAAGAAGCCACAACAAACCCAAGAAACTAGGAAAGCTGAGTAAGCATGTTTATAAGTGACCTCAGAAATAAGACCCTGTATCTTCAGTTGTGTTTTGGGGGTAGGATTTAAATCGTTCTACCGTCTGGAAGAGGGCAATTGGCATGGAGGGAGGGAGGTTCCCTCCCTCTCATGTGGAACAAAGTGAGGGTGACCATGAAAGTCATCTTCTTCCATCGATCCTCCTGCAAACCTTGGCACTGTCACTCACAGCAAAACCCTAGGGGTTAGACGAGGGTTGCAGTGGGGTTTGCATCCAGGCTGCACGGTTAGCTGTGTGTCTGTGAATGAGATGTTAAACTTGACCAGCTCCTGTCTTCTCATGAGTAAAGTGGGGAAATAATAACTAAAAGTTAATACACAGAATGTGCTCTGTACTAAGTATTTACCAAATATCATTTAATGTAATCATTATCAAAATTGTGGTTGCTATACTATTATCATCTCTCTTTTATGACTAGGAACTGAGACCAAGAGAGGCTAAGTAACTTAACCAAGATCACACAGCCAAGGTCTGGTTGACTTTGGACTTGAGCAAGGTCGACCTGATTCTAAAGCTGGTGCTTTTAAATGTTTGCTGCCCCATCACTACCCTTGTGTAATTTTGTGAGGATGAGAGGAAATTTGCTCCATGAAGTATACGACAGAATACCCTCGAGTGTCTGAACTGTGATCACTCAGGGTACGTCTTAGCCACCCTTCTCCCCTCCCTGGTCCTCTTCTTACCTGCAGCGTCCTGTGGTCCTGAAAAGATGCACACAGGTGCACTAATGGCTGTCCTTACTCCAGGGAGTCTCAGCATGGGACCCACTAGTGGCGGCAAGCTCTGGGGATCCTTCAAGGTCTTCCTAAGGCCAACCTGGAGCTTGTGCTTCCACGATTCTGAAATTAACCCTTGTCGCCTCTGTATTTGAATAAGCAAGGTTTTTCAAATAGTAAGGGAGGGTGATTTATATAAGGACCATTTGTCTTCATAATAAATTTATTAAAAGATCATTGCTGCTTTTTTTCCTTTCATATTTGTCATCGCCGGAGTGGTAATTGGTGTTTGAAACCCGTGCTGGCATGTCATCAAACGAAGCCTGCTGTTCTGATCTAGAGAAGCCGGCTTGGCAGCAGGGAGCCGGAGGAGCTGAAAGCATGTCGGGAGGCCTGGGCCACAGGCAGTGAGATCTTCCACGGAAGGAGTGGCCGAAATCTTCCGGGTGTCCAAATTAACTCATCCACCCCTGTCTCTTGTTCAGCCAGGAGGCAGGAAGGTATCTATTGAATTCTCTGAGCTTCTTAGACAAGCACAGGTTAAATACACAGGCCAGGATGGTGGGCTAGCACTTCATTACAGTGCATTAATTACCATCACCTCCAACGGCAATTAATAACAATTAAGGGTCTTGTAATAACATGAGCGCTGTGTGTAGCTACTTTAAAAGCTGCAGGAAAGTGGAATGGATGGTTTAGGAATACCAGAGTTGGGAGGGTCAATGGCATTGTCTTATAGTAAGAGCAGGAAAGGTGTTTCCAGGCTTAGCAAGCTGAGTGGCACATGCTACAGGCCGAGGTAGGGAACAGAGACCCAGTGACGGCTTTCTTTGGACAGAGAGGCATTTTAAAATAGGTAGAATTTGGAATGCCCTTAGGCTGGACCTATATTCTCTGATTCCAGCACGTTTCTGAGACTACTGTCTTCCCATTTCTGCCTGAGTCCTGAGGTTGCATCCTAGTCTGCTCTGGGGTGAAGAAAGAGTCCAGAAAGGTCTAGATAGCATGCTTCCCTCACAGGTCTGTTGGAAAGTATAAAGGAGAGAATGCATGCCATGCCCTTCCTAACACTGTCTGGCACTCAGTAAGCAGTCAGCAGATTTGAGCTCTTTAAACAAAAACAAAGAAATGACATTTCTCTCCTCTAGTGAGGCAGGTGTGGAAACTGGTCTTTTATACCTTGTTTTATGTGTCTGAACAACTTGAGAGGCTCTCTGGAACTCCAGGAGGCTGCTCAACCTCTCAGGTGCTCATCTTCCTCAGGTTGGATAGGGAATATGACCATTCCAATAGCATAAGTGGAAGGACTCATTAACTTGCCCAATACATAATAGGTGCTCAATGAATTTCAATTACATTCTTTCTCTTGTATCTTTTCAGTATTGAAGACTAGAGTTTGGAGGATCCATCAACCTCAACCTTGGTTTATAGCAACACAGGCTATAGATCTATCAGGGCAGGAAGACTGCTTTGGGTGTCACAACACCAGAATGAAACTAAGCCCTGCCACTTACAGCCATGTGAACTTTTCCAAGTGACCTCAACTTCAGAGTTGAGTTTCCATATAAGTAAAGTGGGAATAATGAAAGGAACAAAGATATGGATGAATTTATTCATTGAGATAAGATGTGTAATACTATTGAGAAGAGCTCCCTGCATTCTAGCTGCTACTATGGTTATGCCCAACTTGAAATGAAAGCTCACCCTTTCATCCAAAGGCATCCATAATTGTGTGTTATCATTGCATCCATTGGGGAATTTATTTGAGTTTATAATGTTAATTTTTACTCACTTTTTAAAAATCCAAACTTAGAAGAAATGACATTATGCACTTAAAAAAAGTTATAACTTCATGAAACTTAGGTGCTTTCTAGAAAATTGGGGTAACAAAGGCATATACATATTTGTACCCCAAATAAATTAGAGCTAAGTAAGTCAAGATCTGTCACTCTAAAACTTACTTGGGAGTTTTCCTCCATATAATGATAGATATTTTATCCTCTGGAATACAATATTTTTGCTAAAGCAGCAGATGCTTTCTTTCTCTAATGAATTGCCAGTTTTTTAAGGTTAAATATATAAGTCTATAGTATTTTCATTTTTTGGAAGATTTTACTATTTATGTTGGGAAATTACAGAGATGGAGAAAATCTAAATATAATTTGATGCAAATGTATTCAAATAATTATAGGATGAAAAACAGACAACAAGTCAAATTCCCCTGCATGTGTTGAAGATGGATGCTGGGAAGGGAGGTATTTTTGCTCTTAGAAAGCAGGTTTGAGATGTCCCATAATTGTGGAGGTTAGACAATCCAGTGCCTATTTTAGGCAGAAATTGTTCACTTACAAGAACTTCATTTTCTCCTATTTTCCTTTTTTCTCATTTCTCCCTCCCCTTGCCTTTATTCCAATGTTTCACAACATATTTCCTTTCCTCTTTCTTCTCTTACTCTGTCTTTTCCCTCCTCCTCCTCTTTCCATCTCTGGCTCTGCCTTTCCTGTGTGCGGTTTTCTGTTGGTTCAGTGCCCCTGTATTTTCCTCTCTGTGTTCCTCATTCCTACTTCATCTCCTTCTGTCAATCTCCTTCACTGAGTCGCAGTGACAGGTCAGCAGGAGCAGGCACGGGGAGTGGATATGAAGAAAGCCAAGCTCCATCTCTGCTCTCAAGGGGCCAAGGTCTCAGGAGGGAAGAAAACTGAGAAGCAAACAACCCTGCTAAAAAAAAAGGGGGGGGGGGAGTGTTGCACTAGGACTGAGTAAGCACCTGGGAAAACAGGGTTGAGACCTGTCTTGGAAGGCCCGGGGAATTGAAAAGATGAAGCTTCAAGTTATACTTAAAGGGTGAAAAGAAGTTGTCCAGGCAGAGAGATGAACAGGGACAGACACAAAGACTTATGCGATTATAGGAGCTTAAGAAATGGTGGGAAGATTAAGTCAGGGGCTGCTAGATTAGAGGAAGGAGAGGGAAGATTGGGAGGGGGGGGGTCAGGAGGAAGGGGTAAAAGGCTGAATATGTGGCGGGGGTAGGGGCTGCCCAAAGGAGACACTCTTACAGTTCTTATGGTTTTACACCAGTCCTGGCTCAGCACCCCAAATACAATCTTTTGGATACATAGTCCAGCTTAAAAAATAAAACCCCCAAAACCCATTCAAGCCTTTTATTTTGCTAAATAGGGACATTTACAAAAAAATACTGTCTATTAGCATTATAATTTTATGAAATAAGTGACATTTAGCACCAAAAGTAGTAGGATAAATAATAAGAATAAAGGATATTAGTTGAAAATGGATTATTTAAATTTATGTAAAGCTCACTGTCATATCCATCCCCACCTCCCTAGTTTGCTTTAAAGCAGTGAGAACCTGATTATGAATGATGGTCACTCCTGGTGCAGGGATCCGTGCTTGGCAAAGTAGTGATGTGTGTGCTGTGTGCAGTGTGCAGTGTCCTGCAGCTTGCGTTTGTGTTTGGGCAGCAGTGAGGAGCGAGTAAAGGTTCTCAGGAAGTCACTAGTGCCCTCCAGCAAGGCCCTCCAATTGTGAGGTCGGTGAGACCCCCTGCCTCTAGCTGGCTATATTCTGCGGGTCACAAGCTCTGGGGGCCTAAGTTTCCACAGGTACTATTAGAGAATGATCACAGTGGTCACAGATGGTTTAGGTAGTTCAGGTAGCCAACAGACCCGGAGGCATCTAAATGTGTAGAGGTCAAGTGCAGGGATCATTCATACCAAAGGCTGGTCTAATCCTGAACGCTGGCAGCTAGTGAGCTGAAGTACACGGAGCCATGGAGGGGCGTGTGGCCAGGTCCAAGCTTCCCTTAGAAAATTAGAAATGGGTGGCTTCTAAACAACAGAAATTTATTCCCACAGTTTTGGAGGCTGGGAAATTCAAGATCCAGGTGTGACAGATTAGGAGTCCAGTGAGGGTCTGCTTTCTAATTTATAGACAGCCATCTTTTTTCACTGAGTCCTCATATGGTAGAAGGGACAAGGCAGCTCTCTAGGACTTCTTTTATTAAGCACTAATCCAATCCATGAGAGCTCCACCCTCATGATCTCATCATCTCCCAAAGGATCAGCCTCCAAATGCCATTTTCTAGGAGTCTGGGATTTCAACATATAAGGTTTGAGAGGACATAAACATTCAATCCACTGCACCATGTGAGATGGTTAATTTTTTAGGTGTCAACTTGCCTTGTCACAGGGTGCCTATATTTTAAATATTACTTCTGGGTGTGCCCTTGAGTGTGTTTCCAGATGAGATTGGCATTTGAACTTGCCCTCCATGTCGGTGGGTATTGTCTGATCAGTTGAGGGCATGAATAGAACAAGAGGTAGAGAAGGAGGAATTCACCCCTTGTAGCTGGACTGCGGGAGCTGGGACTTTGATCTTCTCCTGCCTTTGGATCTCCTGGTCCTCAGGCCTTAGGCTCAGACTAAAAATCTACATCTTCAACTTCCTTGGATCTTAGGCCTTTGAGCTCAAACTGAATCACACCCATTGGCTTTCTTCGACCTCCAGCCTGCAAATGGAAGATCATGATGGGACTTCTTTAGCCTCCAACCTCAATATTTCCGTGATCCAACTCCTTATGATAAATTTCTTCCCATATACACGCTATTGTCTGTGTTTCACAAGAGCCCTAATACTACCATGCCTCTTAAGTACCTGTGTACCACTACCATTATTGTAGCCATTATTGTGGACCCATCATCTTCAAAGAGCTTCCTCATCATCATTTCAGTGGGTTTGGTATACTTATTATGTATAAAATTATGTTATTTTTAAGTACTAGACAACTAGTGATGGGAGAAGCAGTGCCTTCTTTAACCATTGAAGATTGAGAACTTAATCCTGAAGGCAGATAGTAAGTATTCAATACACACTTTTAATTGAAACTTACAAAAGAAACTTCTCCCAGATCTTATAATGACTTAGGAGCTTAAGTAAAATTTTAACCAAAGCCTGTGCCAATGCCCACGCTCATAATCACTGTGAACACATGCTCTGACTGTAAGCCCTGGAGAATATGCTACATCACACGAATACCTGGGGAAGCAGTGGGGAGCAGGCCGTTTAGCTCATCTGCTTGTTCAAGTCCCAGCACCTCCTATTCCTCTGCAATAAATGCCCAAGGTTACTGCTCCTTGCACTACTTCCTTGTTGCCCAACAGTTACTTTCCTGGGAAGTCTTTTATAACTCCTTTCAGAATGGATATATTAATGGCCTCCTCTGTATACCATAGCCAATGGTGCTGTGAAAAGAACACCTGTTAGGAGGCAGATAATTTGGAACTGAGTCCTGACTTTGTCTAATGTATACTGGGTATGTGACCTTGAGCAAGTCACAATCTCAATGAGCCTGTTCCTTATTTGTACAAGATGGATAATGGCTCCTGCTTTGCCTAACACTCAGGGATATTTTAAGTTCAAAGTCAATGCATTGACATGTAAAGAAGTGTTTATAAAGTGCACTGTGCTGCACAAGAGTTAGCTATTAATTTTAGAGGTCAGGCAGAAGTCACGGTCAAAGGCACAAGGGAATGGACAGTTCAGATATGGACAGAATTCGTGGCAGGTGCTGCAGGCATCTTAGCTTATTCCCGGCTTTTCCTGTCTAACCCCTGACTCTTATGTCGTTTGTCCCACCACTCATTCTTTCTATGCTTCATTCATCACATATTCACTGAGTGGCCACTCAATATCAAGCAGTGAACCCTGAAAATATTGAAGTAGGTAAGATGTGATCCAATCTCTTTCCATAGGAAGTTCATGGTCACTGGGGAGATAAGCAGGCCAGTTGAAAGCTCATAACACACCTAACACTGTTTGGTCACATATGACTTTGTACTAATTACTCAACAAGGACAATAACAAAACAACCCATTCTGTTTTACCAAATATTACCTTTTGTAGTGCTCACCTTTGCCATACACATTTCCTGTTTGGTTTCAGCATGCTACTCCTTATTTAAATGTTATTTTATCTGGCATTTTCTTCAAATTAGTTTTACAAAGTTTTATTCTTCTCATTTCCAGTCTTTACCGTCTTTCTTCAATATTTCCAGGGGTCTTTGTGCTTTGGAGAGCTTCAGTTTTGTCTCAAAGCAATAATTAAGTCTAACACTTATATTGTGCTTACTATGTGGCCAGTGCTGTTCCAAGCACTGAATGCACATTAACTTAATTAGCAGTCTATTTGATCTCTCCTCACTTGTCTCCTTAGCATTTTTCTACTTTCACTGAGTTCTTATAGTTCTTACAAATTTTAAACCTTTGATTAAAAGCATAAATGTGTAAAACTGCATAAAATTATATAAGTAATTAAATCTTCAGAAACACAATTCCTATAAACAGTGCTCTGCTCTATATTGCATTACACCAAAGTGGCACATATACTGTCACATGTTGCAGAAATCCTGAGCTTATTTAAGAAAAGATTATAGAGAGTATGCCCGAAAATGCATGCATTTCTTATAAATGGCCAGGAGCTGTTTGTGCCCTGCCAATGTCAATATTCATAAACTGATGGGGATTTCATGTGACCCCTGGCTGAGGCATTCATATGAAAACCCACCCCCTACCATTAATTAGAGAAGGTGTCTGAGTGCTGTAGAGTACTGTGGAGGTGGCAGGGCCCGGAGTGATGTACTAGGCATTGAGGAGCATTGTCCAGGAGCTAACATAGCCTAAGAAGGGGAAGGAGGAAGAGTTCTGAAACACTATGTTAGTTTGCTAAGTTTACCATAACAAAATACCATAGGTTAGGTAACTGAAACACAGAAATTTATCTTCTCGTAGATATGGAGGCCGGTAGTCCAAGAAGTCGGAAGGTTTAGCTTCTCCTAAGGCCTCTCTCGGGTTTGCAGGTGGCTGCCATCTTTCCGTGTCTTCAGTTGATCTTTCCTGTGTTCATACTCGTTCCAGTGTTTCTTTGTGTTTAAAGTCCTCTCCTTATAAGAGTACCAATCAGACTGGATTAAGACCACCCTTACAATCTCATTTATCCTTAACTGCCTCTTGAAGGATACTGTCTCCAAACACAGTCACATTCTCAGATATTGGGGGTTAGGGCATCAACATAGGAATTTTGAGGGAACACCACTCAGCCTATCACAAACAACCATAAAAGCTGTTTCCAACAGCACCCCTCTGGAAGATCTTTCCAGATTTTTCTAAGCAGTTAATGGCAGGGATTCCCAGGATATGCCATCTATTCCCCTTTATGCCATGTACTACGCCATGTTGTAATTTTCTTTTCCCCTGAAAGTACTCACCTCCCCCCCTGACCCTTAGACTTCCTGGTCTAATGTTTCAACCTAGAGACTCTCTTCTTTATATCCCCATCACCCAGGACTGGGTGGGTACAGTGAGTACAGCAGGAGATTATAAAATGACTGATCAAAGGAGTGAGGATGGGGTGTGTCGGGGTTTCTTAAAAGAGACAAACTGAGTAGTTCATGTTAAGCCAAGTGTGCTAGTCAGCTTTTCATCACTGTGACCAGAATATTCCACAAGAATAATGTAGAGGGGGAAAAGTTCAATTTTAGGCTGACAATTTCAGAGATCTCAGTGGTCCACTAAGTCCATAGATCTGGAGCTGCTCAGCTCATGACAGAGAGAGAGAGAGAGAGAGAGAGAGAGAGAGAGAGAGAGAGAGAGAGAGAGAGAATATAAATATGCAGTCAGGAGCCAGGGACAAAATATATTTCCCCATAGGACGTGCCTCCACTTTCCCCAGGCATGCCTTACCTGACAACATTTACCACCCAAATATCCATTCAAATTTTTAATCTGTTCAAAGGCTTAATCCACTGATTGGGTTACAGCTCTTATAATCTAATCCTTTCACCTCTGAACATCCCTGACATTCCTTATTGTCTAACATACAAGCTTTTGGGGGAGATACCTTATACCCAAAGGGATAAATCCAGGGAACAGAATGCTGGTAGACCATCAAGTTAAAGGAAAGATTTGACCAAGTGTAAACCCAGACTGATAATCCAGACATAGAGTGGAGGTGAGGAGCTGACAAGGTTACTGGTCAGGAGCAAAGTACAGAGACCACAAAGACTGCAGTGGGCAGAGCCTGCTGGCTGGATCCAGAGACCCCTGATGCAAAGTCCAGCTTTGTTACTTACTGCATGACTAGGGGCAAGTCATTGAACTGTTCTGACTTGTACTTGCCTCATTAGTAAAATGAGATATTATTAACTAATTGGTAGGAGAGTGTGTGAGCTAAATGAAATCTCATGTGGAGAGCTCACTCCAGGGTGTGGTACATACTAGGTGATTGACAAATGATAGAAATTTCTACAACCAGAGGGTCTCAAATGTTTTGGAAGGCAGCTTAGGTTGTTAGGATTTAATTCTCTGGATACCTGAAGGACTCCTCAAAAAACCTGAACAGATTTAGAAACACCGAATCTGCCAGAGGGAGGCCTTCTAGATCCATTGCAGCCAAGAGAAATTGTCATAGCATTAGAAATGTGGAGCTTTATTTCCTTTAAAAAATTACATTAGGGCTCCTTGGAGTTCAAATGAAATGCATTCCCATGATAATACTCAGAGCTTAATGCTCATAACATTTCAGAATAAAAAAAAATCAGTTCTTTATTTACTTTGTGCTTATTAAACAGAAAAAAGATGAAAGGAGCAAATAGAGAAAAGACAACCAAGATTATTTCCAATTTCTCTAGATATCCCTTGCACCTGGATGCTTTGATAATGCCGTAGCAAAATCTGGGGTACATGAGGCTCAAAAACAAAAGGGGAAAAGTCACTCAGTTCTGTCATCCAGATGTTTCATTTGTAAGGTAACAAACAACCAAAGGACTAAGTATCAGGGGAACTGACTTCAGATTTCAATTGTCTTAAATTTTCATAGACCTGCAGAATCATAAGTACAAGAAGACCTTGAGAGGTCATCTGGAACCTGTGTAAATTTTAAAACTCTTTAGCTCAATTGTTTTTGAGAATGATGGAAGAGGAAATTTTATAACCTACCTGAAGAGCTCATTCAGGTGTTTGACAACCCTCACCTCAGGAAAATTGTCTCTTAGCACTAAGCTAAGTGATGCTTTCTGGCGAGAAAAAAAAAAAAAAAAAAAAAAAGCCAGTTATTTGTTTCACCCACATGGTAGGTAAATTGTGGTCTACTCATGTAAAAAGGAGAGGATAAATTAGTAAGAGACAGTAAAAGTTAACTCTATCTTTAGAATCCAAAGAACTGAGTTCAAATCTCAGTGCTGACCCTCACTAGCTCTATGACCTCAAGATAATTACTTTTCTTGTGTGAGTGCTATTTTCATTATGCAAGATGCTACCCTGAGCTCAAAGCATGCTGGGGGTGCCATCCAAGGAGGAAGGTGGAGTGATGACCAGGTTGTGGTATTATAGTATACTCTGCTATTTTTAAGTACTGCAATATCCATCTATTTGTTGGTGTGCTGTTTCAATTTTCGTTAAATCTGAAATTAAGTTAATATCTGTAGAACAAGATCGATGAGTTAATTATTCAAATTATATGAAAAGAGAAATTGATTCAAAGTGTACACGTCTAGACATGTCTAAGTCTTTGCAAATTGCGATAAATAACAATATATTGTGGCCTTGTGAGATTCCTGTTGAATGAATACTTATTATTGCAGTTCAAAGAATTTCTAAGAAAACAGACAATGAACATGGCAGTGTGGAAATGAACATAGGGACTTTTACCTCAGAGTTGCCAACTATCCATAATAAAAATACACAAGATATAGACAAATTAAATGTTTTCTTTGGTGGGGTCAAGGGGAAGTACAGCTCCTTATCAGACAAAATTTATAATTCTTGTTGGGATGGGCATAGGAAGAGCCATTGTTCAAACAAGAATTAAGAATTATCAAATGAGAAATAAAAGCATTTGATGATGAAGTTCAGAGGAAGATGTTTGGGGTAAGCTTTCAAGTATCTCTTTGTCATTCTTCTGACTGTTCAGAAAATCATCAGAAAGACTTTTTCAGCAGCAAAAAAGGTGTGCATGAAGATATGTTTGCAACCTGATTGTGTCACCGACCCACTTTATTTTTTAGCTAGCACATTTTTTTAGAAAAGCAAATAATATTCTGATTTTTAACTTCCATAATTAATTATATTTTCCTAATTGATGTGCTATTTATAGTTGGAATCATTATCTTTAGTGACTTTTATCTCCCAAGTTATATTACAGTTATAATTTCCCTAATGTTTATATTGGTATGTCTTTTATATCTCAAACACATTAAATAATTTAGTTTCTTTGAGCTTTTTCTTTTATAAATTCTACAAACTTTCAAAGTAAAATATTGGTAGTATGTAAAATAAACACTGAGATAACATATTTGTTATCTTGCCTCAATACTGAAAATGCTAAGATGGGTCAATCAAATTGAGAGGAACATGACATTGAACAGGGAAATGTACCAAGACCCAACAAAGGGGTCGATAGCCCAAATCAGCAAGGGCAAGGAACCTGCCTTTGCCTGGCACCTCCCCTGCTGCATGTTAGCAGGACCTGGGGCTCTCGGGTGGACTGAGCAGGCATCAACATCAGGAGAGACATCGGAGTTATCTGTCAGGAAAGTGGAACGCAGTGCTGTCTGACACAACAAATATTTCATTGTGAGCATCAGAGGGAAGAGACTACAATGAGTAGGAAATTATTGCCCATGGTATGTGGGACTTAGGGAGGCCAAGGACCTGTTACGCCTAAATTGCGGAACATTGTAAGTTTTGGACATTAGGGTGTCTCTAAGAGCCTCCACACAATACATGAGGACTTATTATAAGAGGTAGTTGAATAACTGCCATTCTGACTGGAGTGAGATGAAATCTTAGAGTAGTTTTGACTTGCATTTCTCTAATTACTAGAGATGTTGAATACGTTTTCATATATTTGTTGATCGATTGCATATCTTTCTTCTGAGGAGAGTCTGTTCAGTTCCTTAGCTCATTTATTGACTGGGTTATTTGGGTTTTTTTTGTGTGTGTTACATTTTTTGAGTTCTTTATATATCCTGGGGATTAGTGCTCTATATGATGTGCATATGGTAAAAATTTGCTCCCATTCTGTAGGCTCTCTCATCACCTCACTAATTATTTCTTTTGCTGAGAAGAAGCTTTTTAGTTTAAATCCATCCCATTTATTGATTCTTTTTTTTTTTTTTTTTTTTTTTTTGGCAGGAGGTATCAGGGATTGAACTCAGGGACACTCAAGCATTGAGCCACATCCCCAGCCCTATTTTGTATTCTATTTAGAGACAGGATCTCACTGAGTTGCTTAGCACCTCACCTTTGCTGAGGTTGGCTTTGAACTCATGATCCTCCTGTCTTAGCCTCCCAAGCTGCTAGGATTACAGGTGTGCACTACTGCGCCTGGCTCATTTATTGATTCCTGATTTTATTTCTTGTGCTTTAGGAGTCTTGTAAAGGACAAGCAACAATAAGTATTGGTGAGAATGTGGGGGGAAAGGCATGCTCTTACATTGCTGGTACAACCAATCTGGGAAAGCAGTATGGAGATTGCTTAGAAAACTTAGAATGGAACCACCATTTGATGCAGCTATCCCACTCCTTGGTTTATACCCAAAGGACTTAAAAACAGCATACTACAGTGACACAGCCACATCAATGTATGGAGCAGCACAATTCACAGTAGCTAAATTGTGGAACCAACTTAGATGCCTTTTAATAGACGAATGGATAAAGAAACTGTGGTATATATATACACTATGGAATATAATCAGCCATAAAAGAGAACAAAACTATGGCATTTGCAGGTAAGTGGGTGGAGTTGGAGAATATCATGCTAAGCCAATCCCAAAAAACCAAAGGCTGAATGTTCTCCCTGATAAGTGGATGCTAATTCAAAATGGGGGGAGCATGGGAGGAATGGAGGAACTTTGAATAGGGCAAAGGGGAGGGAGGGAAAAGGAGGGGGCATGGGAATAGGAAAGATGGTGGAATGAGATGGACATCATTACCCTAGGTACATGTATGAAGACATGAATGGTGAGACTTTACTTTGTGTACAACCAGAGAAGTGAAAAATTGTGCTCCATTGTGTACAATGAATTGATGAACATTCTGCTGTCATGTATCACTAATTAGAATAAATAAATAAACAAAAAAAAAAAGAGGGAGTTTAACGTAGTCCTGCCTAGCAATATATGGAACTTGGTGCAAACTATTTAATTGTATTGTGACTCAGTTTCCTCACCTGTGAAATGATGTCAATGACACTGAACAAACACAATGACTGAGAGAATTAAGTGACAGTACCTATAAAGGATTTGGAATAACCCCCAGGACATGGTAAGAGCTCAGGAGGCCCACATGCCTCTGGTGGATTATTGTTCTCTAGTGATCACTAGTGGATTATTGTTCTGAGCCAGAGACCTTCCCAGCACACCCAAAGGTAATGGAAATGTGAAGTGGGAATTTTATGAACTGTAGTGTTTAACTTGTATTTCAAATATGAAAGCTTATCTGCAAGAGCATGTACAAATATGTAACAATGAATCCCACTATTAAATATAAATATAATTATAATGCACCAAAAAAGGTTATATACACAATACAATGCATCAATTAAAAATGTTAATGTATTAAAACAAAGTAAAAAGTGTAATACTACTCTTGTACAAATTATTAGCTGTCAAGTTACTAAAATAAAGTGTAATTTAAATATCCAGAAAGTAGGTCTCCTCTTTAGTGGTATTGTGTGAAACTTGATATGCCTTTGGCATGGGTGGACTTCTAGTTCACATGGAACCAGGAGTAACCATAGCAGACCAGAAGGAAGCATGTTAGTGGCTTAACAGCATAGAGAGAATTTCCCCCACCCTGTGTCTATGATGGAATGGATAGGAGAGTGAGATGCCTACAATAGCTCATCCACTCACCTAGGGAATCCAGCACCTGGAAGAGACAGACAGAAGGATGATGGGGGGGGGGGCACTGAAAGAATGGGGAGAACATAGAGTGTGAGTATTGTGAGGAAAAGGGAAACTCGGAGGGCTACATTCTCATGACAGGAAGAGGAAGTCCAGGGACAATTCCTGAAATTGATAAATCAAGAAATAGCAATGTCATTGGGTTATTTAGAAAGATGGAGTTATATAGCAGGAAAAAGGGTTGAGAGAATGCAAGTCAGCTGGGCCCTGTGGCATATGCCTATAATCCCAGAGGCTCCGGAGGCTGAAGCAGGAGGATCACAAGTTCAAAGCCAGCCTCAGCAAAAGTGAGGCGCTAAGCAACTCAGTGAGACCCTGTCTAAATAAAAAAAAAAAAAAAAAAAAAAAAAAAAAAAGGGCTGGGGATGTGGCTCAGTGGTTGAGTGCCCCCGAATTCAATCCCCAGTACCCACCCCTGAGAAAGACTACAATTCTCAGAGTGGTGGGTATATGAGAAGCTGAGGACTGCCATTCTTCAATGCGAGTTGAAGTACTATTTGTTTCAAATGCATTATAGATTTTTTTTTAGATTTAAAGCAAATAGTACTGGATTAAATAGTAGTTCTTATTATGCTCTATTAGATAAGAGTAAAGATATGATCAAAATGGGAAAGGTTGGTAATGAGAATTTTCTTAAAGTAGACAACAATTACCCATAAATGTGCCTTATCTATGTGTTTTACAGTAAATATATTGTTCCCTGAACCAAACTGAAAGCTATATACAAAGTATGGTTGATAGCAAAGGTATGTCAAGTTTCCGGTCCCTGAGTGACACCCTCTGCCAGCTTTGGTTGTGTCTGTACAACAGAGCAGGATCTAGAGCAGCTGTGTGTGTCCTTGTGTTCTAGTACTTGAAGGGTTGTGAGGTGAGGAAAAGGGGGCTCTCCAACTTAAGCATACATTAGAACCTCCTGGAGAGCTTATGAAAACAGAATGCTGGACCCCACCCTTAGTTTCTGATTCAGTGGGGTCTGGGGGAGAGCCAGAGAATTTGCATGTCTAATTGACACTGCTGGCCCTGGGATAGCATTTTGAGAACCACTGGCTTGACACTTGGTAGGCAGACTACCTAGGGTGGCTGAAGGGAGAATACTGAACTTGGAAAGGTGTTTGAATAAGCTGCATGCTGGGAGGGGAGGGACAGAGGGAGGAATTTAGGTGCCCTATATATTTTCTAAAGTTGGCATTGTAATGTCTTTTAATAATCTCCCTGGCTCAGCCCAACAATCCCTGCTTTAGAAAAATGTCTGGTTCCTATAATTCTAATAATATGTGCCTGTGCCCAGAATAGAGCCTACCGAAGAAAGTCTGAAAAATAGATTCAATTATCCTTCTCCACTATTGAACCTAAGCCACACCATTAGAGGTAGGGAGAGAGGCTGAGCGAAACATACATACATTTTTTCCACGTATCCAAGAAGAAAGAAGTTGACCTAATCTTGAAGAGACCGAACACAAATCTTTTTAAAATAATTATATCATATAATATTTGTCACTATCCTCAATATGTACATTTACTTGTCTTATCAACTCAAACTTTCTATTTAACAAGGGTCTACTGAGATCAGAATAGCAAATACAAACTTTAAGTTATGTCATGGTTGAGGCATCCTGGACCTTGTGGTTAATTTAGGTGGTTAATGCACAAAGACAGAAAGTAAGAGATCCTAGATTCAGTGGCTGGTTCCGTAAGGGAGAAGGCTAGCATTGGATATTTTAGGTCAGCTGGGTGTCATCACAGTTAACATCTCAGAGCCTCCACGAGTTCATCTTTGAAATGAAGATAATAGAGTGCATACTTCACAGTGTTACAGATTTAACATTGTACCTGGCACATGGTATTGTACTGAAAGGATGTGAGCTTGAATAGTAGATAAAACTAGCTCTTTGAAGTCAGATTGGGCTCACATCTAGGCTGTCACTTGATTGTGGTTCCTTGGGGCAAGATATTGAACCATTCTAAGCCATAAATAATTGTGTTAAAATAGGGATAATAATTTATAATTGTTTCGGATTACTCTAAAGATTAAATGGAAACAAGTCTGATTGGTATGTATATCCCATGACACTCATAAGCACCTAAGAAATAAAATTATCACTACACACACGTGTGTGTGTGTGTGTGTGTGTGTGTGTATGGATATATAGATATATATAAAAACCTAACCCTTCTGAGTATTAGCCCTCCTCATCTTTGAAAATGGAACAAATATCTGTCCTAACCTCTGTTGCAGGTTTGAGGCTGAGAAAAGGTACTGAATGTAAAAGAAACTTCTGTTCATTCATTCAAAGACTGTTGTGTATCTTTCATATGTCAGCAAAATTCTCATAAATAAAAAGGTATAAAATCCCGGACTTCCTGGAATGAGTTCTGATTTTTCCCACTAGAGTATAGGAGAGAGAGATGGATAAACAAACAGATAATGGTCGGTGATGGAATATTTTAGAAGGAAGTAAAGCAAGGTACAGAGGATGGGACTGGGGTGAGCAGGGTACGCTGTGTGATATAAGATGGTCAAAAAAGACATGGTAAACAGATGGCATCCAGGCAGAAACCTGAAGGATACAATGGGTCAACCATGCAGATGCCAGGAGGACAGTCCAGGTGGAGGGATGCTTAGGGCAGTGTCCCCAGGATGGCCGTGTTCTGGGTGTTTAGGGAGCTCTAAGGAGCTCAGGTTGGCTGCATCAGCTCAGGGAGATGAGGAGAGAGTGCCATGGGTCACATGGGAATCTGCTGGCCAGGGGCTGAACTGTGCCTCCCCAATTCATGTGTTGAAGCCCCATTTCGAGGGGGCCCACCGGTAAAGAGCTTTAAGCAACAACAGGAGGATATCTGAAAGGATGGCTTGCTTTTGTGTGTAAAATACGGGGGCAAAGTTGAAAGCTCAGAAATCAGTTAGGAGGTTATTAGTGTCATTCAGACAAGTAATGACAGACCACAGTGACAGCAGCAGAAAATATGACGAGAAGCGGCTGAATTCACAATGCAGTTTGAAGGCAGAGCCAACACAATGTCCTGAGGGTGGAACACAGAGTGTGAAGAACAGGGAGGGGCCAAAGGGGGGCTCCAGAGCTTTGGGTTGAGTCCCTGGAAGAAGGGAGGTGCCATTCACTTAGATGGGGAAGACTGTAGAAACAGCAGCTATAGCGGGCAACCTAGTTTGGTCCTAGAGTTTTGACGTTTGAGTTGCCAGGCAATACCCCATGGAGATGTTTGAGGATACTGATGGGATCCTGAGTTCAGGACAGGGTAGAATAGGAAATAAAAATGTGGAAAGCATTAGTATATGCATGGCATTTAGTGAACCAGGATGATCAAATTTCTGAATAATTGTCACATTTTTGAAAGAACGTGTGTGAATCAGCTGGGATATTTGGTATCCTCCAATCTTCAGTTTCTCTACAGCAATCTCACAGCCTTTTTCCCCCCCTCATTGTGCTTTGCTTTATGAATAATATATTTTGCCATTCAAAAATGAGTAAGACGAGGCACCATCTGTCAATACTCACATATATTTTAACATATTACAGGAATATCCCGATTGCCAGATCTATTGATAGGTTTGCTTATCAGCTATTCCACACTTAGCTATGTGTTGGGTACTGTGTTAACAACCAAGAAACAAAGAAAAAGATGCTTTTCCCAACCTCAGACAGTCATGTATTTTCAACTGTGTGTTGTAAGCATAAAGATAGAGAGATGCCCACGGAATCAGAGAATCCCAGGCGAAGAGTGTGTGGTCCAGCCCACTGGAGACAGCAAGGACATCCCAGAGGAGGTGCCACCTGATCTGAAGGGTAGGTAAACGCAGGTATGTGGAGAAGTTGTTGGGGTTACAGGGACAGCCAAGCGCCAGTACAGAGTGAAAGGATGGGGCTCGAAGTGTGTATCAGGACCACAGGACACACACGGGCCAGTGGGGGTCACGTGGGATGCAGAGGTTGATAAAGACACAATGATGGGACTTTGATATGGTCCAACACTGGAAAATATTTGTGTATATAAGTATCTTCATATGTAACTGACATGAGAGACAATTTGCAAGGAAACCACTCTTCAACAATAGAGAAATGACCACAAGCATGATGATGAATCTACCCAATAACAGTCCATTTATTTTATGGAATATTAGTCACTGAAAATGCTTGTTACTGAGATATTCAGTATCACAGGAAAATGCTGATGGAATGGGTGAAACAAACCAGGCTTATGTTATATGTATAATCTGAAACACTGCAAAAATGTATAATCTAATGACTAAAGCCTGGTGTGGTGGGGCCTGCCTGTAATCCCAGCTACTCAGGAGGCTGAGGCAGGAGGACTAAGTGCCAGGTCAGCCTGGGCAACTTAGGGACACCCTGTCTCAAGATAAAAAATAAAGAGGGCTTGACTGTAGCTCAGGGGTAAAGTGTTCCTAGGTTCATTCCCTACTACTGCAAATAAATAAATGCATAAACAAATACCGAAAGCAATATACCCAAATGAAGACTCATGATTATTTTTGATATTTCTTCTAATTTCTAAGCTCCATGTCATATGTTTAGGTTTGCTTTAAAATTGAAATTCATATATACTTAAGTAATCAAAAAGGTGCTTACAAAAGCATAACATTTACTTTTCCTTAATAAAAACAATAAATCATGTGTGATAACTTTATTAGAGCTAAATGAGGAGATAATAATCAGTGTTTACATTGATTTTATTTTAGAAAGCACAGGCTGTCGGCAGTGCTAGGTGGGCAGCATCAGGTCAAGTGGCGGGAGCTACATAGAAGCACTGCATAGAAAAGGATGTGGCTTGCAAGCCACCGCTCTTCTCCACACCTGCCATGCACACTACCCTTCTCTCCACAGCGCCTGTAGTTTGGATCTAGTGCCAATACTCTCTGCATCGCAACTGGGCCTGGGTGGAACCTTGCTGCTCGCAGTGATCTGCATGACTTGGGTGGGGGAGGGGCCCAATGCTGAGGACTATCTCCTCTTAGCTAATCCATGGGGCTCACAGCACAGCTCATACTCTTGAGGAGTCTGGCCAACATGCTTAACTGTAGAAGACACCAGAGCAGCTGAGGAAGGAGCTTGAGGAATAGGTAAGGGTTTCCCTGGTGGAAGAGGCAGGCAGAAGCATTCCAGGTAGAAGAAATGGTGTGAAAAAAGTCCATCATATTCAGGAATCAGACACAAGCGATCCAGTATGGCAAGAAAATAAATACGTGTGTGTGTGTGTGTGTGTTTTGAAAGGTAAGATTGGAAAGTGAGGATTCTACAGATGAGGTCTGGGAGGTTAGTGGAGAACTTTAAAGTTTACTTTAAGGAGCTTTTCCAACTCTAGTAGGCAAAAGGTAACCACTGAAGTTTAAGCCAAGGAGTGGCCCTATATTTGTAATTTAGCAGGGTATTCAGAGGGGAGTGTAAAGGAGGCTTTGGAAACTGAGAGAATAGATAAAGTACTTATAGAGCTCTTCAGACAGATGTGTGAGTTTGAACTAATGCGATGTCATTGTCCCTACTGAGCAAATGCTCTGAGCCTAGTATTGTGCCAAACACTGGGGATGTATTGTGAAGGGTCCCAGACAAGGTCCCTGCTCTCAGGAAGCTTGCATTTCAGTGTCCAGGAGAGGAAAGGAAATGTTTGAGACTGTTTCAGAATCATCAGGTCATTAGCTACTCCCTTTAGTGCTGCAAGGACAAAATGCAACATCTTGCTCAAATCACCCTGGATAGAGCATCTTTCCATAACCTGCAACATTTCTTCTGTTTTAATTGTAGCTAAAAAAAAAAAAAAAAAAAAAAAGTCTTACAAATATACTGGTAACAGCAGATTTTGGAGTATGACCCCCTCCCTGGCATGTGCAGTTTGAAGCTCTTGGTTTGAGGGGTTCCATCAGGGGCCACCATGGACAGCCTGCAGTAGGGTGGAAGTCGGAGCTTTAGGCAGATGAGGTGAATGGAGAAGCTAATCTGTGAACTCTAGGCTCAGCCCAGAGCCATTTTTGGGTGTGATGTAATGCAAATTACTACCCCATTCGGGGAATCAGGTTCCTCATCTGACCCAGAGGAAGTTGAAACACATCAGCTCTGCGCTTCCTTAGAGCTCTGATTCCATTTGTTTTTCTCAAACATTCTAATTGAAGGGAAATGCTTCCAGTGATGTAATGTACTCCTATTAATGTTTTGGATCTACTATATAATCTAAATGATTTTAGATCTACTAGATCTAAATGTATTATATTTACATTCCTAACCTTTTATACTTTACCAAATATTTTCACATGTATGGCACCACATCTTCTTCACAACCACCTTTTAGTCCCATGTTTATAGGTAAGAGAATGGAAGGGAAGTGAAAGAGAGAAATCAAAGCCACACAGCCAACACGTGGCAAAGGGGATCTTAAAACTGAGTTTCTAGCTCCAAATGGGGCCTTTTATTTACTTCAAAAGCTCCTTGCTCTCCCTGAGCTCTTATTCCCCTGTTCTAATCAATCCACGTTTAGTATCTAACAACTCAAATAGGATATTAGGTAAGCTAAATGAGTTCAGCTCTAAGGACTCACTAAAAGAGAAGAATGACTACATTTTATCGAACTTAATTTGTGAGCCATCTGGGAGCATTACCTTCAATGGGACACCCAGCCTTAGTGTCCCCAGCTAAGAGACACTGATAAATAAAGACATTGGCATTAGAACGACATTAGGGACATGTGTTAAACACAGGAAGGTGAAGAATCTAGAGACCTGTAAGCTCTGGGTGGTCTTTCTGTTTCCCTTGCTTACAGGAAGAGTCATACTTGGCTTAAACAAAGTCTGTTGTCAGACGGAATTCCCATAGAGATTCCTGGGGCAAACTGAATGCACTAATAATGTTTGGCACCTGAAGAGTTTCATCCTGATGATTTGCACTCAAACTCACCCTTGGCATTAGTGACTTTTATCAAATTCCTAATTTGAGTCTGAATTTTTCATCCCTGAAACATAATCATCATTTCCTCTAAGGCTGCTTGCTATAAGGACAGATGAACAAGCTTAGGCTTGGGAGTGGAGAGGGAGGGTAAGTGGAGGTTAGCTCACTGCCCAAGAGCCAGGCAGCAGAGCTTTCTAGAGCTTTGCCCAAGTTTCTGTCTTATTCCATGTTCCCATTCTGCTCTTATATTTGACTTCCACTAAGTTCCTGGCTTCTCCATGAGAGAATTCCAAAGGTCCTTAGTTTAACTTTCTCCTAGTGCCTCTTTTTGTGGTACAGTTTACCCAGCATCCTCTCTGATTTAACACTGACTTACTTGCTTCTAGCACCTAGCTTTCAGGACAGCTCCTCTTTGACTCTGGCTATCTGCATTCAAATTTTCCCTTTGTACTATCATTATCTATCCTT